>OZ030381.1:7479216-8175414 GCA_964023945.1 Ectemnius cavifrons
CAAAGTGATTCGACTAGGAGTCCTACTGATTGCACATGAATTTATGGTGATCCCATTCAAACGGCGATCTGGTAGGCAGCATTGCGTAGTGACAGATTCTTGCAGCAATATGTCGAAAATTCGATCGGGAAAATAGTTACAACAAATAAACATTTATTTTTCGATAAGAATGTTATATTTCTAAATTTATTTCAGGTCAGTTAAAGAAGTCTGAGTTTGTTGCATTTTTTAAAGTTCGAAAGTAAGATAATTTGAATAGGGTTTCAATGATATTTTTGAAAATAAGTACAGATTTATTTTGATATCGTTTTTGGGATACGTTCTTGGGAACAGAGTTCTTAAAAACAATTTTGCCACCACTGCCAACAAGAAATCGACTTATCGAGACGTATCGGAGGCATTTCAAGTATTTATCTTGTCAATCTTAACTAGTGGATGATTCTCCGTCTTACGAGTTTCGATCCGACCAATTTCGCAGACTGTTTCGTCGCCCGTATAATCCATTTGGCCGGTCAAAAAGGCTGTTAGGCTAATTGGAGTGTGCGAGGGTCTACGGGCTGGCGTTACCAGAAATAGAAATATTCTTCGCACGACGCGATCAATCTTATTCGGGGTCGACACATTGGGGACAACGTTATCATCCCTTATAAAGCTCTCATTCGCCAGCCACGAAAATAGAATCGGTCTGTATTAGCGTGGTTTTCTGACATAATTGGACGTCGGAATGTCTCTTGACATTGATATCTTTAGCCAGTGTGCATGAATTTAATTCTTGAATTAAAAAATTATTGAATGATTCAAAAACTAGGTGACTTTATTATAGATCTAAGTTTGTTAATTATCCTTGTCTGAAAGTTGTAGGAATATGGCACCAAGAGAAAATTCATTTTAGTTCGGAATAAATTCTAATAGTAATGTTTAACATTAAACAATCGATGTTCAAAAGAAAGCAGGATTTTTATTGACTAATGAAACTAAACAATATACTCCACACTCAAAATCATATGAACTTACACTAATTTTTGGATTTAGTTTCAATGATAACATAAAGTTATATAAATTTTTCGATTCTGTTGTGACTTAAGTAAACTCTCGACTGAAACAGGGTGCTTTTGGCATCCCAAAAATCCGTAACAGCCAGCTCAGCGCACATACCATTATCGCCGGGGGCATAGTTCACGAGCATAATCTTGGGAAGTTCCGAGGTCGTTAGGGATGCAGGCTTAGTTCGATGTTACCGCGCGCTTCCCGTAAATGACCAATTTAACGGCGAGCGCGCGAGTACAGAAAGTGGAAGATAAGGAGCCCAAGACCCGGAAGAAACACTTGCTGCCTTAACCCGCCAACATATTTCACGCGAAAGCAGAATAATTTCATAAGCCGTTGCCTTTCTTCAAATCCCGAACTGTTTGTTCGGGCGAATCTACTACCATTTTTATGTATTTTAAGTGTCTTGACTGAATAAAGCGTCGGACAAGATTTTTAGAATCCAGTTCTAGAAGATTAAAGCTCCGAAAGGTTTCAAAAATGAAAATATGAAAATATGAAATGGAAAATAATGAAATAAAAAAATGTCTTGCAATCTAGTTATAAAATTATCGAGTGCTAAAAAACTGAAATCAATATAAATGCTTAGTTAAATAAGAAACCAGAAATATTGTTGGCAAACGAAACAAAAAAATAAGAAAAGAAAGACTAAAATCAGCAATGGATAAACCAAAAAATCCACTAGAATAAAATATGTAGATAAAATTCAAATAAAATTTAGTAACGCCAGAACCAATATTAGCAAAGTACACCCGTACTGTAAATGGACTTGGAAGTCTGCCGGAAGTCTGCTGCTTATCAGTAAGCTTATCAGGACTCCTTGCGAGCCCATCGATAAGTCTCCGCTCGTAGGTGAGCACGGCGTGGTGAAACGATAATTGCAAGAGCTGCCGCCACGTATTAACGGAGGCACATAAAACAGCCGATCTAATTAGGAGTGCGCCTGTATCTCAGTGATATCGCGTGGTTTCGCAAATTGCCAATTTCGAGGTGGCAAGAACGTGAGAGGACAAGTTTCGCAGGCTAATCGAAGCATCTTGCAAGAAAAATTGCATATGGATTAAAGAAAACGAAGAAGAGTTGAAAAAAATATAAAAAATCTTCTAGAATTAACATTAAAATTTGAAAATTAATTGATGATGGAGCTATACAACCTTAACAGATTTTTGCAAACCGATTACTCTTTAAATTCAATTATTAACTCAAGTAAATCAAAATTCAACAAATACTTCAAGTCAAAAACACCAACTATTAATACATCCTTTTAAAAAAAACGAATCAATTTTTCTTTTACATCAAACACCCTTCGATCAATCCTAAATAAAAACAGAATGAAACTCAAACAATCCCATCTATTTCGCTCCGGCAATACAAACAAAACTCTCCCGGCGCTCTTTAATATTCGAAAGTAGAAAGGCTTCAAAAAAAGAAATGCAAAAGAATAATAACAGAGAGCAGCAGTGGCTAGTCAAGGTATTCGAAACCTCCGAAGGAGCAGCCAAATGGCCGGTGGATTCACGTCCGACCGTAAAACTTGTTTCAATTTAATCCGAGAGAGGGAGCGCGCGAGCGAGAGACTTGATTATCCGGGGATCCAATCTATTTCCACGTGAAAGAATATCGGATTTCGGTGGAAGTCGAATATCTGGCGGCTGGAGGGAGAGAAAGAGAGAGGGAGAGAGAAAGAAGAGAGGGAACCGTTGCCGCATGGTGAAGCACAGGGCGCTGATCGTGCAACAAAGCAGATACGGTGTCCAGGAAAATGGACAGTGACGGTAACGTGGCGTGAGAAATAATGTCTCGTCGAAACAAGCTGACCCGCTCCGCGAATCGATCATTCGGCCTCCGAGTGTTCCATCGTCATCCTGGTATACACAACGATGGAGCGGGGTTGCTTTCCACGTGTGCGTATCGCGCACAAAACGCTGAAATTGTTGGCTGGGAAGGTAAAAGTAAATAAGTGCTACGAACGTTATTTTCTGGTAGAGCCACTTGAAGAAATTTTGTTTCATTAACTCGGTCATTTGTTCTTGAAAGATGAACCACAAGTACTTTCATGGATTGTCATTATATAACTATTGTAACTAATTGCTAAAAATCTTTGATCATTTTCGTGTTATAATAACTAAACTACCACTTCCAAGATTATATATAAATTAAAGAATGAATATTTCTAAGTTCTTTTTTATTCTTTAAAAACATGGTTTCCTAATTATTAAATTCAGACTTTACTCTTTAAAGTTGAGTTACAGCAGCTAAAAATAATACGTGTCAACTGTGTCTGGCCGTTCCACAATCCCTTAAAGTTTTCGGACAGTTGGTGAACGTTCCTCTTGCGAGAGGCAGAGTCGAAAGGAAATGGATTCTCGATCACGCGTCACGTGTTTCATGAATTCGAAATTAACGGTCACAGCGTTCAGTGTGCTGGCAGCCAATGGAAAAAGTGTCCCTGTGGTTCGATCCCTCACCAGACATTCCCTTCGAGTTCAAGGTGGTATGTGGCCAGGGCAGAGAGTGACCAAGAAGCATTTGGTCCAAATCAAATATTTAATCGAGAGATCGCAGGGTTTCGCTCCCAAAGAAAGAATGCCATTCCAATGCGAAACTCACACTCAACTTTCCCCTCGTTCTACCTATTTTTCCCGGTAGTGGATTTCCCCCGAGGACGAAAAAGCCGGACGCTTTTCCGATTTTCAAAAAAATCCTCTTCAAGTTTTATATTAACGCTTCTATTGTTGTATTTATAAATAATGTTTAAAGATCGATGCATTGAAATATGTTACTGTAGTGAAGCTTGAAAAATTTCGCTATTAAAATGTCTTTTGATTTAACCTAATAAATAAATATGTATGTAATTATATATATATTAGTTTGAATTGTTGATATGTTTGGCTTGTGGAAAAATAGAAGTTCAAAGGTGGACTAATACAAATTTTGCTTTACGATTTTTTTATTGGCATTTATAGCTCCAAGTGTTCTTTTCGCCTGGAGCGCCACAGCGGTAAAATTCGGTACTGCTCCTCCTTCTGTTTTCCATTGCTGCCCATTCCATCAATAGGTTAGGTGACTCGACAGTGACGGCCCAAATTGACTTAACTATGAGTGGTTAAGCAGACTATGTTTGTTACTGTCGGGGTACTTGTAAGTTCGCTCCACGCCTCCATCAAGGAAGTTTCGCCCGAGCAAACTTTTGAATATTAAGTATAAAGCTTGTAAATAGTTCCCGGTGACTTTGCGCTCGGACGCAACTTTCCTTTCCTCTGTTCCGCACGGTTTTTCCACTCTTTGTTAAAGGTGTTTGAAGAGAGAGTTCACTCTTTCGAATCTAATTCTTCGCGGACTGTGAAACTACTTTTGAGGGACAATTAATTTCAGTTGTCAAAGGTTATGAAATATTGTAGGAAGATTTTTCGTTTTATTTGACAAGATCCTAACTATCACATTTTCGACACAATTTGAATAAAAATTTCAGTTTTGTGCATCCCTAACTATGAAACTTACCTCTTTTAAAGTCTGTTTAGGGATACCTGATTTATGAATACTTTTCTGCAGATTATGAAAAACTAATTTCATTGTGCTTATAGAAGATAATTCACTCGATAATTTAAGACTCTATAATTAATTGAAATATTAATTTCCAAGGTTCAAAAGCTTAGTTTACAAAGCTATTACACGGTCACAAGAATGCACAATCCCTACTTCGAAAGGTTCGAGAAAGTTTGAAATCCTATTAAAGTCAAAAAGGACATCGCACGCATAATATGCTTCAATAAACTTATACAGATTATTGGATTTACTTTCGACTTAAGTGAACTCTCAGTTGAGACTTAGTATTTCTGGCATCCCAAAAATCCGTAACAACTAGCTCAGCGTCCAAGTAATGCACTCGATAATTTAAGACTCTATAATTAATTGAAAGATTAGTTTCCAAGGCTCAAAAGCTTAGTTTATGAAGCTATTACAAAGGTTAGGAATCCACAAAGCCCTATTTCGAAAGGTTCATGAAATTCTCAAATCCTATTAAAGGCAAAAGGGGACATCGCACGCATAATACGTACCAAATGCGCCGGTCGACGAAAGCAAATATTTAAGCAGCTCGTTAAGTAGTTGCGACCAATTGAAAACTTCCTCTCACCTCGGAACTGCCTTTAAAAAAGTTCTCTTTCAGATTACTCGAGACTAGAACGCGCTGAGCGCGGAGGGGGCGAACTTAATGAAAACTTAAGTAGCGACGTCTTACGAAACTGCAACGAAATAAGAAATTACGGTAATTTCCATGCTACGCGAGTTAACAAAGTGTAATGCAAAGCTACGGGATCTAACGCAGAGAACGGTCAACTAATTCTAGCATCCTTTTGCTTCCGGCAGAAGTTTTGATTTACGGGAACTTGAATTATAATTTGCAATCTTGCAACTGTTGTAGATTTGTATTTTACCGGACGCATAAATGTGAAAGACAAAGAGCAACGAAACAATGTTTGACTAATTATGAAATTGTATGGAGGAAACTACGAATGCATGTGTGATTATAAAAGAAGGTTTGCTTCGAAAAAAATGAAAGAATAGAAGTATAAACTCAACAAGTTATTTCGGGCATCATTATCAAGTGATTATAGCTGCAAACGTTCGTTTATAACTACATCCAAATCTCTAATTCTTCAAATTAAATTACTGGCTAAGGCAGAAATAATTACAAATCTCGATATAATAAATAATTACTCAAAAAAGAACTCTCTAAAAGGTGAAATATTAAACGTCGAGCTAATTACACAACAGATACCTCCAACACGAAAGCTTTCTTGAGAGTGAAGAAGCAACTAACGGCAAAGTGAACAAATCGGCAGGTCGCTGGTGCTTAGCAAGTGCATTAACTAACACGCATTAACTAATGAGCAGTGTAATTAGAAAATAATGCCAGGCGCGTCCCAGCGGTCTTTCCTTTCTATCCAGCGTGCACCATCACTATTCTCTTTCGCTTCTCTCGCTCGCTCCCTTTTCACGGCTCTGTTTTCAATTATACCACATTTCCGTCTAATGAAAAGAAGCTGACGCACCCGGGCGTTAAGGTTGCAAGGAGCCAAGAATAATTCCAGCGCGCGATGAAATGCGGCTCACGAACTCCGCTTAGATTACTCTTGTTAGTTGACCGCAGATTGTCAGAATGCGAATAGGGCATTAAGCTAATTTTCCGGTGTACGTCGTTCCCGATGATGTATGGTTTGTTTGAACTATTTATATGCGCGCGCCATGAATAAAATTTTGAGGCCTCGGAGTTTGTTACTTTTGTTGGATTAATATTTAAAATGTATTGTATGTAACGTTCACTCGAAATTGTATAGTTTATGGTTTACAGATTTCTCTGTGATAATTTCAATTTGTAATGTTTATATGTTTATCAGTTTTTATAACTGAATCAAGCAATACTACGTCAAGGAGATTAATTATTATTAATATTAGAATAATCACTGTAGTAAATATCTCCAATTAATCAAAATAAACAATAACACATATATTTTACACATACATAAAAGCACATAAAAGAAGAATTTCACTATTTCCATTTTGTTAAATCGATTTAAAAAGACTATCGTAGTTATCCTTTAACAGTGGCTGCAGGTTACAGCTGGTCTTTTACTAGCATACAAGTCTACTATAACAGTAAAGCAGAAAGGAAAGGCGGCAGTGCGGCAGCTATTAGAAAGAAGGCGACTGTTAAACAGTATGTAGAGATCCGATAGGACAAACTGGAAATCGATAATCGTCCGAAGGGAGCGCGCACCCGCCGAATTTTCTATTAGTGCAAACGGAATTGAATATCGACTAGCAAAAGGAGGAAGAGGAAGAGGAAGAGGAGGAGAAGGAAGGAGCTCTTCGTGCGAGGAAGGCTCGCTGAGAGATATCCCGTATGGTTAGAGGGTTGTTTGCCTTAGCCGCTCTCGGTTTATTGGCTCTCGAGCGAGTGCCACCTTCCCACAACCAAAGATCTTCCCCTTCCCTTTCAAACCAACCATCCCACATGTATGTACAGACACACACGCACACGTGGATTCGCACACGTGTTACACGTGTCCACGCACGTACGCGCTAGATGGACGAAGAGGTCGGTTCGGGGTTTGCACCCCCGTGAAATTCAATTTGCACGCGGTCAGCGCATCTTACGCTCTGCTTCGCGTGCACATACGCGCGGATAATCCGCACGGCGATGCTGGCTTAACAAGAGCTCGCGCTACGATTACACGCGGAACACGTGATCGCAACGCACACGTAGCATCGTCTATGGCGCTACTTTTGCGAGGGAAACATCGTGTTTCTGGAGTGGGAAGTACTTGGTTGAAGGTATTGTTAGTTTTCAATTGATTTTGTAGGTAGAATGTAGTTGATCTTTTGGTGGATTTTTTAGTAGCGTTGAAATGTAATTTTTCAAAGAAAACATTGATTTATAAGTTGTATTGATTTCAGAAAAGAGGATCTTGATGAATGTAATGTAATTCGAAATTATTATGTTGCAGTAATAGTATTTATATATTGATGATTTAATTTAATGAGTATTAGGTTATAGCATTGATGCTTGTTTCAAATATCCTCAACATACAGACAAACAAACGTCCCCTTTTATATTACTTAATATCCTTCCCTGCAAATACAAATATTTACAAACACCTAAAATCATTATTTAAACCAAAAACTTGCCAAAAGTACTGACTCAAATCGACAAAAACTTGTATTTACCCAAAAGAACGAAATGCACAATGATACGCTTGTCAAAAGTGAAGCGTAACGCGCTACTTTATCGGGCCGTTTCAGCCGATACTGCCGAGAATGGAGAGCAGTCCGGGACAACACTATTTCACGAGTTCGGAGTCACTGAAGCAAACAACATAAGTTTTCGAGTGGCCAAAGAATGGCCGGCCGATCGAAATGGATGTCGGGCTGGCGCGTGTCGGCACACACAGTGGATTACAACGCGACGCCGCTGCCGACGCCGTCACAAAGTACGCCGGGGAAATATGGCGCAGCTAACCGAGGACGTCATAGAATTGCCCGGTGTTACGATGTCATGCACTTTCGCTCTTGTAACGACGAACGTACACCGAGCACCAACACACAAAGAGCACACACAGACACGGTGGAAACGGTGCGTGGGTTTTCACGCCGGGGGATATCTCGATGTAAAAGAACAATTTGGCCCACATCCATCACCGGGAATGGATATAGCCACCACCACTACCACCACGATAAATGAACGAAAGCGCCGTAAAAATACTATTTATCACCGCGATGCAAACCGACGCACAGAGGACTGTTTTCTGGTTTTTTTGTTTTTTTCCCTGATCGCAGACTGGTTACTCCCCACGAATTAGAATGTGTGCTGAGGATTTAATCATCCAGATTTTCAAAATATATTATTAAATGTTATATTTATAAATAATTGTGCAATGATTAATTTATTAGAGTATTATAGTATTTTATGATAAAATTAGTCATAGATTTGCAATATTTAAAGCACAAAAAGTTCTGAAACAAATCAATAAATTACATCTCTTTATCTATTAAATATAATATACAGAATAAAGAAAGGTGTTGCCGAATATTCCTACACACTAAAAGTAGTTAAATAATTTATAATTATTCCAAGGAGAGTAGCGTATACCTCACAATAGTGATTCCAAAAACAAACACATCACCCTATATGTATTTTGGCAAGAGTCGTGTATGCCTGGATTCGCATTGCTCTCCTGTTTCCCGTGTAGCACGTTTTCGCCACTGTTCTCCGCATTTGTATACAATCGCGCCGCCCTCTCGTTGTTCTTCCTGTTGACCCCGGTTTTCTCGGATTTACTGCGTCCCGTTTCATCCGGTCTGAGCTGGCAACGATTCCTACTAATCGGTGCCATCCCCTTTGAACTTTCGATCCGAAACATGTCACACACATTTTCCTTGTCTCCTTTTTATTATTTTTGTATTGTAATATGCTTTTATATTAGCTCGGATTTTCTATTTAATATTAAGTGGTGTTAGAAAATATTGGTTCGTCACTTAACAAATCCTCGTAGTGAATAAATTTATTGATTGAAAATCAATTTTATAAAATTGAATAAGCTGGAATAGCTTTAACTACAAAGAAAAATTATATTTCTAACTATTAACTGACGTTAAAATAATATAAATACAATATACTCAGCAACTATATTTCGTTATTATCAAACGCTATTTTTCTTACACATTTTTAGTGTAAAAACATATTTTGAAAACACCTTTATTATTATTATAATTTATTTGCAGCATCCTTTTATTTGTTTTTTCTAAGTGCATCAGCATCAGCAGCTTTCACGCGCCACTCTTTCCGCCCTTCTTGCCGGCTCGGTTTTTCAAGTCTTGTTTGTCGACTCTTTTCTCTGGCAGCGTTGGCGCATCAGGGAAAATAGCCGGTGGTCATATCGTCACGTAGCGGTAATTCAGGATACAGGCGGCCTGCCGGGCTTTTAATCACCGGAGAGCTTTGACGCGGGCATAAGAGCCGAGCCGACAAAAGCAGGTAATGCGAGCACCCCGCCACTGGCTCTTGATTATTGAAGGTTAGGTATCCCAATTACATGCGAGCGCCTAACAACCCCCGGGGCTCATTAATTGCCGAGAGGATAATCAGTGGGGGCGCTTCAAATCCAATCCGATCCAAGCGTCACTTTCTCCCACTAATATTGACACATTGTTGACGGTGTCACTGTGATATGCAACTTGACCCAGTTTATGTACTCTTTTTTTAAAAGCGTGTCAATTATGTATAAAGTATAACATACCGATTTATATTTCTTGTCAGTCATTGTATTAATAAACCATTGAATACGCTAATAAATATCTTGTGCCTTCGTGTCAATAATTGGCAGTGTAATGAAATATACAGTGAATAAAAAATACAATTGTTCTTTAATTTTTATTATAGAAGGAACAAATCTTTTATAATGCTCTGTATTATAGTAGCGTTCTAAAAAAAATTCTTATTGCATTTACGAATTCTGAATCCCTATGCGGAAATACAGACACCGGCGTCGTGCTTCCCCCTCTCAATTAAGTAACGCGCGGCGCGGCGCGGCGAGCAGGAGAATGAAAGATCGCGCGGGAAGTAGAAGCAAGCTTGAAGATAGCGGGCTCATATGCGTGGAAGAGACAAAAGGGAGATAGGGTGAGAATGAATGTGTATAAAGGTGGGAATGCTACGAGAGACAGAAGGGTGGAAGGTAGCGGTGGAGGAAAGGGAAGGGTGGAGGGTGCGAGAGAGGACTCTCAGTGGCGGAAAAAATGCGAGATAACGACGGCGTTGCGCCACAATCGTCCGCTTCATCGACCTTGCTTTTTTTGTCTTCCGGCTCAGCGACGTGTATTTACCTCCTCGGCGAAACAGCCGGAAGCGTCTTCCTTTTTTCATCCCACTCTGCATTAATATTACTCTCGGGATCGACGTCATCGCCAGGATGTGATATTTAATTAAAACCGCGATGATTTATTTTCGACCGAATTCGAAAAGAAGTTTCTCTGTTCGTCGCATTCATTTTTTTAAATGTCTGACGAGAAGTTTCCAGAATGCCCCAGTTATAAAAATGTCGAATTTGTTTAGTATTAGTCAAGAATTATTGCGCGCATGGTATCAATCAAAAAATGTATAAGTTAAAATCTCAATAAATCGCAAAGCTTATACGTCAAAAGCTGCCTATCAATTTTCAAATTTAATAAAGACTTACCAAAAATACCGAGCGCATTTTATCAATCGTGAAAATCCTCAAACCCTTCCATCCTTAATCCTATCATGCGATTGCTTAAGTTTAGCCTTGCGCAGAGGAAACTATTGGGCTTCTGAGTCCGAAGATTCCGGAGATTAAGGTTCAATCAGCGTGGATCGCTCGTCAGCGATCCATTGAAGGTCCGAGCATTCAGGTGGATCGTCCCCGTGGAGGTTGCACATTTGGCAAGAGGATGAGGACCGGCTCTCGAAAGGCAGTCCATTATTCCCGATTCGAGCAGCTGCTGACTGAGACGCTCCGCCACATGGTATATGGATGCGCGCCACATATGTCTATGTGTATGTATACCTGAATATAGCACTGTCGTGTGTACAGGGTGATGCACTTGACGTGGAAGAACACTGTCGGTATCAAGTTTTTATTTAACAAATATGTATATTATATTATATCCATTGTATTTGTATGTAATCAAAGTGATTAATTGTTTTTGAATTATCATTGGCAGTATACACCTATCTAATTAAAAGATACGTAAGAAGCAAAATTTAAGTTTATAATATAATATTATATAATAATATACTTTTATCTTTGACTGTCTATGGTCACATTTTTAAATAATTTGTAATATAATTATTCTATACGTAGCTGTATGTACATAATATACATATTCTTTAACTAAAAAGTGGGCCTAAATAGTGTGTAGAATACGCAGGAGTTTTATAAAAATTTTCAGTGGTATTGTAATTTCTATAAAACACATACTAAGTGGACGTACCACGAAAGTTTGGAGCAGAATAATTAATTTACATAAACTTATTATACTTTACACTTTACTATGTTACTTCGTCTATGTAACTCACGAAGAACTAAGTAAATCATCTGAGTAATTAAAAAGATTACTTATTACATTCAAACAAACAATTTACGCCTTTATATATTAGTATAAATATTAAATGATATTTGGAATTTATGTAATTTATGATAGGTGCGTCGAAATCTACCTTAATAATGTCTTCCCAAACTAAACAACAAAATACTGATTCACAGGCAGGTGAATCAGCCTGTATGTCCCGTGGACTGCAACTGACCCTCTCCCACAGAGAAGGGTGAGGCAAGGGGGAAAAAGTGGGTGGAACGGGAAGAGGCGGAAGAAGAGCGTGGATCCCCGGATGGCAGCGAGGCCATCGCAGAAAAATCCGTCGCTGGCGTATCGACTTTTTGCCGCTCTGTTGAAGAGCGAGAGAGAGAAAGCAACCGCCAGCAGACCTTCTCTCCAAGACTTTTTCCATTTCCAGAAAGTTTCCTGGTCTCCGGGTTAGCACAGCCGTCCCACTCCTGGTACCGCTCTTCGTTCTCTCGGAATCCTGGTGTCCACGCTTTTCGACCAGCCACGTTCTTTCGAGCGTGAGAGAAAGCGATCAAGTCGAGGCGCAGCAGGCAAAACGGCAACGCAGAGTGATCAGGTGTTTGGGTTCTGCCTGACTAGAGATTGAGTTGTTCTACTTGCTTCAAGTATTGGGTTTCTTGTAATGAATTGGTATTTGGAATTACTGGTTACTTATTTTCGGAGGTTTTTAGGAAATAAATTCTTGTGTATCGAAGGTCAAAAAATTTAATTTTAATATCTTTATTTGTTCATTAGTTAGTGTTGGAGAAAGAAATTCATATCGAATTGAATGATCTACGACTGAAAGCACGGAATTGGAAATTAATTGAGAATCCTATTCCCAGAACCTCCAACAATTTTTCAAACTTAAACATTGACTTATGACAATCATCAATCTTCCATTCGAAAACTCGATCCACTATTTTCTACTAAATTCATTCGCGTTAAATAAAAATTCTCACAAATCACAATCAAGCAATATAGGATTCACACTTTCAGATCCTGTCGCACTGTTAGACAGCCTTTCGCGGCTGGTGCCGAGTTAATAATAATGCAGCAATTTCAATTAGTTTGACGGGCATGGCGTACAACGGGACCGAAGCACTCGCGTCGATCCAGCCGCAAGGTATGCCAAAGTAACTCAATTATTCTTGCCCGTCAGCCGAGTGACGCGCGATTGATCACACCGCCGGTGATATTTAAAATTCTACCGGGACTTTGATTCGCCGATGTCACTCATTAAATCTACATTGAGCGGGCGATGTGCTGTTTGACTATCGAGAATCAAAGGCTTCTTCCCTGCGAAACGAAGTTATTGAATTATCTTATAAAAGGCTATTTTACTTTTAATTAACTTTGTCCAGCGGACTTCGTTATTATTTTGCGTCTATTTGTATTTCATTGTTCATTTGTGGAGTTGGAAAGTTAGTACAAAATATGCTAATATTATCAGTATTTATCAGTATTATGAATCATAATTCAAGAAAAAGATTATATCTAATTTTCTCTCCGTAAGAAGCTGTTTTATCTATCTTGTGGTGCATTTATGCTCGGTGTTCAGTTCCCTGAGGGCTGAGCGTAATAAAATATAACCCATGTCCATCACGAGGAAATGCACTTTCCAATGACGAAAGAATTATCCAAATCATTGGAATCGTTTCTGAAATTACCACAGATTCACGCATACAAATTTTCTCTATGCATACACATTAGTATAGATTAGTAATAAATTAATTTATAATAAATTCATGGATGTATTTCTAATTCCTGTGTTCCTCTTTACTATTCTTAGGTTTAAATAAATATTTATACTTAATAACAAGCAAACCAGTTGAAAATTTGTAGCAGATTAATTTATTATTAATCGTAGAATTTTTAAAAATTAATAGAATATTAAATACATTACGTAAGAAGAATCCTCAGTAATTAGTACGATTTATATCTGCATTTCCAGTAATACAGGAGGATTTTGTAATAACATCGACAAAACTGCCAGCACGCAGCATCCCCTTAACGAGAGATAAACGCAGATTTATTACCGGAACCCGATCCATTCGTAGCCAATATTCCGTATTAAACAGCGTGACACCTTCAAAAACCCACCGCTTGGATTATTACTCGACTTTACATCATAATTAACGGAGAAATCACTCCAACTATTTATTACCAAATATTGCATCACATTAGTATAGAAAATAAGTTGCACAACATGCGAGTGAATTGAAATTCGCCCCAGAAAAACCAGCCAACGAACCACTCAAAATTTTCAAGGAACTTTTAACAGCTTTGGAACTTGCAGCGCCAACTTTCGAACGATGTTAGCCGATTTTCCTTTTGCCACCGGTGTGTCATCAACTTATCGGCTGCCATTTCGCCGTTGGATATTTCCGATGGCGCGTTTATATTGGTAAAGGTGGGCACGAAATACGGCAGCGTAAATAGCGAGCGTGGCTCACGTTTCCGTAATCGAAGGAAACATTGTAATAAGTCACAAAAGCTCGGCGGCGCTTTTAGCGTGGGCGGTCTGGCAATCAGCCAGGCGGGCGACATAAATTCCAATTAATATTTTTCCCTGCACCGCCTAGCCCTTCTCTCGCCCTTCTCTTTTCTCTCCTGACGAACTAACTCTCTCTCTCTTTTTCTCTCGCCGGTGTACCTGGCACCGTCGAGCTTCTCGTCCGTCGTCCGTAAATCATGCGGCGAAATTAGCGGTATGCATGGCATTCGCGAATATGCGATCGCCCACGGCGCAAATACGGCCACGGGAAATTAATATTTTAAGTGCTCGGCGCCCTCAACTTTCTGCGAAATGGCCATCTCCCACGCTAACCTTCTCGTGGTATGCAAACTAGTGTTTCGTTGTAGTAACGAAAATATCCTTTTGCTAATTCAGATTAAACAAAAAACTATTCTAAAATTTTGAATTCTGAATGATTATTTTTTGGAGTAATACAAATTTCAGTTCTGTAAATATTATTAAGATTAATACATTTCTTAGCAGTAAAATTATGGCAGATTTTCAAACTAAAGTAAAAGAAAGTCTTAAAAGCTGTTCGTCGACAAGATGTGCTAGATGTCGAGTCGAAGGTGTCCCCTCGATTCGAAGAATCGAACTAGCGTGGGATCGAGGGTGACAGGAGGGGTCAGGGTGAAGCTTTTCCAAGCGCCGTAAAAATTCATGGCTCGAATTTACGAGGGCGGGGGACTCGAAATTTCCGGGGCTGGCACGCTGGTGCTGCCCCCCCACTACAGCACCGAGTGGCTGCTTTTATTGGGTTGGGCCTCGTTTATGAACCGTTTGCCGACCACACTTTTACGAGGCATTGATAAATAAGCGGCGACTGCTTCCATCCTTCTACCCTGCAGCCAATAAAAGCGCATCCCCGAAAGTGCGCGCTCGAAGCAGCCACGCCAAAGCACGGAGAAGTGGATCGTTTCGCGAAGCCATAATCGCGAATGCCTGATCGATTTGTGTTATTCGAGAGATTGCACGCCGTTCTTAACTTCCTGCAGAACAACTTGCCTTTCATCTTTAATTTGTATTGTTAACAATTGAGAAAGTTATTGGAATTAGAAATTTGAAGTATGCTAAGAATGAATTGTTTTTAAAATATATTACATAGATTAAATAAACCAAAGAGAAGAGTAGAAGATAATAATATTAATAGAAATAGTTGTGCAAACAATGTCATAATCTAATTCCAATTACGATGTTAAATTTTACAAACTTAGGGGAAGAATGTTTTTGATATTTTTTCAAAATGTTGACGTTAACCTTCAATGTTAGCGTTCCACGTGTACGTACCCCCTCAAACGATCATTCATGAATCAACATCAACTGACTATCGAAACCCTGTGGAAGTGGGCGCCATGAGGATCCATGTCGAGCGATATGGATAAGCAAGATCTTCGCCAACGAGTAAATCATGAAAACCGTAAATCACGCTGTTGATCGCGCGCTCGCGCGCTATGTTACGCGATACGGTTACTGGGCCGCGGCGCAGGGGGTTGGAGGAGGAAGTGTCGGGGGTTGGAGGGGGTTGGTTGCATATACCAAATTCCGGCGTGCTGCAACCTGATATGAACTAGCGGACCGAAAAGCTCTCCGTCTACCGGACTGCCGGCGAATCAAGATCCGCTGACAGTCAAAGTCCCGTGTTGCGTGTACCGCGGAAGCTTGCGAACTCCCGGCTCGCATTAATGCATGATGAGTTCGGGTACTTGTCGCTGTATAACACTTTTATGGGAATTGTGGGAAATTTTTATGACGTACAACGGAGATTATTAAGTGATCATTCATAAAGTTTGACTTCGATTGATCCATTATAAAGGCAGATTCTTTTGATTAGAAACTGTGCCTTGTGTATTACCTTCCTTATGCCTGACAAGTGCAAATTTTTAGTTTGACATCAAAATGAATTATCTTCTAAATGCAATAAAAAATTATTATAATTATTGACAATTTGTTGAAGAGAACTGACACGGGAATAAATGTTATTTCAACATTGCCATCATCACAGAAATGAAAAACATGGATTAAAAAATCACAAATTATATCTGCCTTAAATATTAATTTACATTCATAATACAATTAAAACATCATTTTAACTAATTTTAACCAAACGATTAGAACAGTCTATACATGTTCGCAGTATGCGAGAGGACAGTGCTCAACTCCGAGGAAGCAAAGCTCAACAGTCCGCTATTTGTTTAGCTTTAAAAGCTCGAGACAGCAAGCCTAGGACAGGAGTGCTTTGCCGGCTTTTTCTCAACTTTATGCTAAGTGGTCGGATTATGTCGGGCGGTCTCGAGTGTTCCGGCGTCGTACACTTGATTCTCAACAGCGTCAAGATCTGTCAAGATAATCCGCAATCCTTTCCACGCGCCACTGCAGACTTCAGCCACCGTCAGCCGGGAGCTTCAACCAGTTTCAGCCAGCTTCGGCCACTTCTCCCCAGGAAGCCGGCAATTGTTTCCGAAAGTGGCTCAGCCGGCCGCTCTTCTATTATTTGTATTAAGCCGCGTATCCGAGCGCCGCGCGAACAAAGCCGATAAAAGTTATCGCGTCTGCGCTTGTTGTTGTTATGAATGCAACCTTGTGAAAGCGGAAGCAAGAAGAAGAAGAAGATTCGATGATTACATTATACTTTACTCGTGTAATGTGTAATAATGTATACGTAAAGATATGTACATTAATTTAAAAGATTAAAGATTGGGACAGGAATTAAAAATATGTACAAATATATAATAACAGCGAAATAAAAGAATAAAGGAAACCATGAAAAAGAAAATCCAATATAAATTCCACTCCATTAATTATATACATTGCTTATTAAAACTATGATTTCGCTTTGAACTACTGCAAAAAGTAATAATATCAAGTTCACTACGAACCTAGCAATACGTCTCGATCCAACTAAAAAGCGAGTGTCTCTCGTTGTCGAAGAAGATAGCAGAACAAAACCGGCGCCAAAGAAACGGCGCAGTTGAAGCCGTGCGCTCGGTTTACGAGGACGTTTAACGAGCTTGTTACATCAGAGCCGCGCTCAAGGGAATCTGTTCATTTCATCCGGGAATAAGAGCGGGGATCAAGTGGCGGGTGGATGCTGCTGCGGAGCCCTTTTCCCGCAGTAGGTCGAAATCATGAAATACTATCACGAATTGATCAGAAGGTTTAATAAGTAAAAATTAAAAATATGAAACTTAAATAACTGATTTGGTAATTAGTTAATTTAATAAAAAATTAAAAAATTTAATTCTCCGCTATTTGGCGGATACCGTATCTTTATTCTCTATCACTATATATAACGATGCATAATTATTATAAATGCAATAATATAAATGCCGTAACGGTAACAAAATAGAAACATTAAAAAATATCCTTTTACATCATTTACATACAATTTTTCAATATTAATAGAAATAATAATAAAGAAGAAAAGAAGTGTTTTCTGTTAAACACCAAGTATTTTATTATGTCGAGCCACCGCGCGCCCTCTTTTAAACGGGGGTTGATGAAAGCGTAGGGGTGAGCTGCCTTGTCATCGTCGAGATAACTCCTGCTCATTATGAGAATATAGTGAAATGAAAAGTGGCCGGTGTCAATTATTAACCGTATTTGGGTTAACTTCGTGCCAGACTTATTTTTTTTTTCTCTCGACCACGTTGGAGAGGGTGACGTCGGCGTCTTCCGCCTGGCGAAGCAGCCCTTCGCTTCTTTCAACCCCCTTGCTCGCCACCCCCCTTGGCCTGCTTGCCGACTACGTGCTCGTTAAATTAAATCACGCCTGCCGCACCCGCCAAGCTATATCCGGCGGCGGCGGCATTTAATCGAATTAAATGCCGTCAACTCCGCGCCGAACTTCGCCAAGAATTAAGAATGACCCACCGGGAGCGAGCCATTAATGCGTCGCTTACTGTCGAAAGTGTTTATCATAGTACAGGCTGATTCCGTTGCCTTTGAATAATACTGTATGTGGAATAATAAGGAATCAATTAGAAGTTTTAATTGGATAAAAATATTTTCTTGTACAGAGTATTGTATGGGATAATTATAAATTACCTAATCTTAATTATTCAAAAATATTTTTGAACACTTTCCCAGATTCTACTGTCCGAGAAAGAGTGGGACTAGAAATTTTTATTCCAAGGCAAATGCATCAGTCTATAGTTGTGAAATAACCAGTTCTAATTCAAGTAAAATATTCTACAGCAGTGAACTTAATTATGACAGATTAATTAACGCTTTTTCTACAGGTTATATTTGGTGGCCTTTGCACTCATTTTTCTGTCACATTCAATCTTCATTATCTACAGTTTTTGTAAGTACAATTCTCTGATTAAATTATTTACCATTACAGTGTCTAATGTGTACATTTCGCTCGCACTTTGTTGAGCTATTAAAAGAAGTGCAAATTCCGTATAATTAAAAAGTACTTCTCTTTGACAACCTTGAACAGGATGATTTACTTCCCCGAGAACCACCAATGTCGTAACCAATTTTTATTATGCATAGAATATAATACTAAATATAATATAAAGTATTTCAGGATGCATTGGGAAACATTTGCATATAAATAAAACTTCTAACTCATTTATAATTATTCTAAATATAATATATTAACCGAAAGCCAAATGAATCGTTCTGTACATTGACTAATCCGTGCGCGCGTGATTTAGCAAAATATCCCAAGCCAAAGCACTAAAATCACTTATTTGTCTTGACGTTCACCCGGCGCATTTGAATATCCAGTAAATGGAGTTCCGAGTATCTAGTGCCGTGCGCGCGGCGCAATAAATCATGCGGCGCGTTCGAGCAGGAGAAACTTGTCTCCTTAATTAAGTTAAATAACACACACTCGCCGGCAAACTTCTTGGCTTATTAACGAAGTAGAAGCACCAAAGCGCCGGGGAGCGAAATCTCAAGTATTAAGGACCAGATAACTTGGATTTGATTTACCGTTCTTGGCAATCGAATAAATTAACAGATGAGCCTCGGCCGGGGATTAATTCTTTACTGTCAATCGAACTAGGTGATATTAATCTCTCCGAGAATAAATAATTGTTATTTCGTGATTGATCGATCGTTCATCGCTAGTTGAACGCCTGTTATTCCTCATTGTCTTAGTTATATTATATAATATGCAAATATTTAATATTATTTAAGTCTTGAATTTTCAATTATATTTCTTGATTGCTTTACACTAATTAAAATTCAATAGGCGCCCTATCAGCTTATAAATCATTAGGATCATCAAGCCAATCATTAAGCTTCGCACACCTCCAAAGAAATTTGTACTAGCAAATATAACTTACAATAACACTTCTAGATCACCTCGCACTCATCAAAATTCCATAAACACTTTATCGACTTATAAATAAAAGTACTCAACCGATTAATGCATTCTTAAAAAAGCTCTTGCAAGGCAGAGAATTTTAATTGACGATAAACGAGAGCCAACACATATCTACGTCTACCAATTACTACTAATCCTGCTGCTATCGGAACTCGGCAGGCAAGGCGCGATTAAGTTCAGCCCATAAATCTGGCGAGCCTAATAGCCCCTAACAAATACGGCGTTCTCCGCTTGAACCTGATGGCAAATCAATTATTTCCCCGACAGACTAAATAGGGTCAGTGAGAGCGCGGCAGGGGTGACTCTGACGCGGACAGAAAGGGGATGGGTGACTCTCTCTTGAAGGCATCATTATTCGCGAAGGCCGTTCGCAGACACTCGACAATAGGCAGCTGAAAAAGCCAGCATGATCGCTGTGAATCGAGAGAAGAAGATGAAGTACGATTTTTCTTTAGTCAGATAAATATTTGTTATTTTGTGTTTTCGATGTTAAGTAGTGAATAAATAACTGTTCATTGATATTGTTCTTTGTGAAGAATATTTTAATGAAACTAATATTTCATGCCTATTTAAATCTGTATTAATTTTTATGTTTAATTAATTAAATGGAATAGAGAAGAATTTTGCAATCCACATCCTCGTTTATTTAAGTATTACTGACAATTCGAAAGTAAAAAATAAACACTCATATTTACCACGACTTAATTAATTAAAATTTCACTTTCTTACAATCACAACACTATAAAAAGGACGACTCTCTCTTGATGACATCATTATTCGCGAAGAATGCTCGCAGACGCTCGACAATAGACAACCGAAAAACCCAGCTTGATCCTAGCGAATCCCGAGCCTCATTACGATCACCGAGAACATCGGAATATTCGTGACGAATGACTGCGTCGGGACGAAGACGAAGCACCAGGCCATTCCAGCCTCGTTAAGGTCCTCTCGGAAAATCCTCCGCTGAAGGAGCGGCGAGCGCTATCTTCGCTCGTGAAAGGCGGCCTTGTTTTTCGAAACGCGTCTTTCACGATTCTCCGCCAGAAAAAGCCGCCGGTATTAATGGCGCGCCGAGCACCGCTTACGCAGCCCTTTTGTCGGTGATTTATACCTTGACCTTCTTTTATGGAGCACTGATGTTTAGGATCTTCGGGACAAATTCGGCTGGTCGGGCAAACCGGGATTAATGGTTATGAAGAAGGCTCGTTAAGACTGTTATCGGTTCACCAATCTAATTAAGTCATCGTGAACCGGCTGGAGTTTAATTAACACCGGCAGTTTACTTCCAAGGGTATTTTTCATCGAATGATACGCATTTTTAATAATTATGGCTTTCTATTCTTAAGTAGTATTCTTTAAATTTGGCTTTCTATTGAAATTAACAATATAGTAAATATTGTTTCTCTCTTAATTCGAGCTTGTTCGAAATCTTATAACAATCGCGTTCTTGTAAGTGATTTTATCTTTAAATCGGAATAAAATTACAATCAATCATAAAAATTATTACAAAACATTTTAAAAAATATATAATAAAAGTATAAAATTACATCGAATGTCAGTGATTTTTGCCGTGAACTCCTGAACTTTTGTGACTTGGGCAAGATAAACGCTCTTCTGCTATCGGCGAGAAAGAGGATCCTTGAAGAATCGCAATCTCCGAAATGGAAAGAGCGTTGAGAGGGTCGATGCTGTTACCTACCATCACTCTCATCGGTCGCGCACTGTATCGGGGACTCGTCGTCGAGTAGATAAATCCCCGATTTCTAGCCCAATTTGCAGCAATCCATAGCCCATTCCTCGTAATTCGCGTGTTTCATCGGTTTCGCGAAAAATAGAAAAAGAAAGGGCGAAGTCGATCATTGTGCAACAAGGAAACAAATATAAGAAAAACAATAGCAAAAGATTAGAATTGCAAGATATTTGAATCTATAAACGAATACATTCGCCTAAAAACAATCAGAAAATGTTGCAAAATTCACATTTGTTTATTACAATCAAATCTCACACACACACACACTATTATGTTATCAGATTAATCCTCGTTCAATTTGCGGGACTCGCCACAGGTGCTATCAGGGATCGATTGGAAGAAATCGACCCTACGCGACGAAGAGTCCTCGGTTTCTCGAGGATCGGCGTTGCAAGGAGCAGCCGAAACCGAACAAGAAACCAGGCGGAAGATGGAAGCAGAACAGCCTGCTGCTGAAACGCAAGGGGCGCAAGAGGGGATTGAAGGGGTGGAAATCGGAGGAAAAAGGGAGGCGCAAGAAGGTCTGCAAGGGCGGCTGCGACTGGCAGTACTCGTGCGGAATAAAGGGCACTCAAAGGTCACTCGACCTCGATGTAACGACCATGCACACGCCCGTAACTCGATAGTCCGCTATCCCCGTCATCGCAAGAGCGCCCAGCCTGGTCATTGGAACCTGACGCCAACTACTACTTTCGGTAATTCCCAAATGAACGAAAAAAAATTGCTTATGATGTTCGGTTTTGGTAGAATGCTTCAAAAGGTAGAAAATAATTAATTTAACTGTCGTGATCTTTAGCATTTATTAGTCACATATTAGCAAGAACGTCGTAATAGCTAAACAAATTATTTTTACGTTTTAAAGCATTGTACTAAAACTGTGTACCTTAATTTTGTATTATTTTTGTTATTTATTAATACGATTTAATTAAAATTTAAATGTAAATCAGACTCAGTTTGAAATAAAAGATTAGTTTCCCCCTTTTTTCCAATTCAGAATCGTCCGTCACGATTTATACAAAACTCGAATTGCATTACAGTTTTCAGTTCTCTTAACCACAAGCCCTTCTCACGCCCTTTCAGAGCCGCCTAACGAAACTTCGGTGACGAGCATACATATAGGCCACAATGGCGCGGTGCAAACAAAAGTTCAGCGCACTACAATTCGAGCGTTATTTGTCGAACAGTCTCAGGCAATAACTAGCCGGGCTTTAACCCGAGCGCATGCTGTGTGGTGTCCTGGCTTTTCAAGTAGTAGATCCTAGCAGCGGGTGGAGTCTGGCAGAGGTAACACAAAGGACGAGTCTGCGGAACAACTGCGCACCGGTGCAAAAATGTGTGCGGCCGCTTTGCGAACTAGCAGTTCGAGTAGTTTGTTTTCACCAGCCGTTTCGTGCGAGAAACGAAACACTGATCAAACACTAATTCCACTGATGCAAACATGAAACTATATGTTTTTTATAACAATATAAGTTTAAAATGTGTGATTAAAATAAGTACTGCTTTTTGTTTAACATTGAAGAGAAATACTGATTTAAATACATTATATGTGCATTCTGAATATTCCAGATTTGATAAAATAATCAATTAAACAACATCATTATAAACAAAGATATAACAATTTCTCGAACATTTCGAATATTAATGCGAGATGGTGTATAAGCAAGCAAACTTTAAATCCGCCTTTAATACGCCAGAGGAAAATCTCCCTGCTCAATGCCGTGGCACAGGAATGTCGGTGTGGTGATGTTTGCACAAACACCCGCAATCTATTTATGATATTTGAATTGGACGAAGAGGCCCGGTAAAGCGCTGGCGCTCAAGTATAGTGCACATATTTGCCTGCCTCAACTGCCGGCTCGCTTCCTCCACTTTCCCATCCACCCCTTTTCATCCCCCCGACCCTTTCACCACACTGGCACACACAACACAAACAAACAGAGGCCTGCATAATATAATCCTGGTGGCCGGGATAAGAACTATCGGATGGCAGACGGTTCTGGTGTCTTGTCAGACAACACCAGCTCGTTTTTTCTATGTTTATGCTGGTTTTGCACTCTTGCTTGTTTATAGTTTATATTCAATTTTGTTTAATTCTTTAATATTCTTATTGCAGAAAGTGAATTTGTTTTCGTGTTTCTCTCAGATATCACATTGTTGAAAATTTGATTGTCGTCAAGAATTATTATTATTTCGTAGATTTGACAGTTGATTATATAATTTAATTTAATTCTTAAGTTTTTAGTTTCTAGCTTTCTAAATACACACAAATAAACACAGATTCGCATAATTGAATCTTACCTTCCAAGATAAGAACTATAAAAAAATAGACGGTTTCAGTGCTTTCTCTACCAACAGCGGCTTCTTTTTCTCACATGCTCACTGGCAGATGTGCGCGCCGTCAATATGTGATCAGGCAAAGTGTTGGTCTACTCTCCGATCGGGCCGGAATATTCTGCGAAACACCGACTCAGCTCGATGACGGTGCGCGAGTGTGCTAATTAATTTTGTATATTGAATTAATTTGGGGAAGAGTTTCTAGCTTGGCGTCGGACAATGTTGTCGGTTTCGTTAATGGTTTTCCATTAGCCCTGCTTCGCATTTTGCTCCATCGGTTTTGGCTTACGTGATTTTCTTCGTTTCCGTTTATTGCGACGATTTTTGGAAAGTTGCGTAGTGTCATTGTTAATTACTTAACCTTTCCGAGTATAATATAAGAGAGAATTTATTGTTTCAAATGGACAACTAATTATCGTACATGCAAATCCTTCGAAGTAATTGAAACTCGTATTAATAACTTTCGAAACTGTGCAGAGAATAATGAAAATATTCCCACACCCAGTGTGTTGGAACAAATATTCTTAAAGATGAAAACCCCCCCAAAAAACAACTAAAAAGAGGCAGCTTTTTTTTACCAAAAAAATGTATTCTAAACATACTGGTTGTGTCAATACTTTTTCTAGTCACTGTATATTTATAGTCTTGGAAAATGTTCATTTATACTCTCAAACATAATTGTCGACTGACTATGAAAAGGGAAAGCTCAAATTGGCTGGCAGAAAAGGGATGGTCTGCGCTTAAGAAAATGCAGGGCGTCGTAGTCATGGGTGCGTTGAAACGCTCTTAATGACTGCGCAGAGCGCTCGCTCGCCGGTGCGCTTTGCCGCGGAGCGATTTTAAGCTGCGTTTCAGAGAGTGCATGCGTATAATGAGGCAGAGCTATGCTTGCAACCGTTGTCAGAAGCAAAGCAGTTCGTCGGAAGACATAGTATCCACGTCTGGCAGAATGCGGGAGCATCGCGCGTCAGCCATGCAACATTGTTGGCAGAAACGAGTGTGCACACGACATTGACGTAGACGAAACTTGTCGCAATGCTGCCTGGCAGTAAAGAGCAGAATTCTCCTGCTTTCTCTGGCTTTCTAAACACCGACTGCTTTCGAGCCGCTCTCCTCTCGGAGAAAGCTCCTTTGTTTTCGCGCGCTTTTCTCGGATGTTGCAGTGGCGAGAATTCTATTGTCAACGAGATTGATTTGTTACAGTTGGTTCGCTCGGTTTTGTAATTTGTTTTAACTGTTTAGTGTTTTAGTATTTAGTGGTCTGAAACCCCTATTTTTCTACGCATTTTCTACGCAAGTTTTCTACGACAATAAATTAAAAATCCAAATTTCCCCAAACAATTTTATCATTATTGCGTTAATTTCTTGTGATATATAATTACCACTATTCTCACATTTCACAATCCTAATCTCCCTGCGATATTTGCTTTCACCCGCGACTCGTGCCTCTATTATTTCCTGCCCATTATAGCTTGCGTTTCTCGTTTCCCTTATCATATTGCGTAGCAGATCCATTCAGCAGGAAAACAGGACTTTTACTCGGCCGAGAGAACAAAGTTTTAAATGCTTGGTAAATATCAATTAATCAGGCGTGGCGCCATCTACAACGGTGGCGAACGCGCGCGCCAGACTGGTTTAATATGAAACCCTTCTACGAAAGCCTTCGGATTTCAGGATTAAATCCAGGCAATCGGGGAACTATGAAGCTCGGCCTAATAGCAGCACACAGCCTCTCTGATGCGGTTTCTGATGAAATCCCAGCAACCCCTTGAAAATCTCGAGGGCTAGGATTTCGCGGGTTTGATAGTGCACGTGTATATGTTTTAGCCGAATGCTCTGAGTCATCGAGGACCGAATTGCGCAACAAGCATCGGACTGTTAGCGAGAATTCACTGGTATAATCAGTTTCCAGCCTCCGCTACTAGCCCACTTCCAGTAGAACCTGTTATTTCCATTGCAACACTAATTACTCGTCTCGTTTGATTGACGCATCGAGAACACCGCTACTTCAATACCGATGGAATTGCTCTTTCGATACTATCGTGATCAATTGGGATTTTACATGGACAATGCATAAAGGATTAATAGGAAATGTACGTATTTGTCGGGGCTTTTAAAATTGGATTCTAAATTTAAAGAGACTTATACATTTAGAATGTTTCGTTAATTAAGCAAAATTGTGGGAATCAATAATTTATCTATGGAATTACTTTTCCGATACCATCGCAATGGACTGCGATTTTAAATAGATAATTAATAGGAAACGTTCGGTTTTGTTGGAGCTTTTAGTATCGGATTTTAAATCTGTAAGCCTTGAAAGACGACGACACATTCTCGAAACCAAATCACTCTGACAGATTTATTTTCGGCAGTTCTAATGTTAATTACCAGATGATTAACATGTATCCAAAATACATAATCAATATTTACATAAATATATATAAACATACATTTATCGTTCGAATAACATGTTTCTCCAACCCAAATCATTTTGTTTATTCAGCAAAAACAGCTTTAAATTAATCTTCTGTAATTCTAGTGTTAATTACCAGGTCATTAACATTGTCCGGCTCTATAAAATTCCTAAAAAAAAGACTAGGGTTGCGAGTGGCGGGGGTGGCAGTCGGATTGGAGAGGAACCGGTGGCAACGAGGCTCACTGCTGTCCGGCTGGCTGGAATTGGTTGTCCTCACGCGACGTTGAATCCTGATGGACTAATTCCGGAAATGGAAGCGTGATTACGTGAGCGCGCGGGGCCAACGGTAATAGGCGGGCTTGCGACACCGAGCGTGGCTTCGAGCACAGAGCCGCCCCGCTCCTCTCCTCTCCGCAACGCCAAATGTACCCCAACCACCCCCTTGATTTACAGTGGCACCATCATCACTGCCACTTTGTTTCTCTTAATTTGTGCAATAAATTTACTGGTGGAAAATATGAAATTTGTTTTAATACAGAAAGATGTATGTTTGTTGGGATGAAAGAGATTTGAATAATTGTTTCTTGCAGTGTAAAGTGTAATAAATATTAAATAAATAAATGATATATCTCTGGTTGAAAGTCGAAAGGCATTTGTTTGTATGTATGGAAGGGTAATTTCAGTAATTTCTGAAATTAGTGAAACGATTTAAATAATTATTTTCCGCAGCGTAAATGATATATTTCTGGGAACTATAATAATAATTGCTGACACTAATATGAACAAATGTACGTTTTCTCGAATACGATAATCATATGTATATTTATTGCAAAAATCGCAACATTTCTATCTATCTGAATTAAATAAAACATAATCAATTATTGAACATTATTATAAACAAATGTACGAGTCCACGCGAGTTTCTTGATCCACCCAAGAATTCATGACTCCGATAGGAAAACCGACGGGCGATGAAGTTTCCAGGACGCGACGCCGACGCCGCTGCGCCCTCTCACGCCGCATCATAAACTCGCCGCTCTGTCACATGCAAATTCGCCGAGCTGTGGAAGCGGGTCGAGGGGATTATTCGCCGTCACTTCTGAACGTGGCCGCTGCGACATGAATTTGTACCGGCGGACTCGTTAAAAATTCAATGTGCGGCGAAAGTGAGAAATAGCAGAGAAAAGGTCGAGTTTTCCTAGGTCTTTTTACGGGTGGATTCGGTATTGTTTTAGGGATGATGTTGTATGATCTCTTCGGAAGAATTTTTTTCTTAATTTAAAGTTATAATTGTAGTATTTTCAGTTAGTATTTTTAATTGGTTTTGAGTCGATTAATTAAAACAAGACTGTCGAATAAGCAATAAATAAAAGGATAAGTTTCGTAGATTCTTTCAACGGATAGTTTTAGTTATTGTTTTGTAAGTAGTTTTTTTTTTAAATAGAATATGTTTATTATAACGAATCGCATACGAAACTACAAATTTAATATCACAGATACTTTAAGACAGATTCTACTCATCAGGGCTTTTTGCAAGCACATAATTAGCAGCGGCTCGTTCACTCTCGGCGAGTAAATGCGAGATCAGTCGATCCCGCAGTGTGCAATAATCGATGCGACCAGTAAAGAAAGCAAACCCTTGCGGCTGAAAGCTGCAGTCCGCTCTTTGCACTTCGTTATTAAGCCTTCTATCGGTGGCCGCGTGTGCTTTAAATTACAACCTTTGCAACGTAAAACCACGATCCGTCGGCCAACGAGAGCACCCAGTTGGATGGCGACGCGCTCTTCTCCGCTGGCGAGTTCCTGTAAATCCGACGAGAAAAAAAACGCGGTGTCGTCAAAGAAGGGAGGGGAAAAGATAAAAGAGAAGTTGGAGAGAAATCTAGTCTGATAATAATTGTGTTTTTAGTAGTTCAATATCTGATATGGGATACAAAATAATTAAAAATTCAATATTAAAAAATTGAACATTCAAATCAGCGAATCAAATAAATATCAACTAAAAATTAAAGTTCAAGCTACAAAAAATAGCAGCCGAATCAAGAAATCATCGTCAATCCGGCGACCAATGACATACTTGCACATTCACCCACTTCTTTTCGTGAGCAATCGAGTTCTTCCAAATCCGGCGGAAAAAAGTCTCAGCGGCATCGCAAAAGAAGAGACGACTGCCAAATGAATAAGAGCGAAGTTCTAAGCCCAAAGAGTGCGCGAGAGAGAGAAAACGAGTGAGAAAGGGGTAAAGCTGGGGTGGAAAAAGGTTGCAGGGAACTTCCGGCTTTCCATTAAGCCGCATCATGGGACGAGCGGAGTGCTCGAGGCCGACGTGATAAAGCGAGATGAAGATATACAGCGAAACCACAAAGAAAGTGAGAAGCACTGCGGCGATGTGGCTAAAAGACCAAGACAGAGAACTGCGAGAGCAATGAAATAAACGGGGAAAGGAGAAGAAACAGAAGAGAGTTGAGACAGTAGCGGACTCTGCCGTCGAAGTGCCCCAATATAAATGATAATTAAACATTTGTTACTTAAAGTTTTTCATTAGCCAAGCTTATAATTTATTTGATATATTCAGTATTTTGGTGAAGTATATTTTAAAATACTGGCTGTATTTATATTAATATGACTCATGTTTTTATCCAATGTATGTATATTATATTATTGTTATTCTACATATAATTATAATATCGAGAATGTGGAAGAAATTTGGAATATATTCCATAATATAGCATTTCAATAAATGAGCCTTTAAACATTACTCATCCATAAAACAATTGAAGTGTTACTACAACATTTGAATATCACATTTTTGAAAATTGGGGCCCTAAGCTTCCACTTCCGTTTTAACGGAAATCCACCACTGCGGAGAGCAAGTGCAAAGCAAGCGGTTCTCGATTCCACTGGGAGGAAGGGAAAGAGAGAAAGACAGACGAGCGGATAGAGAAGCAAAACTTCAAGCTAGAAATGAAAGCTCCACGCTTTAACGAGCCTCTTCTACCCTCGTCTTGTTCCACCATCGCTTGTTTCCCTCCTCTTTTGCTTACTACTTTCTTTTGCGCGCCGGATATATCCGCCGCCACGATGGTCACTGCCTTTTCAAATGGGCTGTCTTCTGTTATTGGGAGAGGCTGAAACGCAACCGAGCTACAATGCTAGCCGCTCCCTTCAGAGCGGACAACCACTTGGACTTGTACCGGGGAATAAAGCCCCACGAAAATCTTCCCCTTTTACTGCACTTTTTCCACAATGCTTTTGCCGCTGCGCCGTCTCGAGTGTTGCTCTTGTCAGATTTCCCTTGGATACTATTATAAGAGCTTGAATCAGGAACAAGTGTTTCTTTTTTGGGGGATTTATTGCTGCGATAATTGACTATTTGTAATTATGTATCCGATCTGTCCATTGGGCAATTGATATTTTTGATTTAAAATTCTTAAACAATTAACTTATGAATACTGTTTGATTGCAGATGAACATTAAATATTAAAAGTAAGTGAATATTAGAATAATATTGAAACTTGATGCATGTAAATTAAATTTTAGTGTATATTTTTGTCTCTTATACAGAAATCGAAAATCGGAATCATTAATATTTGAATGTACTCTGTAAATACTATAAAGTATTGCAACATTTCTTATCTATACACCCTGTTTCAAAATTTCTGCAATTTACTAAAAACTTTCAAACTTAATGGCAGATCGATCTCTAAAATATCTCTTTCACGTCTCTCAGGCACGTGAAAAAAATTCGGGAATGCAAATCAGACATAGACGAAGCGCCAAAATCCCGGAAAACTTCATGGCGCGCGCGGAACTAATGGGATAAATTTGCCCGGTGATCCGAAAGAATGAACCGGTGTGCCCAGCGATGAAGTCACGCCTGGCAGAGCTCGTTCGCGCGTTCCCAATTGGCAATGGCTTTCGTTAATTCCCAACTGGACATTCGACGCCCGGCGTCGCTCCTCCTCTACTTTCGAATTATACGAAGAATTGCTTAATGTCGGTTCATAAAATCGCGAATAGCTAGGAAAGGCGATGTGCGTCCCATAAAGCTGTGATAATGGTACGCCGACGATATTTCGGAAGCGGAGTGAAATAGATCTGTCATCCTGTCGAGGGAAATTTGATCCGACGCGCAATAGTCTGGCATTGACCGTGACAAAAAAGAGCGCGAGGGCAGCACTGTCGTCAGTTAATAATGAACATGATTTATCATCTGCGATTCGGTAATCAGTGTTTTAATAATTCGTAATTATGACTAACGATGAAAGCATTGCTATTTGAGGTGTTGAAAATTGATAGAATCAAATTTATAAAAGCTTATAAAAAATTTCGATTTTCTTTAAGATTAATAAACACTCATTAATACATGAACATGAACACTCAACGAAACAAGTAACAAATTTCTTCCCAGTCGCACCAAGCAATTTCGCACGTCCACACTACTTCGAATCACGCACACGCAGCCTTTCGCGCACCGCTTTCACCAAACGGAAAATGTCGCGCGACGAACGGAAGTGACGCTGCGCCTTTGAAAGCGGGCGAGCGGAGCGGAAGCGGACACTCTCTCGCCGAGATGGCAGAGGTTCGCCAGGGTGCTGTTTGCCGAAGAAGAGACACGCCTGGGCGAATGAGAAGCGAGGAGAAGAAAAAGCTGGATGAATACGACCGGCCAAGTGTACAACGCGGCAAATGACTCACGAAAAACAGAGTCGCGCGCGTCTCTCAAACGCCTGGTGTAAATGCCGCATTCACCCAACCACCAGTCAGTTACTTCCGCCCAGTGGTGGAGTTCCGGCAAACCAGAAGAGTTGGAGGTGCCCCGTTTTTCAAAAAGATATTATTAAAATTTGGTTAGTTAACATTTCAAGTGTTATATTTGTGAATAATGTTTAATGATTAATTTATTAGGATGATATTTTATAACCAAATTAACACTTGTTTTATTTGCTATAGTTATTCATTATACTTATTACGCTAAAATAAAAACTGGAGTCGACAGAACTAATTCAAAGGCAAGTGAAGGACCCTGTACATATTTATATTAATCAACTAATATATTAAAGAAGTTACAAGCGTCGCCAATGAAAAATATCGACTTACAATTTTTCGATTATTGTTTATACCAGCGCTAGAAATGTTCTTTCCGCCCAGGGTCCCCCAATCACACAATCCCTCACTGACTTCAGCATCCAACGTAAAGGAGGAGGTAACAGGGCGAAGAAAAGACGGGGCACGGATTTTTGAGAGATCCGAGAAGAAGCAAATGAAAGGGAGCCTGTTTACCACCTGGAGATTTCGGTTACGATGAAACTCTCGCTCCTTTCATCGCTCGCGATGCACAGTTCGAAATTCTGCAGCGACTCGAGATGAATGTGGTGAACGACACGAATGAAATGATGAACTGCGAGATTCGGGCGGTATTGTGTGCAACGATTACAGTGCAGATTCAGTTTCAATGAAATCAGAATCTATAGTGAATGAAAAATTGCAAGTAATGGGAATATTATTAAAGTAGTAAAATAACGATATAAATTAAATAATGTTTTCCATCAAATTGTGATGAAAATGTTTTCTTAAAAGTTTGAGTGACTATTAATTATTTTTACTAATTATAAATGGCATCGTTTGAATATAAACTATCTCAAGAATGAAGTCTCCGATATTATCAACTATTAACAATAAGTTTCGATCATTACCTACACCTACACAAATTAATAAACGCTCACGAACCAATTAAATGCAGTCAACAGGAATTTTACCAACATCGAATTAAAACTAAATTCTGAAACGAAATAAAAAAAGTTATATAAATTACGACTTTCCCTCCACTTTTAAAGACTTCTCACATTCGTCCGCCTAGAAAAACAGACTAGAAATATGACGTACTAATTATGCTCTTGACCATTTCAAATCTCTGCGCCGGTTGCGCGTCGGCGAGTTAACTTTCACGGCGAAATTATTTTGCGAATTAAAACTGGACCTTTTGAAGAAAAGAAAACTGGCCCCAGGGTGTGCTCGGAGCGCGATGCGTATCCCACGGGAAACTCAGGGGGAAGACTGGCAATTAGTAACAAGGTGACACTGCCATTTGTTTCATCCAGTACCGGCGTCGTATGTTTCTTTGAATATATACAGCACAATTAAGGAAACGCTGCTGCACCATTTTAGCCTGGAGACGCGCCATGTTTTTCCTTTTTTTCCCATCCACCGGCCGGAAACTCGCCGTTGTAATGAAATTGCAACATTTGCATGCCGCGATTCGCGCGTCCGGTAAATTAAAAATCCCATTTGAAGGACGACGTTTTTGTGCAATGGCAATCGTTGCGCGGCTGTGTCAATTGTTTGCCGTTGAGAAAATAATGTTAAGTAATTTAGCGATCGTCAATCGATTTATATTTGTAATGTGCAATTTTGATGTACTAGTTTCAATCTGAAGGTTGTTGATTATTAGGTTGTATTATTAAGGATAGCTGAATTTTTTAAAATCATTGTGAAAATTTTAAATTGAAACTTTTACAAAGTATACCGAAATCATGTATGTAAACATCGGGAGAGTCGTATCAATGACATCTGTCAAATATATCGTGCAATTTACTGCCAACAAGCACCCATCAAGTTCACTGTAAATCAATCGACAATTTGATATCGGAGCAGTCACTTAGTCGATGTTTACGCAAGTGCACTATAAATTCGTACCGCGTGCCATCGAATTTGTGGTTCGTGATAAAACGAGCCTACGTAAACCGACCGACTTCTGGTTTGCCACGAGATTTCCCAAAAATCGCCAATATAATTTGAGTCGATCAATTATCCCAGCATATGTAATAATAAATACTGTATGTATTTAAAGGAAATAAATGTATTAAAAGAAAATCGACGAAACTCAAACGAAACTCAAACTTATTTTATAAACCAATCAAAATTCAAGTTCCAACAAACATAAACGAAAACAAAAATAAACAATGCAGATCCACACTAATTAAAACACAAACACCAACGACATTAAATAAACCGAAAAAACACCATTATCAAACAATCCAAATCACTAAATACTATTTTTCCCACACAACTGATAACAATTCAGCTGTAGTCGCTTATCTATGCAAGAGATCGATCCGAACCGGAGTAGTTCAAGCCGGAGCGTAGTCGATGGTCAACGAGGTTCTCGTGGAAAGGAGCAATAAGAAACGAGGGTTAAAACCAGAGGGTTGAAAGACAGAATGAAAGACAAAGATAAAGAGAACGAGAAACAAAGAAAGATAGAAAGAGAAAGAGAGAGAGAGAGAGAGAGAGAAGGAGAGAAGGAGAGAAGGATGATGCACTTACCCTTGTGCGGTATTAGCGGCCACGGTTGTAACGGGGAGCCGGCAACCAGCCAGACACACGCCAGCAACACTCCGAACATTTTCACCCCCATCCACTTCGGACAGACGGAAACTTCCCTCGCTTGTCCTGCCGCCACCCTCCTCCTCCTCCTCCTCTTCCTTGCTGCTTCACTTTAAAACTCACACTGCCGCGCCGGAACCTTCCACACCAGTCCGACCGAACATCCAACCAACCCCTCAACCCCTTCTTCCTTTAATCTCTCTATTATGGTTACAAGCAGCCGCCGGAAGGACGAGCGCGCCGACCTTTTATGGCTCTCGTGGCACCGCACTGGATATATATCCCAAGTTGAACTATCAACAAACACTCCGAGTTTCCGGCGAGCTTTAGTATAATCTCAAGGTATGAAACTCATATGGAAAGGTGAGAGGTTGTTTTGGGTTTTTTTTTCCAGGAGAGAAAGCTTGTTTACAAGCGCGTGTCGATTTAAGGACGAGGTTCGTCTCTGCGATCCTGCGTCGATCGAGCCATCCAATATCGGTATCGCAACTTCGTTCGTTTCCACGCTATCGTCAAAGCTGAAGCTTTTCCTTTCTCTGTTCGACCGCTTTTTCTGATGTGTATGTGTGTCTGTATATATATGTGTGTGTGTGTGTTTATGTGTATGCGTGTGTGTGTGTCTGTGTGTGTGTGTCTCGCTTTTCACGCGAGGGTGGAAAACGATTTACTTTCCGAGCGGTGGTAATCGGCGGGGCTGCGTTATTACTTCATATCAAAAGCCCGGGGCAGCGAATCCGTTTGGAGGTTATCGGCGCCCGGAACTGGGTCAGTTTTCGAGCGGTTGGAGAGGAGGGTTCGCTCGCTACGTAATCGGGAAGTCCTGCGAGGCTTTGCTCACCTGGCTTTCTTCGGACACCCGAAACACTGAGAGTAAAGTGTCCCCGAGCACCTGCTGCATCTTGGTCGAGGCAAACTACATGCTTTCGTACTTTCGCTAGAAATCCGGTTGGTTTCGGAAGACTTCGCCGGAGGAGGAGGAACCACATCCTGTGGATACTCTGGAGACGTTCATATTTTATTCTTGATCGGTTGTGTTTTTCATTATTTAAGTTGTTTAACACGAACACGTAAATTCTGCGATGAAATTCATATCTTTTCTTTGATTAGTTATTGTTTTATTTTTTATGTTCTTGGTCAGAAAGTGATAATTGTTGCGATGACGTTCATATTTCGTTTTGGATTATTTGTTATTTTAGTACTGAAGTTTTTTTTATCACAAACACACAAATGTTCTCGAGTTTTTTCACTGATTTGTAAATAAGTTAATTATTGTCAATCGAATTGGCATTTTGTATGGCTCGTTTGAAGGAATTTCTTGTGGATAATGATCCAAATTGTTAGGATGAATCGTCATGAAATTGTACGAAACACCACTCGGGTGCTCTGTGGGGTTTCTTTTGTTATTTATAGCTTTGTTGCTCAGCTATTTCAAATCTTATCACCGGTTAAGCATTGAGTTGATTATAAGCAATGTCAGTCACATGGAAATTACAATTTTGCAGTTCTGGTTCATCGTGTAATTATTCCAGATACCACTTGAATGCTTCATCCGGCTTCCTTCATTAATTATAGCTTCATTATTCAGCTTTTCATTTCGACCACATAAGGGCTGCTAAATCAAGTCTTATTACCAAGTTGGAGAGAACTTGATTATAATCAATGTTGAAATGGAAATTCGACAAGATTCGTTTAAAGAAATTCCTGCTGCATAATGATCGGACACTCCAACGCTTCATTCAATTTCCTTCGTGATTAAGCTTCTTTTTTACCTCGAACACAAATGAAGCTTTCTCAAATCTCATCACGTTGAAATTAAGTTGATTATAAACTATGTTGAAATAGAAATTCCACAATATTCCTTTGATGATCGAACTTGTGGTTAGCAAGATTATGACTCGGCTGCTTCGTCCGACTTTCTTGCCCGCTCCTTGCAGTCTCACTTCCAACTGGATTTGGCAATTTACATGGCAGCACGCTCTCTTCGTCCTTAATGAAACTGTTCTTGGCCGGCCGTTATTAAAGCGGGGCTCACTCCAAGCGTTGCTGAGTGCTTCTTTATTTCTTCCCCTCGGCCGCCAGTATCCTCGAAAGGCCTAGCTGAAACGAAAGTGCGAGCGGGTTAATTAAGCAGTTGAAGAATGACACAGGGTGCGCGCTGCACTATTGGATAATTGCGAAACGATGGATACGATTTCGCCGGAGACTTAATTAATGTAATGATGCCACGATTAATTTACCCGGCGAGTTAATCTATTTCGCGGGGTAATAAATTAACAGAAAGACATTATTCATATTTAGTAAACTTGAAAATTAAGGGTTCGCTTTGAAGTTTTCTTGATTTCATCAAAAACGAGTTTTTCAAGCTGGTGAATCAGAATCAAATGGAATAAACTAAAAGAGTGGAACAGTAAAGCCGTCATACTTTTTATATTACTACCAAAAATATAGTTTGAAGGCAGGAATTATAGCAAAGGAAAGCAACGCCGAGTACTAATTATTAATTATTTATTAATTAAAATAATCGTTGTTTATATTACGTGTGCAATAATATATGTACTTATTATTCTTCCTGCATAATTGGTTGAATTATTAACGAAACATACTTCACGTATACACCTATGTAATCAATAATTATAATTATTTACTGATGAATTTGTGTACCTGTGTAAATTTCAATTTATAACAATAATATTATTCCGCGTAAACCTTTATCACAATCGTATCTACTAATTCCGTTTCTAAGAAATATGCAACCACATTCCCGCTTAAATCAAACTTTATAAAATTTCAACCCTTTCAAAGAATGCAATCCTCCCCCAAACTATTGTCCGCTTCTCCGATTAAGCCAAACAATGATTCTAATTTTCCAGCGATTAATTTCCAAGACTCGTCTTAAAAACTAACGAAATATCAGAGAATCACAAAGGCAGTCTGCTGGATCGGCGAGGGCGAGCAGAAGCAGGAAGGAGCACTTTGTTAGCAGATGTCAGATTACAATTTCAGGAAGAGCAAGAAACAAGGAAGCTCTTATGCTTCGTGGAGCAATTGAAATATGGCGGACATAACCCGGCAAGGGGGGAAAAAGAGAAGGGGGAAAATGACATTAAGAGACGGCAGTGCCACTTGGAGTGGAGATAATTGGAACGGAGAAAGCTCTCCGCGAAGGATAGTCAACGGTGACAGAGCATATCGTATGATTTCGTTGTTATATTTAATGCATCGCACTGAATAAACGTACTCCCCGTAAAATGGGAAGCTCGGACGATCTCATTGCCGAAGCCGAAGGAACTCATCCTCGACTCGAAACGTAAATTGGCCTGCTCTTTATATTGCCACGGTAAAGAAATTGATTAATGTTCAATGACTGAAAGTTTTAATTTAATAATTAATATAAAGAAAGAGAAAAATTCAGAACAGTAATAAATCTCATGTTTGTTGTGAATAAAATTGTTGAGATTCGTTTTCTACTGATGAACGTGGTTAATTATAATTTGACCTTTCAGAAGATTCGATTAAAATTGTTTGTTGCTTGTAAATCTCAGATATATTTTTGAATTACATTGTATAGTTTAACGCTGTACAGATCAACATTGTTCTTGGTAAGAATATTAAATTATAAATAAATAGCAGGCTTCAAAGAAACACATTTAAATAAATTCAATACAAAGTATCATTTGAAAGCTCCGAGATTGCCCAGTGTAACATAATGTATCACCAAGAAAACTACTCAATAGCAAATTGCTCACTGGCTTTCTAGCAAAGAGAATTATTTGCGCACTCGTTCCAATTCACTTTGCGCCCTTTTCATTTCCAGTTTGCATTTAACAAAAGAACTGGAGCAGCCTTTCAACACTATGAACTTCGGAACCCATAGGAACTATTGCGTTTTTCGATTGCCGCTTCCGAGCTTCGTAAAAATCGCAACAGTAGCATCGCGAGAGACACGAAAAGATGCGAGGTGGAACGAAACAAGCGTGGAAACTTGAAAGCTTTCACCTCAATTCTATCGCAAGTGGAGTTTCCAATTTTTTCGACCAATTTTGGAAGAAACAATGTGCATATTGGCGAAGTCAAAACTTTCCCAAGTTATCGATGATTAAACTATTAGCGATTAGCATGAAAGGGAATTTTGTTAATTATAGTTTTATCGTTAAAGCTCATTATCACAAACATGTATAAAAATTTTCGAGCCTTATCACTTATTTCGAATTAACTTAGCAGTTGGTAGATCTTTCAAAAAGGTTCTGGAGCCTGTTTTATACGTCATCCGGTACGTGTGTATCATTAATCATTAAACTAGTACCCACGAAAAACTTTAAAGCAAAATCTACAAAAATGCAACTTGACAGAAACTTTGTGTTTCGACATTAAAACTATTATTTCGATTCTATATTTTGACATAAAAAATTCAAATTTGACATAAACATTCAGAAATGTACATAAGAGTGATTTTCAATGAATCACACACATTCTTTCCCTCGAAAATGGAAAGTTGCTCGAAGAAATTAGTGCAAGCAGAAGTTGCAAGCGTGCGAGCAGGATGTTAACAGTTGGAAGAGCTTTCAAACAGTGCTCGAGCCTCTTTTGTACGTGATCGGGGGAGTCGGGGGCAACCAGTGATCCATCTGGCGCGCGCTGCTTGTGAAGCAGCGGTGAACAAAGGAGCACAAACTCGAAAGCGGACTTAACAGAAACCCGTGTGCACTTGGTTTGCCGGACACGTGGCGCTTTTGGACTCTCTGTTGCATGCTGATTCGTCGGGCATCATCGCTTTCGTGCTGCTCGAGTTTGCTCGCCTGTAAAGCTCGCCGATAGCGAAAGACAGCCGGGAACTGCTGCTACTCGCTGGCAGAGGGCTACGCAAACCGCACATGCAGATTGAATTGTACCCGAGAAGCGGCAAAGTTCCGGCACCGCCATACGCCAATTACTCCCTCTGACGCTGGTCCTTTCCCTTTTTTTTAGATACTTGTGAATTGCTGGTGGAAAAAAATCCAAACCACACATGTACTTGTGAGCTTGTGAAAGACTTAAGGTCAAACCCTATTCTTTTTATCCTTATTGGCTCTCCTTTGTATTTATTTTTTTTCGTTTCTTGCATTGAATTTCTGATACCAATAATTTTATGATACGGTATAACAATCTAATAAATTATTATTAAACGTGTCAAAAGTGATAATCGCTTTACGGAAATTCGGAAGTGTTCGTACAGGAAGTTCAATGTTCATCGACTAAAGACATGCTGGCAAATGGATTCGATCGTTTGAGTAAAGCAAGAGGATATCCACGAGCGTGTTAGAGACAGTAGCACCCCCGGCGGGTGGTGGTTCGGTTATTGCGAGAAGGCTCGAATCGAATTGGCCCCAGGTATATCTCAGTGGCGACTATTACACCAGCGCAAATCCACTGGTGCTTGGACATCGGACATACGTAATTCGAGGTTACTTATAGAGGCCGGAATGAAGCCGTTCCGCTGCGACCAAACTGATGAAACAGATTGTCCTGATCTGCTGGCAGGCCATTTCGACTATTCGTAATCGAGTGCCATGGCATTCCTGAGCCAATCGCTAAACGGCCACCCAGCATTCTGGTTTGCCTAGTTAATGTTCGTTTATCATTGTTAGCAATTGAAAATGTTAATGGTATTTATGTTTACTGAATTTAGTTATTTTGTAAGAACTTATTATTTGATTGTTATAATGTCGACTATTTTACAGGTTTTAATTCTAAACGTTTTAGCAATGTTATAGTTTGCTCAGTTAACTTTGAACTCTTCTTGTTTCACGAAATTAAAAAACTTATTATTTCAAAGGTTCTATGAGTCTCTTAATTTGGCCATTTAACGTATTATTAAAGACCTAAAAAAAAGTCTTTTCAAAGCTTTTTAAAACAGAGCAATTGACAGAGGCTGAAGAAGAAAGTCACTGCTGTCGGAAACATCGCCAATGACAATGAAGACCTCGTTTAGTTGCTGGTTGCTTTGTGCACCGGCAAAAAGCTCGGCGTGCATACTTGCGGTCGCTTGGAAGCGGCGTCAGCGTTTTCGACGTTGCAAAAACAACTTGTTACTTGCTGGGGGGGGCACGCTTCCGCAGGAAATCAAAGCCTAATGCTGGAATGCTTGATGCTTGAGTCATGCAAATTCTGTGTTTACGAGTTTGCGAGTTTGCAGAAAGAAAAAACGGTATTTGCTACGCGAAATCGTTTACATCTACCGCGAAAAGAAAATGTTAATGTTACAATGTGTTATTGTTTTAACATTAACTCAGCATTTTTAAATATTATTTGAATGTTAAAAAAAGTGAAGAATGAATAAGCTGTAACTCAACAAAATATATCTTTATTGTTGACCTTAGAGAACTATTTTTGAAAAGGCTCATAAGCTTAAAAATTACATGACTACTTAAATAATAATAAAATGTTAAAATTAATATTGTTTAATTAATTAATACTTTATTTTCATTGCATGCTTTGATCTTGAGCCGATTTCCATTTCTCAACACAGCTTTTCCAGAAGCAATAAGAATGCGCACGCAAGGTGTTATTTATTAAGGCAAAGTTTAAATTGAATTTCATTCTCGACTTAGCAGGAATTAGTGCGTTCTACCTATTGGGCGCAGCGGCAGGAAAGAGGGCTTCGGGCTTCTTCGCATCTACATAAAACTTTTTTAATCCTCGCCGTGGTTTCGTTCGTGCCGCGGTGCCACCGTCGGCCGCTTTGACCGACTTCCTAAGAAAGCGGTCGGATTTTATGAGTAATCGTAAAAACGGATTAACCTGTCCACTTCTAGTACACAAGCACAAGTGTGTGCGCGACGATTCAGTGTTTTAACAATCCTAAGATAATTCGAGCTTTCGAGAGCTATAAATACAGCGAGTGGATAATTAGAAATAGATTGGGTCTTAGTTGGAAAAATCTAAGAATGTATCCCGAAAATTTGAAGGCATGCAAAACATAGCGTATAATAAAATTATAATACATTTTTTGTTGTAATTCTAGATATCCTTTGAACTATGTTCTAGTTATTGAAGTACCATATTCCTTTAAATTTCGATCTCAATTGTTCGCATTGTAAAAAATAAAATACATTTTTACCGAAAAACATCGAGGTGAAACTTCGATTTTGAACATCTTTTATTTATTATATTGTTTAATTATTCTTTAAATTAAATCGTTATTAACATCCACACGAAATGTCAGCCGAGCAAAACTGACTAGGACAACTAATCCTGTATAAGCAGAGCAGTGTATACTCGATAGCGGTGATTCGAGGCCAGTGAATCACCCTGTACGTGCATTCACGTGCCAATTACGAGCTGCGAAGCTGTTTCCTTACTACACTCGAAGCTGGTACGTTCAATTTAATTACTGCGGAATCTCAATACAAGGCGCGTAAGGACAGCGAGAAAGCGAGAAAGGGAAAGAAATGGCATTCAATTTTCTGAAGAATGCCAACATTTTTAATTCCCGCAGAGCGTCCCGGACGAGAAAGAAATTACCCGGCGAATTTAATTAAAATCCGTGGAATTGTTTTTCCCCGGAACATGAGCTAATTAATTCCATTAGGATATTCACTCGGCCGACCCTTTGCGCTCCTGTGAAAAGAGTCGACACAATCTGCGTATGTTCCTTTCTCGGCCGCTTTTCGAATACGCTTTGCCGCCAAGCGTCATTGTCGGCTCGCGAAATGAAAGTGCAATCATTTCGAGGTGTCTCGAAATATTGAAACTGAAGGTAGCGAATTGTATGTGTCGAAATATAAAATAGAAATAATATTATAATGTTCAAATACAAAGTATATTGTACCTTTTTCTCGATTTTATTAATCACTATTATTTGAGTGTATAAAAAGAAGATTTCAAAAATTTCTTTTCACATCATATTACATTATAGCATACTAAAATTTTGCAAAATCCGCTCACCAACAGCAGCGTGACAAACGTACGGGAAACGCGAGTTAATATAACAGTAAAGAACAAAGAATAAAACGGGGAACGATTTCGCAGAGTCGGTCACGGCTCTATGATAGACATTGCGTCGCCATAAACGAGCGGCGTGGAACGCCCACGGCGAACACACACTTGGCCTAATGTAACAGTCGAAGAAACTACACCTTCTGTTTCCACGTTTCCTTTTGCATAAAACAGCAGCAGCCGGAGTGGCGGAGGCCGGAATATTGCCGGAGGAATTCAACGCGAACGGAGGAAAGAGCGAGGAATGCCCGTTGGAGCGCGGAAAGGAAAGCTGGAATCGAGCACTTGCTGATATTGTGACACTCGCTTTCTTTAAATTGGACGAATAGTAGTTTTCGAAAAATGCTTTCTGGTCGCTCTTCTTTTAGAACTCATATGAACTGAAAGTATTCGTGTGTTATTAATTTAAATCAGTAATTTTTGACGCTATAAACACTGATTGTACCGAAAAACTTTAGAATGTGCATTAACATTTGTTCGTTGAATAATTTAAAAATTCGAAGAAAGTGATTTTTATGTTGCTTTTCTTTCAGAAATTCTATGAAATAAATGTATTCGGGTGTTATTATAATTGAAATCAGAATTTCATGACACTAAAATCAGTAAAGCTACCGAAAGACCTCGGACACTTAATTAGTAATGCGTCCTTGCTTTGATTATAAAATTAATTAATTACTAAATGATTGACGTATTCAAATACAGGGTGATTCACTTATCTTGTAGACCACTAAAGCTTTTACTTTTAAATTCCTACGATACAATACAATGTACAAAAAACAATTATGATTCAAAAACAAGAATATCCACCTACACAAACAACTGTATCACGAATCAAAGCAACAATAGCTTAGATTCAAAAACCAATTGAAATAAACAACGCTAAAACTACGCGCAACCAGTGCAAGATTAACTATATTAAGCGGGGAAGCTTGTTAGCAGTAAAGTTGTATTAGTGTCAATTAATTCGCGCCCGCCGTTAGCATTGTTCTCACGAAAATGGCACACTTTCTGGCGGGAGCGGTGTATTCCCTCATGCAGGACGCGAAATTGGCAAGCCGCGCAGCTGCTGACTGACACGCGCCGTCATTGTTCCGCAGGCGGTGCCGCCGATATTTTTTAATTAAAGCCTTTTCCGCGATACTGCCAGCAACAATGGCGAATCGGAACCCGCGGAAATTAGGATATCGTTCGCCGCACCCGATAATTATACCGTGAATATGCTTGAAAGTCGCTCGTTTAAATGTGTCTGGGTCGAACGTGTCTCCTGTCAAATCGATCACTTAATGACGTCGCATCGAATTCGAATGGGAGCTCGCGCGAATTTCTGCGAGCTTAATCGCGCGAATAGTGTAAAGGCGTGGAATGGTTCGTGTGACGTTTACATTGTTCGAGTTGCCTCTGAAAATGTCGGTTTAATCATACCGGATATTTCCTGTTTTTATTCATTGGGATAAAAAGGAACCGCGTTTTTGTTTGATTAATCTTGGGTAAAGAAAATTGATGAACCTGATTCATTAAATCATTCTATTGAAGTTTTGTATTGACTCTTCCATTGTGGTTTTTATAAATATCACGCGTTAAAATGACAAATAATATTTTGCAGCACATACTATTTTTCCACAGATTTTATTTTTTGCCATTTTTACCTTTTTCAATTTGTTAAGCGATCACATTATATAACAAATCGTTAACTTTAAAGCATTCTCAATTGAATAAAACTATACCATATTTACATTTAAATTTATACAAAATTGGACATTTTATTGGCGTGTGCGTTTCCCGCCAACTTTTCCTTCAATCGCAACACTAAGAAATTGAGTTCGAGACACGCGTGGCCTAAGGCAACACTTTACGGAGAATCAGATGAATGAGAGATGTAAATGTCAATAAATATCGGGGTCATCGTCGGAAAGTGCTATTACGAGAAGGCAGCGGAGAGGCCAAGAGTTCAGCCGCTTTGTATGTTTATTCTCGAGGAAGTCGACGGAGCTCTATGGACCCGAGGCAGTCTCTCTTTGCCAAGCGAGATGAATCTTTTCAATTGCCCCAACTGCGCGTAATCATTTCGCGAAGTCACTTCAGAAGTACTTTACAGTGGAATGCAAAATGAAATGAATCATACATGGCTTTGGATAAATTAAAGAAATTATTTGTAGTGAATCAAATAATTATCATGTCTTAATTAGTAAGGTAATTACTATTAATAAGGTACTCCTTTCCTTTCTTGAAGTAAGTATAATTAGTAGCAGTTACAATTTTAATTACACGTAAACTAAAAAATAACTACAATTTTCGAAACAGATATCTCCTGAAATAAATTCCTTTTTGATCTATTGCAATATATATAAAATCAATGCAAATTGTCGAAAGGTTTCTTAAACCGTAGAAACACCCATACTCATTGCTGTGGTGTAATAATTTTCAGTAGAAGGACGACAATTATCCCCGATGGACGTATAAAGGATCGCCGACGAGGTTGAACGGGCGGCGAGCATACAACACGATTTGAGCGGCGTCCACGATGACGACCTGAAAGGGCTTCGGCCGACGATTATTCGACCAGGTGAAATATAAAATACTACACGTCGTCAGCAGAGACACGAGCGGCCCCTTTCTCTCCCCGCTCGCTTGTTATATGGAAACCCATTTGTTTTGACGAGCCGTGAGCTCGCTTGGCCGCCCATAATCCTTCATGTAAAAGGAGCCCCAATATTGTTCGATCTCAATTTGCGCGCGGCCTGCTGCGCCGGCTTTAATTAACAAATTCCAATAAAGCCGCGTGTTGTTACACTTTGCAGCAATTGCGTAAATTCGCATCGGACGAATCCGATGAAAATCCCGCTCGCCCGCTACCGCCGTACCCGCCTTCCTTCCTCCGTTCGGCCCTTCCAGGCCCAACAGAGCGATCCCAACTTTTTATTTTACATCATCGATACGACTGATTGTTTCAGCCGCGGATTTTGGCAAAGATTGCTAAAAGAATGTACTGCTAACATTTTGTATCAATTTTACAATTGGTGTATGTACAAGGAATGGTTAGAGAATCATTTGTTGGAATGATATATTTTATTATACAATTATTGACAGATTTATTGCACTTAAAGCCTGAATAGTTTCGTTATAAAAATATGTTTTAATTTGACGTAATTGACAAAGGTATTTAATTATATATGGCATTTTTTATTATTGCATTTCTGTATTGTATTGTAGAAAAATTATATAAATTAGTTATTAATTTTAATTACTGATGAATGTTACCCAACTTCGAGTTCCAAAAATTGCCAGTCACAAAATGTTGTAATTAACCTAGCGTCCAAATGTAATAAATCATCGGACACTTGGACTGTGTTAGTTTACACATACATTAATCCCAGGCACATCAAAACGCCGCCGGAAGCGCACTGAAATGTGGTTCGCTTTGGCGACTTTTTGCTCGGCCTCCGCTCAACCTACGAGTACAACCTTCACCGAGACTCTTTGTTTTCGAACGTTTCTCCCTTGGTTCTCGGCGCGCGGAAAGCAGTTGCGCTCGGATGAAGCATCGCGAATGAGAATTCACGGCAATCGCGCAGAACAACGGAACACTGGAAACAGGAAAATACGAGACTGAGAGTTGAAATAATGAAATCGTGAAGAGCGATCGTTCATTGTTGAGAGCACGTGGGGCGTAATATATATTAACCGAGCTCTGATTACAGTGGTAATTAATTTGGAATTATTACGTTTGAAATAATGGATTAATATTTCAAATCAAAATGTGAAGAGATTAATAATTTAAAGTCATAAATTTGTAAGCGTTGCATTTTATGAATCTTACGACAAACAATAATAAATTAGAACTAATACACTAATATTTGAATTTATTAATGACTACATATAAATATAATATATTGAAAATACATTTTTGTCGTGATATATGAATATTAATTCTAATCTATGAGTGGGAAATTCTTACCCAACCGATTCATCCATTAACGATTAATTAAATAAGTCGTCGTCGTCAGTGGAAATAGTCAGGATCGGAATCATTAAGAGTGTAGTTTGGAAGTCCGCGAATGAAAATGAACGACGCCGGGGGCGACTTTCCATCGACTTTAATCGGGAAGTTCGCCTTGTCGCTGGAGTTCCAGCGCCCCCAGGACGGAATTCCGCTCCGGGCAAACTTAACTTTTCTGTTTGCACGATGACAGGCCGATATTGTGGATTCAACCTGCCATGCCGAGCGCGAAACTTCTACACGCATCGCCGTCGACGCGCGCTTCTGTGTAAAATGTGAAATTTTGTTTGGAAAACATGTTTATTTAGTAACGGGAAACTGGAGCAGTCTATTGTTCCGTTTTGCTGTTGGATTTCTAGTTCTTCCGCGGCTTTTGTTCTAACAAGTACGCCATTGTCGAACAGATTTTTTTAGGGGAAACATAAGGAAAACCGGGGCAAAATAGTTACAACGCCGAGGATAATGGAATACTCGAAAAAGAACCTGTCAATGGCAGTTAGGAAATAAAGGTAAAATTAACGTGAAAGTTAGTCGAAATTAACTGAATTTTGCTCTGTTTTCAGTATTTCAGAAATAAACAATTAACTATGATTTGTTGTCGGTAATAGGTACAAGTATGTGGTTCTTCAAAGTGCTAAAAATTGTGTGCAACATTTTTTCTAGTGTTTCGTCGTACCTCGTTAAAATGAAGTTTGAAAGCAGTAAAAAAGTGAGACGAAAAGCCTAGTGAAAGACTTGTTAGTGGGTTTTCTCGAAAGGTACAATTGTTTTTGAAAGCAATAATTCCATTTCAAAGTTAACAAAGAGAAAGTAATTCATTCAACGATTGTAAAAATAAAATAATTCAACTTCTGAGCTCATAAAAAAAGTAACTCATTCGACGATTACAAAAATAAATTCTCCAATATATTAACAATAACAATAAACACTCAATAAAAGCAGGGATGAATCCCAAATGTACCGAATATTTTAGAAGTCCAGTATAAACGAAATACAAATTCTCCTTGTAAATCCAGCGTTCATATGTGACCAATACCGTACTGCAAACAAAAATGCGTATTACTTCGGAGTGCAGTGGAATAATTCCATTTCAACGTACACAGAGGAAAAATCACTCATTCGGCGATTACAAAAATAAATTCTCTAATACATTTACAATAACAATAACAATAAACTCTCAATAAAAGCAGGGATGAATCCCAAATGTACCGAATACTTTGGAATTCCAGTATAAACGAAATACAAATTCTCCTTGTAAATCCAGCGCTTGTATGTGACCAATCCTGTACCACAAACAGAAATCTCCACCACTATAGTTAGTTCGATGTAACGCGACAGGGTGAAAGTTTGCATTGGAAATATTTGATGGGGTCCGGAGCCCATGAAATGCTATCGAAGCCCTCTGCCATTTGCTCGTTTTTCTGGAATAGTGATGACTGAGGTTATTGGAATTTTCCTATGTGCCGACATGTTTCGAATTCACCTGCCAGCAAGGGCCGCGGACATTTGATATTGTAAGCTGTCCATACGCAATCGCCACTGTTTTGTGTGTCGCCAGATTTCCCATTTTTTTCCCCTTGCGTCCGCCGTCGAATCATTGCGCGCCGTTGAAAACCTGTCGATGGATGTGACACATTAAAATGGATCTTGGCGTTTCCGGGTTTATCGGGAATTTGCAGACAGAGGGACGAACTTTGTTCTTTAAGTTCGTTGAGATTAAAGAATAATAGATTTATTGTAATAAACATCATTGTTGCACATTTTTTTAAACGATGTGACGCCCATTAAATTTCAAAGTTGAAGTTAGTTTTGAAATAGCCTGTATTAGTCATAAAGATAGTGCGAGCAGCACTTGAGGTTGCCGCACGAGTTAATCTCAAAGACAATTGACGTGTTAATCGCTTCGATATCGCCGATACTCATCTTCGTCGAAATCCATTCGAATTTGTAACGCAAAGTAAACACGGAAAAGATGGCGAAGTTCTTCGCCCGCTCATTCTACTTCACGTATCCAAACTTCCGGGCGGAAGTGGCGCTGCGCGCGACTATCTTCTACGCCGGAATTCAATTAAAAGTGGAGAGGGGAGAGAAATGGGAAATTCCCGGGAAGTTTCGACTGTGATCGTCTGCAGCCGGATGACTGTTATACTTCCGGCTTACATAAATTCTGGTCCGCTTCAGCTTGTCGTATCATTGGTCAGAATATACCTTCGTTTCAAGTAACTTCATTATTATGCACTTAACTCGGAGTGCATAATAATCATTTATAAACAGATCTACTTTGAACTTTGTTATTCAATGCTGCTGAATTTACGAACAATTCAAATTAATTTATAAAAGTATCTATTTATTACAAATTCATTTTTATATTTATTTGTGTATTGGAAATTCGTGCTAATAAGCTTGATTTTTCAAAAGTATGATTTTATTAGTATTATATATATTAAATGCAAAAGACATAACAAACAATTACAGGTATGTGAACTACACATAATTCACCATCGGTGGCATAAACATGCGTTATTTGACTTAAATGTTCGCAATCTATTCACTGTGCCACGTGTCAGTCAATCTAATTTTCGATCTAATTGAATGGAAACTGTACATAATCATTATTCCAATGCAATGTATTGCAACAATAACATTAATTACTATGAACGCTCCAAACCAAATTCTCCAGCTATTAAAGCGACGTACTTAAAATCAAAAATTAAAATACTATACGAATCAAATATACCAAAAATATTATACCTGTTACTTTGAAATATCACAACGACCGAAAATTAGCATTAATCGAATACGAGAATCGCAGCAAAGGAAATCTAAAATCCGGAAGAAGGTCATTAGAAAGGTTGAGCAACGGATGGAGCCACCTGTAGCAGCGCATTACTCGACCTGATCGTAAAGCAGCTGCGCCCGGAGAATAAACTGTGTACGGCGAGTGTGTGTAGTTCAGAAAGGTAGGACGCCGGACAGCCTGAAGCAACAACAGTCGCAATAGCCGGAGTGAATGGCTCGATCCGAGCTGCATCCAGAGTGGCCTCGATTCAATTAGGCCTGCCCGGAAGAAGAGCGGAATTCGTATCATCGGTGAGGGAGCGAGGGTGGCGCCTCTACCAGCGAGCATTCCAAATGAATCCCAGGCTAGTCGTACGTGATCGGTAGGCTGAGTTAGTTACACAGCCAACTTCACCAATTTCCTTCCTCGTTATAGTTAATATAAAAAGTTATTCGTACAGCGAATTTTAAGTTTATTAACTCTTCGAGTGGTTTATTTTATTGGAAATTTTTTTAATTATTTTGAGTGTTCTTCGACATCTTAGAAAAAATACTGAGGGTGTCCACCCTCGAATCACCCTAGGAATATGAAATGCCACCCGCTACTTTTCCAGTTTATATATAGTTTATATATATTTCTACCGTAAGCGGTTAAATGATCGGTTATGAAATAAAAGTTATATTTTACCGATCCTGATCTACCTAATTGTTTATTTAAAACGAAAACAACTGCACAAAGTAACACTTCAAGAGCGAAGAAAACAAATGCATGATAGATTAGTGTTAAAATGCGCCAGGTTTTAGATATAACTTATAAATAATTATTATAAACATCCGGTGCGGTCAGTGTTAAAGGAAGTCTGGGCAGCCGAAAGCTCGGATTTCCATGATAATTCGACTGGCATTGATAAGGACTCGGAGGACGAGAGCTCGTTAATTCTCGGCGGCGGCAATAATACGATTGTCCCTGGAGCTGCCCGTAAATCAGCACCAGCATTCAAAGAACCCTAGCCCGCCGGTTTATTAGATTGAACCTGCGACTTCTGGCCGGCCAGCCTACTTCCTCTCGCAATCTAAAGCCGACCAATGGGATTTTCAGGCGATATGCTGCCCGGCAAAATACAATGGGCGCGTTATTAGGTTTAATTGCTCGATTGCTAGTCGCCGAGGTGAGCAATCCGTTCGCTCCCGCGAATTTGTATCGGCTGAACGGTCAACGAACCTTTTGTTACTGGCGGATAATCTTTTTACGATTCTTTTTGCACTGCGAGCTTTTCGCTGATCCTGCTTGCAGACCTGAAAGCCCTTTTTTGGATATTCGTCGAGTCGATACCGCCGCTTTTGCTTTGAAAGGGAACTGTGTATATTTAATGGCTGGCGACTTAAACCTTTCATTCCTTTTTCAGCCCTGTGCGAAACAATTAGTTTCGAGTACTCTTGAAAGGTTTAGCTTCGTAGGAGAGAATGGTTTAATATTCAGGTATTTTGCACTTTTCATTTTAGTAACATATACGTACATCGTAAGAAGCAATACTATATTTATTAATACTGCTTTAGTTTATAATACTTCCTAATGTTGTATTAGTTTATCTTTACTTTTGTTCGTTTATATAAACTTGAAAAATTGAACTACAGTTTAATAATTCGTCTGTACAATTTGTTATTGAAACAAATGCATCGCAAAATCGAAGTTAAAAACCGGTGAATTGACCGGGGCTTTGGTACCCTTAGTGTTAATCGGGCGCGAGCGAGTCGGTTCTAAATAAAAGCGTGCCTTACTGCGACGCTCGGTACACGCTGAATATTAAATTACCGGCGCAGACCGACTCCGTTATTTGCATATTTTTTTGCCGACCACGACGCCGACGTCGGCGCGTACCCGCAGGAGCGAGGACGCTGAGCGATGGAAAGAAAAAGAAAGAAAGAGGGTGGAAGAGTGCTCTTTACGTTACGTTTCGCTCGAGCGTGAATGTGAGAGAGAACGACGGGCGTGACGAGTGCGCGACGATTCCGTTTGCACGAGTAATTTCCCGCGCGTCCGCTCTGAAAGGAGCCGCTTTTTACTCCTTCCCGTTAATCCCCCTCGTTTCAACCCCGCCGATATTACCCGTCCCATAATAATGCCGTAATGGAACCACGCTGATATTGGCGGCTCCGGACAGCTGACGCTTGGCTAAAGTTGACTGACCGAATGGATTGTTAATATACATATTTTAATTGAAGTTAAAATATAATTTGTTCTATGAAAAAAAAATGTAAACTCGTACCTTTGTAGTTTCTCATCAGTTGACTGGGAAGAGAAAAACAAGCCTCGGTTTAACTAAAACTACCACGATGTACAAAGGAAAGGGTGCAGTTAGAATCTGTTTGCTATTGTCACACGTCTAATTACACCCTTATTTTATACGTCGCCTCAGTTCTTAGTTAAATAGTGTGTTGTTTTTCTCTTTCCAGTCAACTGATGAACATGAATATTCATCAGTTGATTACATGAAAATTATTTATATTCCTCCATTTAATTTTTGATGTTTCACAAATTTAAAAATTACCTAAAATAATTTAAAAATGAGGTCACTAAATTAAAATACCCGCTTAATTCGCCAATTTGAAGCGTGCTTCTTCAACAGGGTTGCGCGCGATTGGCGCGCACCGTTACAGCGCCGCTTCTGTTTTAATGGTCCTCGTTCCTCCACCTGTTGGTGCGCTGCTTTCGAAAGTCACGGCACACGCTGCACTACAACCTTGTCCTGAATGTACTTCCCCATTCTCTGGATTCCCCATTGTTTTTCGTCGATCGAACGCCCGCGAAGACCTACTTCTGTTCTTTGGCGGTTACTTACTGGAATACTTTTCTATTATCGACTGGTTAATGAGGAACGATCGAGCCATATTAGCTCCTTTTTAGTCTTAGATAGATTAACTATTTTGTTTCTCTTTAGATTTGTATCAGATTTCGATTCTTCCATTTTGACCTTAATTTCCAATTAATTTTGAAATGGAAGTTGTTGATTTGTACAACGATTTTTGGGTTTGTTGATTATTTTTTACTCTAACTATATTATATTAATTATAACTTATAAGTATATATTTTTTTAATATCGTGCACATACAAGACGTGTTTCAATAACCAAACCTTCGAATGGAAAATTTTTCCTAATAATTAAAAATGCGGATAATTCGACTAAATTCCGATAAAAGAGTTCCAATCTTTCTAAGAAAAATAAAAAAGTGATCGTATTTACAAACACACTGAAGATCGCGCCACCGAAACACTGGTACACTGTCGAGTAATCTCGACGGTCTTAAATCAGAGCGGGACCGCCACAAATTCTGTGCGCCGGGCGAGCAAGCGTAAACTCGTACCAAGTTGGCGCTCTGGTACTTGTAATTTGTGAGGGGTGGCTGGCGTCGCGGCGATCGTGTCTCCCGGTCCGAATTTCTCCGTGGAATTTCGCCGCCGCCACAGCGTCGCGTGCGGATTGTGAGAGACGAAGAGCGCCGCGATGGAAGGCAGTTGTGTGCACGCGGCGCCTGGTCACGGCGACGCCAGACGCGTGACTTCACCCGAATGAGGAATGAAGGGGTTGTTTCGACGCTACCCGGCAATATTACTGGTATCATAATTATAGTGTGAATAGTCGACTAATTAATGAATTTTTGTAATCCTAAAACTTTAGCCTGCAATCTTCACTGATGTATTATAGTTTTTAATAAGGAAATCTAATCATTTTTCGACTCATGTTTAGTCAACCACATTTGAAGTATTCACAATAAAAGGAAAGAGTAATAAAAGATCACATGAGGATACATCTTTACTTAACGAGGTTTAACTTCAAGTTTAAGGCATTTTTATTTGAAGTCACTAGCAAAAGGGGGTTAATAGGAGAATAGAAACCTGCTAAGAAAAGAAACAGCCGCGAAAATGTATAATTCCTCAAATAAAAAATGAAGTATGAACAACTAGTAATTTGCCTATTAAAAAAACTGTACAATCACTGTAATACGTTTTTCGAAAGGAATGCAAAAATAATTGGATCAGAAGCCGAGACGAATAAAGCACTTCTCCCCTGAAACCAGATGATTTCAACACCCGGGCTACTCCAGCTCGAGGAGATAAGGCGAGTGGATTGTACTTCAGGGAAGTTACGCGTGATTCGAATACTTTGGCTCGAGTTCGTAGACTGAAACTATGACGGAGTCTACATCAGGGCCTCCATGGTATTAAGAGAATTGCCTGTCGCACAAATACAAAAGGGCCGCACGCACACTGCCAACTGTTATTGAGTCAAATTCCAGGAGAGGCCCTCCGCGCAAACTTCGACAATTTCGCGTCAATTGGAGTTACTATCCGAGGAATATTATTATTCCAAACGAACCCGACCATTTTCTAGGAGTGATGAAGATGAACGATTAATATTTTGCCACGGTTCAACCGTCTGTTTCTCTAATTAAATATAGTATTATAAATAAAGAGACATTCGAATTTTTCTTATTATTCTATATTACCTTTGTTCGTTCTTTGGCTACTGAATTCGACAAGGAGGAGGTGCATGTATTTTACATTTAAAAGAAGAAAACTCTACTCTTTAAATAAAAATACAATTTCTTCAACAAGAAAGTGACCCTTTTTATGAAAAAATAAATACAAACACACACACATCCTCCAATGTTGCTTAGCCAAGAAAATAAGACAATAATATTTTTTCCTAGACGATTGTCTATTTGGCGTGATTAATTTGACAAGGTACGTCTAGAAAACATAAATCAAACGTCGCTAATGCAGAACGTCCTCTCGGTGTAACGGCGGTAAGAGCGTAGCTAACTCACAGCGAACCAATCCGCTACAACGCGTGGCTCGTCGCTCGACGAGCAATTAATCAAGTCGACCTGAAACGTGCTCTAATCTCCTCTCTTTCCCACCTTGCCGTCATGTGACGACTATATTCCTGGCGGTTCGCTCCACTCGTGTCATGTCGCGCAGGTAAAACGTGCGTGCCGGGACCTCCAAGGACACATCGGTCACGAAATTGCCGATGATGCTGATTGCCAGCAACCCAACCAATGACATGCACTGTTACTCTGAAGTATTAACTCAGTCTGAGTGACGTGTAATTCTCGTAACACGCATGATAGTCACTGTTTGTCCAGATAGCACAGTGACGTTTAGAAACGTCTTTAAAACGTTCGATAGGGATATTCGGGTAGTTTTTGGGATGTCTACTAATATCTCAAAAACGTCCCATGTATGTTTGATAAATGTTCGATGTTAGAAAATGGAAGATTTTAAAGGCGTCCACAAAACGTCCGAAAGGACATAGTGTGAAAAACATTACAAATACGTTTTTAATAGGTGAATAATAGGACTTTTAATATATATCGATATTTAAAAATGTTAATTCAGTAAAATTAATGTTTAATTTAAAGAAAACAACCAACTTTGAGATTATACGTATGTACTATTGGAACGATGTGCAATTACCAAACAACCGTATATTAAGAGGATTTTTAAAACGTTCAAAAGATGTGAAGTTCAGATGGTAAAACGTCTTTTACTCGGCGCCTTTGCGATGCTCTAAGAATAACCGGAAAAAAGTAAACGCAAAGATGATGTGTGGGAGACGTTTTAAAAATGAAAAAGTATGGTCATCTTTGAAACGTCTTCGGTAAGAATATCTTTACGAGGAAAATTGCACAAAGAAGACGTGTTTAAGGCGTTGTGAGCTATTTGGTTATATTACGAAATAAATGTAGGTGCAATAGCGCAACGTTTTCATTACTCCGAGTTCGAAAACGCGGTAAAGAGAGCAAGAATTAATAAACTCAAATACTGTGGAAAAAATTTAACAGATTATATTTTTAGAAATTTTCGCTGGATTTATTAATTTAATTTTTTCCCCTGCAAAGACATACGGGTCACAAAATTATCGGTGATGCTAATTACCGGTGTCCCAACCAATGGCGTGCAGTGTTACTCTGAAGTATTAACTCATTCTGAGTGACATGTACTTTTCGTGACACGCGTAATAGTCTCGATTTTTGCCACGTTCTGCAATCACTCTGCATTATTCCGTGTTCGAAAGCAAGGTAAACTAGAGCAAGAATTAAAAAAAGCGGTCAAACATGTATTCAGTCATACGTCAAGTTAGGGTAATTTGGATGTCAAAGTTTTTCCCATTTTATTTTCAAACTGATTATTATACTGTGACAGTTCTAATTTTATTTGAAAGTACTCATTAAACATAATTTTCACAAATTATTTAAGATTTTTCAACAAATGGATTACAGAATTAGAAGGGGAAAATATTCTGACTGTGGCAATTGAACGAACGTGACAAAATTATGAGGTATGCAAAGATGCTTTCGATTTATACTTTAATCGAACTTTATAATTATAACTAATAAATTACTGTAGTTTGTAGTAGATATAGTTTATGCAGTAATTTCACAAGAATAATTTGACACATGAAAAATGTAGAATGATAAAATTAGTCAATACAATCTAATCGAAAGGACGCGCAAAACAATAAAAATATTATTAGCAAATTCAATAAAAAGAGCACAAATTACATTCCTATTCTCTCAAATCAACCTTCTCTTCACCCTCATAGAAACCACCCCATCCAAATATTTCCACAATGCACTCCGCCGACGCGAGCATTATCGAATCCATTTCAGTGCAAAAACTTTCTCCGCCAACACAAAGGAATTCCATTTAGCGGGCGTCAACTATTCCAAGCGGAATTAGAATTCCAGCGATCGGCACCCACTTTTTTGCCAACATTGCGCGCCGCATAGAGTAACCGGATGTCACAGCAGCCATAGAAATTGGAGCCGATCCGATCGGTCAACGTGATATCAAGGCACTCGTATCACGCAAAGCATGTGACGCGGGTGAAAAAAGAGTGTGTCGCGTTGAAAAGGAATGCATAAAACGTCAAAAAGGCTAGTAAAACACATTGTCAAGAAATGCGCGACAGGTGCGAACAGGTGCGTTCGGAAAAGTAGCCGGAAACGGCGCGCCAGTCAATATTTTCCCGGGGAATGTGCTGGTGCGGCCGGGCGTTGTTGGCACGTGCAATCATAGTTCGCGTCAAAGTCACTCACTTGTGATCACGTGCGCGCCAGTGTTTACCATTGCAGCTTAATTTCTATGGGAATGCCAGACGCAATTGGCCGCTACTTGGATCGAAGAGTAAGTAGAAATTAAGAGCTCCTTCCCATCAGCGCTCACTAATTTATTAACGAAGGTTTCGAACTCGTAGCTTCCTTCGAGAACAGTACTAATAAAACCAATAGAATCCCGATTGGCACGAACGATGGAACTCGACTGGAAGGGCTTGTTTCTTATTTACCCAGGCTTTCCTGTTCGCCCGGCGTTTGATTAGGACGTCCTGTTTCCGGGAAACCCTCTGACCCATTTTCCTCCTGTTTCAGTTCCAAAGACTGTTTCCAGCGAAGTTGACAGTAACCTTTTGTGGTCCTTTGTTCTGACAATCTAATAATTATCCCCATGCGTTTCATTTAAAGTTCAAGTGGATTTTAACGAGTATAACTAGAGAAAATAAAGTAGAGTGTGTAAAAGCTTTTGTTAAGTCAAAGTTAAAGTAGACCCGAACGGTCTACTTCGTTGCACCTAGTTATTCCTGTTAAGGTTCGCTTTAACTTCAAACGAAGTACACGATAATAACTATTAAAATATCAGAATCAAAGCAATAAAGAACCAGAAAAGCTTGATATCAAGTAACCAAACAAGTTTTAAATAAAACTCCTTCGATTCTGACAAAGCCGGCGAGTGTCACGTGGGCTGGAAAGTGTGCTCGTTCAGAGTGGCAAGGCAGAGCCGTGTGAATTCGAATACTCACTAAGCAGCCAGACACTGATGCGGAGCAAACGGAAGTGCAACAATCTCCCTGCAAGCAGAGGCGCCGGCTGCTTCCTGTAAAAGTTCGCCACAGCCACACGGACGCGTCCACACTCCTGCAAGCCGAGCTTTCGAGCTTGCGAAGCTTCGTGTTTTAAAGTTCAGCTTCTTTTAAGAGGAAGCGATCGAAAGGGTTTGTGATCAAGCGAATCTCGATGATCTCGACGATCTCGATGATCGGAGCTTGGGAGAGACAAGTGTTGGAAAAAGCACGCTCGCGAGAAAGGATGACGACGCACGTGTTGTTGCCCGGTGGAGCGCGCTCGGCGCACTGCTGCTGGCAAGCAACCACCCCTCGCTACTGCGGCCGCCTCTCGAATGCCGCTGGTGGTGCTAGTACCGTGCAACCAACCCCCACGCCGGCGGAGCCCCTACTCACCGCCACCCAACCACCCCCTCAGCTCTCCGCGCCAATTCAGAATCATCCCCTTAAGTTTCCTTTCGATATCCTTCTTATGTACTCTCGTTGCTTTTTATAGACTTTCGCTTTCCTATTGCACCCTTATTTTCTATCACTCGTTTACTTACTTTTTAAGCTAAATAGTTGTTGGCAGGGTTTAATCAAACTTTTAAGATTTCTTTCGATATGTTTTTTATGTAGCTTCGTTGTTTTTTTTTCTTTTTTTATGTGTCACTTTTCTATTACAACCTCTTCCATCCCTCATTTATTTACTGACGACCGAGTCAATTTTGTTACTCTTTGACTGTTGCAAACAGTCTGATATTACAGTTCCTTCAGTCGAAAGAAAATTATGTTTATTGTTATGTGGAGGCGAACATTTTTTGTTAGAGATTAGTAGGATTCAAAAATGTGTCTTACAAATTATTACGAATTACAATAAGATATATTAACTTCTATTAAAGCAATATATATAAATAAATTGGGATGTATCAACCATTAAAGTAAGATACATTAACAAACTGAAATATATTAATTATTAAAGGTTAAGCGTAAGATATAAGCTTCGATGGAAGAAACAAACCGAGCGAAACAGAGCGGCCGAGGAAACGCTGTTACAGCGCGGCGCCAGGGGGCGCAAATATGAAAGTGGATTCTTCCCGGACAATTCCCTACGATCCTATCAATCTTATTTCTCTCATCAGCCACCGCCGCCGGAACTTGGAACCTTTCAGCGCAATAAACCCGGCGCGGATGCAACGCTAAAGTGAATTACTGCTCGCACTTTGTCACCGCGCGCGCTTGACAGCGATATCGGAAATAGGACTTATAAAAGCTCGCGCGAGGTTCGGCTTAAAATCAGTCGATCGTCGGATCAATCAAAACGCGGGCATTGCTTCAATATTTAGTTGTCCTATACGATAAATAAATAACTTCCACTGTAAGCAGTGAATGTTAGCAAACTTTTATTTAGTATTACTTTAAATACTTAATGTTAAAAAAGAATAATTTAGTTTTTATATCTTATAGTTTGTTAATACTGTGAAACTTTTGTATTAAACTATGCTTTTGCTTTTGCCACACATTAAAATACCAACATGATATTAATGTTTTTCGTATTCTTAAAAACGTCATGAAAAATACAGTTCAGAATTATTAATTTTCATCACTAAACTATACGCATGCAATACAATGAAATTCTATATTTCGTCATTCAATATCTAACCAGCTAATGCAGAAGGCAAGTCCTAAAAGTCAGGTGCCCGCAACTCGTGCGAAGTAAAGAAACTAATGCTTTAATATCAGTGGACGTATTTCATTCCGTCAAGAATTTAGATTGCGGCTAAGAGTTTAAGAGCTCTTTTTATCATTTCATACACTTTATATTATACTTCTCTATTGGGGCCGCGCACTTTATTTTCCTCATTATCGAGGGAGATTTCGAACTTATTAGCATAAAGTTTGTGCCCCCCCTTTACAAATATTCTTGCTCGGCCAACAGCACGCATTCTGCCAACGCAAGGCGGAGATTGAAAATACTAAAGAATATACATTATTTATTCATTCCACAGGTGATTTACTCTTAAATTGGTAATTGTAAATTCGGGGCAAATTTTAATTATGTATGAGTATTGCAACATTATATTATGTGCGTAATATGTATGTGTAATATAATATAGTACACTTTTTTTCTAGCAGGCTATTTTACTTATATGATATAATATAATATTATGAAAGATTACATACTTGTTCGATGGAAAGTGGGTCCGACGATAGCGATTCGAAGGTAACTCAACCACTGTGCACATTATTTTATCACAAATAATGAATTATATTATAATATTATGATAAAATATATTATAAGTAATTACACCAAATCTAGCAAAGACTGTTACGAGCACAATGCCGAGCGCCCTTAATTCTTGTTTAGACTTTAGACAATCGTTCGCAATGATTAAGCACATTTGCAACTGGCTGCCGCTGGCTCCGCCTGGCGGATGATTTACCAACCGACGATTAATCCCCGCGAAATGATTTATTCCGGCGTATCGTCGTTGCGGGAGCTTCTCAAATGATTTAACATACGCAGTCACGTGGTAGATTTCCGGGCGCGCGGTCGGCCAACGTTGCGGCTTCCCGTCGGCCAACAATTTCGGGCGCCAACTGCTGCGAAGAAGCGACGACGGTGGCGCCCTCGCTCGTGGAAGAGCGACGCTCGTGACGATAAATAATTTAGAGACAACCGTAACGAGCGTAACGACGTTCCGGCAGGAACGTAACGCGCCGCAGTCCTAAACCGAGCGTCAACTGCGTTTTCGTCCGCCGAGTGTAACAGGTAACAGCCGTCCGTGCAGTGCCGGATTCTGCCGCTGTGGCGCCCCATACGCCCCAAATATCTTTTATATATTTTGTATTTCGTTAAATATAGTTTGCAATAGTACGTGTATTATTTTCAATAGTAATAGTTTGTTTATTATGCATTATTTATAAATACAACAATTGCAAGCATTCATAACTTAAAATGTTTTATTAACCAACTTTATGTGACTGTATATATTAGATATTATTTTAAATATGTTTCGAATAGTAGTTCTATTAAAATCAATAAGTGTAGGGTGATTCATTTACTTTTGAATTACTATTTATTATGTATATACATATAATGTTGTGGCAGAATATATTGGGCTCTAAATACATCAAGCCTATAAATAATTTTATAATAAAATGTAACATTTCTTTAAACTAGTCGTTAAACATTATTTACATCCGCCTCTTTCTCCTGTGAAAATCCACTACTGCGTTTGCAGCAGTCAGGATGCGAAGCACTGGTGGACCTAACTGCAACACGTTTTCCTGGATTTCACTGACACCGCCGACACGACTCGCCGCGCCGTGCCGAAAACAGTAAATTCGCAGGAAACGTTTCGGCTAAATGTAGCTAATTACAAAGGAAATCCTTCTTTTCCCACTTGCGCTCATATTTCACCGGGCGCTTTGCTTTCGCGGTTGAATGAGGGACTCGGCATTTATTTCCTGGACCATTGGCTTGCGGATTATGAATAATTGTACGTTCGGATTTTTATGAAATATGAGGCAAGTCATTTTGTTTGTAATTTAAGAACGATTTCGGCGATTCTTTGATTTTTGGTTGCAGAGCTTTTAGGTTTGTAATTTAACTTTTTGTGAATGGATTTTACAGTGTATTAGTTATTATTGTGTGAAATACATAATCATACATTTATACATTACAAATTTAAGTGGAAAGAAAGCTTACCCAATGAAACAAATTCGATCCCCGCGTTCAACACTGTCTTTTTTAAAAACTTCTATAAACTACTAACTATCCAGAATACATTATTAATAAAGTAACACACATGCACACATAGACTCATATTTCCTATTCACAGGAAAGCGTACATAAATTACATAAACAAAAAAAAAAAGCAGGGAATAAAACCAGAGATCCATCCAACTGTACACATTTCCACAGGAAACGCAGTACGCAGGATACTTTGTCGAGGGACGATCAAAGTCTAGTTGCTGGGGAATGAAGGGTTCGTTAGCCGGCACGCGATCTCAAGAAGACAATTAACGGGTGGAAACCGAGATTTCCAGTATTGTTGGCGGGGAGTGCAAGTGGCCCTCGACTTTTGCCGAAGAAGCTCTAGTTAGCGACTCTTAATTCAGCCCCGCACGAGGAGAGAGCGAGCGAGCGAGCTCGGCTGCCCCTCTTTCATGCAATCCAACCCTACTCGGCGAAGTAGTACGAACAAGAATTTCCTCGACGTTAGCATATTCATTGCGAATCGCATTTGAGTATCTTCACCACCTCCGCCGCAACCTAACTTGAACTCATGTATGTATTAGGTGTGGAAGAAAGAGAGAGAGAGTCGTGATTTGCCTTCTAATCATTTTTCATGCGGCAAGCAGAAGCTCATGAAATTCTCGAGCACTTGAAAAACTCGCGGCCCGATCGAACTATCCTGAATAATTTATTATCGCGATCGAGTGTCAACGATCCGCCTTGAATAACTCATTTGAATGTCCTCTTGTCGGTGCGGTTCTCATGCTAAACTGTTTAATATTGATTCCGATTCTCTGCGAGTCGAATTAATATTGAACATTCTTCGTATTTGGCTTTTAAATTTTTGAGCTTTGATTCCGGATGTTTTTTGTATGTTGGGATTTCGGTTTTCGGGGATTAATCGAGGATCGCGGCTGTTAGAATGTTCGTCATCAAATTTTGTTGGTAGTAACTCAAACTAATATTCATAAGTTTTAATTCACTATGTGCATAAATTAATTGTTATGTAGTCCATCCTTAATTTACATTAATAATATTGTTAATGTTTGAAGTATAGAAATTCAAGCCGAATAATTTACACATAAGCTACACACATTTATCTGGAGCCGAACATACAAATAAATATGGAATATTATAATAATAATATACATTAACAATCAAATAATCACAAGTGTCAACTTATACAAATTAAACTCCATTAAAAAATTCAAATGAAAGCTTAAAAGCTTTAACTCAATATACTCCAATGAATCTATTGAATATCACTTTACGCACTTGCGTAACGAGTGCATAAATTAATGGCGGCGTAATGGAAAATCAGATGAAGCCACTTTTAGCGTTGCGGGCGCGGAGGCGCATCCCGGCGGGGAATTTCATATCCGGATTCCCGATGCAGATAGGTTATTCCCGATTTGCACGTTGTTGCCGCTCGATTTCCCGAGCCAATAATTCACTGACGCGCTTAAGGTCTTAAGTCTCGCAAGGTCGAGCGTATTCCCCGGCAGTCCAAACTTTCACCCTTGTGCGAGATGTCGCAATAAATGGAGCAAGTTCTTCTGGTGGAGCTGAGGTGACACTGCGGCCGTCCGATTGGCGGGTCACTCCGACCAAACAATGCTTGTTCTTTTTATCTTGAAAGGGAACAAGTAGAAAGAGAGGGAAAGAGAATTAATATTGTATTTTAGAATTAATTAGAATTAATTAGAATTAATATTTAATTTAAATCGTTCTACTTTCTAATCCCACTTGCTTTCGTTTCAATACGCTTGAATAATTATTTGTATAACAGTTTGTTGCATTTACAGTGGGTGACAAAATTATTCGCACACCTAGTACTGTCTTGTCCAAGGAAATGTATTTTTTCTTAAGAAGAATACTTTCATGTTCAAGAAAATCTTATTCGATTTAGAGAAAAGAGTTTTCTTCTATAACAAAACTTTTTTCAAAAACACTGGATGCAACAGTACTTGTTTTTGTTCAGTTACAATACACGGAGCGAGTTCGTTCGACTGCAGTGACACTGGCTGGCTTTCCGATTGGCGGAAAGTCACCCGCCAAACGTGGCTCGTTCTTCTTATCTTGGTAGAAGGAGAAGGGGAAAAGGGAAGACAAGGTAGGAAGTACGCTTGTCATGCGAGCGACTACCAAGAGAAATAATGAAACTCCTTATCTCAATACGAGAATTGCCGGGAAAATTGCTCGAGTGGCGGAGACTGAAATTCGTTATCTTCCAAACATGCGCCTCGTTTACGAGCCGCACTCGTTGTCTGGCAGATTCGCTCGGGCGAAATTATTTTCAGATTTTGCACCCTGCTTTCCGCTCGCTCCTGGAATTTGATAAGAAGTTTGTCTTTGGTTGGATCCTGCTTTTGTCATTAAGAATTGTGGTGGATTAATTAGAGAATTCTCCTGGCTTCGGTATTAATGAAGTTGATTAATTGGTGGGTGGTTGTTTTATTTTTTAATAGGAGATTGGAGAGATTCGTGTGATGGATATTGTTTAAGCTTTCAGGTTTTTATTTGGTGTTCAAAGTTATGTAAGATTGTTAACCGTAAATTAATTTGATCTCGCGATATTAATTTATTATTATATCAATGAAATAATATCAGTCATCAAGTCCATCCAAGGACATATTGCATACTTTTCAAATACAGTTGATTCTCATTACATTTATTTCGCACCTTATGTAAATTAGAAAACTTCAGATGCAATAAAATCTCCAATCTAAACTATACAATTTCCAATATTTTCCAATTCAAAACATATTCCTTTTATACTTGCATGACATTGGAATAATTCGTTTCAATATCAGTCATCGACTCATATTTGTATTTTAATGGCAGTGTACCAGCGTTGGTATATGCAAATGGTGGTGGAAAGATGTTAAGGACGATGTCGAGAGGGACCTTGCCTCGATAAGGAGCCGATGCGGACTCGAGAATATGGCGAACTCTGACCCTCGAACAGGTCGTCCCCTTGAATAATTCAAGCGGTGCCGGAGGTCCGGCTCTGATTAAAAGGCAGCCTTCCCTTTCTACCGCCTCCTCGCCCCTTTCGTCCTTTCGTCCTTCGCCGGAGCCAGGACTCCTTGTCAAGAACGTCGAAAGCCGCCGCTACCATGCCGTTTCTCCTTCGCTCGAACTCTGATTAACGCGCTATTATCTTCCACGAATTTTCCCTTGTTTTCCCCGACAACCCTTTTTTATTCCGCGCACTGCCAACTGGCGATAATTAATCCCTGGCTGGATTCCAGATGTGGCCTTACTTCGCGAACTGTCCGAAGCGCTCTGTAACAGTCTGCTTTCCGTAAATTCGGCCTGTCACACTTCATTGTTTCTGAAGTTTCGTTTGGAGTCGAAGTTTTTTATTGTTGAAAGAGTTTATTGTATTGTATGGTTTCATGTATTTCGAGAAACGATAGAAATATTATAACAGAGTATTTACTGTGGTTTTGAAAATTAGTTACCAACTTAATTGTGATTAGTTCGTTATTATTAATTCAACAGCAAAGCGAAGAAGTACACAAAATTCTGTAAACAAAATTTCGAATAATGTAAATAGAATAAGTATAATAATCTGCAATATCTTTTGAAGTATTATAGTAGTTTTTTAATACGTTAATTGTTATTATCAATGCGCGAGTGTTATGAATATTCTTAACTTCCATGAACGACAATTTCGCCATACAAAAAGCGATATGCAAGAGCCGGCTTCCATTTGTAGAGTCGACCAAGTCCGAAAAGTTAAACGAATACGGACGGAGCCGTGTTATCGGCGATATTCAATTAAAACTTTTTCACTTGCTTCGCGCGGCCAATGGACAGAGAAAGGAAGAACTGCTGGCATCTGTTCGCCATAATACTTGCGCTCTAAAATCGATAGACACGCGTTGCCATTGGCAAATAATCAAATTCAGTGTTAAACTTTAATAAACTCATTTCAAGTACAATCGAGAGATTATCTTCATTCTGGAAAAAGAAACGGAAAACATGGAGGTAAAAATTAGAAATAATTCAATCATTTCTCGAAAGCAAGTGGTACTCACTTCTAAACATCTGCAACATATTACACTCCTAAAAAATGAAATTAATTTCAAGAATTATCTTAACGACTGACTTTCAACGACAGTTCTAACATTAAATATCAATAAAAACATATAAATCGTTTTATTGCTAACAAAACGAAACTGATAGTACCAAATAAAATTGCAAAAATTAATCACGAGTATCACCAAATACAGAACACAGGATTTTCACAGAAATCTCGAGCGAACTTCTTCCTGCAAAGGCACCGTAAAAGGAAGTATCGGCCGTCAGTCTATTCGGGGCGGCTGGAAAAGACCGGGGAGCGAAGGGGTGGTGGGTGGTATCGCGAGGAAACGATAAAGGGCGGCGGCGGGGAGGGGGAGGAAGATTGAGGGTATAAGGAAGAGAGGGCCGATGGGATGCTGCGCCATGGGGAATTTGTTCGGCTCGAAGTTAAGATCTTCCTCGAGAGAACGTCTGAAATAGGAGGGCTACCGCGCCACTGGTGTGGAAGACCTGCCGCTTTACTGCAGACGCACGCAACGTACTCCTCAAATGAAAGCAACCTGACGTTTTTCGAGGAACGCTAAGATCCGTTTATATTTAGAAACTTTGAAGGTACCATGACAGATAAATATTCTTTAATGCATAGTATACGCTTGTATTTTTGTTTAGGGTAAGCAAAATGTACAGGGTGAGTCACTTGCTTTTTAATCATCCCCTTCACACACGAGTTCCAATTATTTTCATTATTGGTACAATTTGATATTATGAATAAATGTTTGTGCGTGGAAGATTAGGTAAATGCTCCTTTATATTAAAATTACTCAACATCGTATAATTACACAATTTTCAGAGGCTTATATAAATCATTGGCGATTCACTTGCATATCTAAATATTTTCCAGGTGCAACTCAAAAAAAGCAGGTACAATATTAAAAAAAACATGTTGAAAATGAACAATTACCTTCATAAATGACATTCAACCTACTTCTAAACACCTAGCAACTGCAACTATCGCACTCTTTACATGCCTTTCGAAGGGAATTACGAGGTGCGAGGTGCACTCCCACGGGCCGGCGTCATAATTAAAGCCCTTCGGGCGGAATTCTCGCGAGAACTCTTGAAATCTTGGAGCGGCGAAAATGAACTCGACATTTTTGCGAGTTGCACGCATTGCGGGCTGCGCGCGTTGCGAGATGCCGGCCCGCGATAATTCAGTGCGCTTGTGAGAGTGTGTGACGCTTAAACTGCCAAGTGTTTCGTAGCGCATAAAAGTTTCGCAAGTGGCCGCCGTTGCGCCAGCCGACGCAGCCGGCGCCGCATGCCAGTGTGAACTCTTGAAACTGCGGTTTAACGGGCGAGTTAGCGAGAATAGTGAGCGAACCCTTTCCCCGCCGCTTACGTTTTGTTTAATGATGCGACCGAAGCACTCGGCTGGAAGTGCACTTGAAATACACTGACTCTTATTAATATACGAACACACAGTCTCAACACTCCAATACGGACGACCCACTTTTCTTCGAGCACTTTGTCTTGGCACCGAAATTTTCGATAGAGAAGCTTAACAGTGTGAAATGTTATAATAGGAAATTAAAGGTTAAATGAAAATAACTTTTACTACAATAAATTTGTAAAAGTATAATAATGATGAAGCATTACATTTTAAAACAATGTATACGTGTTAGAGTAAAATAATGAATAAACAAGTTGATTGAACGTATTATTAGACATATCGAATACTTTTCTTTTTTCAGAACTTTAAATTATTTCATATGAATAATATTAATAAACTGGACGACAAATATACTGTAATACATGTGATATAATATAACATTATATTCTAACACAATAAATTTACACTCTATGTAAATGCACTCGAAGAAAATTGTGTCACCGGTGTTGGAAAGAGGGTGCAGAGAGCTTTGAAAATTTTACATCATTACACCTTTAAGCGAGGGGGCTGAGCGTCGCTTATCGCGCGCTCGGGACGATCCCGTACGGATCGTGTTTGGAAAAGAGGAGTATTTCATTTATTCATCCTCCGAGGAGCAAGAGCGAGTCGATACAGTTTTCGTTTCCGGCCGGGGGCGTGAAAAGGGCTGAAGGATGTATCACCTGGCGCGGCTTGTGAAAGCTTCCTGGACAAGTGCAGGAAGGAAAGGCCATTTCGGCGTCCAAGGATACCGTGAAACCGGATGAATAACGTCCACGAGCGCGATGGTCGACTGCGCCATCGGCACTCTTTCAGGATATGTACACCCCCGACTGCATTCCTCTAGACACGTTTCATTCACCAGCCATCCTTCGCACACCCCCTTTCAACCCTCTTTCTCCCAGTGTGCTACTTTCGAGATTTACAGCAATCCATCCCTGACTCTTTCCTGTCGGCTCGCGCTATCGTTTTCGGAGAGAAATGTCGCGCAAAGGGAATGCATGCGTTAGAATGTTAGATAAACTAATACTAGTTGCGAATTGCTAAGAAAATTCTCTTTTTTCAGGTTTACAACAACTGTTGATTGTAATTTGTTTTACCAAAAATATCGATTGAAGATTGTTAGTATTATTTAATTAAAGAACAATTGAATTTTTCAAATTGAAATTGAATGATCAAGTGTACCATTTTTCTGTACTTGGCAGCAATGAAAATATTCCGACTTCTATCAAAGAAATAAATGTACTCATCACTTACGACCACTAACAGTCAACGTGTTAATAAACTCACGAGATCAAAGGTTTCAACTGTATTTTCAAGATTACACGCGAGCAGTACACACGGCGTGTTCACGCTAGAAGTAATTACGAGATTAGGAAGGAACGAAGGTGTTCTGAGAGGCGAGTCGGCTTTCTTGGAAAGGGCGGACGAAAAAAATCAAAGGGAAAAGGTCGTGGCGACAGCACTTTGACTAAGCGCATCTAGCAGAAGATTGTTACAGAAAGCCACAAAGGGCACACAGCGTCGGCTGAGGATTGCCAGGGCCAGCATGGAGCCAAGAGTACTCGGTTAAGAGTCACTTAAGTGCTGTTAATATTAAACTACGAGTTAACCCTTTGATCTCGCCGTCTCCACTTCCTTTTTTCTTTGCCGAGCAGAGCGGCGAAAAGGCAGCGCCGCACCCCGGCATCTCGACTTCGCCTGCCGGCACGCCGAGATAGCGACGAATCCGATCTGTCGCTCTGCATTAAGCGCATCATATTTCAGAGGGCGCGTTTCACCCCCGAAAGGATCGCCTTACTACCAATTTCATTTATACCAAACCTGGGAGATTTGAATTTTGTAAAGGAGCTCCTCTTTAATAGCAAACTTTAGAGTTTTTATATTTACGTATTTATTTAAATTTATCTTGTTGCGAAAGTTTTGGTTAGTTTAAGTTTCCTTGTTAATAGGAAGTAACAAAATAAATTGCCGGATTTGTTATTAGGCATTTGTATGGATCCGATGATGATTTTATTGAATCCGAAATTTTATCAGGAATTATTGGAATCATATGTATATCATAATAGTTACTACCAATAAAAATACATTATAAGTAAACATAATGAATAAAACAATGATTCTTAGAGAAGATAATGAAGCTAGTCAATTCGGAAGTAACAGAGACATTTATAGCTCTCGAAAGATGTAACTGGACGGTTGAAGTGCGCCCAGACAGATTAACACAATCATTTAGATCGCAATTCCGATCGGCGACTCTAATTCAATTCCGGTGCTTCGGCGGCATGTACATCCGGAGTTTCGGCGGCGGCGTTCGCTCGCTGGTTCGGCTCGAATGGACCGCGCGAGGCTTCCGAGAACTTCCACGACAAATCGGAGCTACGTGCCAAGCGGAGCCGCGCAATTTCTTATCGACAACGGAAGCGGCGCCGAACGATACCGGCTAGGATGGCGCGTACACACGCACACGGACGCCCGCACACACATATACACTGGAGTTAACCTTCGTAACACGGCAATCGAATCGTAGCCCGAAATTACTTCGCAAAACCCGAAGTTCGAGCGAGACAGGGCAAACGGCGGACCAAACGATAGAGTACAGTGCCGGATTTTGCTCTTCGGGCGCCTTAATATGAACGAAGATCCTCTAAAATAATCGAAGATTTGAAACAGAATTTTTGTATTTCTTTCTTTCGTTTTGGAAACCACAAATACAATAATACGAATAATACATGTGACACATAGATTTGATTATTAAATTTCAAAAATATTTTTTTATTGTAACACATTAAGTAAACACAATAAATGAGTCATTAAACATTATACATAAACACAAAAATCGTGAATTTGGTGTTATAGAGTCAATACAAAATTTTATTAGTACCTTTTTGAAAATTGGGCTCCTCTCATTCGGGGTTCAAAGCATCTTCTTCCGGCTTCCAGGAAGTCCGCCACTGACAAAGGAAGCACGAGAAAGAGAGAAGGGAAAGAAAAAGAGAGTGCACCGAAACTAGAAGAGACCTTTGTAAATTGGCTCACATGCTTCGTTCCAACCGCGTTCCACGCCGACCAATCAAGGCGACCGTCCATCCGTGGCCACCCTTCGACCTCCAACAACCACCTATCGAACATCCCCCCACGGCCGACCTCGCGAATAAGGTCGCTGTCACGTGCCTGGTTTCAACTAATTCGAGAAACTGTCAACTGGCGTTTACCGCCGCGAAAGATCCAAGCGGAATGCAGATGAAGGCCGACAACGGACTTCGTTATCCCCGGCGACAACTGCCTTGTAATGCTACTTCCGGCTGCAGCGTGTAATTCGACGAAGTGCGCGAAGTACCTGCCGCCCACTTTCGAGTGACTCTGTTAAGCAAAGTGGCTGTTTTATGTAGTAGTGGAAAAGTTCTGTGAGCGTCCAAGTGGAAACGGACGTTTCCGCTTTGTCAATATGCTTGCATAAACAGCAATTATCAAGTAGTTTTCTTGATAAGGCTTTTGTGAATATAAAGCAAGCAAATACTTTTGTTATATATTGTTTTTAAGTAATATATTGTACAGGATGATTCACTTGCATTTGAATCGTCAGTGATGGATATAGGCTGTTGAAAATGGTATAATTATACGGTGTTGAGTAATTTTAATATACAAGAGTATTTACCGAGTCTTTTCCACGCACAGACATAAAATGCAAGTGATTCACCCTGTACAGAAAATTATCTGAACAGATGAGCGTCATCAGACTAATTATCTAGTTAAAGAGTTAAACAAGCAATCCAATTAAGTTAATTATACTAGTAAACATGCAAAACAAAGTCATATGTCAAAGAATTCTCATTCTTGTAAAATGAATGCTTCCAAGATTAGTTAGACAATTTAATCGCGCCACGGAAAGATTAAAGAAACGAACCAGTTAATTCTCGTTCTCAGCTAAAAGTAAAAGAAAGTCTCTTTGCGGATTAAGCTCGTAGCGCAAGTGTCCGTCTTGTTATCCGCCTTATCCGACGAATTAAGCGTAAGTGAGGGACAGAAAAGATCGGCGCTGCGATTACACTTTGCCCGAAACAACGAAGCGCATCTGACATCTTGCTGGCGTCGTTAAGCGGCTGAAACACCGGACTAAAGTCGGAACGTGGATGCCAGGAGCTCTGCTACACGTGCACCCGCGCTCGGGTCAGTTGGCTAAAAGATCGCCGAGATACGCGCGCACCTCCAATTGCTCTGGATTCGTGTGCCATTCGATGTTATCAGCTTCGAGCTTTCCTACTAGATTCGGCTGCAACTAGTCGCTTCAATTGCGAGCTTCATCAATTGACGAAGCGAGACTTACTAATAATTAGTGTAACAATGTACAAATGTCTGTGACGCGAATAAGTTTAGTTTTAGCATTGGCGATATTTAATTATAATTGAATTCGTTCAAAATTATTAATTATGAGGCTTCCTTCTGAATAACAGAAATTAGGAAGATTTCATTTTGACCAAATTTTTGATGTAATTATTGTTTGTTTAATTACTTATATTATCTTATACTTATGTCTTTTTTATAAATGAATTAATATATTAAAATACTAAAATTAATTTACGATTAAATGCTGTGAATAATTACTGACATATATTTCCTAAAAACAACTATGATACTTTCTTACATTCCACCGAATAAATTTCGAAATACAATTCTCGCCAGAAATTCCTGCGACAGATAAGAAACATTCTCCCCGACATACTTATACTTTCAGTACGAAGAAAGATAATGAATTCCAGACGCAATTCTCTCCATTCCGCGAGAAGAGCGGCCTCTCGAATTCTCCTGCCAATCCATCGAGAGGTGGGCGGTATAATTCGACAGTTCCTATGACAATTGGTCTTCGAGGAACCACGGCTGGCTTTCCTCTCGGCGGCGTAGAAGGCGTAGCAAGCGGCTGCGAGTAATTGTCGTGCGGAGTAGGTGCGCGTTTACGCGTGCCTGCACGCGAATCGAGGGTTAAGCAGCCTTTGTCGACGTAGGCCGTTGTTTCGCCCCCGGAATATATGCATGAGTGCCACCAAAGTAAGAATACCAATTAGGCGCGCAAACACCACCGTCGACGCTACCGCCAACACTCCCCGGAAGGTGGGAGGAACGGGCGAACACCACACTTGCCTGGAAATGTAATCGGTTATGGGGTTCAAGAGATGTTATTGCCTTCGGGTACGCGCTTACTTGCACGAACAAGTATTTGAACAACGAGAGTCAATAATATTTTGCGAAGTGATTTATGCTTTCTGGAGATTCTTAATATAAGAAGATTAGGGAATTAAGAGGGAGTTTTGGTAGTGCCTCCATCAGTCATTAGGGATTAATTTCTTAAAAATTATGTTAGTTAATGTGATTTGTAAGAACAAAGAGAAAGTAATTAATGAATATGTTTTTCTTGGATCTATAGAAAGTGATTGTAATGAACAGCTATTATTCTTTAAATTAAGTTATTGTTGATTAAATATCACCGAAATAAATTTATAATAGTATGTAATATAATAAACATATATTACAACTATATTCGCAATAATATCAACATTACTGAGTCTAATTCCAAGGGAAACGATAATTCGATGGTAAAAAGCTGATTCCTCGTTTAGTGTATCACCCTGTACATAAACACTATTGCACACACACATGGGGCGAACTCTGAAACGAGAAAGCGGGGTGGTTAAGTTCCGGCTGGCGTGAAATAATCGCGCAATGAGTGGCGCGATAGCACTTGATTAGTGGTTCCGTTTTGTTATTCCTAATTCCAGGGCTGCCGCTGCTTAATGTAATGCAATGTAATCCGGGCGCTGCCGCGGTTTGCACTGTCGTGTATACGCGCTTCAATAATGACGCAGCGTGATTAAATGAGCCATTTGAACCAACGAGATTGAGAATAGAACGCGGTAGTCTAATGCAATTCTATCTAATGGTGGAAGGGATTAGAAGGTATGCGACTATAGTATTGTACTAGTTGGATTGTTATCGAATATATATAATTTTGAATTATGTTGGTAGTCTGACTTGCTCAGGGGACTTTTTGTTAATAATAATTTAATTTAATAAATAGGAGATTGTAGCATCTATTTTTATTACTTCTGAAAGTTAGTTATGTTTGAAATACCCAGTATAATATATATTGATATATTTTTTTGTAGTTATTACTTATTGCATTAATATATATATATATGGAAAGGAGCTCATTGAAATCCTAAAATAGAAATGTGATACTAAATAAATAAATAATCAGGAATACTTTATACTTCTCCAACCATTGTGTCAAGTTACTGATGCATTCAAAACAATTTAATTAATTACTTGAATCTCAAAAACTGAACAATTAAGTTAACAATAACGTAACTTGAAATATAATGAGTTGTTCCAACTATCCCTATTACAATTATTAAACAATAATTCAGTTGAATCAACGCGACACAAAACCACAAACAATAATAATTCAATCATTACCCATTCTTGATTCAATTCCCAGTTAACAATCACTGGAACCAAACCAAACCCATGCACGCATTGTTACACGCAAATACCAAACGAACTAGCACTCACACAATTTTACCTTTGCCAAAAGGCCACATGAAAAAAAAAACCAATAAAACTGTTACTGTCTAATGAAAAAGCGGGTTCGTCGGAGGTCGTTCTGAGATAACAGTGATGCTGTGCCGTGATTTACCGTGGGTTGGAGTTCGATATGGCGTGTTAGCCCAGTAGAGATGAGCGCTGGCGATTTTTGACTTTTATATCGCAAATTGGAACGATTTCGGGATACGGTGGAGCGTTCGTGAATACGAATGGCGATGGTCGTACTCGATTAAAAGTAACAGCTCGAATGACGCACCGAATCTGCATGGAATATCGTCCGGACAGCCGATTGTTAGTTGCGTGCTCACATGTCTGACATATACATAATGTATAGAATAATAAACTGCAATATATTTATAAAGTAGCTCCTTGAAGAGAATATTCTAGTAAGAGCAGCGTGTTAAAAAAAGTATTTTTCTATATTATACGATATAATGTTATATTTATATAATATTATATGAGATACAGAGACAACATTGGGAAATATTCGTGTGTAATTAAAAGTACTAGATAATTTATAATTATTCTGTATATATCAATCGGCTTAAATTCCCATTTTTAATCTGATATACAAGTGAACGAAAAATGTACTCGTACACTCAATGTATTTGAAAAAAATGTCTCTAAGGAGGAAAACATTTCTTTCTAAATAGAAATACATTTTCTTGAAAACAAAAGTGTCTTTCTGATAAAGAGATAAATATCCTTAAATACTTTTCTTTTATAAGAAACTTTATTCTAGAAATACTCGGTTAGCCGATACGTTTTTTTATCCAACTGTACGTGTATGAATATATAATGTGTATAATAATATAGTGTTGTATATATGCAGAGACGAGCGCCGGCGATTTTTGACTTTTATATCGCAAATTGGAACGATTTCGGGATACCGGGGGAAGCGTTCGTGAATACGAATAGCGATGGTCGTACTCGATTAAAAGTAACAGCTCGAATGTCGCTTCGAATCTGCATGGAATATCGGCTTGATAGGCGCGCTCTCGCGCGCGCGTTCTCGTTCACCCGCTCACATTCCCTCGAATATCCGGGATCGTAGCAGTAACGGGCGGAAACGTTTGGCATAACTGTAGAGAACGGTACTTGCCGGCCTTATTGCCGCGACAATGGCCGGCGCAAGTTTTGCTTAAAGTTTCCATTTCTTTCGAGCGGCCATCCCATTCCACGCTTACCAATCGTCGCTCTCTTTCACTCCATTTCACTTCCTCCCTTTTTTACCGCGCGTACCACTGTCGAATAGTTAATCCGAAAATTGGAAACCCGATGCGCAAATTGTTTAATAGAGCCGAAATGAAAGGTTCAGATTGTAGCCTTGTAATACAAACATTCCAAAGAAACAAATACTGCCAGAATCAACGAACAAAGAACTTTTTTGTAACACAAATAACACAATTATATGAAACAAATAATAGTCGAATTGACAAACAAGTGACTATAATAAATCATTCTCAAATTCAGTTTTCAGAAATAACCAAAACTGAAGTAGTGGCACTACATTGAGGATCCGAATTGGTGGTTGCAGCCTTTCTCCGCGGGGCAGCGCTCGAGTAGTCTCAAGGTGTCCATTTATTTTATAGCGTTACTCGTTAGCGGCACGCTCGTTTCGCACGAGGCAAACTACCGCGGGGCTTTCTTCCCGCTGGATTCCAAGGCGAAAGCGGATATCCCCCCCTAATAAATAAGGAGGCAACCTGCGCGATAATATCCAATTTCTCGAATGCTGAAAACTTCGCACAACTTGCTGCCGACCCGCCAGGTTTATTCCTCATTGCAGCCAAGTTTTAACTCGACGATATTTACGATTTCTTTCGTGGAAGCCCTCTCCGAAGCCCCTTTTAATACCGCAACGTACTATACATGTGTGTGTACAGGGTGATTCATTTGAAATTAACATATTCACAGCCGAAGGTTTTCATGTGAATGTTTTAGTTCGATTCCGGGTACGATTTTTCACAAAGATTCAATTGAATGCAACGGGATTGTGATATTAAAATAGAAATGAAAATAGAAAATATTGCTTTACCACATTATATATGTATGTTCTCGAAAAAGTTTCGAAGTAATAAGTGTAAATGAACAATATTTAAGTTTTAGAATAATGTAATTCTATTGTGAAACTCACTTTAACGTAATGCAAATTTATTTGTAACTCGCTAATGGGTTGAAAAAACAAGCCTACGGTATAAGAAAATCAATAAAGACAATAAAGAGACTGTGTGTTTGTGCGCGAGAGTGTCGAGTCATTGTTGCGTAAAGAGTCGTTGATCGATCGGCCATTAACTTATGCAAATAGAAGCTATCTGTTAGGGCACAAAGCCCTGGCGACTTGCTGATCGGTGTATCCCGACGCCAACCCACCCCCACTTCGGTATCGATATCGTTCACTCTTTTTTTTTTTATTGGATCATACTGCAGTCGAGAGCGCATTCCACTGGTACGATTACTTTTGGGAAATCGGTATTGAATAATGGATTGAATATCGATAATGTCTCCGGCAGCATGTATATTGAATGGGCAGTTTTTCTCCCGATTCCCGCCCGATTGTACTGTAAATCCATCTTTTTCTGGATTCCACTGGAGATATCGATGCCTCCTGGAATTCTAGGGAGTCGAGTAAGCGTTGGACATTTCGGGATGAATTATCGAAATTGAATGAACTTCGAAGTATTTTGTAGTTTTCATTGTCAACCATGGTGGAAACGGTAGCAAGTGGTAAAATACTGTTAAATATGAACTAGTAATAAATCAATATTCGACTTAAAATAAATCCATGTATTAATCACCTTTTTCTCAACTATAGAAATCTAAGTTACGATCAATCCATATTTCCGTTCTTCTTAGACTCCAAATCTACCGAAAAATTTCGAAATTACTGTACTACAAATCACAAAGGACGGAAACCACACATGGCACATTCAATTTCTCCTAGCAGTTCCAATCGCGAAACTTTCTCCGATGCACTGATGTGTCTCGCGCACAATGGATGCCGTGTAAACCGAGGGCGCTGCATACACAAATTTCCGGAAGCAGAACTCTCCGACACTCAACGGGCTGTCTTATTCCATTAGCCGGCGAGATGCGCCGCAATTGCCGCTCGGTTTATACCGGATTTCTCTGGCACTGCAGAAGGACTTAGCGAGACGAGGCGGCCTCCACTCGAAGCCTTTGAAGCCGCTAGATATTCAAGCAGTGTTGAATGCCCATCTCAAACACGATTATTCCATCTGATAAAGAGTTTGCCATTGCCACTGTATATTCAGTATGAGATGAACTAAAGAACCGGAAATAGACAAAGTGTTGGACAACTGTAAATAGAGGATTCACAATAAATATACATAGATGAATTCATTTGAACTATAGCAATAAAATTATTATTGCAATATAAATTTTGCAGTTAAATGTGTTTTTGTATACTGCAAATAGAGAATTTAGAATAAATATAAAGAATGTAAAAGAGTATTTTATTACATCTCTGATTTATGAGTAAAAAAATCTATCTCAAACAAAAGTAATAGAATAACATTACAAAATCTAGTTAAGTTTATCTTCTCTCACTTTCTAATTATTATTTATTATTTTTGAAAACATCTAATATCGACTTTTCAAAACTCGAACCGGATAATAAGAACTCAATTCGAATCCAACTATTTATAAACACTTCTCTTATGGAAATGCGGTGGTGTCAGGACCGCTTGCAGCAATAATATCCGGAAAGTGAGAAAGCGTGCTCGCTCTCAACGAGACAGACACTAGCGGCGGCTCGCGTTGTTCTCACCATCGATCTTAGTTACGTGTCGGAATAATATATAATGGCCAATAAAGTCGGGCCGATGTATCAAACTGCTGGGGGTATTCTATCGACAAGCTGTCATTGCCATTATGCCTTACATCCAGCATAAATATGCTATGAATGACTGACGCCGCCGCGCCGTCATCGACTGGGAAAAGGAGGCTGAATTCACCCTGTTTCGCTCTCGCCAATCATTCGCCTCTATAAAGTCGAAATACACGTGTCACAACATTCGCACACACACTTTTAACCGATTTCGAAAAGGAGCACTTTTTTTTATTTGATCTTCGTATTTTTTTTTCGTCTATTTTGTATGGGACGCCATACTAAAATCTCTCATTTTTCGATTTCGAGTATTTTATTTGTTGTTCTAGGTTGTTCTATGATTGCTCTAAAGTGGGCCAAAATAACCAGTTGAAAAATCGAAAAGCGTATCAGTAAACTGAAAAACTTTTTTACAAACCCCATGTTTTGGAAAAGTTAACTCTTTGTACTGTTAAAATGATTTTATACGCAAATCAACGTACCTAAATATTACGTTCTAATTAATATTATAAATCAGTTATAATAATGATCTTTTAAATCCCAAACCATATATGTATTTGAGCAATCATCCATCCAAACGATACTGCTTTTATTTCCTTCTCTCTTCTTCTACACAACAAAGCGAAAGAGTGAGAAAGACAGAGACACAGAGAGAGAGAGAGATTGTGGGCCGACAAAATTGTAAAATTTATACGAAGCCACTAACTGGAAAGCCAAACATTTATTATAGCAAATGACAGCGTGGTCAATGTACTCGCGACGATACAACCACCGACACAAGCAAATTGCTGATAGCTCCTGCGGTTTCCCGTCGGAATACCTGAAGCATTGACATTTTTCCTGCCTTTTACGGCCACCGCGTTTTAGGAGTTGGAAGAGCGTGCGTTTCAAATTGGCACGAATTCTGAATAACTTCCTGTCGTGTCGAAATGTTATCGCCGAGTATGTTACAGATAGCATAAAAAGACATTAAGAATGTGAGTAACAACATAATGACACAGAATGAAGTCAATATAATTATTCTACATACTAATGAGATTTAACAATCTTAATTAAAATAAATTAATTAATAGCTCTTACAATTTTAATTATATGTGAATTAAAAAAACACTATAATTTCCGCAGAAGATACTTCTTGGATAAAAAAAATTGATCGATCATATCACCATAAGATTTTGAGAAAAATATCCTGAAAATGCATCCATTTTGAAAGCTTCTACGTAGGCATTCCTGCCTTAATGCGAGCGGTTAACTCCTCGCGATTCTCCCGCCGAGCAGTTTGCTGGTTAATTGACTGGCGCATGTTCTAATTGCAGTTCAAAGAGTTAAACGTCGCTTATTCCCAAGGCGCGCGCGAACCAAGTTGGCCGTGCGTTTGCCGAGGATATTTCTAACGTTAATCGGTGATCGATGCCGGAGCCTAATTAGATAGCGACACTCGAGCCACGAGCCACTGACTTTACCGATCAAACTGCCGTAATCTCTGCCTTTAAGTTCCAGCTGGCTCTGTCGAGTCATTACGTTGACGCACCGGCAACTTCCAAGGCCAGTCGAGCGCCATTCGAACTTGTAATACTCGGCCAACTATATGTACAGGCTGATTTATTTCACTTTGAATCGGAATTATCGTAACCCAATTAAACGTATTATTTATGATATCTTTGGGAAAAAAGTTAGTTTTAAAAAAATTAATAGAGTTGAATTATAAATAATCAGTTGCGTATGAAACTATATTAAATTATAATGATTTTCAAATCTTAATAGGATAGGAAAAACTCACAATTCAAAATCTTACTAATTAACTAATAACTTTAATTCCTCGTTCTAATGTTTAACACTACATTTACCGACACTTTTTTTATACCCGTACTTTCCCATTAAAAACAGTCAATTTGAGTGTTGTTCGTTTTAAAAAATTACCACAATATAAATCTCTACATAATTCAACTAACTTTGCTGAGACCAAAGATCTTTAGAATGCTGTTTCCCAGTATCCGTAAAATCCAGAATATAATCCTCGAGTCACGCCAGAAGTGCAAGTAATAAATGCGATTCGTATGCAGCGGCGCGCGTACTGTTTACGTCTGCCGCATTCGCGTTAATTTCGGCTTTCGGAGCGATTACATTAGTCCGTGAATCAAGTCTCATCTCGGCGACTACTGTCTGGCTTATATCGGCAAACACAGCCTTCTATTCACCACTGAATCTGATGCAGCTTTTGCCAGGGCGCGTGTTACACTGCAAAATAACTCTTGCCAGTCGAGACAAGCTCTGCTAAGCATCTCTCTCTCTTTCTCTCTCTCTTTCTCTCTCTCGACTCGGAGCTTCTTAAGCACGCAAGTCTACTAAGAATTCATCCGAGCTTTCGAGCATCTGCCGGATTAGCAGATAATAGACCGACTAATTCGTCCTGTTACCCGTAAAGCGCCTTGCTCCGCGCGAGATACTAATCAAGATGCTGCGATCCACAATTTTCATGCTCCGAATCTGCAAACGTGACGCGAGAGAAGTTGATATGTATTCCGAGTAAAATGTATGCTGGACGTGAAAAATATTCGTACGTATTAATTAATGTTAATTAAAAAGCAATTGCGATCAAATAAATACGAGATAAACAAAAAGATAATTTATGTTTTATTAATTCAATTTTTGTTGATATTTGTTCTGTGTATGGGCATCGGAAAATATATATGTACAATTTTCTCGCTATGCAGGCATTTATTATAAACATCACTGTGGTACGTGTTCTTTTTACATTGATTGAGAAATTATAAATGGTGGATTGGAATTATCCCTACGGCTCCCATTACAAAACTTTCAAGTAAACTTTTATAATAAGGGGTGCACATACACACATATTTTAACTTTTACATATTAAGAAAATATGAATATTTAATTCAATGTTCTTCAACTTTACACAATACCAATATAACTGATATCAAGAGAAACGTATCACCTTGTATCTAAGAGGAATTAATTCATACAGATGTGAGAAAAAACGATTAGCAAACGATGCGCGGGGTAGTTAACTGTTTATTCAACGAGCCGGATATAAAAGTCAGGTATTACACGTGTGGGACATCCACTGCAGTACGTGGTCCGGCAACTTCTTGCATGGACCGCTCTCCATACGCTTGTTCACTTGTACCCTCTCTCATTCTCTCCCTCTCCCTTTCTCTCTGTGCCACAGGAGTTTCTCTCGTAATGCTGACAGCTCCTGCTTACATTAACCTATTAGCTCGGGCATATGAAATACTCGGTTCTCTCTCTTACACACACGCACACACACACACATGCTCGTTTTCCTTGGTTGGTACCGGAGAGCTTTGAGCATCACTGCCGTGACGAAAACAGGGCAGGTTGGCTTCGAGCGTCAACCCTCGTTGACACTTTGCTGATCGAATGTGTGTCTACGTTTCAAACAAGTGGCTGTGTGTATGGGCTGATTCGCTTGCCGTTCGATCGTTACTGGTGAATGTACTGCTGAATATAAAATAATTCTAAATTATTTAGTAATTTTAATAATTATAGTTTAGAAGTTAATCGTTTCGAATTGCAATTGAATTGCTGATAATATCAAAGAAAACCGTTTTAAACAAATTTACCGTTCTCTATTTATTAACTTTCATATATGAAACCATAATAGGAAAATCTCATTATTAAAACAATCCCCCATAAACCAAAACACTTCTCGCCCCCCAATCCCCAACCCCCCACCCTCGCACTCTCTGGGGATCGACCGTTAAAAATGCATAACTCGTTACAACGATATTTCATAGCCCTCATCCAGCCATAAACCCCGAAATCCTGTGACCCTAATAAGCCCTCTCTCTCTCTTTCTCTCTCAGGGTAGACCTTAAAAAAAGAGGAGAGAAGCTCCATAAATTCCAAGGTGCGCCATACGATAACAAAGCCGAGAGGGACTGGTGGCGCCACCAGCAAGTGTCTCTTCCTTCCTCAAGCAGTATGTCAACCCGAATTTCTCTGGAACACTCTCTCTCTCTTTCTCTCTAGAGCCATAACCGGCCGATATTATGCTCGATTAATTACCCGTGAAAATCCAACCCGCCGCTGACAAAAGGCTCTCGTCCTTCCCAACATTTCATTAAGGACGAGTCGTGCCTGCCGCGGAATGGCGATGTGGAGCGGGAATGGGCGGCGGAGGCAGCCATTACTTCTCGTCGTTGTTGGAAGTCTCGCAGGAACGACGGATGGATCGTAAGAAGAGGCCGATTACATCGTTCTCGATGCCGCAAACTGTGAATGTGCCTCTTTTCGGTCGCATCGACGATAACCGCTGCGCTAATGTCCACCCCTCCTCCTCCCACTTCGCTCGTTTCCTCCTTAGCGGCCAGCGCCACTTTTGGAAGAGGGAGATTCATTATTCGTTAACGAGCACAACCAAGCAATGATCTCCGCGCCACTGCTCCTTCTGAAAAGTCCCCTTTTTTATTAGATTAACTCGGCTTTTCTATCCGTCTCTATTTTACTATGATATTAAAGAATATTTTTCAAAAATAGTTTCTATTAGGAATAATGATAATCGCGGATGGTGTTTCGGGTTCTAAGGAAGAATTTCTTTATTAATTATTAAAGCTGACTGCAAAATTATTTGCCGGCACCTTGGCCGAGAGAAGTATGAATTTCGCCGATTGCATTATTCAACGGGCAGTTTGCATAACAATTATGCTTCGGATTTGAGCCGCTGCACCGCCAGACGAAGGAAGGGAGGGGGCGAACGGGGCGAATAGTGTGGTTGGAGCACAGAATATTCGAAGGTATATTGAAGTAAGGCAATAATAGTTCGAGAACAATGTAGTTAATAGCAATAATTGACGATGATTGCTTGGATAATTGAATTGTAAGAGAATTGTTCAAAAACATATATTAATAAAGTGGATTTTTTTAAACAAAAATTGTAGTTTTTCAAATACTCAAATACAACAACAATTCCGAGGAACTGGCACATTTATATCACCAGGACGTGGATATTACAGGCTGGATATCTCGCCGGCTCGTAGACAGACGCGCGTCACAAAGGAGCACTTCCCTTTTTAAGGGTTCCGAAGCAAATGAGATCAAATGGTAGGCTAGACTCCGTTAGGAGCGAGGTACGAGCCGCCCTGCACTACCATCACCACTACCAACTGTACAAGCATAGTCAGTGGTATGACTTCGACCAGAATCTCTCGCTGTACAGGGTGATTCATTTGCAGTCAAATCAGTGTAAATGCTGATTAGATGGAATAATTAGAAATTATTTAATAGTTTGAATTATACATGAATGTTTCCTAACATTTCTATGCATTTTGTATATTTATGTAATATTACATTATTATATAACATTATGTTATGTGCATAACATAATATAATATAATGAATTATTACACACATTTTACAGACATCAAACGTGTAATATACTACTTTGGAAAGAACATTCTTAAAGAAGAAAACTCTTTTCTATAAATAAAAATACATTTTTCTGAACAAGAGTGTGCTTTTTAAAAACAAACGAATTTCCTTATAAAAGACAGTTTTATTTTTTAAGGAAATATATTTTAAAAAAATTTAAATACTGGGTGACCCAATACTTTTGTAGTCACTCTAGATGTCCAATAAAAAATGGGACACGCAATCCTGACATAAAGACAAGTGAATCATCCTGTACACATCTCGGCATACGTGCATTGCATTCTGTTGCGTGCTTTTAAGTGGATTTACGAGAAAATGGAATTAAATTTCACATCGTGAGCCGCTGTCGTTCATTCGCCAGCGATGTCTCCCACCACTTCCACTTTCTACCACCCCTCCACCCAGCAGTAAACGATTCCCACAACGATTCAGCATCCGGCAACACGATTGGACCACGCTTTACGATCTGACAACTTCTGCTGAAGAACAGCTACGAGATTTCCCCGGATAATGTGGATTTAAACTTGAAACTTGGAGTTTTTGCGCCGCGCATTCTTATCTTCGACGAGATAGTCTCGAAACTTTTTTCGAAGTTGGAGAGGGAAAATTTTCTTCGGAAGTTTTCGAATTTCTATTGGAATTCTTGTTTTTCTTGATTTGGTGGAAGTTGTTGAATTGATGGTTGCGGCGATTTTAATGATTGCCGTGTTGGATATTTAATGCTGATTGCTTTATTTATATAGAACTTTATCTTTATGGATATTTGTGATTTTAAAACTAGTTTTTAATTCAATCAATCTTAAACACTATCAACCACAAAGAAATTTGCAGAAAATTAAATTCTACATTTAATTCGAAGAGCAGTGCAATAAATTTTCCTCGTGCATTGGTGAACACGTTTTGCAGAAAGGCAATGTTCCATATTCGGAATTTCTCTTTGCCTTCCACCTACAATTAGAAGTGTATGCCGAGCCAAGTTCCATCGAGATTATCTGCGCCCGGCTTGAAACGGAACAACCGTGAAATATGAAATATGAAATATTATTATGTATTCATTTTTACGGCGCAGGTGGCGTAGCATGAGCAGTAAAAAGCTTCGGCTGTAACCGCGTTACGCAGTTCCGTGGGACAAAGATAGGACGAGTGGATGTACAGGGTGATGCACATGCAAATGAATCAACGATACTGATGTTAGATACTGAAAGATATACTCGCAGTGTTTTCATCATTTTTATTTAGTCCATTCACTAGTTTTCAGTGGCTTATTTCTCGCTCTAATAAAACTGTAATTATAATTAGAAAAAATAATTATGTATGTATAAAATAATAATAGATTCAGGTGTTGTATATATTATCCAAACAATATAACATTAGATAACATAAGCAAGATGTGCTGGAGAGTCGAGAAATATTCGTGTATAATTCATAATTATCTTGTATTGTATTTCTACAATGAAAACATGAAAATAAAAAGAACTGCTATTTGTTTACCATTGATTTATTTATTTATAACAATTTCCCAAATGTCGAACCCAACATTAGTAATAAGCACAACCAAAAAAAAGACACTGAACTGTAATGCTGTCATTCTTTTTGTACCTACATTCATAATAGGAATTTTTTCATTCTGAGGCATATTTGTATGACCCTGTACAAGCATAGGGCGAGTCGACTTCACATTCGATATTATCAGAAAGCTTGCCCGGCTGCCCCGTAAGAGATATCACCCGACGATAAAACCTTCACCCTCCCCGCGCCCGCCGTTCACCCCCTTCTGCCTTCCACCTTCCTTCGCACCCCCGTCTCGACCGAGGAGATATAGTCCGCTCTTTATGTAACTCCGGCAGAATAAATCCCACTTCATACTGCGAATTCAGACGCGCGTGCTTCGCCTCTCCGTCCCCTGTTGCGCGCATCGATCCTAAGCCAATAGCAGACAGGGAACCAACTCGGATGAAGTAACACCCTTAACTTGGACACTTCTTTGCAGTTCTTCTTTTCTGGGATCATTTATTTGACGTTACTTTAACATTTTAGGTCTTTAGTAATATTTAACATAACGTTAAAAGACATTAAAAATATTTTTCATAAACAATTTATCATAAATAAAATAATATTTTTGTCTCCCAAAGAAATCTTTTATATAAACCCGTCCTCTTTTTTCCAAACCTTCGCATCAAGAAGTCCACCAAGTCGTCCTGTCAACGCCAATAAAAAAACGGGTGTCGTTAACACGTGCGAAGTACGGGTCGCAGGAAAACAAGGAAAGCAATTAATTCGCCCGAGGCAAGAGGGTTTCTCCCGCCGAAAGTTCGATAGTAAGGCCGAACGAATAAGTTTTAATTACGGAGTGCGAGTCAAAGGTTGACGTTCGCGCGCGCGCGCGCGTTCTCTCTCTCTCTTGGCGCATCAGAAATTTAATTAACCGGCCGCGGTATTCGCGTCGTCGAATGGCCGCAATTATCCCTGCGCGCCGGCTTTCCCGGCAAAGGGCTCGTTTGACCGCACTGGCCTCCGCTATCCGCCCAAGGTTTACTACCGCTTTGACCACCAACGCCACCTCCGACGACACGCGCAAAAAAAAGCCCCGGACTATAGTGTCGCAACAGAGAATTTCATTAAGAAATCTGGCGGCGAATTCTCACACGATTGTTCAATACTTTTTCTAATTATTTATATTAATAAAAGGGTCTCCTAGTAAGATCAACCGTTTTAATTACTTAATAAATCGAATCGTTCATTTTTAAATTATTAATACTTTTATTTTTAAGACAATGCTTTCTTTATCCCAAAATTGCTACTTTTATTTTAAATACTTGGCGCAATTATAAATAAATATACACGACAATAATTCCTCAAAACATGATATCCCATTACTAAGTAGGAGTGATTGCATGTAATACAGGATCTTTATCGCACGACATACAAGGAGAGCATACCAAAAGCTATCATCGTACCTCGGGAAAGTCAAGGGCTGAAAGGAGAAAATATAGCCGGTGTCCGTGTACGTGTATGGGAGCGCGCGCGCGTTCTGAACGACGTATTGCATTTTCACGGAATAAACCCGGCGTCAGCATGTCCTCTCGTAAAATAGCGTCCACTGCATCCGCTGTCGTAGCTCGCCAGCACCCGTGAATACATACATTACCTGTACACTCTACCTACACGTGCGAGGACACCCTCCCCCCGCGCACACCACCATCCCCTTCGCCGACGCCGTTTTCCCCTTCGTCCGTTTCCTCTGCTCGTATACTAGCAGCCACCCCGCAGCGCAAATACTCCGTCGACAAGATTCTAAAGCTCCAACACTCGCCCGCCACCTAACCACTGTTATACCTTATCACCGTTTAACCAGGCAGTCCAACGAATGAATAAAATTAATTGTAACGAACCAAACACGTGTTTAGTTGATATCTTCATTTATTAAAAGTGAAAATATGTGTATGTATTCTGGAAAGGTTCCTGTATCGGTCGATGTATCCGCGCTAAATTCTTTGTCTTTGTTAATTTTCTTATGTCGCGGACTTGTTCTTTCAGCCCATTAGCACGTTTTAAATAAACTTACATTTGCATATACATTTACATGTATATATTTGTTACATTGTTACATATAGCAAGTTAAAACTATCAAAACATAGTCCAACATACATACACAACGATAACAATAAAAACAATTAAGAAGGAACAGTAATACTCAAACAAGAGACTGGAGAACAATTAAAAAAGTGAAGGATTTCATTTAGAACAAAGGAAAGAAGATTAAGAGAGCACCCGACAGTTCAGTGAATAGGCTGAAGAGGGCAATGCGATGAAGCATACATCCACTCGGCTGCTCCCAACATAAAGATCTCTCATCTTACACTCGATATCACCGGAGAAGGGTAGATGTGACCTACACCGTCATGGATAACTCATAACTCGTACTCAACGAACCCTTCTCTTCCTGGCTCTCACTCTCTCTCTTTGCTCTGTTTCACTCTCGCTGCTCTAAACCGTTCTGCTCTGGATGCTCTTACAATTCCGAGCGGTCGCTAAAAGAATGATATATTAGGCTGTCTTCGCGCCACTCTTCTCCCGCAAGAGTCGAGGGCACCGGTACAACGAGACGGTATTATGCCGGATGAAACAAGCGGAAGTGAATCCCCGCACGCTCCGTTCTACAGTATTGTCGGAGTGGGGGAAGATGGGAGTGAGTTGGGAGTAATTGTGAATTTTGAATGAAACTTGGCGGTGGGATATTGAATTTTTTTATTATAAATAAGTGGATATTAATGAAGGTAATGTAAAGGAATGTTGATTTTGATGCAGGGATTAATAAAGGTCTATTTCAAATAATCTTCTTTAAAACTTTCCATTTCTATATTTCACCTTTACTTTCTACTATAGCTTTAAATCACCAGTTTCAATGAACCCACTGTAAAACATTCTATTTCTATATTGTTATAAAAATTCCATCCCCGGAAACACCCTCGATGTTAACGTGTTCCTTTCAAATCGAACTATCGAACTATTCACGCCATTTCCGACTAGCTTTCACGTTCTCGAGCAGCCTAATCGACGGTTTCATAGCGGACATTATCGAAGTGCGTCAAAAGCGCGTTTAAAGGCCGTTCGCCAGCGGCGTATATCGCCAGGAGAAAACTGCCGAAGTGAGGGAAACTTTGTGTAGATAGAAGAGGCTGGCACGTGGCCGCTGGCAAGAACGATATCAGGAAACGACTCCCTCAAGGCGGGCTATATCGTTGGCCACCGCCAACTCTCTAAGAGCAGCTGTAATCTTGCGATTCCAATGGTTTTCCGAATGCCACTGCCCGCCAGTTATGAGAGCCGGCTTCTTTTATATTTCTATAACGACTTGTCTTTCGAGACCCTTTAAACCTTCAAACTTTCAATGGATGGCTGTCGTTTCTCCAAATCTAGTAGCCATTAAATGAACGAAGGATAAATAGTCTTGTGATTAAGAAAATTAATGAAAACCAAGGAAGCCTAATAATTCTGCTTTTATAAAGACTAAATTATTTCGTATGAAAAAAGGAATTAAATTAAACTGAAGTGCATTAACATATGAAATTCAAAATTGAATTTATATGTATAAAAGTATTAAATTACCTTAGTACTACCAAAATGGATATGTATGAATTTACCAGAATGCACTAATGCAAAACACTGACTACCCATACAGTTAATTACCCTAACACCGTTGCCAAAAATTAATTAATTAGTTCCCCATCTTTTAAAAAATTAGTCACACGGCAACAAAGCCAAATCCTTTCACACATATAACCAAATACAACACAGCAATGAACAATCGACATCCACTCTAAAACAACTCTACTCCCAACAATCCCAGAAACTCTCTCCCACAACTCCAAATAACCCAGTGCCCAATCAGCAATGTATCTCAACTGTCACCCCCTTCTCCACAATATAAAAGTAATTCCAGCCGACACATGCACACACACACACATACACATCACCGAAGTAATTTGATCCGATCTACATACTGAATACAGAATGGCGAATGTCAGAGGTGGGGGCGACCCAAAAAAGGAACAAGGAGGGCGCGCGCGCGCGCGGGGGTTGGAGTTGAAGGTGGAGGAGGGTGGAAAATTGCGAAGACGATGTTCACGGCCATTGACATTCGCGAAAGTCGACGGGGCTTTTGTACGTGCTGGGACTGCAGTGGCTGGCAACGGCTTAACAGAAAGAACCGCCGACGAGGTTGGGGTTGGGGGAGGGGGTTGGGGGATGGGATGACTGTGGTGAAAGAGCCAAGAGATGAGGAATAAGAGGCGCAAGATCAAAAGGGTGGGCACATTCACCCAACGAGCAGAAGTGAGAAAGTGTAGATGTGAGGGGTTGCTCGGAAAGGGGTGGAGGGATGAAGGGGGATGAAATGGGAGAAGTGCAATCGCCCCCGGGCCCTGGAATTCGACCTGATTTTTTACATTTGCAAGAGACACCCGTTGCCAGCCTGCAAAGGAACTCCTAACTCCTACTGCACGGCTGGCTCGAATATCGTTTGATTAGTTCCCAACTGTGGTTTTAATGTTTGCTTTGGAGCCAAGCTGTTGGTACACTCCGGTTGCCCCCCACTCCTCCGCCTTCCATCCTTCGTTCCTGGATAGTTCGTCGCTTCTACGATTTGTTTGATCTGCCCCGCAACTACCCCTCCTCGGTTTTGGGATCCTGTCAAAGAGTTATTGTACGAAGATCGAATATTGGACGAACCTGTGCTTTGATAGAGCGACGAGAAGATCTTTTGTCAAAGAACGAAGGTCCATGGGAAGAAAATGTTAAGCTCGAGTTGCATTTCTTAAGGTTTTTTGTGGTAGTTAATATTTCGAATAAGCAAGTTTTCACTCTCTTTTTCTTGTTAATTATTAGTTTAATAACACTGTGAATGAAGGAAATATTATTTGTCCATTTTATTAAAACAGTATTCCAGGTACTGAAAACATTAAAAACTATCAGTCAAACCTTGTCTACTTCTTGAAAGGTAAAGTCAGTGTTCCAGCGATAAGCAAAACCACTGTGCAACACGAGAATGTCAGCTTTTTATGGTGCCATTCTTACGGCCAACCAGAAGAATACCCTTCTACGACAAACGACCGCAAGTCTCCTTTAAAAAGGATCTGCCGCCACTTATCTATCCTTTGAAAAGTTGCTCGCGTTACACACCGCCAGGATGTAACATCTATATTTCATGACAGTTTCCTAGCGCATCGAGTCTCCTGTTGGTTCCGAACGAACTTCCATCCCAGCTTATCTCTGTGTAATGTTGTCCTTTATGCAGTAAAAATGCTGTGAAAATATCGGAATTATCATAAACGAGTGAAGCTAAAATCCTTGGTGCTTGTTATTGCGTAGAAGCCACTGAAAGAATCTTCATGGAATTTCAACAGCAGGACATTTATGATCGCAAAAGGGGTAGTTGTAACTTTGAACAAGTCTGATTCAAGAGCTTTGAAACTAACTTCCGGGCTTTGTGGATTTATTGTTGCTGTTAAAATTGAACAAGAAACTCTGTAATTTAGTAGCTTTTAGAGGAAACTGATAAAGGACGTTTAATCCTTACGTTTGTTCCCTTTGGGGTACAAAAATGTTTTTCCATTTTACGAAAGTGTCTACCAAATTACATTATTTGTAATTTGGTGAACATTTACATTTTTCCACAAATTTATTTTTCTTGACCATCGATTCACTGGCACAAATTTCATTTCGAAAAGGGCTCCCTCTGCTGACAGCTGACTCTGTCACAAAACGTTCGGACACTTATCTCAACGTCCTCAGTGTTCCCCTGACACATTACTGACCGTCTTTCTCTGCGAGGGTTCCCCCTTAAGTTATGCGGACTGTAAATGCCTCCCCACTCGGCAACCTGGAAAGCTTTTCGCTTCTGGAAAGGTCGTCGAGCTGACGCCAGTCGGGGCGTTCGATTGCCTCATAAAAACAGCCACTTTCCAAGCTTGATACTTGCAAATATATGTAGCGGCCACCCCCGCAGTAACCCCTCGAGATGATGGGAGCGTCACCCGAAATAACACGGGGCCCGCCAAGGAAAAGGATGTTATCGCAAAACTGTTTGCGTAGCTGTGTCGGACCATGCAATAGTGTGCGTGGGTTTCGGTGGGACTGCGTAAGTTGGATACATATCATTTCTGGTCAGTTTAAGGAACGAATTTGGATTAAAAAAAATACATTCACTGATCTATGATTTCAAATGGAATGTAATAGAATATATGAATGCAATTCAGAATTTAGAAAAAAGTATAATAATTAAGAAATACGTTTGTTATCACTAATCATATCGGCTGCTTATATTTATATGTATTATCAAGAAATCATGACAGCAAGAAATAAAGAGAGTGCACTCGAAACATCGATGACGAGAGTACAAAAGAATTCAGAGGTTAGAATTGCGCGAGGGTGCATGAAGTAGAGGGCGCTCGGGGTGTGGGTAAATCGTCGCCCTAGTGTCTTGTGGGTTAGGCTTTCTCCAGGACTCAATCGGCATACACGGCAAGTTCCCAGCAGATGATGCAAAAGAGAGCAAAAAAGAGAGCGAGTGTGTGTATGTGTGAGAGAATGAGAAAGGCGGTGAAAGGGAGTGCGGCAAAGATAAAAGGATGCTGGAGCCGTTTTTCCTCCGGGTTTCTCTCGCAGTGCGAGCGATCGGCGATGCGCTTCGCCGAGTGGAAAATAATTTCACTCTCGTGGCAGCCTGAAGTCGCATTTTGTATTGTTCGTCGTCTACTCCATCAAGTTCCTTTGAGTGACGAGCGCGGGCGCGCGCGCGAGAGAATTCACGCGTCACGACGCTGCTCAGCCGGGCGCCGCCGCGTGTCGCCGATGTTCGATGGCTTCGAGTCGAGCGGTCTAAGTAATTGCTCTAATTGTAGGTGACGAGTGGTATTCGACTGGAAGGAGTCCTTTAATATCGATTGCTACTACACTCACCGACACTGGCACTCTAACCAGACATTTATTTTACATTCTCCATGTAAATACCTTAGAGATCATTTTTAAATAATAAGAAACATCTCAAAATATTTAGCAATCATCACTCACTTAATAAAAAAACGTTCCAAAATGTTCAATAATTATTTAGATTTGGAAAATAACTCAAGCCTAAACTAATCACAGAGTGACAAATCTAAATTCAAAGTAACATCTAAATTAACTCGAGTAAAAATAAGATATATCAGAAACCTCTCGAAACTGTCGAGCTGAAATTGGATTTTCGCTCAAGCCAATTGGTCGACAACTAATTAGGGGTAAGTTGGCAAGGGTTGGACGAAGAAACGTCGACACCAGAGACGTATGAAGTGCAGCGGAAGTCGCAGGAGCTTTAAACGAGACAGCTCGGTCCGCTCTAAACGAGCGAGGGATGCAAAGTTGAGAAAGTAGAGTCGAGTTCGGAAGACTCTGTTAAGAGGCTGTTGCGCGCTCGCGCGCGCGGACGCGCAGCAGCGCCTTACCTCGAGTTTGCTTAAACTTTAAGCACGGCTTTCGAAAGTTACTACGGCTGATCGGTAGATTAAACCACCTTTCGGAATATCCTTACATGATGGAAGCCAGCCTCGCGTCAAGGCAAGCAGACATAATGTGGCTGCCAACTTCCCCCCGATTTCCCGGGCATGTTCATCCGGCCAAGATTGCTTTTTATAATGATAGTCGCCGCCAACAACTGATCGTTCGCCGTCAAAGCGAAAAGCAATGCAAAAATATATCTTAGACATTTATTTTATTAAACATTATAATTATTTGTTGTATTTATTATTGTAAGAAAGATGGTCAACGCCGAAAGTGTTTGATCTACGTAGATTTAGTAATATTATATAATATATTAATAAGAAACATTAGAATCTGATGAAAATAGTATACATCAACTTCTTAGAATTATATTATAATAATGATTAGCAATGATTTTGTCGAGTTTTTGGCTTATTATTACTGCATAACAACGACACCAATGGAACCGTTTTAACTTTCGATTTGCTGCCGTTTATCAGTTTGCACCATTCACGCTTGTCTCTTGTTTGATTGGTCTGCTAAAAACCAAACGATCATGCTTTTGTCAGGTCAATGTACAGTGGACAAGCATATGCACTTCCATTAAAACGCTCATACACTCGTACATCTCGACAAGCATGTGCACTCGCAGTAAATTGCCGGTGCAATTTGCGCCATCAAGTAAAACTGCTACTCGACAAAGAAATCTCGTGCATTGACGGCCGCTTGAACTGTAAAATATTTACGATTACTGTTTCCTATGAACGGAATGTTGCTTTGCAAATTGTTGTATTGCAATTCATAATCAACCTTAAACGCGTAATAATGGTAGAGGATAACTTAAGAAGCAAAAGTTAATTTTCTTCGACCATGTTAGCCTCCAATAAACATGTTATACTAGAATTCTTCAGTTATTAATAAATATAAAAAAAGGGCATGTACTCAAAATAATAATGCAATGAAAAGTTTAAAATAAAAATAATTGTTCCCTCTATAATTGAAACTAATGACGCGCCGTAAAACTTAACCCGAAAGTCGTAAATATGATTTACTATATCGGCAGAGATGTTAAGTTATTGCGTATTGGATAATAAATTGTTGGAGAAGCGTCAAAGTGTAATTCTTCGATCTTACGGCGCGCTTTGAAATATGGGAAAGAACGACTTCTCTTTTTAACGTTTATTGCAAAATTCCTGCACCCCCGATCCCGTTCCCCCTCCCCCCTTCTTCTCTTCCCTTCTCTTGCCATGCTCGCTATAAGCGGCAAGAATATTTCCAAGCCCTCAATAATTTTATCGTCGCTCGTAAATTCTTTTGCGCGTCGCGGCGAATCTCGGAATTGAAACATGCGAAAAGTAGCGAAGATTTCCTTGCCGCGGTGTGCACGCGCAGTTTGGCGGTACAGAAATTTATTTGGAACGCTCCCGGAATTCTGTTTGCCCGAGGAAAATAATAAGCTCGGCAAATATTTAGAGACACGCGATGCTGCTTATAGTTTTTCAATGTGCCTTTCCCATAATATTCGAACGGAAACTGCAGCGCGCCATTTTCCAAGGAATCAGCGAGTTAAGTATAATTAGAAAATGGTTCAGTCTTTTATTTAACCTGCAAATTTTCATTTCGTTCAATATATCTACTGTAACTCGTAGCGTGTCGCGAATGCAGGGACTAATCGTCCTGTGAGTGGCAATTTTCCCGCCAATTACGGATATAGGAATCGCGCTTTTAATTGGACGATTTTCCCATTAGTTCGAAAGTATTCTTACCTATTGGCGCGCACATTGTAGCCGAGCTTGGGCTAACTGTCCGATTGCATTTTTTGAATGGCTCGTGGTAGAAATAGATTTCATATTAGATGTAATATTATCAAATATTTGTTATACAGTAAAAGTCTTCTTGTATTTCGAATAATAAGAATGAATAATACAAATTTTAGTAAAGATATATTACTAATGTTGTTCTATAAACGATTTACTTTCCTGCGTATAAGAGTGAATATTTTCCATCGACGAAAGTCAATAAATACCTGAACAAAAGCGCTTTCACGATATCCATAATCAAAACCTTTCCGTTATTCACCGGAAATCATCATTTTTTCCATTGCGTTTCATTGTTACAGCGTTAGTTGATAGTACAACCAATTCTCGAAAAAGCTGATCGCACGCAACTAAAATAATAAATCGGAATTGGGGAGTAAAAAGTAAATTGGAAATCCCAAACAACGACGACAGCGGTGCTAACAATGGCCATCGCGATAAAAAGTACCAGATTGCACAAATATATAGGCTGAAAATCGTAGTGCACGAAGCACAGTTACATGGATTCGTAAACGCTGACGCTTTCGCGGGGCACAGATCCATTGCTGCCAATTCGGGCATCGTTTAGAAACCAAAGAGGACGTAACCGCACAGTGCGTACGCCGAAAAGCCAGCAAAGCGAGCACAAAGGGGTGCGTGGCAACAATGGGACACACTTTCATCGGAAATTCGAGTGAACTCTCAGCGCGCGCGCGCTAGTTTTTCGCCTCCCGTTTCGGCTGCTTGCCGATGCATCCCAGTGCCGGATTTCCATGAAGAGCCGAATACTTTGGGACCCAATTTTGAATTAAGATTTTGATTGTTGTATTTATAAGTAATACTTAAAGTTTAAAATAATATCTAATATATGCAGTTACATAAGGTTGGTTAATAACATATTTTTAGTTACGAATGTATAATAAACAAATTATTATCAAACGAAATGACACAGATAATATTCAAAAAAATACTCTAAAATATACTCAATATATAAAAGGAATTTCATGATTGACAAATGACAAATATTTAATTGCCGTTAATATCGGGGCACCCAACACTAAAATCCACCACTGAATGTTCATGATCGTGTGTGAGAAAGGGCGCGGGGACAATTGGGTATTCGGCGCTAGCGAGGAGTACAAATGAAAACTGTTAAACTGTGTGCGCCGCTGCGAAATGCGCGGTGGCGCGTGCAATCAAACCAGCAGAAATACACCCTCTTCCGCACTCGACGCTCGCACAAAAGAGTAGTGCTTTCGACCAGCGGCAGTGCCCACCAACGAGGGCGCTGAGCGCACGGAAAAAGTACGCTCGCTCGCGTGCCGCGTGTTAGTTTCAAAGGAACGCGAGCCGACCCGCTGGTTACATGAGAGCACACGCAGACCGCCGCTTTTGGAAAATTAAACCCGCCGTACGACTGAACATCCGTGCCGCCGACATCGCCCTGTCAATTCTCGACATTGAAAGAGAGTCGGGAATCAAGAGCTTTTCAATTGCTTGTGCATTCCGAGCGACGAAAGTAGGAAATTGATCTTGAAATTTGAATACAGTACTGTAAAACAGTCTTAGAATTGCGAAAATGATTTGTTTCTTTTTTGAAACTCCAGAAATTTATAGATAGAAGAGAAATTTGATGAAGTATCTGAAAGTATGAGGAACAATAAAGTAAATATTTCTAATGACATAAACGGATTATTTATTAAATAATAAACTAAAACTTTCGACTACTACGTTTTATAAATCAAGTTCACAAAGTTCCAATTAAACGGCTAGACTGAAAAAGCGAGCGTGTCGATGCTAGCGCGAAGCCCGACTTAATTATGAAGGAGGCGTTCAAGAGAACGCTCTTAATTAGAGCGACCGAACTACCCATTCGGACAAGTAATGGTGGAATAATGGCGGAGTTTCGCGGCTTCCTCGCCAAGACGTTCTCGCGCCGTAAGAGGCAATAAGAGCTGCTCTCACCGGCGCAGCCCGAAATGAGCTGGCGTCTTTACGGGAATATGAATAAGAAACGAGCCGGCACGCGCTATTCTCATTTTCGGAGCGAAGCCAACTCCCAACGCTGAGAACTCACATCCTGTTATTATACCAAGTTTATACGCTCCCGGCAACTATCCGCGGCAGGGAGTCGTCGAGCACCCCATTGGCCGGCCTTGGAACTAGGTAACCCACCCCCAATTTCAATCCCATCATTCGAGAATCTACGATTTCATTCGATAGTTATGTAATTTTTGAAAAATATGTTTTTTAAATAAAGAGTACTTTGATTTATTTTTAAACTATTGTTACGAGTTTATAGAATTGTAAATTGATGGTGTTTAAAGTAATTTATTTGTTAATATTTTTTATTTTTTATGAAACGTATTTAATGTGAATAAAATTCCCTTGGAGTGTAATGAAAAATAGTTGAATCATTATTACAGAATTATAATTCCTTTAAAAATTGTACAATGATAAAGGTAATGTTTCCCGTATTCACTGCTTTCAAAAACTTTACCGGATAACTTTCGACGAATTTTCATGGACTTTCCAATTGTGTACCATTTTTGTAATTACTGAGCGAGTGATTAAAAGCGTTCTAAACTCTGAATGCAGCGTTTCCGATGTCATCAGGAAGCGACGTGAGCGAAATTGAATTGCCATCGCGACAAAGCTGCGTTACACGTAAATTTATAGAGAGCACTTGAAACTGCCACTCACGTCGTGTGACAAGCGTTTTCCGCAGTAAAATTCGGTAAACATTTCCCGTCGCAGCTCGCTGTGAAATTGCAAAAAAAAGCCTCGCGGTACCACCGGCCAAAGTCACTTTCATGAAAACCGCGGCGACACACACACCCACCAAAAAAAAGCAACAACAAGTGTCGCATTTCCAGGAGCGTGAATTAAAAGTGCCCCGGTTAATAGCTACGTGTAATCTCCGGATATGCGCATTGATACGTACGATTTTTAAGGGAAATTTCAGGGCATCAGTTGTCATCGACATTCCACTGGAAAACATGTCAGCAATCATGTTTTCATGCCTGCCGTTGATTTTTTATCGAAACTTTGAAACTCTGACTTCAATGGGAACTTTTAATTCTCTAACTAACATGAACATTTGAAAGAGTGTGTTTATTATTAAATGTTAGTAATGAAATGTTAGAAATGTTGATGGGTTTTAAAATATATAATTGATTTCCGAAAATTAACATACGAAACCATAGAACAACTAATAATAATTAATTAAACGGGACACAAAATAGCAATTATATGAAATATTCAACTATAATTTAAGAAACATAAAAACTAAGAAAGAGTCGACTATTAATTAAAAATAATACTTCCTTTAAATTCGTTCAAAGACACTCGGAATCTACATTGTTAATCAAATCCTATTATAATTCTACTTCACTTTAAATTAAAAACCGCATGAATAATTCAAGGATTCCTTATTAAAAATTAATTCTCTAAAACTCCACTCAGCACAATAGACGCATGAAAGAAGCTCAAAGAAAAGAAAAGGAATCGAAATTATCCTTCGACCGAACGTGAATTCAATCTCGAGATTAATATTTTTGACGGTGCTACGGCGAGTCTCTTTCAAAGATAAACGGTGTAAGATTGCATTCTCTGTTTAGCTTTGAAACAAAGCTCGACCATGCGTGAAGACATCCGTGGCTCTCTCTCGACTGGAAGGAAAACGGGTAAGAGCTGCTCCTGAACGGATCCTTAAATCATCCTGGGAAAATCTGTGCCCGGTTTAGTAACAAACAACGCGAGCGAAAACGGGGAAATACTTCTTCGAAGTGCAAGTCGAGCGCATGCAGCGAGCGGAGTCGGAGAAGAGAAAGCACGCATTCATTGTGAGAAATATGACCGCCGTTTATCTTTGAGCTTTTCTTTATTAAGTAATCTTGCCACTGGTGGATGAAAGTCCTAAGAAAGAGAGATCGATTTGTTCATACTTCTTAGACTTTTTAAATGCCATATGTACAGTAAAATTTATACTTAATATTATAAAGAATGTTTATTACATCTAAATTTTGGTTATCTGCTTTCAATATTAAGTGAAACGAAATGAAGTTAAATTAAATTTAAGTGTAGATTTATAATCTGTATTTAACTAATTTATAATGTGTACGAATGACAATGAAATAGTAACTTAATGCGATTACATAAAATACTGCCAGTGAATAACAGAAACGGTAATACAAATTCCGAAGGTCAACCAACAAAAATAAAAAGCTATCAGATCAAGCTTCCAAATAAAACGATAACTCATTCAGAACTGAAAGTAGCTGAATGACGAACAATTCCACTGGACAAACTAAGACAAGTTCACAAGCGCCAGTATCGAGTTTTCCCTGTGAGGGTGATTATACAGCAACAACGTGAGGTGAGATCGATTTCAAGGAAAAAGCTGGACAAAAGCGTCGCTACAAAGAGGCCGTTGAAACGAAACGTGCGAATAGAGTGAAGCCGATGTCGAACGGCGGATTTTATCGCTGAACTAACCGAAAATGGAAAGAACACTCGTTTATTAAACATTATTTGTAAATACAATTGAAATGTTATTACGAAATTGTAATCTACTTTCAAATTATTACTGTTGACGTCGCTTTTGATCCGATGTATATTTATTGTATCACATATACAAAATACCAATTTCTCTTTTTATGCTTCAATTCACATAAATCAAAACTACAATAATACAAAATAACACATATAATGACAAATATTTTTTTATTCCGTCAAAACAACATATTTCTACGGTATAGCTTTCCAGGCTTCAAAACAGCAAACTCATAAATATTTTTATCATAAAATCCGCCCATCCAATAAATGAATCATTAAACATTATTGATAAATACAACAATTGAAGCGTTAATATAAAATTTCAATAACATATTTCTGAAAATCGCCACCAGAAGCATCCGCTTTTTCCGGCTTCGAGGAAATCCGCCACCGACGTTGCGTGTCTGTGTGTGCGTGTGTTGACGACGGGCAAACTCTCATTGAAAAGGCGGACTCTGGCTATTTTTCCGGAAGTCCGGATCGACGCTGAAAGGCGACTTCGTTTGATCCCGCAGGTAAGCGCGTGTTGACCTTACGCATTTCGCGCGGCGGTCGCGCGGCAAATAAAATGGCATCGGCAAACTGTCACCTTTATTTACTGGGGATGCGCTCGCGAGCCAACGAATTGCCGCCAGTTACTGGATAAGCCTGCGAGCAGCGGCGGGGTGGGGAAAGGGGGTGAAGAGTAAATAATGGACACTCGTGACACGATTTTTTGTCTCGACGATTTTTCCCGAAACTTTTGTGGCTTTTCGAAAAAGTCCCCTAAGTAATTTTATTGATTATGTAAACAAAATTTGGGAATTCCTGTAAAAGCACCGAAAAGATTATCAGTCATTGTTTATTGTTGTGCTGTAGTTTGATCCCAAATAAATTATACATTTTCAATATGTATATTGGTACCTATTGTCTCGAAACTTTTGGGGCTTTTCGAAAATATGTTTGCGACGCAAATCTTGACATACTTTAGTGCATATTCTCAGAAATTATAATCTGTGTTCGAATTATAAAGAAGAAACAATGAATTACTTAATATTATAAACAAACTTATGACTCTAAAGCCTCTCAAATCGCTCTACTTGAAATCATTAATTCAGCTACGAAAATACAAAAGTCTTTTTCACTCTCCACTTCAAATTCATCCCCATTTCGAGAGAATTTGCTCGCAACATTTTACGAGCGAGCGTCTCTAAAAATGCTTTCCCGTCAATGCAAGCGAACGCATCAAGCAGCGCCAATAAACACAGGCGACGCGACACTCGCGTGGGAACCGCTCGACATTCAATTATTTCGGACAATCGTTTGACAGACTGTTAAAATATTCATTGAAACGGGATCTACGAAGCATCGAGCGCGCGCACGCATTCACGGCCATAAAACAAAACACACGAACGCGATGTCATAACGGTGGGTTTGCGTTCCCCAGTTGCAATAAACCGGCGCACAAAGCGCCTATTCCACCAATCATTATTCTCTAGTTAACATCTCGGAAACTATTTGAAAATGACGCATTGCCAGATATAACCGGAATCAGAGAGAGAAAGAGAGAGAGAGACACACCAGCAGTGTAACAGGGAAATTATACTAATTCAATGCTACTACGAATCCAGCGTGCATTACAGCCTATTTCGCCCATGAAATTTATACTTATTGATGTTCGATACATTCGACAATTTTATTGCTGATCCATTGTTAATATAATTGAATTTTCAGGCGGTTTCTCGTTGTTTATTACTCTAGATCGTTGATTTTTTATTTCCCTAATCGCTCAAGAGCTTCTGTTCAATTCATTACACAAATATTACATAGTAATTTACATTAATTTGAATATTTGAGTACATATTTAAATGACATACGTAAAATATGTAAAAATCTATGAATAGTAATAAAAACAAAAAACGATAGCGAATTAGATTTATCATGCTTGTACTCTTACTTTCTCGTTCGTTAATTCCTCGACGCAATGAATTAATCCCAGCGCAATTAATAGTTATTAGCGGGCAGAGAAGAAACTACTACGCCCGTAGAAAACATACCTCGCTTGGAATCGAATTAGTGGCGGAATGAAATTCGCATTAGCGCATTTAACATGCTCTTTGCGATCGCGCGTTAAGTAATTACCGACTTAATGCCATTGATTTAACCGCGTATTAGTGGCCAGTCTCTTGAGCAATTATCATACGTATTACGAAATTAGCCGGTGGAGCGCGTAATTGTTTGCCGAAAGTGTTGGTGGGTAGGTGAAGTGGAGCCGGGTATGAGTTTCATTAGCATTTAAATAAAACATCCGATCGACATTAGCGTTTAATAAAACAGCCTGCGATTGCCCGCAGGGTGTAGCGAGATATACCGGCGACGTTCATCCCCTAACGATTACTGGCAATTACGGCCGGCAGATAATTGTAATTAATAGCGCGTAACCCAATGAATGGTAATAACGAAATTTCCAGAGTGGAATCTCTGGCATGAACTCGGACGTTCGATGTTATTTGCGGAGCCTGAAGAAATACAATATTTTTTTAGATTATTGCAAATATTGTATTAAGTAATACTGGATTTTGAAACTGCGGAATGTGTTTATAATGCAATCTCTGTTGGATGCAGCGTGACTCGCATTAATAATCTAATCATCTTGTCATTAATTATGAAAATTTTGTAGAATCTTTCAATGGTAATTACAAAAATCATTCTTTCATTCAGTTTGCTGTGTAAACAAGATTATATTATAGTTTGGTACTCCCTTGCAAACTAGCTTCTCGCTTTAATATACATCATCGGCATTCCTCTCTATCAGGATACGAAGGGGAGAGAATAGTTCTTTCCACCCTAATCCTTCGGCTATTTTCACTGCATTCAACGGTTAATGCCACGATGTTAATCAGCCCTCTTCCCTCTCGAATCCCCCCAGCTATTGGCCCGCAGAATCCTCCAAGTATTATACAGGGCGTTTAAGGGGTGGGCTTGGAAAAAAGGGGACTTTAGGGTGGACAATGAGGTGCTAACTGCACCGCTCGGTGTACGGTATTGTCGTCGTAAGAATCACTTTATTATACCGATTACCATACATTCAACCCCCAACCTCTTTCCATTCTTTTCCTTGGGTCGCCTACGTTCCTCGTGGAATCCAATGCCACCCCCGCTCTTTACTACCCCCTCTCAGCATCCCCTTATTAACCGCTCGGAGCGGAGAGCGCGGGGATTAATAAATAAGAGGGCGGATGGATGTTCCCGCCGGGACACCCACCATGGAATAAGGAGCCCGCGGCTATTAAGAGTTCTAGGAAATCGTACCGAAAGCGAAGGGGGTGGCGGCGGCGGCGGCGGCGACGGGGGAGGGCGGAGAAATTTGCGAGGAAGATTAAGCGATTTTCTTGCACCATGCTTTTCAGTCACCCTGGAGAAAAGCGGACTCTCTCCTGCTAGTGTGTTTCGCCCGCGGAGTCTTAGGGGTTGATTTCCCCTCATTTGGTAGACACTTTGTTACTTTGGCCGGGTTGTCTGCTGTTTGGGAGGACGGATCGGGAGTTTCAGGGACTGGTTTTTGATGGTTGAGGAGTTGAAATAGAGTTTTCGTTTTTGGTTGAATTGTCAATGGGTTTTCTGGGGATTGGGGATGCTGATTTCCTTCATTTAGTGTGATTATTTAATAGTATTCTATCATTTGGTATATGCTTTTTTGTTGTATATTTACCTATTTGCATATTGTTTGCATATTAAGGGAATTAACATTTTAATAATTAACGGCAGGAGAAATTATGTGATTAGATTAAAAAGAACTTCCCCCATCACTCCGCATTCTGATAGAGAGGAATGCTGGAGATGTACATGAAAATGAGAAGCTGGTTCGCAAGGGAACGATTCTGAACTATGTTGAAATCGTTTTTGCCGCGCACTGAATGGGAGAATGAAGCGGAGGGTGGAAATGGAGAGAGTATGGAAGAAGAAACGCAATTGTGAAGAATGTATGTCTAAGGTAATGAGATTGCGAGAGAGCATATAGGAGGAAATAAAGTGCCAAGACAATTGAATTGCTTTTGGTGAAAGCGAATGTAGAGATCCATTTTCCTTTGGAGCTTTCGTTGTGGGAATAGTAAAGATTGTTGCAAATTTGCTAGAATACGAAACGGTATGGAATTCGAAATAGAAGCAGTCGAAATATAAAAATAAATCTGCGACGAACTAAAGTCAAGAGAGAAAGATTTTCTAAGAGAAACGCTTTTTGAAATTTTGCAATATTACTTTTAGAGCATCATATATCAATAACCAACATTTCAATAATTTATTGCCTATAGTTTGCCAGACTACCATAATAAAATATATCAAAAATCCTTACACTGTTGTATTTTCAAGTTCCATCAAAATGAAAGAAACAAAATTTTCATCATTCATAACAGGATAAAGTGATAATCAATAATTGTCCGGATCGTCAAGGGTGTATTCCAGGGGAAACTATTCACTGAATGTATAAAGGATCTAGAACTAATCAAGGAGTAATCGAGATAGGGCGCGAGACTCAAAATTCGGTACAACGACCATCGAGCATAATCGAATTTGGCTCCGATGCATCAGGGCTCCATTAGCGCCGGGTACTTGACCCCTCTCACTCTCGCAGGCACAAAAGAGAACCGAGGGAACATCAGGCGATTCAGTGAAGAGCGCCTTCGAGTCTCGAGATAGCAGACACGCGATCGTATGAACATGAAAGCCGTTCGTGCATGCGTTTGCGCCCTCTCCTGTCGGCGCATCGACTTTCCGTTCCACCTTCGTATCATCTACCAATCAACTCTTCCATCGAATTCGCATTAATATTTATCCCCAAGCTTCGTAAACGATGAATTAATGGTAGAGAAAAACCTGTGAAAGGAATGAATATAAAAAAGAATATTCTTGATTTAAAAGTTCGAGTGCTGGATTTGTATTAATATTGACGATCAACACCCACAAACGATGAATCAATCAGTGGAGAAATCTGTAGAAGTAGGAAAAATAATAAACAGTATTTTAGATTGAAAAGTTCAAGTGGCGAATTTGCATTAATAGTCATGCTTAACCTTAGCAAACGACGAATTAATGAAAGAGAAAAACCTGTGAAAGTAATAGAAACAAAAGGCAATATTCAAAATGTGCAGATCCAAGTAACGTATTTTGCATTAAAATTCGCTTTCAATCTCCACAAACGACAAATTAACGAGAGGAAAAATCTTTGGAAGGAATGAAAATAAAAAGCGAAACTCTAAACTTAAAGCTGCTCCTCTTAGATTCAAAAGTCTAAGCGATGACGAATTAATGAGGGAAGTCTGCAAAGGTAAAAGAAAATAAAATTTTAGATTTGAAGCTTGTCCTCTTAGATTTAAAAGTTCAAGTGGCCTTTCGCTTTAAAGGGCTTGCGAAAGAAAAGGGGGGACTGCGAACTCTTTGAAAACTGAAACCTCTCATCTAGAGTGAAGAAATGACAGAATGCGCGTGGTCGTGCGAGATTAGAGGCTCCTGTTAGCTGGCGGATAGTAATTTTATAAGCCTTCAATTTAGAAAGAACACAGTTCCAACGAAATCTGTAATAAAAATGACGAATATATACCATCGAAAAATAAAGCACTCACAAAGAACTTTTATTAACCACATGCATGTCACAGGAGCTCAATATTTATCACTTTGAAAATATATTGAGAAAAAATTGTACTACTAACAAGGTTTTAAATGGTTAAGAGAATATCAGTAACGATCAATTGGACCACTGCGATCGATGATCAACTAATTTTTAACATTGTTAGAAGATATTCGTAACAAAGATGTTACAACCTATTATCCATTAAATTAAATTGTTTGCTACGATATACACAGAGTATTACCCGGCAAGTTTAGGACAGCTAATGAAATATAATCATAGGAAATTGAAGGACGTGAGAAAAACAGCAGTCCTATCTTCTCGGACCGTCAGTATGTTACCGGAGGATGTAATCAATTTTTCTTTCCTCGCTGAACACGATCGGCCTTAATTCAAGAAGAAGCCCGGCAGCGAAGTGGCGCGTCCAGGGAAGAAGCTCCCATCGAGAAACAGTCTCATTCAGTTCATTAAGTGGGACCAATTTATTACGAGGCACCGAGATGCCGGGCACCAACGAGAGCTTCATGGGACAGCAATATCAGCTGTGCTTTTCGAGGTGAGCTTTTGCTACCGGGTGCTAAATGGCTTGCACTTTACCCGCTTCGCTGCTTCTCTTTGAACGCGCTCATCGAAAACAAGCGTTCCCAAGAACCGGCAACTTTCCTGCTGGTCTTTGCAACGCAAGAATTGCAAATTACACCTGTGAAGATAAAAAATTAAATGTAATAAACGATATGTTTGAAATTGTATGCAACATAATAACATTTTGTATGCAATAATGAAGGAAAATTCCTGTATCACTATTTTATAAATGATTTATATAACTCGCCCAAAAAATCTATTATTCACAATCCACATTCAATCATTCAAAGAAACAAATCATTCGCAATAAGAGCGAAGTTATATTTTGAATTTAAAGCCGAATTTACTGTTTACTAACTCGGGAAAGAGACGGGCGGAGGCGTCGGCATAGTTTAGCGCGAATTCGGTGCGCAATGACATATTGTTAGTACGCGTTCTTGGCAGCTAATACCCGAGATTGTTAATTACCCTATTAGCATTCGGCACGGCGAGGCCAGAGTTCCAGCTCGAGCGTTACGTATACACCAATCCTCCTGGCTAGCCCTCTGATAGGCCAAGGTATCTAGTTACCCATCTACCCTCCAACTACCCCGTCCAAGCCCCGTTTTAACTCTTAACCCGCATACAGGATGCTCCCAAAACTGTTACACCAATTTCCCATAGTGACCCCAACTCCCAAAACTAATTACAAGTTTCGGGTCAAAGTCTTGAAGGCCTCGTAAATATTAATGATTAAAAAAGTGAACCGAACTGCCTCGGGTAATCTACTTAATAGTTTGTTTTCCCTTCTCAGACGCGTTTATCGAACGCAATTCATAATGAATCTCAGGTCATTCGAGGTCGGTGAACTGCAAAGTGAAGTGTAATTAACTAAAAGTAATTGTAATTGCCATTATTAAGAAACAAAAATTACAATTTCATTCGTGGGTCTTTCATTGTTCTTCAAATAAGTTAATATATCATAACAGAGTCTAACGCTCTCAAACTCCAAAATAAGTGTATCACCCTGTACCCGTCTAATTAATAATTTATCTTAAACCTAAACACTCCAGTTTTGAACGAGTATTTTTTCAAAGGCTCGAACACGCCTTGCTGAAATAGAGACGCAGACTTGTCGCGAGTTCGGTGATAAAGGGTGAAGGTGTCGGGGGTGCGGAAGGTCTGCGAAGTAGTCTAGCCAACGACATGTACGATGAAGAGGCAGATATTGTTATTCCGTGCCGCGTGTGTGAGTGGCGCCAGGTTGTCTTGACGTTCCACCCTCCTTTAAGGACTCTCCTACCCCATTTCCTCGACACCCACCCCCTTTCACCCTCTCACACATCCCTTCTATTTCACCGTCGTACAGCTTCGAACCCGCTTACGCTTATCCGGGCTTCTTTCCACGTGATTCCGTGTCGTGCATGGAGACGCTGCCACTTGCAGTCGAAAGGCAACTCTCGACGATGCTCCGTTTTGACAGCTTTGTTTTCAACCTCTCCGAATTTCTCGCGGTGATACTCCTACGATTTTAGCTACTTTCGATTCGCAGAGTTGCTGCTGTTAGTTGTATCTTTTATAGTCGCCTTGTGTAATTGGTTTGACTTTAATTTTTTTGTTCTTCTGTTATATGATCGTCTGATGAATTATGGTATTATGGAAAATCAATTCAATTTCTTGCAATTTTAATTCGTTTCATAGAAATTGCTCATTTAATTTCTTTACTCTAAGAGAAGAAACACATTTTCTTTTTGTTCTAATAATAACAATTTTAATAGCCAAAGGTAATATATTGTTTCTCACGACGAGTACATTCATCGAACACCATTAAAGGGTTAAGGACTTCAGGCATTCGATCTTAATCTTGGCAACTTGGCAGTCGCATCTGTTTAGACGACAGTGGTGAGCGTTTAGCATCAGACAGCGACTTAACCGGTTGGCATTTGTGTTTGTGCGCCCCCTAAACTGCGGATTCCGGCAAGAATTGGCTTATTGAATCGCCAGGAATCCTGGTTCAATTAAGGAGGCTCCGAAACCGCCGCGGGTAGATCCTGGCAACGAGTACATTAAGGATTAGCTGTTGCGGAACGGAGAGACGGATTACCGGAAATAGTTCTGTCTGCGACAGGAGCGAGCGAGATCGACGATATCGACGGCACTCGGCAGACGTCTGTATGGTTTCCTTTCAAATTAACGTGGTACTAATAAGAATACAAAGCTAATCTATACTGAAACAGAGAAATACGAAATAGTAATATCTACAATTAATTAAACTATAAATGTGTGTTTTCCATTAGTAATGATTATTATATAGTTGAAACATTCGAAGCTTCAAAATTAATTTCATAGTCAAATAAATGAAATATGACGTAAAGATTTTGATGTAATAATACTGATTTACAGAAATATGAAGTATTAATATAAATTGCAGGGAGCTTTGCTCAGACTTATTTCGATTTTTCCACGAACACCCGACTGGACGGTCGTGAAGACCATAAATCATGATTCTCATAATTGAATTTCCTAATTTAATGATGAAATATGAAAGCTGCCGAACGAGGCGAGAGCACTAGGATTCGCTTGCTGCGAAACAAGAGTTATTGTCGTCCGCCCTAAGCAGTCCCAACGTCGACTAGGAAAAAGTTCAGCGCCAGCAGGGAGAGGAATCCCTTGATGGAAAGTTTCGAGAATTCCCAGAACAGGATCGCCCGGAACCGTAAATCGACCGCGCTACTCCTGTTCGGCCCGGCCTCGGACTGACAGCAGCCGGGAATAAAATTGCCGGGTAAAATTACCCTAATTCTGCCGTGAAATTCACTCATTATGCAGTACCAATCTGATTTTCATTCCAATAAATAAATTAAGAGAGCTATGAAAAGTTTGGAGATTTTCGAAATTTTTGATTGCAATGATTTGCTAATATCAAAACCGAATTAGTTGGGAATACTGTTTTAAAAATACTTGTAGCGCGAATTTGTAATCGATTAAGTATCATCCACTTTTTAATTCCTTTAAGCCATAAAATCCACCTTCAATTTTTAATTCTATTTTAATTCTATATATCTATTATAACAAAAATAAATAAACAAAATAATACAAAATAAATAAGGAGAAGACCATATCAACTTTCGGCTCATAAAATATATGATGAATTTGCATTCCCTGTCGTAGTAAGCCGAATCATTGTTAAAGCTAAACCGGCCATCACATCAGGCGCAGTGGAATCGATAGTTAGACTTTTCCGGAGCAGCTACGTATCCGCGAGCGCACTTTTGCCAATACGCTAATGAGCCATGAAAAAAGTTTAATGAAACGAGCCAAATACGGGAAAATTGATAGGCACGTTCGGCCCATTTCATGTATACCCCGCTCTTTCCGCGTGTAACCCCGCATGCAGCACCGGAGCAACTTTCACCCCAGTTCGCTCTCTAATTCTCTTGAATTTGCGACGCGAATTGAATTTGCCAAGAACAATTCTAGTGAATATGTCTGATCCTCGATTTTTGTTATTAAACGATTACGAAGTTGATAAAGGCGATAAGTAAATGACTATTAATTAAAATGTAATAGGCAGCATTTATAAAATGTTTGAAAGTTATACAGTATAATTGAAGAGAAAAATGTTTATTAAAATGGCCAAATTATTATTATTCTTGCTAACATATGGAAATGATTGTTTCAATGAATGTAATTATTTTAGTACATTCGTTCATGTGCTAAGTAATTCTTATTTGCTAAAAAATATTATTCATAGCGATCAGATTTTTTAACACTCTAATACATTCCAAACAACATTTGAAAATTATTGTGCCGTCGTCCCTATCATAAATTATTGCTCCATCGATTCCCTGATTGGTCGATTGTCGGAGGCAAGGGAAAGTGAGAGAAGTCTTTAATTAAACCCGATGAAAGATGGCATCGCTGTACATGTGGAGAGACGTTGTAATTGCCAGTGCGAATCTCACTCGGCGAATTTATGACGGTTTTTAACGGCGCATGAAAGAGATTAATGCGAACGCGGCCACCATAAAGCCGCCAGGGGTTCACATCGAACACATATTGCTGGCGGCGTGCATCGCCTCTGACAGTTGAACTTCAAAACGCAGAAACGGCGAAAAACAGTAGAATGGAGAATATTAGTTGAACAAAACAGTAAAATCGTCGGAGAAAAGCAAACCCATGAGTTTTCTATTGTGGGACTAAAAATGAAGTTGGTATCATTGCGAGTGTAAAACTTTGGGAACAAGAATTAAATTGTAATTACTGTTGGAATAAAATAATTTGTCAGAACAAAAATGAAGTTATTATTACTAGAATTAATTTCAGAAAATAGCAAAGCATGATTTAAAAATAAACTTATAATCACTCTGACTGCCATGTAACCCAATTCTAATAGACACAACGCTAACAAATATTTTTATCGAAACGTATTAAAAGAGTTTCAAGTATATAAATGTCACATCAAACGTATTAAATCAGACACATTTTAATACCTTATCGAAGCTATTAACGTTAACGCTAATTTCGTCGCAAGCAAGTCTTAATTAGGTTAACTTTGAAACAATATGAAATTAATTTGACACCTCCCAGAGGGATTCTTTCCCGGCGTTCGAAAGACACAGTGTCGTTTCCGCACGGATTACCTACTCTTTTTAATTGAAAACTGCAATCTCCTTAATTGCAGCTACACTTTTTTTTTATCTATTTCGTTGAACAGCCACCGTTGTAGTAAAGCTGTGTTTTTGGGAGAGGGATCGGGTGATGTATTAGGGCCGGTTGGTCAGAGCAGAAACTACGTTTAACGATAGTTTCCGGAGAGATTAATTCGAGTGATTAATACCCCGCTAATGTTTTATCGTTTAAAGTAATGCGCATACAAGAATTCGGCGAGCTGCTCAAAAGAGATGTTATATCAAATTGCCATCATAATCAAGAGCAAAGAAATATTAAAACCCAACCCACCAAAAGTAAAGAAATCATCATTAAATAAAATCTAATACTCAAACGCAAAATTCGAATAATAATAATAAAATTCAAAAATGATCATTTCTCATTTTGAAACATTACTTTAGCGATAACAAGTAAGTAAATTAAATAATACAGAGCGAAGTAGAAACTGGACGATTTCATTAATACACCGACGCGAGAGGGATTCGCTAATATTAATATGTAAATTAAAGAGGAAATAGTGGAATATTGGTAGGGCGGCCTATAACAGCTATTTCCGGTGGCGATCAATTTCCTGGGGTCGCAGATCTCGGCGAGGCAAATACACACACCCCGTATGGGATCTCGTGTGACCACACTCGATAAAGAGGGGGTGGCGAATGGGGGGATGGCAAAGGGGAAACGGGCTTTTAAGCGGCCAGCTACACACCGCCGACCGAAAGTTTGCGAAATAATACTCATTACGCGGCAACATGCGCGATATTTAGAGTGCTTTTCATTTAAACTTCGCCCGATGTGTGTTCGCGCTTCCGCAATTTCGCGTCCGCTTTTCGCGAGCGCCCTTTAATCCCGATTAATGAGACGGCTGTTCCGCAGCTTCTCTAAACATTTGGCCTGTCGTCGCTATTTTCCGAGCTGCCTGCAATTCCGAGAACCTTCGTTTGACTTTTTAATAGAACTGATAATTTATATTTAATATCTGATTTGAATTCAAAGATTTTGTGGAGGATGTTTGAAAAGTATTATCAGTGCGGAGGAATTAATGTGTTGAAAATGTAAATTGTTAATGGATCCAAGTCCGGCGTGATCTAGAATTTCTTGGATTTTAAAATCTGTTTTTTGAAAATTCTAGTTTCCTGTGCGATTTTACTTTCACTTTTGAAGAATTTAAATAATACTACTAAATCTCTTTGCAGATTGATTCCTCGATATTAATATTTTAAATACCCATGGATAATTTTGTTTTTGTCATAGTTCCTTTATATATAACAATCATAGATGTGTATGTTTTTCCATCGGAATCTCATATTAGTAGCGAAAGGAAAGTTGAACGTCGTCGCGGCGGCAGCCAGTTTTCCTTCGTTTCGAACCGCGAGAATTCTGATTTATTCGCTTTGATTTATTCCCGTAGCAGACGAGAAAGCTGGATCGAGAAACCCGAGCGCTCGCCTGCTTTTTATTATGCAGTACAAACAAGAAATCCTAGTGAAGTAATATTGTCTTTGCCGACCTTTGTGCACCGCGTCTCCAAAGAAATTCATACCGAATCATCTCGCTTTCAATACTTCCCACTTTGTGTCAAGCACTTTTTATTGAATTTGCGACACCGTTCGCTCCGCAAACTCCGTCCTTTCGTCCAAATTCCAAATTTGCATGTTTTTACGGTGATTTCGATCATTTTTCGATAGAGCGAAACGGTTCCATCAGTTTCAACACTTTAAAATCTCTTTTACTGGTACTTGCTATTCCATTATACGTTTCACTCTCCACTTTTTCAAAATGTAATTTTTCTCCTACATTTTTTTAATTCTATACTTTAATTCCTTTTTGTATATTTCCTCCAAATTTCTCCAACTTTTATGTTTCTTTCCTTAGAACAAACAAATCAAACACAACAACTTTTTGCACGCTCGTACAAACATTATTATATTCAAAACAAATGAATGAAAATTGCCGATACGACAGTGTCAACGACAAAACCAAATGCATCAGCATCTGCCACGTGACAGGAAGCGGACGACCAGAGCGAGCACGTTCAGCATTTAGGACCGGCGTGAAAAACGGAGAAAGCTTCGGGGCGAGGGTAGAAGAAAGCGGAGGAAAACGAGAGCGCCAGACTCACTTTGTTTTATCGGCGGCGTTCCTTTTGATAGAACGGCTAATGAACTCGCGGTAATCAAGACGTAAGTTCAAGTTGAGCTGGGGACTCGAAAGAAATGACGAGGTATCATTAACCGGGGCGACCCCAAACTCCTCTGAGAAATAGAAAGAGAGAGAATGCACCTTCTGCTTGCTTCTACTTGCTGCGGCCTTTCTCGCCTCGGCACCGACGTTCCGCACCTTCTCGCGCTGTGTAATTGGAAGGCCGTTGGCAAAAAAATAATTGATGACATCCTGGGATCGCCGGAATCCCCAACGATTAATCTTACAATTTGTCAAGGGGCACCCCCTCCTCGCGAGCGTCAATGTCCCCTCTTCGATCGAGAGCACGTGTTCGCTCTGATCGATCGTTCACTGGATTCCGTCTTTCCAAGCTCTCTCAGACACCCTCGCCGCCACTCCGAATACGAATGCGCAATGATGTATTTTAGAAACTTTAGAAACTGTTTTTTTCAGGTTGTTTAAATACGATCTGTATTTTGGTGTTGAGGAATTTTTGATTGGAGTAATCGTTTGTGTTTAATATTTGCGGAATGGTTTCGGAATGATTTATAGGTTTCAAAATATTTTAGAATTAATATGAATCATGCGAAACATGTATGAATATATAATGAAATGTTTTACCAACGTATAATTACCTTGAATTAAATAAAATAGAAGCAAAAATTGTATTACAATCTCTTAACTTTGATTTCTAATCAACAATGTTGAATTTATAGAAACACCGAACAAAAGTTATTTCTATTATTGTATTATTTGGCTGCAACTGGAATTAATGTCTACTTTCTATTCGTTCGCCAGTGTACAAGCTGGTCGCAAATTTCTCGAAAAGCCAACGTGTAATCGTAAAATAAGAGTCGCCTAGAACCAAAGCAAACAATTGGGCCGGATTGTAGAAAATTGCAAAAGCTCCTACCAAAATTGAAAGGAATTCTTTCCGGTTGTGCAGTGGTTACGCGGAGCACTGGAATTTACTTCTTTCTCCCGATTCTCACACAATGGCGTCGACAGCCGGAAGGTCCAGAACCAAATAGGATTGCAAACAATGGGCTATTTCAGCACCTGCTGTGTTAATGAAATCTTTGTACTCAATGTTCGACTATAAATTGCACACTGAAGCTAGAAAATTGGAATGCATTAACATCAAACAGGCTTAAAGATTGTAGTAATAATTATTGTAAACAACGAAGTTTACTAATCGCGGTAAAATAATTACTGGAAGCAAAATTAAAGTATACCGAAGAAACTATTAAACAATTAATAGATACGCATTATTAATGTTTGTAAAAGCTTGCTACACAACAAATAAATTTGCATTAAATTTAGAAAATACTCTTATCGACGGACAATAAATTCAAAACAAAAGCAATATGTTGAAAATGATTTCGCCAGGGCATACCAACTCGACATACAAATGCTTGCTACTTTCACATTCACTCGCACCGAACTTCAGCGGAGTATCGACAAATTGCCAATGGCGCGGAGCACGGAGAAGCATCGCCATAAATTAGACTTCGCCAGCGCTGGGAAATCGCCCTAAATATCACCGAGACATTTTTCCCCTCTCCGCGGCCGTAACACACATTGAAGTCTACTCTCTCCGGCTTGTATCTTCGAAACTCGCGCGAGTGAGAGAACCAGGCCGAAGAAGCTATGCCAAGGAAATACCCTTCAGCGGGTAGCGCGCGTTGGAGCGTTTCCGCTCGGAAGTATTCATCTTTCCAAGTTGGAGGCACCGGAGAAGTTCGACGACAGATCCTAACATATACGAGGCTGTCGCCGGGATTTACGAAGGTATTATTCCACCCGGAACATGTGCGCGCGCGCGCCCCCTCTAATGTGCTCAAATTTTATCCCTCCTTTCTCTCGATCCTTTACTCGCCGCCTAGGAATTCGGAAAGCCATTATCAACGCTTCTCACGGTCGAGCGAAGATCGACGGCATGCCACGACGCTATTCTACTAAGCACCCCCGATTCGACACCCTGTGGACTCGCTATTAGTCTCACCACGCTAGGGAACACGCTGAATTTTACTCACTACTGATTTACAGGAGTTTATGTCAACGACTAGACAAAGAGTATTGGAACATTCAGGATTTCTCGAATGTATTTTGCGAGGGAATATATTTTTTAAGAAGTATGCTTTGTTGTTCAAGATAATGTATTTTTATTTAGGGTGAAGAGTTTTCTTTTTTAATAATATTTCTTTAAAAACAGTGGACATAAGACTAAGCAAAAATTCTGAGATGAATAAAAATCAATCAAAATATTACCATATTTCTTTACAAATCTCGCCTTTGCATCGTTCTCCAGGAAACTCCGTCGAAATCGAGGTAAAATATAAAGCTTACTTCACAGGCAAACTAAGATTTGCGGTAGGGTCGATTTACCGATGGAGAGCAATGGGAAGCGGAATCGAGCGGAAAATGTGAAAAGTATCATCGGGCCGAAGACTCGGCGGGTACCAGTGGCCCACTCAGAAGGCATTATCAGGACTCTGCTAGTGGATACTTCAACCTTGGTGTTCTCAAGAGTCTCGTAATCCTGCAATAACACGGTGAAAAAGAGATTGTAAATAGCGCAAGAGCATTAGAAGCAAGGAATGTTTTCACAACGAGTTATGTCATGCGAGTGCTCGCCCTCGAACTGTGGATGTAATTTTCCTAAGGCTAGGGCGGATTTTACTGTTTTCCACACGGAAAAAATACTTGGGACTTTAATATAAATGGCAATCGAACATTTGTAAATCTAAGCATTTTATTATGTGTTAAAATAATATATATATAAATACTAATATTAAATACTAAATACAGATGTATAAATATCAAAAATGTAGTATGGTATTTCAAAGCCAGGAGCATCCCTGCGGAAGACACAATTTTTTCTTCTTATATTTCTAATTCGACAAATCAAAAACATAACACAAAATAAAACATATAATTACACATATATATTTCTCACATCAAAGCAAAGCCTATCAATAATTTCCCCATAAAATCTAACTACAATGGAAGTGTTAATACAAAATTTTTGAAAATTGGAACACCGCCTGTAATACGAAACATTCACCTTTTCCGCCTCTGTGGAAAACCGCCACTGCCTGCGGCGATGGGAACTTGTAGAAATTTCTGTCGAGCTTTCGAATTGAGGCTCACCCTCTCTTTCGGCCCGCTCGTTCTGAAGGAGAGCTCTTAAGAAATAGTTCAGAACCCCGTAAGAAATATTTACGACCCAAGCACACGCGGTCGTTATTACGGTCGCGACAGACTTGCACAGTAGCCTGCCTTCGACATTTTTATCGGGCGCGCCATTACTTTATGTATTTCGTTCGCAAGCCGTCCTTTTCCTTAGCTGCGTCGCTCAACGAATCCCGGGTTATTTTTACCCCATTTCTGCGACGTTACTGTTACACGTACAAGAATGTATTGTATAATATTATGTAATAAGATTTACAGTATTCTATGAAAATTACCGTATATATACTTTCACCAGAGAAATACAAATTTGAGAAAAAGAAATAGGAAAACAGAAGACAAACTTATTGTAAAAAATAAAATCCTTAAGAAATCACTACCTATGAATTAATTAACTAACTTAGAAGATTGAAAAATCTAAAAAAAAGACACAGTTGGTGCGCTGTATTTCCTGGGTTGCATTTCGTACCTTCGTTTATCGTGATTCCGATAGAAGTGACACCGGAGTATAGGAGAGGCGAGGGTTACGAGGCGAATCCGGTGTAACGCGTTTAATGCGAGATTCGGGGCACGTTCTGAGGCTTCTTAAATTAAACGTCAGAAGCACAAGGTATCTGCTTGCCGGCTGTAATAACTTTTGCCGCGAAATTAAAAGCTCTCTCTCTCCTTCTCTCTTTTTCTGTCTCTTTCTCCCTCTCCCTGTGCTTCCCGTTCGTTGAAAGACCGTTCAAAAATTAACTTTCATGCAGGCAGTCACTGTGCAACTTCGCTTTCAGATGCAGCCTCGCCCACTAACTGCGCCATCTCCGGATAGGAAGTTGGAAAAATAGATACACTGCGTTCTACGAGTAGCGATTATAATACTAATTACCCTATCAGAAGCATATGTCGTAAACTAAGATTCCTGGATTGGCGAATGAAATATGAAGTGTTCTGTAGTATTTATTATTAAATGTCTTTAGATTTTCAGAATACATTCTGTAAACTTCCAATTTCTAAACTACAAAGAAAGCTATTTTTATTAACAAACCCCTTAAGTTAATTTCAAACGGTTATAACTTTGGTAATAATTATATGACATGACAAGTGAAGTACCTGACATAAAAGATTGTTTTGATAAGTGACAACAAATTGAATAAGAGAAACATATCAGAGCTTCGTTATAACTGTCATCTCTTAATCGGTGATTTTCCCAAGTGATCGGATTCGATGAAACAGTCAGCCCGATTAGCAATCGGGTTAACGCAGCAATCGAGTCGGAGCCGGCCAAGGTCGTCTGTTTCAATTACGAGACTTTGCACTATCTTCATTAGGAAATCCATCAGGAACGTCATGGCTAGCCGACAGTGAGCGATGGCTAATCTGCAACATCGCCATGCTTATCCGCGTGAGGATCGAACGGTTACAATTCATGTTGGACTTCCCCGATATTCCTGTCGACGATAGGATCGTTCAGGTTTGCTCCCAATGCAGGCTAATTTCGATTCCAGCCTCCCATCGATATCATTAATTATCTGTTGGTCGCCGATAATTTCGTCTTCCAAGAGAAATGTTGGGTGGTTTAGGATTTTCGAAACGTTACTGCCTTCTAATATTTTGAAGAAGTACTTGAAATAATTTGTCATATGTTTTGAGCTCAAATTTTTAGTATATTTTATAAATTGAAATTCGAAGAATTTTATATTAGAAGTAAAACAATCCTTCAGCAATGAAATAATAATCTCAATAGCGCCGAGTTCATAATGATAAACGTATGCGTTTATATTGTCAACATCGATGCGTGTATGTGACTCGATAGATCAGTAAACAGTTATCAGTGTTAAACACAAATCGAACCTAATCGACTGCATCGAACTGCGCATACCGATGCCAATACTAATAATTGCTATTTAGTAACAAATATAATCTCCATATTAACCAACTGGTTCATTATACACCAATTAAACAAAACCTCATCAGTTTCTGTCTACTGATCATTAGTCTACATTATTTTACAAGGATTTCAGTCTTGATAATCACCCTGTACAATTAATACCCAAGGCTTACTATTAAATCAAAACGATATACAAGTGTCTAAAGAAAGTTATCAAGTTCAAAAAAATATATTCCAAAATTACTGGGAATGCCCATAACTTTTTTTACACTATACACTTTTATATAAACAATGCTAAGAGAAAAACCATGCCAAACAATTGAAAATCCGGCGGTTCTCCACCCAGTTGACGCAAGATCAAATAGCCTGCGGCCAGCTGCTGAAACTGGGAAGTGGCAGAGCTGGCAATGTGATTCCGCATTGCAAAAGCAATATTGACCAGAGCAAGGAAGGGACTAGCGTCTCCGGGGGCGCAGGTGACATAAAGCAGGGAGTCCTGGTCAAAAGGACGAGGCGTCGATTACCGAGGAAACGAGGCCAGGGACCACTGTCAAAGGCAGGATCGCGCAACTTTAAGTAATCCCGGATCCCCCGGAAAGCAATCTACGCCACTACGGCTTCACCGGCATTAGCCAAATCAGCCGGACAGTTTGTTTACTTCGGGCGCCGTCAAAGTGCCAGCCACGAATTCCCGGGGACACGTGCGTCCCCGCCAATATTGGCTTCCTTCCTGGCCACGCTTTAGCTCGTACTCTCTTCAGGAATATAACCATTAACATACTCCTCCACGTTTATAATGTTAGTCATATCTGACTTCTCGATTTTACGAACATTTAGGAATCGATTTTAATTATCTATATATGTTTATTAATATTTAAAGAGAGAATATTTATACTATATCAGATTATAATATTACATTAGTAGATATATTCACGGTAACTTAAATTTCTTAAGAATTATTCGTAATAATTAACGTAATAAGTCGAATGGAACAGCTAGTTAACCATAAAAGTATTTCTTGCAATTGGCTAGAGCAATCATTAACAAGCTAATTAATCCCTGTCAATTATATCAGTGTCAGACTTCCTAAATTAACAATTACGAACAATTACTCTCCTTACTCTGAAATTCAACAAAACACTTCACATTTGAAACAACCTCTACCTGAGAAACGATTAAAATAGCGGCGACTAAAATCGCGCGCGACCAATAATTACGCGAGCTTACGGGCCAGCCAGTACATTCTAGGAAGGAATGCTCGCTAATCGCAGTTCCTTACTTTTCCCGGAGAGATTACAACCGATGCAACTGGCCGATTCATTCGCGCGGTCGGCAGATAGCCCAGCCAGCAATTACAGCTCGGCGATAAGAATGGACAATGTAGCAGTAATCCCTTTGGAATGAACGTTACACGTGTAAGCACTTGTTAGGGGCTCTTGAGCGGAAGGTCACGTGATGTTGCAAATGTGCATGTACAGGGTGATTCAGCTGATTCTCGATCACCAGTGTCGAGTATATAATTATTTAACATTTTTTTAAATTTTCTTATTTATCTTTGTACTATATAAATTTAATAGTTAATAATTATGATTATTAATTACATAGATACGTGTACGTGAAGTATGTTCAGTGAATAAGTCAGTCAATTATGCAGTGAGAAAAGTAAGTGGATATATTATGGTACACTGACAATCATTATTTTAAATAATAAATAATTAATAATTCGTGCTTCGTGTTGCCTCGCTTTGCTAGAATTACTACCTCCAAACGTCGTGGCATACCATTTACGAGGTTCTCGATGTTATCTTTACTAAAGCATTCGAAAGCTGATTACAAATGTATGTAACATAAAGATACAAAATACAAAAAATTAAGTATATAACAATAATATTATTCAACTAAACAAAAAAAGTTGATCAATCCCAAAAAAAGGAGAATTCTAAATGTCGTATATATAAAGGACCATCGTCGAAATAAACAGCGCCGGTCATTGACCAAGTCACTCGGCTCGCCGCGAACCATGGTACGTAAATACCCGCTAAAACAGCGCTCCCGCGGGAGTTAATTATGCATTTATTACATCACGTCCGGCAGAGAGTGTAACGTGCGCCAAGCACGCTTTCCATGTTTAAATTTAAACGGCGCCGGCTTCGGTAGTCAAGCGATCCGAGGGGAATGCTCGCTTTGCGATTTGAAATATTAACGATTCTCACTTATTCACGTCGCACTCCGCGCTGCAAGTATTCATTCGGCTTTGGTCATCGAGTATAATGAAGTATGCGCGGTTTTGTTGAAAACTAGAGATTGTTTAAAGTATTTAGTACGTGATTGAAGTATTTGTATTAATGAAGTATAATACAGATGCATACAGGAGAGGATAAATTATTAGAGATTAATGAAAAGATTATTGCAATTAAATTCATCAAAGATTGTTGACTAAAATCTGTGTAAAATTACTACTTGCGACAGAATATCATTCCAGTCACTTTGCTTTTTACACAATACTTTCTACAGTATGATTCGTCACAAAAAGAATTTATCATATCCAGATTCATTAATATGATTTATGTAATGAAATCTTTTTTCCTCCGCATGCGAAATGATCTTATTTTGGGCTTCCGGTTAGTCGCTACGTAACTGAATCATAACCTAGACATTTCCCGATGCAATTTCGTTGGGACGAATGACCGAGATTTCTGCCAACTTCCCGCAATATCTTGCCTTTCCTCTGAATGAAGACACATCTCCCACAAAATGAGTTGGGCTTTGGCCTCGCAAGTTCCACCTTCCACAACTCCACGTTAAATACACCGAGACGTTTCTTGCGAGTCGAATTAGTCTGCGCTTCTAGTTATGCACGGCCGGGAAATAAATCAACATCATCGCGCGTCGCTTTCGTGATTTCATATTGCTCGCTAATTGTTTACATTTCCACGTTAAGGTAGTTGTCGCGCTGGGTGATATGGAAACATCAAATGTAGTGCACTTTGGGTTCGTACACTTTGAACCCTGACACATGCAAGTCTCATATGTGTGTATTATTAGACTCATATAATATAAACTGAACGCAGCAATAATGGTGACAATGCAACTTCAATTTCTATTGTATATATCATGTGCATTGTACATACAATATAATATTATACATTCAGGATGAAGAGAAGAATTGAAAAGCATTCGTACATAATTAAAATTGCTAGATAATTTATAATTATTGTATATTATACACTAATATATTTTCTGATAGTGGCGTTCGAAATTCAAGTGAGTCACCCTGTACAATTTCCAATCGAAAGCATTTGCCTTCGTAAATGATCAATCAAGTTCAGACTTTATATTTATTTAATAAATGTTTTTACCTTAACAAATAAATCGTTTAAGCTTCCACTTTAATAAATCATTTCGACACGTAAGAGTGATAGAAGACGGCCAATAATCGTATCGATAAATAGCGATGTAGTCACACACACGTACATGTATCTGACTAAACGAATATCAATATTTACAGGAGCTACGTCAAAGCTAATATGTATGTACATTCAACGATACAGAGTACATTCAACTATAAGTTTGTTCAATCCGAACTGCGTGTTTGGTCACGGTGACAGTGCGCCGTCACGGTAAACTGTAATCAGATCCAAATTAGAAGTGCAAGCAGATCTGACGTTTGACTATCACAGAAAAATGCAACGTCTGTAAACGTCCAACGTCTCCAAAAGATCACAGAAATCCTATAATTTTTTTAAACGAATTTTATAGTAGCCTTTTTAACGAATATAATAAAATAAAGAATTTAATAAAGAATATGAATAATTAACTACAATTAATAATATTACTTATTTTAGTAATTATTATTACTCTACCATTACTTGAACGAATACCTGTGTTGTAATTAAAATGGTAATAAATTAACTTTGTTTTTTTGTATTATTAATAGTGAATTATTATTATTAACGTGCGCACAAAACATTATCGAAACTGAAGGTGGATACAACAGTATACTATAAGCAAACCTGGAAACAGGAGAGAATAACTCGAGAACGTACGTACATACGTCAATCATCTGCCGAGAGCTACTATAACCTCGTATCCACTGTATCGCAACGAATTGCAGGAACCGGAAGCAGGGAATACGCTCGAATCCCACGGAAATAGGAAATTAACTTGGAGGCACATATTCAGGTTTGCCCTCGCATGGAATTCCTCGGTGCTGCTCGTCAGTTCGAAATGATACGCCGGCGGTGCGCACGCAATTCTGCTGGAATTTTTCGTTTTAATGATAAACAAGTCCGCCGCCGGGGACAGAAAGAGTTTGCAGGCTATCAGCGTCGCTCACTCGACGACCTTTTTGAGAGCTCCAGACATTTTTCAACTTTCCACAGCACATGAGAAATTCCGGGCGCGGCCAACTCTAGCGCAGGCTGCATGCTACGGTAAAGAGAGTTCGTCTCTAATGTTGATAGATGCTTTTGTTTACGCTTGTTTAGATTCGCTCTGTTGGAAGAACAAAGGCTGTTTTTGAAAGATTTAAAGTCCGATCAAGATCTTTTTATTTGGATGGAAGGAAAATGTGTTCTGTTTCTGGAGAATGTTAATTGTTAATGTTAATTTTATGCAAAAGCTTTGTTTTCCTTGCTATTATCACAATTTTGTTAATAAATATTCGTAAGACTTTCTAACTCTTTTGTATTTTTTTATCACATTTTATCAATATTTTTAATTGAGCTTTAACTTTCGTAATTTCAAATACAATCTACAATGCCTCGCCATCAATGATCCCCCAAAGATTACTACAATTTTACTAACTGAAAATTGCTATAATTCTCGATTTGCGTGATCCAGGCTTTTTATTCGAGCGATAAAACACGGCAATGAATACCAATGGCTCGCAACTGGTAAACGGCGTCATCATGTGAGGCAATTGCCTTTCATAATTAAAATCACGCGCCACACACGCTGCCGGTAAATTATGCGCTTTTAAACCGAGCTTGTATTCATGGTTTTGCCATAAGTGAGTACACACGGGAGCGCGGTCTCAATTATTAAACGAGTATATCGTGTTTCTGGGAAATGCTCCTTGGAAATTATCCGCTGGCCCATAGTGCGCGCTCCAACCAACGCTTTCTAGCTTTGTGACCGGAGCAGATGACTCATCTCGGTTGGAAGAGGGCTCCGGTGCAGCCACAGAGAAAGACAGTCAAAGCACCGCATGCTCCTTCGCTGAATATTCAACGATATGTATGATTTTCGTCAGACTATCAGCCGCATATTTCCTTCGTATTAATCCACAATGCAGAGGGCAAACATATTTCGTTGTACCAAAATCGAAAGTTTGAATCGAAATATTAATGACTTTTATTTAATCGAGTCCTACTCTCTAAACTGAAGTAGTAATCCAACTGGTTGTCAGTATAATGTATTTGTATAATGTCATTGAAGTATTTAATGTTAATGAAGTTTAATACAGGTGTATAAAGAACAGGATAAATTATTATTAGATAATGTAGATGTTAAGAAATTCAGAGAATTGCGTATTAAATCTGTTGAATCGCACGAGTTGATAATTACTTGAAAAAAATCGAGTCTACATTATTGAAACAAATTAGAAAGAATTCGTTTTCCTCAAAATAACGACTCTCTATCTTAATTTAATTTAATTGTAACATTCCAAAAAGACTTGCATTGCTGAAATAATTTTCACCTCAGTTAATTAACTCAATATTACAATCACCGAAGAATGATTTCGATTTAATTATCCACGTTATCGTTAAATTGAAATAAAAAATTTCCATCTCGGAAAAATCATTATCAAGTCAGCGGGTTAATGAATAAAGAGTCAGGTGATTATGGATCTCGGTGACCCTTTAAAAGAGGCTTGTAGATTTTCTACGTACGTGTAAAATTAGCAAGGCGATCCTCTCACGACTGACAGCAATTTATCATGAGCTCCTGGGGTTGGAAAGTGTTAACAGAAATCTGGGATGGCGTTTGATAACAATAATTAATCACGTGCTGATGACTGGAGCACGCGCCTCCCGCACTCCACGGAATAATGACTTCCGGGAACTGCTGCCGGAATTTGCAGATACGCTGCCCCTAAGCGACTGCGATAATCCTCAAGTATTAAGTGCAAGGTACCACCGTAGTAATTATGCCAACGTCGAAATGAAATATTTGCCGAAATTGAAATTAGATAATCCTATATAATTTTGTGTATTTAGTGTATGATTTAGTATTTAAGATTCTGAGTATTTTAGTCAAATGAAACATCTGAAAAATATGTATTTTTGATCATTTACATTTCACAATACTGTATTTTCTTTCTGAAATAAGTACAGTATTAATTATTATAACATCGGTAATACAGCGACACAAAAACTGCAATAGTTAATCTCCTCTCGCAATTATACATCAGATTTATATCATTATTAACAAACCCGACATGTATAAACTCTTCTAATAGCATGTTTTTCAAAATTGAGATAATACTTTTTTGTCTTTACAGAAATCCGGCAAAGTTAATCGCGCGTTTCTGGTTTACCCGTAAATCCGTGACCAGTTAATCGACTTGAAAAGAGGGGGAAGAAGTGTTGTGGGGTTCCAGCGCACCTGGCGCCGATGTGAAATGCGAGGGGCAAGATAAGCTCGGTGTGTCCGTCCAAGTGTGCAAAACAAGCTCGAAACGGTGAGTGACGCGGGCACTCGCGGCCCAAGTGAATTACAGTGGGCCAAGCCCGCTGGAGAAAAGTGCTCTTGACGCCGGTGCTCCTCGTGAATTTAAATCTCCGCCGCGATTTGTCTCACTTATCAACTTCACACACAGCGCGAGAGAGGTCGCTCTGGCCGATTCTACGCCGCGGGAAAGCCCTACAGAAATATACTGACGCCGTTACACTTCGCACGCTGAATTGCTCGTGGAAATTGAATGCCACGCCGCGCTACTGTTAATGATTGAGTACTCGTGGCAAATCTGCTAACGGTGATGGTAGAAGTAGCATTTAATCCTTTGGCCTCACCGAGATTTAATGCAGAACGCTAATTATTTCAATCAGTATGATTCTAGCTGTAAGATATCAATTGGCATCAAATCAACAGACAAACGTATAAATGTTAAGGTTTGTTATTTGAATTTTCTGGAAACTAATCGTCTTGGTTATTTTTTCTAATACTCGTTGACTTATTGATGTTAACTGCGATATATAATCTCTTTAAAAATGTTACCACGACAACGATTTATTATTAATATTTAACTCAATTGCATAAAAAATTTGAACGTTACAACGAAATCATTTTCTCAAATTCGTAATTTATTCTCTCACCTTTCATAAGCAAACTTTCGTAGAACAGATTCCTAAAGGTAACACTCCCAGGATTAGCAACTAACTGGATTACCCATAATATCGAAATCGCAAGTAGCATTGGCGGCGAAATTATCGCGAAACCCGAATTTCTCCATCTGCTTGGGAAGGCGATCGAATTAGTTGCCACGTGAGCCGCACCAGTTCCCGAGGGACGAATGAACCAGGATTTATCGCTCGCTTAAGCGCTCCTCGCAGGCTCACTAACGCTACCAGTACAAATACTGTCATTATTTTCACGCCTGACATTCCGTTGACCTACGATCTGCTCGCCCGTTGTCCGAGCAATGCCTCGAAGTCTTATAATGACCTAGCGCACGTCATCAATTTATCGTCCTCGAAAGGAAACGACCTTAATAACATCCTGACCCAACGGAAAGTGGAGTAATATATTTTAATAATAAATATACGTTTATATAATATAAGATTATATTCTATTATATTTTTGTATCATTCGGCTTTGGATAACTTTCGGTTGGATTTCCATACAATATTTGTGTTTGGCAGGTGTATTCCTTCGATTACCTAGAAAAAACACTATGAGAATCTCCAATCACCCCTAAAAGCACACGAAATATCAAAAAAGAATGAAATAAAACTATGATCAAATAACTTATCAAATGAGTTTAATAATAGAAAACTTTACTGTCCTGATTTATCATTCAATGAACTATTTATTATTATTCCGTGAAACAAAAGTCATCTTACCCGCATTATAATAAACTAGAATGACAATACAAATCTTAATAATAGCTCAATTAATATATTATAAAAAAGAATCTGAAAGATTAGATGGTAGAGAGTTGAGGGGGACAGGAAAGCATCGATCAAATGTCAAGCGGGTGCACAGAGATAGGGTGAGAAAGGGAGGAAGGCATAGATCAGGCAAGCCGAATCGAAATGAGATGCAGATTGCAGAACGCGTCAACTGGCAGACAGAAAGCTGGATAACAGTGAACCAGAGGTACTAGTGCTCTTGGTTACGTTTGGGGTTATCAGCTAGCATTATGCTTGCGATCGTGCTCACCACTTTCGTGGTTTCGGTCACTCCGCGTACTACGCGCTTGTCCACTCATCCCTATCCTCGCAAGCTGAATCGTACATGAAGCGTCAGTAGAAAGCTCCCTGAGCAGCTTGTAATTGAAAGGCTTAGAGCAAAAGCTTTATCGATCCCCATTGGGATTTAATTGAAACGCAACTAATCGCATTCTGGAATCACTGCGATCACTACTATCAAATCTCAGCGAAGGCTCGTTAGCCATGGAATACCAATTTATACTATTGTATAATTAGAATGTATAGAACTGTGAGATCTGATCGATGTGAAATTGTTATGTAGAGTTAGTTTCCTTTAGATTTGAATGAGATTCAATCGCTTGGTTCATTCGAAGTTCTCATATTTTTTCTTGTTTTATATTCAAAAGATTTTTCAAAGTATATTTAACACTAACCATAGGCACACAATCTGTCTTTGTTCGTCATATTTCTTCTTTTAATTATTATGCTTTAAATTAAACTATTTTTAAGTCTGTAATGATCCTGTCGTCATTAATCCCACACTAGAACAGGTTGATGGTGATTTCGTGAGTGCCGCTAATGTGCAATCACGGACAGACGTTCTCCGCCTTGCGAGAAACCAGTGCAGACTTCTTATTCTCTCTCGCAGGCATTTTCTCTATGTGCTGACTCGACTTTCCACGCCTCCCAGGGATCCTCGAGAGTTAAGGATATGGTGTGTCCCGGCAGAGCGCTCGTGATTCCGGCGAGTGTTAAGTGAACGCGCTCATTTCCAACTTCTAACGGCCGACAGTAAAGCAAGGCGACCTCTTTCCGGTAACGGGGAAGTAGATTGGGAAATAAAGTGAAAGTAACTGATATTGGTCTGTGCAGGATGATTAGTTGTCTTATCGAATTCTTTTTGCTTTTGGTTGATAGTGCAATTTGTTAACACTGACCTTACCAGCTGTTTATACAGGGTGTCCAGAGTGTCTCTTGGCACGGCATCGTCCGACGGACACACACTTTGCCTTTCCTTTTGCTTTCACTCTTTTTTAATTAATATTTCTGATTAGTTGTTTCGTAAATCTCGAATAAATTGTAATACATTTTTCTTTTTTAACTACGATTGAACTTTATCGAAGTTGATTTACCTTGTTAAATTATGTAAAGTATCAATTGTTCTTTGTAACATTTAACTCGGAATTCACCGATTCCAATGGGAAGCACAGTTGAATATTGCAATAACGAACATTAGCAGCGGCATATTTCATAGAATAAAGTAGGACATTGCGAGTCAACCATTACCTCCTTCATTGTATCGCTAATATTGCTCGCACTATTATAATTCGGACCTTTATGTAATGACCTCCATTCCGAATAGTACCGGAGGGCTACGCAACCAATTAACGTATCATGTTGTATGTATAAATATCATCTGCTGCATGATCCCCCAACCCCGGTGCGCACGTAATGGATTAGATTGGTGCTCATTATTTCGACTAGCCGTCCGTTTAATACGGTAATATTGCGTAATATAGTTGTAAACAATTAGCGATGAGATTTTGTGAAATTATGATTTATTTATGAATGTTTTTATTAACAACTAAATTCGGATCAAAATTACTTCTTTAACAGTTGCTTATACTTATATATTACTTTCTTAAATAGTTTATTGAAATATTCAGATGTTTAATTATATAGAATTTTATACAATTGTATGTGAAATACAAAAAATGTCATAAGCTTTTGTGTGCAAGAAGAAATAATATTCTTATCGTTTCTAATATATGTCATTTAGCCTGTTTGCTTGACACAAGTAAATGTTAATTTTCAGTAGTTTCAACATTAATCAATGTTATCCCGAGGGAAATACGTTAAGCCAGGAACTAATCGTGTTTTTTACCCGGTCGCGCCAGTCCATTACGTGGTCGTGGAACGATAGTGGCCTTAATCCATTTAGCCTTTAATAAGAAAACACCGCAAAATCTGATATCGATACCGCCCGCCTCTCGCCGCAGACACGTCCTAAGGAAACTCGCTGTTCGTGACTTATCTGTTGTTGATTTCGCCAGTAGACTCGTTGACAAACGAGCTCTCGGAATTTAACGAGTTATTCTTGATACTCGACAAGTGTTCTACTCCATTTCTCGATTGTCCAATCTGGGAAATCTGTGTGCTTTTTGGTTTACATTGTCATTTGATACAAATCGTTGAATTAAGAGTGATTTTGTTAAGTTGATTCTCAATTTTCATTCATTAGCGAAATGATACACTGTTAGAGAGACTTTATTAATTCGAAGTTTCTGCCAGGCTAGAAATATGAAAATCAACAGGTGCCAATCGCTGCTAAAGTTTGAATCGTTAAATATTTTGATCCATTAATTCAAGCAAGGAAACCGCTGGTTTAAATTCCTTGCTGATCGATAGAGTAAAAGTATCCATTATTGTTGGATTTAATTCTGCGGTGATGATTGGACTGAAATTTATTTACACAATATATTAAACTAAATTTTAAGAAATTCAAGGCAAATTATTTATAACTGATATATCATGAAATTTTTATCACTCACCTGATTACATAATGTAATTACACAAATATATACAAGGAAGATATAAAAATTGGAAAATACCAGCACAATTTAAATTATTATAATAATTACAATTATCCCATATAAAAATACATCAGCATACATAATGTTAATTCTAAAAATCCAAAATTTAAAAAAACAAATTAGAACTGATTGAATGGACTTTGAAAGGAAATCGGTGAAGTCGATTGTCTCAGTGGGCCAAAGTGCGAATTGCGGTTTCACGGACATCCACCGCTCGTAGCAAAGTGCAGCTACACGTTAGATTAAGGGCCGCGTACCACCTGTACCGGCGAATATGTAAATTTGCCGAGCTAACGTGACGCGGCAACATCACAAAAGCCACCGCCACCGCTGACGCCCGGCGCGGTTATCCTCGAGCGTAAATGAAAACTCGAGCTAATAGTCGACCCAATTACCAAGTCATTTTCGCATTAACTGCTCAGTTAGCCATACCCGCCCAACAATGCACGATAATACGCGCTTACGCCAATGTAACCGATTTCCTCTCTTTCGCTCACCGTTAACCACTAATCTCGCTTTAGATTACAACCTCGAACTTTTTATTGATTTTTTGCTCTTTCTCCACAAAACTTTATGGCTGAATATTCATTAAAGCTTACGATTTATTCACCTGTATAATTGTCGATTATAAAAGAGTGCAATACTTATTACAGATTCGGGATGCTCCAAGAATACTTTTTCATTATTTAAAATCATTAACATCTTGATATTGATTGTTTCAATGATAATCTTATCTCCTATAAATCCTTTCATAAATTCTCTTGAATCAACATACATTTACATTAACATTCCCTTTCAGCATTTCCTTAATATCCATCTCTAATTATACACTAAGATAAACCCCCAATTAGCCGCAATTCGAAGATCGTTCGACTGCAATGGACTGCGAGGAACTAAGAGGCTAGTGATTCCCACATACGGGGGGATTCGGCCGTTCGGCCCGATTATGGCAATGGAATCGGTGATGGCCAATGGAAACAGCTTCCCGGGCAATATTACCGGTGGCGCCATAGTCGCCGGCGGGCAAAGCTGAGCCGAACCGAGCCATACGTTGAGCCTAATACAGCTAATAGGATTATATACAATAATTCGAGGAACTTCGATTCCAAACTGAGTTATCCGGTTGGTCCTTGGCCCTGCCGTATTCAGCTGGCTTAATTCCCAGTTCCGGCATCGCGCATATGCACACACACACACACACGCACACACCCCTCATTCCACTTATATCTGTATGTATAGAGTGATTCACATACCTTTGATTCATTACTACCGAGTATAGATTGCTGGGTAATTATAAATTGTGGAGTGATTTTAATTACGCACGAATGTTTCTTAATTGTTCTCTGTATTCTTTACATTATGTAATATTATGTTATATGCATAATTTATTTGTCCGTGTATCTTACTTTTTAACGGTAGTATAAAAATACCTATAACAGTGATAATACAATTTTAATTGTAATTATAATATTTTGATCATCTTTCATCATTCATATTATTAATAGCAGCTGAAATGGACAATACATTAGCAGCAGTGCTTGATCTTCTAAAAATGATGAGAAGATATTTACTAGCCCTTTGCTTCTTCCAAGGAATTCGATGCGGTTTAAATTCGACGTTTGCAATGGCTTCGATATGTGGCGCTGCCGTCACCAGAGCGAAAGAACGGGATAATAGTATATTCTGACCAGCGAAGGATGAGGTTCGTAAGGGAATTTATTGTGAAATACCGACTTCTTGTGGGCAAAGTCGCTAATTTATTAGACCACTCCCTCGCTCACCGCATCGCGCCGCCACCATCGCGCGGCCGCCTACCACTTTATAAGGTGTTTTTAGTGAGCTAATAAAAACTTTGAAAGTCCGTTCGGGAAAAGGGGAGAAAAAAAGGGCCGTTAGCGTTAAAAGTGAATGGACTTTACAGTAATATATCAGGATCTCAGGCCAGCGAATCTGGTTTTAGTAGCAATCACGGGAAGTGCTGTTGGGAATTCTCAGGAACTCATGGCTTGGTCGATGTATGTATGTATTCGACTTGTTTATTCTGCTCTATGGGATGTCTACTTCTACCAGAAAAGTAAATTGAATTTGTTAATACGTAAGAAATGTTTGAATTTCATAGATAAAAGCATTGTGTTTTGCCAATTTATTATATACTCTAACTGTTATTAATTATATATATTGTAAAGGGTGATTAAAAGTATTTTGGTCATAATATAATTATTAATTGAGTATCGAAAAAACTAATAACAATAGTCATTGATTATATTAATATTTATACTGTATCAGTAGTATGTATTTTCCAATGCCTTTATCATTGTTTATCCAAAATTTCTTCCAAAGGCATCACTCTTACGTTTTACGACCATTATCAATCAAACATAGCAATACTTCCTCTGAATTAAAATAGATTACTGCATAAATAATTTTTACACCGACTATTTTACCTTTCAATATTATACATTTGATTTATTACCGCTAAGAAATTAAAAAATTCGCAAAAGACAATTACACAAGGGTTGCAAAGCGATTTACTAGCCGCAATCAAACTTCGAAAACTGAGTGGCAAGTGACGTTTAGTCAGAAGCTGCGCAACTAACGACGGCACATTCTCGAGCACAGAGGTGGAGACTTAATTAATTGGCGAGCCGAGCAAACAGAGCCCGAGAGATCGAGAGAGGGCGCGCGAGTGTCGCGTGTCATCCCGCGTGCTCGCATTAGAACCTCGCACGTACTACACCCTAAGTGCAAATGCATCTACGATTGCAATCTAGCTTAGCCAGGTGTTTCCCCCTCCTCTCCCTCACACAGTGCCGGATTTCCGCGAGGTCGAAAGAGGTGGACGCTTCGGGCCCACTTTTCAAAAACATCCTATTAACATTTCGCATTAGTACTTTCATTGTTCTATTTGTAAGTAATGATTATCCAATACTGTATAATAGTTTTATATAAATAACTACCATTTTTAAAGCGCGCTGTTCAATAAACTTAAGTAATGAAGAAAGTATTTGCACTATTTGACAATGGCTGACAATTATAGCTGACGTAACAAACTTCGCTAATATGATGCGAACGATCAATACAAAGGCACTCATTCATTCCAAAGTTAATCAGGCACTCGAATTTTCCTACAAATCCGACAACAGTTAATTACAATTATACTGTCAAGCTCAATGAAGCATGGCATTACAAAATTACGCTAACAATGCATCCGACAAAACGAAATTCGTGTATAATAAATTCAAAGATTAATATAACGATTGCACTCATTGATCTCCAAGTTAATCGTGCGCACGAATTTCTCTGTAAATCCGAGAATAGTTAATTGCAATTGCACCATCAAGCTCGATAAAGCATGCGATTAAGCAATCACATTAATGATGCACCTGACATAACAAAATTCGTCTGTTTGCAGATATAACGCGGAGGATCAATACGATTCCGCCAATTCATTTGAAGGATAATCGTGTACCTGATTTTTCAGTAAATCCGAGAACACTGACAATTACGTAATCAAGCTTGACAAAACACGCGACAAAAAAAGTCACGTCAGCGACACACCTGTCACAACAAAATTCGTCCACGGAACTCGGAACGTATGCCCGTTCGTTCCGACAGTGTCGGACTTTGTCATTTTGTTGACCCAATCGAAAGAATGTTCAGGAATTCTAATGTATACAATGAATACTCCAAAATTTGTATTAGCCACCCTTATAACTTCTTTCATACATTAGGTATTTCTTTAAGTATGTTTTCGAATAGCTGCTGTATCAAAATAAATATGTACAGGCTGTATATTTCATATTTCAGAAATATTGGAAAACAGTCAAAAGTAATGAAAATTAGAAGAGAAAATAATACAATTATCCTATTACAGACTAGTATATAATATAAAAGTGGGAAAACATTGCAATGTAATTAAAATTTCAAGAGGATTCCTATAATTATTTAATATATTATACACAATAATATATATTTTCCTTAAAAAACAATGTTTCTATTTTCGAGGAGCCGGGCTCACCAATGACAAAATCCGGCACTGGCTTCAACTCTCGACACTCTCCGCTGGCCAGCCAGGATGTGCCCTGTAACTTCTGCTCGGTGACCGCATGCATAAATTCACACGTGCCCCCGGAAACAACACACACGTGCTCGCGCGTGCACACTCGAGCCTCTCTGGCACATTTGCATACGCAAACGCACGCGAAATCGCGCGGCCACGCGTTTCGACTTGTGGCGCGGCATGCGTGGAATACAGAATCGTCAGGACTTTAATCGTTTTTGTTTACCAACTTGTTTACCCCTGCTATTGCTGTTCTCAGGGTTATGTGTAATAGTGATGATGGGTTTCAGGATGATTGGAAAACGATATTGATTATTTTTTCGGTGAAAATTAATTGCATTGTGCTTCTAGTTTAATTGGGTACAAAAGGTTGAATGTACGTATGATTTTTTATTAATGTAAAAATTATAATTGCATGATTTGATAATGATATGAATTATTGTTTAAGTGGAAATGAATTGAATTTTATACAGACATAAAAGTTACGATTGAATTTTTCAATTAGTGCATACTCTACATATTTAATTTTAGTACTTCTTCTTAATTAACCGTTTCATTAAAAGTGGCTTTAAAGTGAAAGCACGTTTAAAAAATGCCCGTTAAATTCCATAACAATAGTTTAAAATACTTCTAAATTACTTTCGGCAATTAACACTCCCCCATTGTTATTCTCTCGTGGGTATGATGAAATCTATCAATCCGGAATGTCGAGGTTGAGCCATCGCGGAGCCGGGGCAAGATTGATCGACGCGTTTTTGCAAAATGCCCCCCCAAAAGTTTGTATATCCTTTTTGATGGGAGTAAAGCCGCGCATAAATATATCAGGAATATGCAAACGCGAGTTAGGAAGAGCTTCGCACGAAAACTATACATCACGCGCCGCGGAAGAAAGTTCGAATCAGAAGTTTCGGGTTTACGACTTGTTCGAAATAGAGGATGGAACAAAACCAGCGAAACACAGCTGGGTGCTACTTTTCCGGGAGCAGGCGCGCGGGGCAGAAGGCGTAACTGGTGGGAAACTTTTTGAAAAAGTACTTGGCTGAAGCGATCCGCTCCTCGAAATCGATTTGAGCCGCGCAAATTCAATGACGAGTCACCGAAATCGAAAAGAATGAGGTGCGAGTTGGTCGTCCGTGCGTTACTGCCGTTATAAAATTAAGTTGGAAAATAAAGGAAAATGGATATAATTAAAATAATCCATTTTGACGTATTCTGCTTTGCGTTCGCTTTTAATGAAAATTAATTAATCAGCATTACAAATCAACTCGTTTTCAATTATTCATGACGAATTTTCAACTCGTCTGTAAATTAAAGAGTAATTAATTGTTCCTACAGAAACATCTCGTCACAGATTACAAAAATCTCAAAACCTCCACGCTTTATTAAAAATTTCCACGACGAAAGTAAGCTTAATAATCTAAAAAAAAAACTACAAACAGACTGGAAATCTGGAATACATTTAATCGAGCAAAAGGTAATGCCGACCACGCATTCCTATGAAACATGCATTTCAATAGCATGGCATTCGAGAGTCCGCGGCAATTTCTACTTCTCCTTCTTCCGGTGAAGTTCGCCTTCCGCCCGACTGGAGAGGCGAACTGCTCGACATCAAGTTTTCTCGTTGTTTGCTTGCCCGCCGAGAGCAGATCAACTAGATTATTCGATCGAGCGGAGAAACTGAAAGAGGGCCGGGCATGGAAACGAAACTGAGATACACACTTAATTCCGTTGCAGTTGTAACGAATGGCCGCTCGTAATCCAAGGAGAGTCATCGAGAAATACAGAAATAAAAGCACTAGAAATATTGGACAGCTTGAACAGAGATTGAATCGACAATAAAACAGAAAGCAAAGATATAAAAGGATTCAATAGAAATATATTTTAAAACATCAATCCAGGCTCATCGAATCGCTACGAATTTTCCGGCTCGTATTTCATGTTTGTATTGCTCATTTAATATTTCGTTTGCGATATTCGATTCAATATTTAACAGAATTGAGTACTCAGTTCCGTTTCTCCAATATGAAAACATCGAGGAAAATAATAAGTATGAAGTAAATAAAAATGCGTTTGTTTTAAACGAAAATAAAACTAGGATTCGCAATGAAATAAATAACAATGACAATATCAATTATATTTTGTTTGGGGAACAATGGGTAAATCGTGAAACTGGATTAAATAAAATAACGAAAGCACATTAATATAATAAATAAATACAATGAACAAGTGATTTATTATCATATAAAGTGTTGTTTTCGTACAATGATCAATTCTAACTAAAACGTTCTTCAATATAGCAGTAGAAAACTGATATAAACTTTACACTCAATCACTAAAAATAAAGAATAATCAATTAATTAATGCTATTATAAACAAGCATATACAACGATAATCTTTCAAAGTACAAGGATATCCAAATATTAATAAAATCACTATATTTATTCAATCGATGCTGCTACAAATATCGCCATTCCCATATTGCTTACTTCCACATCCAAACAAATCAAAATAACAAACAGACGAAATGAAAATATCCTCCAATATTTCCCATACCTTTACGAATTCGACAAACAACACCCAAATCCCAATTCTCTTCGCCCTGGTAATCCACAAACAGCTCGAAATTCTCCAAAGCCACTGGCAACCAATAGGGTTGCAGGACTTCAACTAATTCGAGTTGCATTAACAATCGGGTAAGTTCTAGTTAATAATCCGGAAGTGCAAGGATAAGTTCGCCTGATTAAATGGTGACAATGCTATTGGCAATCGGAAAGCAGCTTTCTCAAGAAAAGTCGCTTTCAAGATCGAAGAAAGCCGTCGGGCATCGAACGAGGGAGTTGAAAGGGGGTTGAAAGGGGGTTGAAAGGGGTTTGAAAGGGGGTGGCTGAGAGGAACTCAGGCTTGGGAAGGTGCAGAAGAGCCCGAGGCTGCTTATCGTAACTACTGTTCGCTTAATGCAGAATGTTCGCCCCCCGGAAACGAGGGCTAACGAAGATCTCAGTTTCAGGCTGGAACTTCCTTCGTTACTGATTTTCCACTTGGCTCCGAGGCACATACACCCAACGACGCTGCCCGTCCCGACGCTCCCTGCGTCCGACACGTCTGGGCGGTAGTGGAGAGGAACCCGTCGGAGAAAGCCCGGAAAAGATTTTGCGGTCGCCCTGATACACCGGCAGACATACACCATCCGAACCAAAGTTTTCGCGAGGGATACACTGTACTCCGCGAACCACTCGCACTGTACTACCAAGCTCTTTCGTAAGATCGTAGTACGAAGTGGAAAGGTTTTGCCTCACTATTTCCGGAACTTACTACTGCTGAAGTATCTGTTTCACTAGTTTAATTGTTAAGTTTAATTACTAAAAAACTTATTAAGTTAATTAGTAAAAACTGTCCTAGCCAAAGGTCTCTCATAAGATCGTAGTACGAAGTGGGAAGGTCTGGGTTGACTGTTGCCGGAAGTTATTACTGCTGAACTATCTCCTTCAGTAGTTTAATTGTTAAGTTTAATTACTGAAAAACTGTCCTGGCCGGAGGTCTGTCGTAAGATTGTAGAATGAAGTAGGAAGGTCTGGGCTGACTGTTTCCAAAAGTTACGACTGTTATTTGTGTAATCATGTGGCTTTATAAAGTTGCAGAATAGAGCGGAATAAAGCAAACCTTTTTTTCAAAAAACGTTAACATTTTTGAAGAGTGTGTGTAAAATGATTGATATTTTATAAATCATCAGATATAACATGTATTATTAAAATATCGCAGATATTTATTAAACGCTTACCAAATTTGCGAAAATTCCCATGCCAGAAAAATATTTCTTTCTTCACTACTGAAATATCATTTGTACAGAATAATCCCTGATTTATCATCCTTCAAGTGAAATTACAAGGATCATGAATCGGAAAATCAAAAAGTATCCAATATCCAATAAAATTCTGATTTGAGTGAGGAGAATGTCGCCAGTATAGGATTCAGTGGCGAGAACTCTCGAGGACAGTGGAGAAAGGGACACGAAACGAGGTCTAAACTATGAAGTTGTATTAACCTTGTACTGTGGTGGTGGTGGTGGTGGTGGTGGTGGTGGCGCAGCGTGATATTGGAAAAGCCATTAGGACTTGCCACTTTATTGTGGCCAGGTACTTTAAAAGCTAGTAGCAGTCCACTTGCTATCTTCACTGGGCTCCTCTGTCCGCGACATTAACAACTGCTGCCAGGAAAAAACGGGGATACTGATGGCCCTTGCTCCCTCTTTCTTACCCTCGCCGCTACCCTTCACCCTGTCCTACCCCTGCTCGTTCTACCGCATGTAATAGGAACGCTAGAACTCGATCTACCAAGGCCCAGTTTGCATAAACTTTGTCATTCGACGTGTTAGACTCGCATAAAATTTGGGGATCGTTGCACTAAAAATTTAAACATGGAGTTATTTGGATTATTATTAAATTAAATATTTCTAATATCTAAATATTTTTGTTTTCAACAAAAAGTGTTATTATTGACATTATTAAAATATTTTATTATTTTAATGATTGAGCTTATTTCCTTGATTGGAAATATTAGATTATTTACTAATGTTACTTCTACAGACAAGAATTACTTCTTTCATTCTGCTCTGCGTGCAAAATCCATATTAAAGTAATAATTTTAAATGGCTGTGCAATTCTGGCAGACTGGGGTGCGATTAGGAATACCCTTATACATGTTCCCCTCTTTTTTATCCCTCTCACCCTTTCAGTGCATGTAATAAGAAGGTCAGAACTCGACTTATCGAGGCCCGATTTGCATAGACATTTTCATTCGTCGCGTTAGACTCGTGCAAGAACATCGCCGTGAAAGCGAAGGTGGATCGCTGGGCAAAACCTTGCAATCTCGAGCGACTGAAACTTACGAGGGCGATGCGCGTAGTGCATGACATTTATCTTGTCATCGATGCGATTTGGGATTAGATTTGATCCGATTGATTTTCGATTTTAATAAACTTCATAACTTAAATTTGACAATATAATTGTTGGATGATTGCATTCAACTGAAGTGAATTATAAAACAGTTTATTAAAGTTTCATTATTTCATTATTGAAAAATACAGTAATTGAAGTGTTACTACAACTTTGTAATATTATACTTTTTCGAATTGCCTCAAAGTGATGCGATGCCAGAAGCGTAGGCCGTTTGCCGCCTTCACAGAGAGCTGCCATTGTCCCCGAGGGGGATGAAATAGAGGGTGCGAGGATTTCTGGGCTGAAAAATTGATAGGATTCGTGCGCGCCCGGTGGTAATCGCGAGTATTTGTTTTCATATTTAAAGAGGCCTCGTGTGTAAAATATTAATCCTACAATGTTTTCACCGATCCCCTCTCGCCCCGACCAACCCCCGGTAGAGAATCAGTGATGAGTTTGGCTCGGCCGAGATTTTCGTCATCGAAAACACAGCCGGGCTGATTGTTTCGCCGGGGGAAAAAACGCTCGCGGGCAAATTCGCCGGGCTTTTGTGCGAACGCGCACGGACGCGCCGAGCTTTTTGCATAAGCAGGCGCAATCGCGGCCACGCACACTTTCATATATATGCGCGCACGCGCACGATTCGAACTCATCGCTGCGGAAATAAAGCTCGACGCGACGAATTTTTCAGGCTTCCTCGATAATGCACTGACGCGAGAAATTTCGCTCGACCCATTTGCCCGCCGCTTCGAACACTTCGCCCCTTTATTCTGCCGGCAGGCAAAACATGCGATGGGAATACGAGGAGCGACCGTTGATATGCGAAACTCTCCTGTGTGATATTAATGTGGACGGGAGAATTAGCTAAGATTGGTTAGCAATTGGTCGAGCACGATTTTTGTTGGCTTTGTTACTTGTGGCTTTGGCAGAATTTTTATAGTATTTATACTATAATAATATATTATCGTGATATCGTATATAAGATAATCTGTACACTTTATGTAAATATTCTTATCAAGTTAAACGATCAATCGAGTCGTATATAATATTAATGTGGATGGAAAAATTAGCTAAGTTTGGTTGGAAAAAGGTGGACGCGATTTCAGTAGGATTTGTTCGTTTTCGAAGTTTTACGTTTTATGACTTGACGAAGTTTGGTGATTTATTGATTCGGCTCTTGGATTCCCATTTGGACAGCGAATCAATATTTATGGAGCAAATTTCTGAGAAAGTTTTCTTAAAGTACTGTATAAGAGCTTTTGTTTAACAATAAGTATTATTTGCTTGTCAAAGAGAACTTTTACTTGAGAAAGTCGTGACTTTGGAACGTGTGTAGGAAAGTGATGATTGGAGTCTTTCGAATATGAATCAAGAAATGATTACTAATTCGTATAATATTACATATATTACGAAGGATGCAAAACAGAGTTCAGAAAAATGTCTCTATAATAAAAGTTAATAAATAATTTCTGATTCAATGGCTGTAATTAATAGTTAAAAAATGCAACAAATTACAACCTTTAAATTACGTATGCGCTGAATTAAAAAGTAATAACGGGAGTTATGTAGTCGATCGTTTTCCCAAACAGCATAAAATATGGAGAACATAGGAACAAGTAACAGCGGCGCTGCTTGCTTTATTACCATCCAAATACCCGGACGAGGTCCCATTAACCTATAAAAATTCAGTTATATCTGAGAGCACTTAAGCTAATCAGGCCTGTGCTCGCCTCCAAGGCCTTCATATTTATTCATCACCTACCCTGAAAAATACTCCCGCCTTTAAAATCCCGTCCAACGAGCTTCTTTGCCACCTGCCATCCCCCGCCCCCGTTACAACCCCATTCCGGTTCGATTCTCCTCTACTTCCAGCTGTTGTACAGAGTGATGCACTTGCCTTTCGGTCTGGAAATATTTTAATCCGTACAAAAACATTAAAATGTAAGAAAATGCGCCAAGTAGCAGTTGGATTTCCCCACAAAAATATAACAAATATAATATACAATGAAATATAACAAAAAAAAATAGATATCATACAAGAAAGCCAAGCTTTCATTCAAAGATATCTCGATTTAACTCGCATTAGCAATTAACAATAAATTAACAATAAATTACCGATTAACAATACAAAAAATCTTGGCGTGTGCGCGCTTCATTGTGAGGTAAAAAGGCAATGGAAGACTGATTTAACACTAGAACTACCGATGATTGTTATGGTGTTATATCGAACCACGTAAAAAAAAGTAATTTCGACTCGTTCGGTAGTACTGGTGTTGAACCTAACACGGACTTTACTACAATATGAGTAAATCCTAATAAATCTTTCATTTTCAATCATATATACTATATACAGCGGCCTTGTTATCCCATTTTTGCCTCCAACATAACTGACAAGGAGATCATTTTCCTCGATATTGATAAGAAGGAGGTTCTCTCAGTTCATCGCGTATATGTTTCTTTAAAAGCTTTTTAGTAATATTACCGGAGCAAGTGCCTCGAATGAAGCGCGCACACGCCAAGATTTTTTGTATTGTTAATCGGTAATTTATTGTTAATTTATTGTTAATTGCTAATGCGAGTTAAATCGAGATATCTTTGAATGAAAGCTTGGCTTTCTTGTATGATATCTATTTTTTTTTGTTATATTTCATTGTATATTATATTTGTTATATTTTTGTGGGGAAATCCAACTGCTACTTGGCGCATTTTCTTACATTTTAATGTTTTTGTACGGATTTCATGTCTTTTTGTTAGTTAATGCTTAACAATAAAGGCAATAAAATTTTTAATTATTTATCAATGTTTCATTTTTGTGGGAAAATCAAACTGCTACTTGACGAATTTTTTGCAGTTTAATGTTTTTCGACGGATTTCATGCCTTTTTGTTAGTTAATGCTTAACAATAAAGACAATAAAAATTCTAAGTATTTATCAATGGTTTAATTAATAAATATAAAAGTAAAATTTTATTAAAATGTCAAGTGCCATTTCTGTTCAAATATGCACCATCATCTATGTGCATGTTTATGTTATAATGTAACTTTAATGTTACAATGTATTTATAACTTAATCATGCACATAGGAGGAGATCTAAGAAATTGAGCTGAATGTGAGAATATAGATTCCTCAGATAATATACTTTGCACTTGACAAATTCACATTAGCAAAAGAAAAATTACCAATAGCTAGGATGCATTTAAATTGCAAATTAGATAAGCTATACCCTCACACGCACTCTAACATTGGTGTATCTTGACAGCCAAATGCGTACCTCAGGGAGCGCATAATCTAATGTAATAAAATTTGTTAAATAAGTACTGATTACCAATAGCTAGTATGTCGCTAAATGACACATGATTGATAATTATTGCTTGCTTAATTCATTTAATTCTTTAGCTGAAGTGTTCCTTGAGCGATGAACTTGACAGTCATGATCATGATACAACTAAATTAGATTGCCTATGAGCATTCTGCTTGGTTTATATATTATAATTCTGAAGCGTTAAATCAAATAATGATTCAGAGTAGCAAAAGAGAGATTCCCAATAGCTATAATATATTGAAATTTTAAATGATTGGACTTAACACTTTACAAATTATTCCTGACTGTCAAATACCTAGCTGACGGAGCGCAAACCTAATGTACTGAAATTAGTTTGAGCAAGTACTGATTATTAATACCGAGCATTCCCTTGAACTGTAAATAAATAATTGCTAATATTGCTTTAAAGATAAATATGCTACACTCTTGACAATTTTAATTATTGGAAATCAGCACTCGTTCACCAAACACATTTGACACTTCATAATTCTTAATAATGACAAGATTACAGGGACAGGGGCAAGGACACTATACTCTTTTATTAACTAAATAAAAGCATGGAATCTGGAATAAAATAAAATAATAAAATTGGACTGTATCACATAACCAGCCATGGCATAACTGGCTTAACCAATGTGTCGGTATGACACAGATTACAGATTATAGATCGGTAACGTAAATACGATATTCCCGTTTGCTGCCATCTCGTATGAGAAAAGTGAAAACCACATTTTTAGGAATTAGTTCCCCTGATGAATCTTAATTTGCCTTGCCGTTTTCACGAGAAGAATAAGCAGGAGAAATCCATATCTCTTGAACGACTGAACCGATTCGCTTGATTCTTAGCTCATTCGATTCAGAAAAATCAACGAAAAAATACAAAATTTAGAAATAAATCCTTGGAGCTGTAACTTTTCCATAAATCGAGGTGAAAGTTTTATAGCGGACGAAAACCGCTACACTTCGGGATAAGTATCCTCAGTAGTCGCGCGCTGTACTATATATATAACTACTACTTGGCGCGAGACTCTACCGAGTCTCCTGATATTTTATATTGAAAAAATAGGGAATATTTGTTTGATGTTTCGATGGTCTTGAAAGTTAAGGAATAATTAACAAATAGATGAAGCAAGGTATGATATAGTTATTTGAGTGTCAAGTAATCAGAGCTTTCACATAATCGGAGCTTTCCAAAAATACAAATTAATGATACTTAAAAAATCGATAAAAAAATTTAGCAATAGCGAAACAATTCTTGCACGCGTCTTATTATTGTGCAAAAGAAAAGAACGCTTTCTCATGCTAGTAACACGAACGTCGTGGAGAACCCAAGCTTACATAGAGGTTAAGCTTCCGTGGTAAAACCTAAGACTCTTAAAGCTCTCGCTCGCACACACATGCATCGGACCAGCGAATATCCCTTTCTTTCCGGCTTTTATAAATTTCGACCTATTATTATGCCGCGACATCGGAGCACCAAGAAAAATTTCCGCCCATGCTTTTTTCGAGTTCACCGGCACAAAGGGTCGCACCGCCCTCTGTGCTTCAAAAGGAAGATTAAAGGTCCGAGTGCTTTCGTACGTGCCTGGTTTCACTAAATTTGACTCCATTGTCGGTTCGAGCTAATGGACCTCCTCTTGATGGTGTGTAATAAAAATTGTCTTGCTCGAAGTGCACTTAGAATAATGGAAGTAAATGTTTGCATACAATTTTCATGATTTTTCTAAAAGCCGTTATATCTAGAAATTTACTAACTTCCATTAAAGATACTGGAAACAGAAGAGTTAAATACCATTCAAAAGTATTAAAAGTTACATACTTCCACTTTAAATAAATAGTAATAAATAATTTGATGGTTACTCTTTAACCCGACGGAATTTTGTCAACAAATTTTACTTTTTTCAGTACTTAGAGAAATGAATTGTTCCCTAATTATTAATAAATAATCCGAAAAGTCATACTTACAACAGGGAAAGAAAGGGGAACAGCCCTTTAACGCTCAATCCCTCCTCTTTCACCCCATTCATCCCCCTCGCCATTTATCCGGCGCTAACAAATTCCGGGCCAGCATTATAGCGTGTTCAAGGGAACCCGAGAACTTGCGAAGTACGTCGGCCGAACTTGCCGTGTAAATTTCGCCTGCATAAGTAATGCGACGAATTTCGGCCTGTCGCACTTTTCTTTTTGTTCTGGTTGTCGCCGAGTCGTGAAATCTTTCAGGAATGATCGTGTAATTATGGTGTTGTTGGGATGGTTGTTTAAACTGTGTATTTCGTAAGTTTTTGGCAGGTTTTTATTATTATTAAGATTTTTGTTCATTCACAATTGAATGATTAATGAATTAGTTAAGAAAATCTCTCACTTTCAAATCAATCACCATCACAACTTGTTGCTCTATCTACTTGTCAACTATACTTTAACATTCAAGACCATCAAATAAACATTCGCATTCACTCTTATCTTTTTACCTAAACCACTTTTTTCTTTCCCCTCCGATTGTAAAAGTTTTGTCTACTTCGACCAGTTTAACGCGCCACTGAAACGCTTAATTTATGCACTTAACTGTGAAGAGAGAGAGAGAGAGAGAGAGAGAGAGGGAGAGAGTATCCCTTTAGTTGTCAGCATCCCAACTAATTCGAACTCCCGTCGAAGTCTCGGGCGGAGACTCGGAATTCCAAACATGTTCGGAGACATTCAGCCGGTTCTCTCGCTGGCACGATGGGCGGGGGTGGTTGGAGGGTTGGGGGGTTTGAGGGTTAATAGTCCTAAATAAGAAAGTTCGTTTTCCGGGCGGTGAAGTCTCTCCCCACCCCCTCCCTCCCTCGGACTTCTCCGTGGGAGTTGAACCGCCGAAGAAAGAGATTAAACTATATATCGCCGAGTGCGCGGCGCCGCTATATCCGGTGAAATCGCTTTTCCAAGACGGTTCCAAAAATTTGACCAGCTCCCTATCTCATTCCCTTTCTCTCTTACTTTGTAACTCTCATTCTCTATTTCTCTTTAAGTAACTTTCTTTGTCTGTCTTTCTCTTATACACTGTAATTCTCCTTGTTTTTATTAAGGTTTATATTAATTATTTAGTCATTTTAATTATGTATAAATGTTTGCCAACTCTTTATTCTAATATATCCACTATTCAAAAAGATACCGAAGAAAATACCTAATATTAATTCTATTGATTTAAGAATGTTCGACTTTAGTTTTCATTAAGGCCTAAATAATTCTTCTTTTCGGTATCCCCCGGCATCAAAATCCACGACTGAGCATCCACTCTACCATTCCATCTTCCCTCACTTTCTCTCTTTCCACATCTCCTTCCTATCTTGGTCGCGCAGAATTGCTTTGATCTCCCAAGTTTTTACATGGCCGCAAATTAACTGTGTTCCCGGCGAAGTTCTTCCTGTCTGGCGCTCCGGTGACTTTCTCGGCAGTATGCCGTTTACTTTGCAAAAGTAATATTGACCGAAGGTTATTAGCATGCCCGTTTTCTCAGATCCGCTCACCATAATTGCGACTTCCTCATGGCGCGGCTGGTGCAAGCCGTGCGATTTCCGGCCGCTTCTTGTCCTCGAATCGTTGACGAAGTATTCAAGTTGTTTCAAATTAAGGGGACATTTTTGGAACTTTTTTTTGTTGAAAACCTTGCGTCATGTGATCGATTAATATTTTTTTTATTTCGAGAGGCATCTTTTGGCGAAGTTTTAGTAATTTAGTCATTTAGACAGATTGCCAGTAATATTTTACTTATATTTGCGCCGCCACCGAAAAGTTGCAGTATATTTAGGCTTAATAGGAGAAGATTGCCAAAATTCTATATCATGACTGAAAATTTCTGTAAGCATGAAAAGATCAGGTTTCGTGGTTGGTCACATTTTTTTGAAATATTTTTTTTCGCTTGTTAAGGGTCAAAGAAACAACGAGATAAGATTTCATTGTCTCAGCGGAGAGGGGAAAAAGGGGTGGGAGAATGATTCGAGCAAGAAGATGTATGCGTCGGGTTGTTGTCGAACACAGTGGGGGAATTCGAGCATAATTTATAATCCATAGACACGCAACAGATGCGAGCACAGCCCCTGCCATTTTTCGCACCATGGCACGCCTGTAAATCATTGGGTCTTCAGCATCATCGCCAGGAATCGTAGATCACGCGAAGTTACAATGATTCCGCCGCCTGGAGAAACGACAACGCCTTATATCTCCGCTAGAATGTGCTGCTTGTATCCACGCGTCCAAAATAAGCACGCTCCTCCTGGAAAGCTCGAGGAATGGATCTGGCGTGTTATGTGTGTGATATATTATTGTTTGAATTATAATGTCATTAGAAACGATTTGTCACTTTTTGAATCAACTAAGTAATAATATTACTTTTTAACTTAATACGACAACTGGCCAATTATTAACTATAACCTATCGAAGTATTTATTACTCATACAGGTTCTTTCAAGAGTAACACCAATATTTTAAAAGATTTCAAGAAGTCAAAACATTTTTGCAACAATGATAGTTACAACATTGGAATCCAAAACCTGCGTAAAAATTCACTAGTATTCGAGGGAAATGATTCCAACGGCTGCTGATGATTCCAAGGAGAGTAGCATAGCTGTAAAGTTCAATGTGGCTGGCGAAGAAGCATCGACACTGTTCGAGCTTATCGCTCCTGGACGAAGTGAGTGAGAGGAAGACGAAGAGAGACAGAGAAGAAGATCGCAGGAATAAAGCAGCGCCAGTTAGATAGCCTGCGGCATCGAGTTATAAAATCGAATGGTTCCTACTCCCACTGCCAGGAGCGCGCCAGATCCTATCGCTATATCCCACCTCCTCCTCCTCCTCCAATGGAAATTAAACTTTAAGCCTTCGCCCACCACCCAACCTGATAGCGAACAGAGCACCGAAACTTCCTGGATCTAAGATAATTTGGGACCTCGACGATGGATCCTGCACAACCTCGCACACCGTGTCGTGAACAATATCTTGGTCGAGTTTGTCATTTTTTAATTTTGTTTGTTGCTATTATTGTAAGAGAAATTATTTTTATGTAAATGTTATGAGTTCAAGTAATTTTTCAATGAAAAGAAAGCTCTTCAGTTGTTCAAAGAATAATCATTTATATTAACATTTATCTGTTAATTGCAAGAAAATAAGAGTTGGATGTAATTTATCCTCCTTCAAGATAAACGACTTTATCTTAATATTAATACCACAGCCTTTCGCCCTTTCTCTCTTCTGCCAACCTGCCAATTCCACCTGCGAAGACTGTCACTCTCCACGAGGCGTCTTGACTTTGATTTATTACAAAAATGACCTACTACACGAAGAATAGAATCCCCCATGACCGACTCTCATCCAATATTAACAGAAATCAGTAAAATGTGTTCAAAGAATAGCTCGGCTTGTCACGAAAATGAAGAAATCACCAAAAGATTAAAATAGATAGGATAAAGTAACTGATTGCCTTGATTATCTTTTCTATGAATCATCGATTAAGCATATTTGTGCCATAAAAATATTCGCACAATGTATAAAAAACATGTCAATATTCCATGACACAGTTCAGTTTGAATGTGCGATTTTATTAAATAAATAAAATATTATGGCCAACATAAAATGGACAATCGTTGATGCCAAACCCTTTCCATAAACATCTGAAATATTAAGCCATATTATTAACCATACACACAATATCCGAGCATATTTCGGCGTGACGGAAAGGCTGCGTAAAATCAGTGTAGCATGCTGGACAAAGCTGCACATTTCCAATGGGCATTCCGTAAAGCCCGTTACGAGGAATTTGCCTCCGTTCGGAAAACAATGCGAATTGATGAAAAAGTGGGAGGTCAGTCAGACACAATGCCCGGCGAGTGTGCTGTGTTTCCGGCGAATGCTGCGCTTCCGGCACTCGTTACACGCCGCGCGCAACTGAATCAAAACGGTGGGCACAATGGGAATATAATAAAATGGAAAACTGTTATTTTTGACGCGATAAATAAAGCGCGTCCGATCTTCCCTAGCAAACGTTGTTTGCAGCTTCCGAATATGGCCGATATTACTGGCAGGAAGGGTGGACTGGCGCCGGAAGAGCCTGACCAAATGCCGGCTTGCGAAGCGTGTGGTGTAACTTTTTGTTAACTGACTTCGAAAACAAGATGGTTTTTGATTCGTTGTGTATTTTTTTTGTGTGTGTAGCGATCGGGATGAAATATTTTTCATCTTGTAGAGTATATTCTCATTTTCAAATACGCTGAAAGTACAAAATAATTTATAAGTACAAATAAGACAGTATTTATTTAGTACATTTTAGAAGATTTTTGTGTTGCCTGTTTCAAAGTCGATTCACATTTCTTTAAAAGGATCTTTTTACTCCGATCAGCCAGCCGACACACTGCGCCCGATTGCCGGGAATTTGTGCAAAAACCCGACCATATTCATAAATCCCGGCGGCCTCGCTAGCGAGGGCTCAGCGATCGCCGCGCGCTGTTGCGCACCAATAAAAGTGTAATGTAACGTAAATCAGGTTTTACGCAAATGCGAAGTGCTGCAATTTCAAGAGAGCCCGAGAACAGGCAATTTCTCATTGATAAATGGTTAGGAAAATCTTTGGCCACCCCTTGAACACTTGTTTTGTGGACGATTTGAGAATTCCAGAAGTGGTTGTCGAAAGTTTGGAGAAAGATGTTTATAGTTATTGAATATTAAATGTGTTATACTCCATTAGTTCGTAGAATATTTGATTACTTTAATATCTGAATAAAATTATTAAATATTAAACTAGCTATAAATCGATTCGTAGAATATTCGATTATCTTAATGGGTTGAATATATTAAATGTAAAATATGTCACAGTTAATCCGTTCCTAGATTATTCGATTAACTTAATGCGTCGATTCCCGTTCTTCGTCGATTGTTCGAAAATGTAATAAACCTGCAATGCTATTTCAGAAACGAATACCATTTTCTATAATAGGAAAGTTATTGGATGAATGCTAATATAGAAGACGATAGAATTCCTGGATATTCATGATGCCAATCTCTTTTTCATTTCCTCTTTTACTTTCCAAGTAAAATCTAATATCGTATAAAGTAATTTGTCTCATTGGGTTCGCTATCTGCGTGTTATTCCGTGTTTTCAGTATAATAAGAATTTCTCAAAGCTTTCGAAGAATCATAGAATATTTACAAACAATGTAATTTTTAAAGAAATTCCTGATATTTAATTTAAGTTTCAATAAAAGAATCGAAAAGTCTTTATGTAATTATTATGTCCCTCTAGCTTTCCACTTTCGCTTCTCGCACTTGATTAGCTTTCTTGGAAATTAAAATTCCTTTCTTTCTGCAAAAATGTTTAATTGTTTTTACCAGCGTGCTTGCTGGCTACCTTTACCACTTTTTAACTACGAACTGGGACACGACTGGTATTCTTGTCAATTCTCTTGCTCCCGGAAAAATGTCTATTAGCAAGCACAAATTACAGCAAGTGCGCCACGACTCCTGTAATTACCTAGTGTCTTGCACATCGTAGCCAAGCGAATATTCATCAAGCAGGGCTGTCAAAGCAACTATTCAGGAATATTTCATGAACGGAAATTCTACAAAATAAAGAAATCGAAAGAACTAGAACTTTTTAACTGTAGATCCCTGTCTTTTACATTCGATTAGTATATTTTTATATTCCACCATCTTTCTAACCTAAAAACTGTCTACTATCAAACGTATTACTACTCTAACAATTACCCAGTGTCTTCCCAAACATAGCCGAGGGAATATTCATCAAGCAGGCTGTCGCAGCAGGCATTCTGGCTGCGGGAAGCTAGCATTGGCGGACCAGTGAGAACAAAGCGCGTTTAGAGGCGAGGTTCGATGCCCACGTGTATTTGCACGCGGCCGGCGAAAAACGAGGGAAGAAATCAAAATCGAACAATTCGACGGACTAGCATGGAAGAGCATTGGCGAGGCAAGAACAAAACGGAGCCTATAAATCCCAATTTGCTTGTCGCCGGCAGGGATGGATGTTTCGCGTCAATGGTGGCGCTGCGATCGCTGATCTGCGGCGGCTCCAGTAACGAGCAATAGACGTGCCGTGTGTACAGGGTGATGCAATATTAAATAGTATTATAATTGTATGTTTTATATTTTAAATATTATATTAATATGACTTATATATAAAATATACAGGTGTTAAAGGGATGGGGAAAATAATAACACAATTAAAAGGCAGCAATTGATACGACAAAAGTGATTTATTTAACATGATTAAATAAATAAATAACTAAATTTCCGAGATACTAATTTAGGGGGCAAGTAAATTTCAATTTGGCCAATGATTCAATTGATCCAAACAAAATCTGAACACAGAAGCTGCGATTTTCGACGCCGAGGAAATTCAACAGGACGATTCAAAGGCATGTGAATCACCCTGTAGCAGATAGGAAGTCCGTAAGTCCGTAATATCAACGGACACGGCGGCCAAAACTACCCCCGTGAAAAAGCGGGCAGCGTCGACAAAAGAATCGGTGCGCGGAACGCCGATCCCGTTTTCGTTCATCAACAATGGCTGGGCTGATTTATCTCCGCTTTATATCAGTAAATCCCGCACCATTTGTCATCGATCGCCGTTGCGTTTCACGCCGAAAACACTCGGCAAGTGCCCGAGTTCCCCGCTAATCTACGAAATAAAAAAAGACCTAGGAAAAATAGAAACACAGAGTGCGTGAAATAACACGAAAATGTTTGGCTTTTGCAATTTTTTACAGCCATCTGTATAAACATTTGTTTTGTTTATTAAAGTTTCTTAATGAAAATGTATGACTACTTAGCAGATGAATATATCTTTTCGTAGAATAAACTTTGGTTTTGATATCAAGCATGTATTAAACTAAACAAAAGCACGAATTTCTCTTTGTTTTCTCAGCCAGTCGAATTATAAAACCACTCATTTGATCGAGCGCACTATATTCAGCATTAAAGAAAAAGAAGTCTTGACAAAAAAAAGGAAAAATCGTCGGAAAGACGGGCTGCCAACACGAAAGGGAGAACTCCCGTCGACAGGAATAAGGAAGCCAGCAGCGAAGCAATGCCAAGGATAATTAGATCGGAATATAGAAGCAGACGGCGACGGCCGAGGGGAGAAAGAGGAACTAAATCGAATGAAGAGTGGAATCTATTGAAGCAGGAAAGTAGATCACGCTGGCTGCAATTGTGCCGGGAAGTGCGAGAGACACTCGGCGTGAATGCCAGGCGAAATACATAAGAACACACTGCTGGATGGAAAAGTGATTACATTATGCTGTGCTGACTTCTCCGGAAAGAAGAGCTCGAAGCGTCCACGGCATAAGAATGGCGTAACAATGTTATTTCAACCTCCCTTGAAATTCCGGGCTTCGTTTGAGAATAGCGAAAGATTGCTATCGTAAAAGACTCGAGTCCACTCAAAACTAATATAATATTATTGATTTACGCTTATTCGTAGAACCGATAATTTTTTAAATTGATGTGTGAAAAGAGGAAGATTGAAAGGAGAAAAATCAGAATTAATTACAAGTATTAATACTATCAATATGTATTAATTAAAGCTGTAATTGTGCAGATAAGTATTATTAAAATATTTGTATCAACCATTAATTCCCAGATCATATTGTACAAGACGATTATAGGTGGTATGTCCAGGATAACATTATAGTAATAAATGCATTAAAGGCAAGAAATAATAATAATTGTAGTTTATACAGGAAAAACAAATTATTTCATAACATTCTTTCAACCCTTATCATTAATCTCCAATTCCATATATTTAAGTTAAACTTAATTTATTTAATAAAAATATTAAATAGTACATATTATTATTAAAACACTAAATCCACTCAAGCTCACCTGTAATCGTTTTCGATCAGTGCTCAAAGTGGTTTGCAACATTTCCCCCGAAATCTCTAGCGCAGCCTCTCGAATCGCAACTGTCGGCGCAATCGGAGTTCTGGGACAGTTAGTACGCGGAGTGGCGCACGTCCGATCTCTCGTGAATGAGAGCTTCGCGCTTCGATTGGTTTGTGATAGGAGTCCTATGCAAAACAGTGACCGTAAATTATGGGAGCCCTCGGACCACTGAAACCGAGCGTGTTACCGGCCGCGGAATCCCGTGAAATTCGAAACGTTGCGACGCCCCGCCAACTGGACTATCAGCTTTTTCGGCTGATAGATTCACCCTCAATGATTCATATCATAAAACATAGAATATATTTTTATGGAATATATCAAGGTAAAACGTTGGATGGGTACCATTTTATAGTAGAAAGCGATATTAAAAATTGACTACAGCAAGTACTAGAAAAATTTCATTAACTATTAATATTAATATTGATGTTAAAGCATCACACTGTAATTCAAAGGTAAGTCTTGTACAACATATCAATTTTTCCACCACTGTAAATTTGAAAATTTGAATAAAATAATTTCGAATCAATCACTGTTTGACAACGTTCAAAGAAACCATTTAGTATCAATGACGTTCACTAATTCCACTCTCTTTAAATACCAATTCGGAGCTTCGTAAATTCTCGTTCCCAATTAACATTCACACGTTCTCACATGTCACGCTTACTTTTCTCCATTTATTTTTACTCCGGCCTCAAAATGTCCAAATGCAAATAGCATCGAGCCAATTACCGAAATCGCAATCGACATTTCCGGGAATATCAGGCAAATGCAATGGCACACGCGCTCGCATTATAATATCATCGCGCGGGGGGAAATCATGGCGCGCTCGTCACAATTTTATTAATACGCGCCGCGGATAAATGCGCACGGCTGAGTTGTAAAGTGCAATTGAACCCCACTTATCGCTTAATTCTGTAAAGCAATATTTCATCGAAAGCCCGCCCGATGTTTAACTCGCCGCGCAATCATCGAATTATGAAACAAAGTATTCATCAGCATAATCGCGCCGTTACAAGGTGTTACGGTATTTCCCAATTTCCGTATGGCCAGACACATTTTTCAGCTAATGAAGGGCAATGATGAAAACATGCTACTACAATTTTGGATTTACCCTTTATTCACTTTAATCACATTTACCGAAATCATGTAAAGAATACATTTATAATCCAAAAATACATTAACGATAAAAATTAGTCAATTAGTACTAAAACAATAAAAGAAAATAAGAGGAAATAAAAATATATAGTCAAAGAGAAAACTTTTGAGAGCACCTATACAGTGTTGTCCAACCACGACTCGTGTCATACAGTTTGATCGAATTTAGTATGTTTTTTGTATTATCTGGTAGAGCTGCCTGTTAATCCAGTGTTCTCGTCACTCTTCGTCCAGCGAGCGCGCATATTAGCTGTAAATTCGTCGACTGTCACGCGAAAGAGATTAACTGGAATAATGTCACAGTGCTTTCTAGACAAACAACATAATTATCCGGACGTGCTTTGAAATGATAGTTCATCACGCAACAGCTCAACTTAAATAACTAATTTCGAGTTTGCGCAAGTGGAATTAAAGCTGTTTCAATATCAGTCTGAGTATAAATAAAAGTAACAATTTAAACTTACATACTTGAACAAGGAAACTATATTAAATTCTGTTTTGAAAGTTTTCAAGAGAGCATAAAATTTGCATCATATATTGCAGAGTTCCAATTCTATGAGTTTCAATCTAGAAAATCAGTTCATTGTTATTACAACATATTTTCGAAGAATTATAATATTAAATTCCGCTTGACGAATCACGCAATGGGATTTATGATAAATTCATTTCGTGTGTATGTATAATATATTATATATACATATTATTACAAATTATTTAATATCGAAATTTAATTATATACACATGTTTTCGAAAGTTCTCACTGATTCGGCTCCGATATCGCCGATAAGCAGAACGAAGCTGTTACTAGTGATTAATGAACTGGCCAGTAAACACAAGTCATCTTTATGCCGCGTGTCCTGAATAAGAACTTTATTAATTGCCGGCGGCATATCATTCGGACGTCAAGGGCCATGATAAATCTCGAAAGTTTTTCCTTTTGTCTTGCGCACGGCTGAACGTCATTATTCTGGTAGGAAACTTGGCCCGAAAAAGCATCCTAAAATTAGACACACCGCCTTGTCACCCACTATGTAACTTCACTGTATACGAGCGACTCCACTGTTTGTTAGTTTCAAGTTTCGTATCGAGTTCTTCATTCGCGCAGTAGAATGGACTCAGATAACACCATGACGTTTTAAATACGTCTTTAAAACGGCCGATAAAAAGTACTAATTTTTCGGATCACGTGGATAGAAATAACTTTTTTTTTAATGAATGGAAGACTCGATGAGATTTTTTAAAACATACCTGGCTGATGTATAACAAGTTGTCTTAGTAACGAATGTGTTTAATAACTATAAGCTGATTCACTTTAGACAAAGGACTCCCATTATTAATTATTATCCTTTCTATACAATATCACATTATATTTTGATTAAATAAATTCACTAAATAATTCACATAACTATTTAATAAACAGCAAGATAGATCTGACAGCAGTGATTCGAACTGAAACGAAGCAGTTTGTAGTGCAAGTCGGTGGACAAGTATCCGAAGCCGTTTGCAGGTGGAGCGGGAACGATTACGAAGTTAAGGGTAGCCCGGGTGCGGCATGGTTCGGTCATGATCATCCATCCTCGTAGAATGATCGTTTCCTTTATGGCAAATTCGGGCCCCGAAATAATGTCATTCCTGCGCCAGTGCACCGCCTTAGGAATGGCACAGCGAGATACGAGCCTCGACGAAGAGAGCAAAGCGTGCCATAGTAAATGATTGGCCGGACCGCACCCAAGGGTGCCACGTGGCGAACGACCCCCTTTGCCATTATGGCCCTCCGATGGATTTCGCGTCGAGTTACATTTCGAACGAGATATTCCGCTTCTCCCAGATATGCTAATACGTTATTACCCAAGGCTCGTACCTGACACGGAAACCACCCCCTCACTGACGATGCCGATCCAAGAGATAGCATACTGCGCCCCGGATTCCTTCCTTCGAGTGCCTGCTTGCCGCTGTAGTCGTTCTCGGTCTGCGCGTTACTATGCCAACCTATTATTTCAGCTATAACTGCCGGCCTCGTCAATTTTTGATCGCTCTAGAGTTCAACTGTTAGCTTGACTCGAAATGGTACATTTCGCGATGGAGAAATATTAAATTGGTTGTAGTATTTAGGCCTTTAATTATTTCAATCTTATTAAGAAATCGTAAAGGCAGGAATATTTGTAAATTCGACCTGCAAAAATGTGAATGAAATGATTTAACTGAATTTAATAATAATAGAACAAGCACATTTATGCTATATAATAATTTAAATTTATTTAACTGCATACGATTATCCGATTGAATGAACAGATTATTCATGAGAACTGCAACATTCTAATTGCCACGTTTCACATAGTTGTCAATCAGAGAGAAATCAATTTGCGAGAAAGATTTTGCGCCCCTCGAAGCATGAAAAACGGGCTTTGTTATCGGATTGCAAAGGCGCAGTCGCTACGTGAGAGGAAGGCGCTCAAAGGCGTAACGATGCTTGAGTTCAAGGGAAACAAAGAGCGCGCGAGTTCGGAAGAGTACTTTGAAATTATTAATTCCACTCGGCAACCTTTAGTACCTCGGAATTACGCCGAGAATTCGGCCGTCGAGAGGCCGATTAAAGTGGGCCAAGGCCTTTTAACAATTAAGGAGACAACTCGCAAGGGACAAGCCATCTTTCTTCCGCTCCTTTGGCCGAGAAATCTTAATTATTTCGCTCCTTCAAAAATTTACATCACCAACTTGTTCGACTCCTCTCCCGCCTGTGCACGAAGGTTTACACTCTGAATAAAATATACTTAACAATACTACCAGTCTCTTCGAAAGTCTCGCATCCATCTTTTATTCGATTCGTAGTATTGATTCTTGCTACTCTCACTTTTTCACTGACTTCGTCGTTATCAATAATATTTCTAAGATGAATGATCCAATTACCAGAAATATTTGAATTTGTTTAATATAATTATTTCCAGCAAGATTTAATGGAAGAGTTAAAAATCTATAAATTTGGTAGTAAACGGATTAATATGATTCTTGCAAGTTATTTCCAAGGTGAGTGTCAAAATGGCAGTGTGTTCACGGGTCCCAAGCTGTGGCCTTTAAACGAGACCACCCTTTCCTGCTAGGTAAATGTACCGAAGGAGATGAGCCTTTCCGAGCAGTTTCACGCTAGTCACCCGCTCTCGTCGTAAGGCCTGACACGTTTTCGGACTAGCATTTACTGTGCCATACACTTTCTAGAACAGCCAATTGGATCCATTAAAATTATTATAAAAGTCAGTGCGCTTTTCTAATTATATTTTATTCATGAATCAAAATCTGAATTTCAATTTAACTTATATTTAATTTTGTTTATAAGCTTAAAGGAATATTTTAACTAAAACTACTGACATTCTAATTTTGCGACGTGCTTCAACTCTAATGTAACAATTGCGGTACTGAAGATGAATAAGATATCGTTCAAGACAATCAATTTAAGATACTGCTGGTCTACGTAATCAAATTGTATAATTCTCCATTGTAACAATGACCCTTTGTACGTTTGTAATGCTTGCAAGTGAATTAGCCTGCATTCCTATTCTACACCTGAAGTAATTCGATTCTAATAATAAATTACTATTCTCGAACATTAGATTGCCAATACAGAAGGTTCAGGAAACCGTGACTGGGAACTAAAACTTAATTTGAATAATAATCAATATTCAAATTAAAAATTCGTCAATAATGAGAAAAATAGTATTTAATTTGCAGAGATACTTTTTATAGTTAAAACTCTCAAAAATAGAGCGGCCAACAGCACGCGGTGTTCCCAGGCGGTCACCCATCCAAGTACTAACCGCGCTCAACCCCGTTTTAACTTCGGTGATCGAACGAGAACCGGTGAATTCGACGTGATATGGCCGTTGGCTGAGATATTTTTTATAAACATTTTTTATTATGTACAAATATTTCCACTACTTCCTTGAATTCTTTCTACTAGATTTAATATCATATTGTAGATATATATAATGTATATAATATATAGAAAATAAAAGTTGCACCTTCATACAAAGTGCAATGATACACGCTTTACACGAAACCTTAAAGTTTCCACCAAAAATTTAACGCGACGAGAATGTCACAAAACGATTACTAAAAAGGCTGTTTAGCGAGGGTTGATTTTTTCTCGCTCTAAGAACATCCAACACTTTTAAAGGATCGTTGTCAGGAACGGAGAAAAAGGCTGGCGTTGCTTCGAGGCTGTCCCAAGGGGCACTTTGATTATTCTAATCCGACGGCATTCGTGCTTACCTTGCTCTTTGCATCCCTGACGAGGGATCCCTCGCGTTAAATAAACAATTTAATTAAAGCTAACGACCGACGCCGGCCCTGACGACTTTCTTTCCGAGCCGCGAGGAAAAGCCCATGGAAACGAGTTGCGCGCTCGTCTCGTAGGTGAACTCGTTTTACGGCTTGACGACTCCCGTTTTACCGATTGACGAAACATTCTCTTTTAATTGCTTCACCATCCAACCATCCCGCTTTCTCGCTCGTGGCGGAAAAACGTTCAGGGATAAATTGAACTGCTTGATTGGTTCTATCGTCGGGCGGCCGAGCATTCGTTAATGAGGAAGGAGGAGTTTCATGGGGAAATGATTGGCCGTCTCGATGCGCCTTCACCAGCACCACGACAGTTAATTAAACATTGTGCAATAAAGCTTTGTCTTATTGTTTGCCGTATAAACTGTCGCGCGCTGCCTCGCGGCAATTCGCGAAAGCTCCGAACTCGTTTTATACCTTTTGATGACCTACTCTTTTCCTTTGCATGGAGAAATCGTGCGCGTGTTATTGAATTTAGAAAGGACTTGTGTTAAATGATTTTGTATGTATTTTTATGGCGTCGGTGAGTGCGTTGTTTGATTTGTTTAATCCTTTATTTTTATTCCAATAAAAATGCACGAATACAAAGAATTCTATTGCGAATGACAGGTCATAAAATACAGCTCGATTGCAAAAAGCGATAGCAATTATTGTTATGTTTACAATAATAACACAATCATTCTTCATAATTATATTAATATAAATAATAACAATAACAATAACGGAGAAAAGAAAAGTTTTCTGTTAAATACCGAGTATTTTATGATTTGGACCCACTGTTCGTCGGCTCGCTTTTATCCGCTCCACTTTTCAATGAGCGGGCGCTGACAATGAGCGAGCTTATTACTTTATTAGCGCCGCGGCAGGAACAATGGGAATCACGTGCGCACGGATTTCGCGCTATATTTCGACGGATTCAAAGGGCGACGCGACAGCCAAAGTTACACACACGTGCACATAGCAGAGGGCGCGCGCGTCTGTCTGCTAATTTTATAGGAACACGGCTAATTTACGAGACGAGTTGCTTTCGGGCTTTTTCGGGATTGCCGACAGGATTCCAGCTCGCTCCGCGCAATCAGAAGCCTCTTCTTAATTGGGGAAAGGAAATTTGGCCAGTGAAAGGCGCTGCATGCTCGCGCGCGCATTCTTGCGTTGTTCGTTCTCCGGGTTGTATGCTCATTAGCGGCGGGGAGAATGGTCGCAACGAGCTTGTTTTAGTTTGCCGGGCTTAGAAAAATAGGCCGCCGGAATTAGAGCGACCAGGGCATTCTCTGGCGCGATATATAGGGTGATTCAGTTGCGTTTGAATCACTATTGTCGGACTCCACTTTTTGTTAGACTGAAATAATAGATTGTTATACATTTCTATAAAATGTAGAGAATTACTGGGATACATTTGTACATAATTGATGGTACTAAATAATATTTAATTATTGTACTCTGTATGGAATAATTATAAAATTATTTAGTATTATTAATTATATACGAATATTTTGCAGTACTTATGCATCCCTCGTATAATATTTAATATATTATATAGTAATATTAATTATCTATGAATGTTTCAGAGCCTTTATTCACACCTATAAATTCAACACTACATTGTATACCTCTAATAAAAATTAATGTGCGACAATGCTGTTTTTAGCCCAACTGGAACACCCTTTAGCGAAGGCCATGCGATTACGTGGCAGAGCCAGTTACACAAGTTACTTTCCTTGCTAAATATTTCTCAATTTTAATAATTCTTACCGAACGTGGGCAACACGGGAGATAAAGAGAAAGAGAGGAGAGGAGAGTTTGCGTGGTTGGATAGCCTCCGCGGTGAGAAAGCCACTTTCTAAGCTGAGCGTGTAACACAGCGCGCCCTTCATAAATCTTTGAGCGCGGGATCGTATCTCTCAAAGGTTGACTGCCAGTCTTGGCTGAGAGCTCCCGGGAAAATGCTGTTTGATAGAGAAAATCGCCTTTTATGAGGCCAAACTGTCCGCATTATAGAAAAATACTGGACCGGCCTCGCCGCCTCGCCGAGCAAAGGCGATTTATTAGGCGCTCGCACAGAATGTACTGCAAACTGATGGTTAAAACGAATGAAATATTAACCGGTAATGGTTTTTTTAACGAGTGAAAGCACGGTAATGTATAACTGATTCTGATTGACATTCACCCACAACGATCTACATCTACAACCTGATAGTTAAAATTAATGAAATACTTGCCGGTAATATATTGTAATGTAGATTATTTATTTAACACGGCAATACTGTGTTTTGTTAAAATTGAAAATTCTACAAATACTTTTTACAGCAAGCGTATTTGAAAACTTTCGTTGAAAACTTCCGCCGGAGAAAAGTTTGCGCGCCGAAAAATGTGCCTCGCACGCGCGCGCACGGTTCTGGGCGATTCTTGTGATCCCCGTAATCCAGGAGGGCGCCATTTATGCTGGGAAATAGGTGAGCGAGACTTAGCCCATCCACTTGAGTGCATCGCAGATTCTCGGCAGCCACTCGAAATTTCCTACCGCTACTTCGCGCCCTCTTCCCTCCGGCTGTCCTGCACTCACATACTCACCGAGTGCGAGTACTTCCGCTCTTTGTCTCCGAAATACAGGAAGCAGAATTTTTATCCTTTCAGTGCGATTTTTTCTTTCTATCCTTTTGGCTCGACGCACACGTAAAATTCAAAATGTAATGATGAAAAGATGAATGTTTGTAAATGTACTATTTCGAAACACAGGAAGCTCATCCCATTTTCTACCCTTTCATTCCAATTCTTAATCCGATGTGTGGTAACATGCAAAATATAATGTTTGGAAAATATGTTTTGTGTGTCATAAGAATCTAGCGTACCAAAATACAGTACAAAAATTACAGTCCATTAATAAAAATAACGCCTAATATGACGTTACATCAACTTTTAACATAATAAAAGTAATACATATATATTTATAATAAAATACGTAAATAATTACAAGCGTACGTGATTTAAACACAAGCGTCTTAAGACGACTAAAAAGGTTAATGGCTCAGACTCTCCTGGCCGATGATTAACGAAAATCCTAAAAGCTCGAGGCAAGGCGAGCGCGATAACGCGCCACACGTAACAACACGTGGAATACACTGCCAAGATTAATTACGCAGGATAAGAAGGCTTGATACGCGCGAACGCCTTTAAGAGGGCGTCTCGCGCGAGAGATTCCACCAAGTTTTTCAATTCCCGAGATAGGAAAGAACGCCGACGCCGACGCCAGATCTTAGCAGAGCGCCGACTGTTAAAACTTCTCGCTAAGAACGAAGCGCATCACGCCGGAATTAAAAAGCCCACTCACTGGCGAATGCGGTTAAATCGCTAGTGGAACATTTTATTAGTTAGTCCGTTTGATGGCAGCCGACTTACTAGCGCGGTGCTTGCCGCTCATTAAAGTCGGATTGCTTCCACCGCGATCCTGTTGGACGCCCGCATTGTAGTTAACTCTTTAAGGGCAAACTTTAGATTCTTGATAAAAGCCTTCAGGTTTTACTTCAATGCGGATATATTTTTTTTTATTGCACTATTAATTAATTTTGCGAAATAAATCAGTATTACCGTACAAAACCATCCATATTCCAATAAATTAGTCGTTAAACATCACTTATCAAATTTTTAAAGCTTACATTATAACAATTATAAGTAATAACTAAATATAACAATTTAATATAACAAAGCTAAATATAATAATTGAAGAGTCAATACATTTTAACACCCTGTTTTTGATAATTGGCTACGACTTTCGATTTCACGGAAATCTAGTACTGCATTTCACTATCTTCGATGGTTGTCAAGATGTCGTATGGCCTGGCAAATCCCGAGCGTCTTAACACGAGCATTATACATTCGGCGGCCTCGCGCTTACCATAATTGCAGCCTTATCGTGCGCCCTGAATTATCTCCGGCATGATTTGCCGAGTGTTCCATGCACGATCGTAGATCAGCCTACCGCTCGTAATTACAGGCATTCTCTTCTCCCACACACTCCTGCCAACTTCGATCCACGACTGTTATTAAGTTTTTTCCACTGCAAAGAACGCGTGACGCGCGCCTGTGTGTGCGTGTGGCGTGCGACCGCGTATCGAGTTGGATTAAGGAATGTGTGGATTTTCCTTATCGCTTCGAGTTTCCGGAAGTAGCGTGTGTAGGAACGAAGGCGGCGGAAGAAAGATTTTACGCCGCGTAATTACTTTTTCTAATTTGTTTCGAAAGACTTCCATTTTGCGTGGGAGTGAATTTCGATTTTGGGAAATGTTTTATTTATTTATGGTTTGTAACAGCTTTTTTTAATATATTTAACTTTTGGTATCAATTGAGAATTGGGATTTCAATACTGAGTAATGTTTATCGTAAATAAAGCAATTAATAATGAATTCTTACCTTATATTTTAAAATATTTTTTCCACATTCCCAAATAATTTGATATCAAAACAAAGAATACCACTCTGCAAAACAAAGTACAAAGAGCAAAGAACCCAAACAAAAAAGGACTGGATAAAAGTACAACTGTAAATGTACATTTCATGTATATACTAACATTTCATTTTCCCTCTGAGACTGCGATATGTAACTTATCCAAACCGAAACAAAGAACACAGAAAGCTGAAACAAAAAAGGACTCGACAAACGTACAACCACAAATGCAGAGTACCCACCTGAAGAACTACCCTCGAGATAAGGACATTAGTCGACTGCAACCTCGAAAAATGGTACCCAACGCCAAGATTCGCCAGTTACTCCGAAGAAAAAAGTGGTAGAAGCGTTAAAAGGGGTTGGATGGGAGATGGTTTGTCGAAAGAAAAGGCAAGCCGTCGCAGAGTGGGAGAGAGCAAGGGAAAAAGGAAAAATCGTGAGGAGGGCGGAAGACCTACTACATCCAAGCTGAATATAAACGGAGTAGTAGTCGGGTCGCCCGTGAGGGGTTGGCTAGAAATAAAGAAAAAGGGAGCACCGGTGAAATAGAAGGAGCAGCGAGGCGTGGTAATTGGTCGAACAGTCGGTAAGTAATTCCAGAAACGTGGCCGGACGATGGAAAGGCGGTCGCCGAAATGGAAATCGATGCCACCGCCAGAAGGCGGAGAAGAGTCGGGCACAGGAACGTGCGAGCTTGCACGTGTGCACGTACAGGGTGATTCAATCGCCTTTGAATCAGCTGTTGAGTGTATGATGCTCTGTACAGGATACTTAAAAAATTATCTAGTAAGTTTTCTGGGATTATATCATCATCCATCGACTATAGGATACTATATGTGTATATACAATAATTATAAATTATATAATAATTTTAATTAAACACGAATCTTTCTACAGTTCTCTCTGCATTTTGTACATCATATATAACATTAAATTCTATGTATAATCCAATGTACTAAAATATTTTTTGCACTTGGCAACTTTATACATATAATATAGTATACATGTAAGTATACAATTATATACATGTCATACACAAAATGTGATAAGCTAGTTCTGATTCAAAGGCAAGTGAATCGCCCTGTACTTTCTCGGATAGAAAGGGTAAGCTGCACATCGACGGAGATAGGAATACGACGTGGGAGCACATGTACGACCAGACGGGTAGTTTACCGAAGAAGCCTAATTTTCCAGGGACGACCGAGGCGCCACCTACTGCACCGCTTCGCTTGCCAGCTCGACAGACAATCCAATGAATCGTGTACTCGCAAATGTACCTCTCTCGTTCCCACACACACTTACTTATCCGACTATCCCCCTTTCGTCGTCTTTGTTCATCTTGGAAGGGTTGAAGCTAGGCGGATGTGGCGGAGACAGTAGCCGGAAAGCGGCCGCAAGCTTGTGCAATTTTCACGAGCGACGGCACGTACTTACTTTGGAGTCTCCGCTGTGTAAGTACGCTACTAGCTGCTCCTAGCCAAGAAGTTTCCTTCGGAAATTCGAGCTTGTGAGTTCGCCCTAACCTCAATTTTCGATGCATCGAATAATTAAACTCTTCGGTATACAATTGAATTATATGATGTTTGGTTTGTAACGATCAGTATCCACCCATGTAATATAATATCTGTTTTCCATACGTAATGATTCTTTCGAAAATTTGAGCTTGCGAATTCTCCCTAACCTCAATTTTCCATACACCGAATGATTTATTTCTTCGGTACGCTATCGAATTATGCACCGTGTTTCGCTTGAGATGATCAATATCCACTCTCGCAACATAATATTGTGTTTCCGCGCGTGGCCGTTCATTCGGAAACACGAGCTTGCAACTTCTCCCTAACCTCAACTTTCGACGCTTCGAATGTAAAGCTCAGTTTCAATTTCAATACGTGGGGCACATTTGTTTTTTTTATATTTATGGACTGATGTCACCAACAAATTCGCGAATCAGGATGAAAAGATTTTATAATGGCCATCATACACAAACAGTATTCTCACAAATTATTATAGATGTTTAAATAAACAAAAAGAAGGGAGAAATCCATCTATCGAAGATAGACGGAGGGACATAACGAAATTATAACAGTTCCATGAACTACAAATCTAAAAATAGCATCACTTATTATAACAGAACTACAAACAGTATATCGACGAATGGGTGTTTCAGCATCGAATCCACAGTACTTTTCCATGTACGAAATTTCCAACTGCAACAAGACACGCATTTCTCTCGAGCGTGCCGCGGCGACTGAGAAATTTTGTATTCGGAAAAATCGAGTGGCTCAGACAGCAGGCACGTTCGCTAAAATAAGAAGTGTGCTCGACGCATTGGGGAATACAATGTTCGCATGGATGGTACCGCATTTGCTCAAACGTGGCACTTACAGCGTCGACGTTTCTGCGCCGCGCCACCGCACGCCGACAACCTGAGAAAGCCACAATGCGACCCGCTCGCGCGTCCTCGAAACACCTTATTTAATTCCGGCACGCTTCCGATGCCCGACCGAGTAACTCCGATATTTCGAAGCCTGGGCCGCGGATTTTGAATGCTCCGCAGTGTATACAGGGCGATTCACCTGCCTTTGAATCACCACTGTCGAATATAGCATATTACATATAAGATATATATTAATATAATAATTATAGATTATTTAGTAATTTTAATTGTTCGAGAAACAGATCGGTGTATATTTTAATACAATCTCCTATCCTGTATAGAATTACAATCGAGGCAAACAATAGACTATGAAATATTACAATATTTACCTGTATAGGGTACTTCATGTATCTAATAAAATATATTTTACAACATAGCATATAAATGATGAAATATCGCATTTAGAATACACCATATAAAATATATCGTTTGTAACTGAATTACTAAATAATTTGTAATTATCATAGCACAGTGGCGAATCAAAGGGAAGCGAATCACTCTGTGCGCCCAAACTGCCAGAGCCATGAATCCCAACCACCGCTATCCCCGGCCTTTGAGTAACCCTGAAATTATAGAATTCGTGTGCACATGACTAACACGCATGGACACACACACACACACACAGGCATACACACATAGGTTTCCGGTCACCGGGAAGGAAGCCGCAGGCATCCCAAGCGCATCAAGGAAACTCGTAGCGGCCCCGTCCGAATTCCGCCGGCATCGATCGCCGTCGCTGGGCGTCGCGACGCAAGATTCGTCCCCAATATGTGTATCCGGAAGCTGCGAGCATGTGTCGCCCGCTCGAATTCCGCATCTTGCGCCGCATATACGCCGCCACGCGCGGCGGCTTCCAGGACGACAAGGACGACGACTTTGGGGCCAAAGGGAATCCCACACGAAGCATTACAGGCACACAGAATGCCAATCGATGACTGAACGACGGAGACAGAGATCTCGATCAGTAGCGGATTTCCGCTGAAGCGGAATGGGATGCTTTCGGATCCAATTTTCAAAAGTGTGATTTGAAATTTTGCATTATTATTTTCAGTGTTCGAATTTGTAAATAATGTTTGAGGATTCGTTTGTTGGAATAATCCATTTTATGACAAATTATTGATAAGGTTGTTCTATATAAAGTTTAAAGTATTCTTTTATATAGGATAATTATATAAATTGTTTGGTTATTTCAATTACATATTTATTTTAATACTGCCACTGTTGCAAAATATCCTTAATGAAACTCTCAATATATAAAAAAAAGTTACATAGTAAACTAAAGAAAAATTTCTAGCTACAAACATCGAATTCTTTCTATCAAGGCCGGAAAAATTCTTTCAAGGAAGGGTGCCTCGACTCCAAAATCCGCCACTGATGCTGATCGAGAAATCGAAAGAGCGAGAAGGGATCGGCGCGTGAGAGCGAGGGAGTCACCGGCGCTCTGCTATTTCGAGAATTCCAATTTTGACGGAGCACGGAGGAGCAGTCGATTCGGTGCACGTTGATTGCACAAACAGTGGCCAATCAAGTGCGCCCACCCGCTTCGCCCTTTCTCGGGTAATAATGACCAACTTATAGGAATATTTCAATATTCACCTGCGTGTATGTGGATCCACAGGTACACGCAGACATATACACAGACAGACACACACAGAGTTGGAAGCGCTTGGCTAATGGGACGCGGAGATTAACGGAGCAATTAAGACTTTCCGGGCGAGCGGTTTTCCGCCTGTTTCCTACCCATACCCGCGAGAGAGGGTGAGACAGAGAAAGAGAGAGAGAGAGAGGAAAGGGTGCTCCCCTTGCGACGGCGATCCATCGATCTCGAATACGACTGACTGATGAGGAGCAACCAGTCGGAACAACGGCCACTTGCTATCGGAAGAGTAGCGACTAATGGCGCTCCCACGGTAAAAAGCCCGCCGGGGATTTGTACGCTTTCTCGTTAATTTGCGCCAATAGTGCTTCCGCTACTTGATGCTGAAGGAAACCGGGGCTAACACGCCTGCGAGTGTCATCCGGAATCTGTAATAAGCTATCCTTTTGAACTGACTACTTTGATGGCAGTGATTAAGTGTTACCATTATTTCATCTTTAGGGAAAAGTGTTTATTCGGAATTCGGAATATTTTCGTCTATTAATTTGAATTTTTAAGTAAATGTATTTACTTTCAGTACCAAGAGGAATATCAAGTCTCTGGATAAGTCAATGAAAATCTCTGGATATCCAATTTCATTTACATTGTAATCTTATAATATAATAACTCTATGAAGTCATTCAGATCTTATCCTTTATTTTATTTTGAATGAACTATTCTATAAAACTTAATTTGATTCAAATATAACATTCACTCCACCGGATTACTATTACTACTTACTACCATATGAGTATTACATGACAGACGAACAATCGCCTTCATTTCGCAGATGGGAGGATTTTAAAATATCTCGACGTAAATGAAGCGTATAGCATGGTAATGAGACTCGAATTTCAAGTAACGAAGCTCTCTCTCTCTCGAGGTGCTCGTGCCGGCGTCCATCAGGCCGTCTCCGACATGTTCTCCCGCACACATATTAGACGTCTAACGAGAAGCGAATCTGCTAACGAAGCATTGTGAGGGGCTTAGCAATTACAGTGCTATTAAATCCCGGCAACGGCGATGACACCTCCCACGGGAACAGGAGGAGGAGGAGAAGGAGGAGGAGGCGAGAGAACGGGAGGGAATTCTTAAGCGACAATTAAACAAGACCTCGTCGTCCTGGACAAAAGGTCCATCCGCTCCGCGTCTTACATTCACCATTCCCGATTAAATCCCTACTAGCGCCTCGTATTATCGCTCGTATTTCCACCATTAAACCTACATTATGTTTCAATTTCTTCCCGCTTGATTTCGCTCCCTCCAACGTCATTGCGTTCTTCGGTGTTCCCTTAATGGCGTTTCTTAGAACGCTCGGTAATACGAAGCGCGCTCTGAAATTATTGCGTGACTTTAGTTTTAACTGGCGAAGGCGGCTTGATTGGAAAGGAAAGCTATTTTTAACATTGCAATGATCGAGATTGGTTTCTTTGACAGATGTTAGTTTGGAGATTTCTTTTGTTTAACGATTTCTGTAATTTATTACGCAAGGAACCATGTACAAAACTTTCCTACAACATTTAAGTAAAATGGTAAAATAAGATTGTAAATAATCATATTTTTTATTTGTTAAACAATAACAAAATCTTATAAGAAGCCCTTGAGAATGTCTGTAATTGCAATACAAGAAGAAATCTAAAATCCATATTTCCAACAAGTTTAGTTATTCCAATATCAAATGCATTATAAAATATTACTCCTTTCAGTAAATTCTATAAATATACTTTACAAAAGTGTGCGTTGGCATCGACACAAAACGTTTGTGAAACTCGCCTATTTTATTTTCCGTCGACGTGCATTCTAATTCCTTCGGTGGTCACGTACACCGGCTTGCTACTACGGCTGAGCATAAACGGATCAGACTACTTAAAGGGAGAGCGGTGCTGTCTGCCAAGTCGTCGACCTTACTACTTACGGAATACTACTGCTGTCAGACATTTCTCCTTCAATACATGTACCGGATGATTCCGGTCGCCTTTGAACTGAGGCAGTGGAACTGCAACTCTTCTCTTTATGCAACCTTTATAAACATAATTTCAACTCTTTTGTACAGGGTGATTCATTTACCTTTGAATTTGTTATCATCATTTTTTATCAGCCATAATATATTATATTATGTGTATTGCATTTAAAGTATAATTGTTTCGGTTAGAGATGCATTTCGTGCAACTTTAAATAATTTAGAATTATTATAAATATAACAGAATATACTCGGAGGAGGTGATGCAAAGCAAATGACTCACCCTGTACGAACCCTATTATAGTTGTGAGTTATGTCGTTGGTAAATAAGATGATCCTGTATTGGAACTAAAACTCAGGGGAACTGTGTCGGATTACAATACAGATCACTATTATTTATCATGCCTAACAGGATACCGTAGGAAGTTTATCACAGCAACCACCAATGATATCGATCTTACAATGTAGAATACAATGTAGAGTACAATGTGCTTTCCCCTATAACTAAAGCAGTTAGATTTAATTAATGTACTCAAAATATTACAAAACAAATCAATGCATTCCAGAATTTCGTTCGATGCGACATATTTAAACAAATGATTTCGAATAATGATTTCGATCTCATAATTTAGATTTATTCCCATCTACAGTTACAGGAGTTTGATTTAATTAACGCATTGAATAATTTTACAAGAAGCCCAATGCACTCTCCAACTGCGTTTAAATAATTGTTAACTTTTTACCAGTATATTTCTACAATACTGCAAGATTCACAATAATCTAAGACAAGTATAATCACAGTGTGATTCCAATACAGAGCATTGTTTCCGGCAGCTAGCACCTCCACGAAACACCAAGTCATTCTTACCCGCCAACAAGCAATCCCAGCGCCACAGGTTTAATTAAGCCGGAATAACAGAGAGACCGTTTAATTAATCCGAAAATTCGATTCAGGGCGAGCAACGTCCGGCCAAGATTTACGTACAGGTCGGTTCAAGTGGTGCCGTGGTAGCAGGAGTCCCTCTCAAGGCGAGGAGGTCCTTCAAGGCGAGAGAAGGACGAGGCGTGCATCATCGGGCCTTTGAGCCTCTCATTGAGCGGCGTCAGGCATTCAGGCATACCGACATCCTGCGGGAACATCTCTCCAGCACAAGGGACCAACCGGGAGGGAGAAGATCCATCTCTCCGTTAACCCAGAGGAATTTCTGCGGTCCATCTCGCATCTTCGAAGTTCCAAAGGCGACTTACAAGCCTTTCAATCAATCGACGCTGAGACACATCCCCTTTATGCGGATTCTGACCACTCGGCAGATCCCAGATTAATGTCGTCGCCCGGCTGTACCGGACGTACGGAGCAGAGATAGCCAGGATAGCAAATGGCAGTTCTGCTCCTGTGGGAAGAGAGCGGGGGATCCTGAAGGGCCAAGGGAGTGCAGCAGAACTGTTATAGGGCATCCGAATGCTGCAGAAGCTCCATGGTGTGGTTGTGTCTATACCGCCATGACGCAATCAAAAAGAACGTGGAAATATAAGTCACCCTAATGTTAAAATAAGCCGCTTTAATCATTTTCTCATTAATTTAAATATTGGAGATGAAATAAAAATTGGATTTTAATTAATACGCATAATGAAAAGTATAGTATGTAGTCCAAGTGGATTATTAAAACTCGAATGACGTTACATTGAAATATAAAATTGCAAGAATTGATTCTCCTGCTCGCAGAACAAAACATGTCTACTAATTAGTCGGTGTAAAACATTACGTTTCTTCCTCCTACATTTTCCTTCGCGTCGGCATTCAATGGAATTTAATACAATAGAAATATAATTAACATCGTACTGAAATTTCGATATTTTTTATTCGGAACTTCTTTTGCAATCTCGTCCATTTTATTTCACTTTAATAATTCTCTCACCAATCTTCTTCTTCGATTCATTGATCATTAAACAAATACAATAAAATCTACACAACAAATTACATCATTGATTAAAATAGTCCCTTGCAATTTTCTCTTACAAGGGATTCAAATAAAATATTCACTCGGATAGCAAATGGCAGTTCTCGTGTTCCAAGAGGAAATCGGAGAATCGGAAGGACCAAAGGACTGCAGGGCTGTTATAGAACATTCGAAAGCCGCCGAGATTCCACGGCGTGGTTTCGTCCATAGCACCGCGACGCCCTCCAATATTCTGCCTTTGGGTTTTGATTAGCCACGAGGATTAGGGGCTCAAGTGCCTAACGATTGTCTTGACCCCTCCAAAGCCACCCCCTCCCCCTCCACTCGCTCTTCCCCTTCGGCTAAGGGCTTACTTATTTCAGCGTTAAGATCGATCGAGCACAGTTTCCTGTGGGCCTCCGCCCATGATATGTCGGCCTTCCATAGCTCCGCTGACCGAACGGCTTAACTGCTTACGATCCTTTAATGGAGACGCTTCACCTGTTATCTATTTGCTCGATTGATTTTTTCTTGTGATAGAACATGTAATCGACGTGTTTTAGTGAGTCCCTATGGAACTATGGTAGCTTAAGGTTGTCGATTATATTTTGGGAATTTGATTGGTCCTTTTGGATTTTTAGTGAAACAGAAGTTTGTTAATATATGATTATTGATTTGTATTGTATCTTAATTTAATTGTAAGGTAATGTATTTGCAATACAAATAATATAATATATTATGTCTAATAAAAACTGATCGCAGAAACATAATCTCTTATATGTACAACCTTGTACAATCACACGATTAAACAACGCACGAGCAACTGGCGAAATCGCTAAGTCGACAGGTCGATTGCTCCGAATTTGGAGGATGACCTGCGTGTGGCATTGTGCCGATTTGTCAAAGGGGTGGGTCAAAGACAGGATGATCGGGGCTTCTGTCCCTTCGGCGCGCTGGTCCCGCAGGTAATATCGCAATGAAATCTGGTTTAGGCCCTGTGGGAAACTTCTGCAACCCCCCCAGAATGGTTTATCTCCGGCTCCCCAGTCATAGTAATCCGCCGCCCCGCCCCAACCCCCGCCCTTGGCCCTTGGTACACGCTGTGCGTAACGCGAATTCATGTCGTCGGGGGTGTTCCCTGTCAAATTAGGATAGGCCATAACGCATACATTATGGAAAGCGAGTTGAGTCCCGCACGGTATTATACTGCATAACTCGGCTCCAACAGGCCGCCTATTTGAAATCCCATGCTAGACACCCTCACCCTTGCCCTCCACAACGTCACATATTTGTCCGTTTTACTTCTCTCTCTCTCTCTCTGTGATACTATATCTGAAATGAAAGACACAAAAAGTATGTCCTCCTTGTTTTCGAAGTTAATAGTATATATATTAATACGTACATTGTTGCAACGAACTGTACATTTGTCAATATTGTACTAATTTTGTTGACTTATTTATGAATGAGATACCTTCTAAAATAGTTGGATTTATTGAGAGAGTTTATTAAAATGCATTATTGTAATAGTTTAATTATTTATTTCATTATTTCTTTGTTTTGTATATAATTGTCGTAGGTTACAACTGGTACGTCATAAATTTTAAGAAGACCAGAAGATTGTTTAAATTTATAATAATTTATGACGAAGGAGAGTAATAAATATTCTTCTCGTTTCTACTATTCACTTAACTAGTGTGGTCAGCCAATCAACGACTACCTAATAATTAATCGAAGCGCTCACACGTTCTCGAAATAATTACATTATTTATACATAATGTTCGCGCAATTCTCATGCATATTTCATGGGGCACCGTGGCGTTTGTGGGGATACCATGCGTAAATAGGGCGGATTCAAAATTCATAATTCATTTCCTATCTTAACATTACCCAATGTTCGCTTATTTATCACTGGCTGTCCTAGTCGACTTCAACCGCGAAATATTTCATATGCACGTTAACAATGATGTAATTTAAAAATTCTCGATAAATATATTACTATTACTATTAGTGGTACTGTTAGTACTCATAACAGTATTAACGTAAATTAACATACATCAAAAAGATTCGATCCAAACATAAACTAGATTTCTGCCGACTCGAATACCAATAAATTGTATCATCAAAATGCATTCAAAATTGCAACATGGAAAGAGACGGCGGAAAATGACATTACCGGGGAATCGAATTCGATCGACAGAAATCAATCGATTCGCTCGCCCGGTAACACTGTACATCCAATATGTAGTAAGCAATGTGATGCACCAATTCAATAAAATCGGGTCCATCGTGGTCACAGGGAAATCTCGTATATTCCGGTACAATATTAGCGAGTGCGTGCAAACTCAAAGCTGGAATCTCTCAGATATGCGTGGGTGTGTGTGTGTACGGGCGATGAATTCCGTAGCGCACTGAGAATCGATCAGTGGGGACTGTGTGGTAGAAATTTATGTACACACGCTGCTATTGATATGTCCACATATTATACCGAGCGCCTGCGAACTTAGTTTCTATCGAACGTGGGCTTAAATTTTTCGTACACACAAAATTACTCCACCGCGTTCCCAAAGGTAGTATTGATAATCCGATCAATTCCCAATGGCATTATTGATAATCTGAATACAGTAGCGTGCATAAAGTGGTCCCGAAAAATAATGGGACACTAATGTATGAATAACGTTATGACTTAATATTCCAGCTGTTTATGAAGCGTGTTGGTTATCTTTTCTAATAATAATTAATTTATTGATACATATATTATATAATAACGATTAACAAAAAAAGTAATGCCTGATTTTCGTAATAAAAATATTTAGTGGATATACAAACGTGATTTTTCAGTATCAAACATGTTGTTTTAAAAAGCAGTGATAAAAATAACCAAGTCGGTTATAAACATCTGGAATATTGAACCATAATATTAGCTACAGAGTATTCGAATACATATGGGAGCATGTGTACTCTCGTCAGAATTCTCGTCAGAACCCATTTACTATTTTAAATAATTTAACGTACTTCTCTTCACTTCCGATGTATGACATTATAAAATTAATAAAATATCGTGGGCGATATAAAATATAAACTCGCGGGTTTGAAAGCCCTTTTTATCTTCATCTGATGCTAATTTTGTTTAATGTGCAATTCATTCTACTATTAGAGCAACTTTGATTCTAATTTTACATTGATTGCTAAGTACTTTTTTCTTGTCTTTAAATCAGAAATTGAAAGCGGAATAGAATGGCAATAATAACTTAACAGGTCGAAATTTTAAAAACAAGATAGTACGAGACATTAAAGATAACGCTACGGGCTGGTCTCAGTACTTTAAAAGTTACGACGGACGTCAAGCAAAAAAAGGTGGAGCATATCTAGAACTGATAAATTTAATAACTTGCAGTTTCAGCATGAGACACGCATTACCGAAATTAACGAGTAATGACCGATTGCGAAATAGCGCCACTGGCGAGCGGAGATAAAAAGATAGTGATGTGATGCAATCTGAAACAGCGAGCGTCAAAGCTAGTAAAATCTAAATCACTTTGATACCAAAATTAAACCTTGTCATTATGGATATTAATCAAAATTTAATTTTGTAATTAATATGCACTAAAAGTCCAATATGTAGATTATCTAGATTATTAATACTCGAGTCATGTGACCTTAAATATAAATGTATAAAAATGAATTATCCTGAATTATATTTAAATGCAATGAATGCATTATTAGTATTATGTTGTAATTTCAATTTTTTACTCAAGACTTCTACAATCGCTTCAATTTTATTTTGTTTTTAAAATTCTCCTGTTAATATTCCCCCTAAGTTTCTCGTCGTGTCAGTACACTTCATTAGAAGAAAATAAAATAAATTGCATTATTAACTAAAAAGGTCACTTGCGATTTTCCGTTACAAAGGAATTAAGAAAGCTATTAACCGGGAAGAGCTGAGCGGCATCCACCGAGAGAGCTCCAAAACATCTGTCTAATGCAGCAGAAATCCTATTATCCACCGTCAATCAAAGTCGAAGTTTCTCGATATGGAACTCTCGCCGAGTTGCAGTAACGAGTGTCTGCGCGCCGCTTACCACCGGCAAAGACAGGTTTCCTATACTTCCAGGACTATTGTCACCGAGTCCGATGAAGACTGATGACAGCGGCGGCGTATATCTCACCCAATTTCGACACACCCGAATTTGATTACTTCGCAAACTTCCGCCCCTGCGATCCGCCCCAATCATCGGGAATTTTCGCACCTTCGAGCTGCATTGACATTTCAGAGGAAGTGAAATAGTTCGTATTCCTGAATGAAAATTGGAGGTGCTATTATAGATTTCAATTTTTAATGAATCAATGTTTTACGAATGAACATTTTTTTCTGTGTTTTATTCATTTAACCATCAATACAATTTATAATCATTAATACTTGACTATTCGATTATTAAGCGATACTAAATGCATCAGATCAATAAGCCTGAATTTTGCATTTGCTCCCAAATTGACAAGCCAAGTCATTCAGAGTGTCGAACAATTCCTATCGTTCTTCCAATTAATAATACAGAGAATTGACTGCTAATTAATTCTCATTAAAGTTTCTACTTCGCCGCCATTTATCACTCGGTATATTATATTGAAGCTGACATTAATTAATGCACAGGTATGTCATCGATTTTGCTACCACATAAATATTGCTTTCTAACTCTTCAAAGTAGAACTTGATTAATTAGGAACCCAGTTAATAATCAACATCTCAATTTCCTTCTGGAAATTTGATAATTAACTTTTGTATATAACATTCAGATTTGTAACAGATAGATAATTGTCGATAAAATGCACTGCTGAACGAGGAGGATAGAACAGAGAGTTAAACCAAGAGTGATGGCGGAGGTCAGAGTGCAGAAGCTCGAAGTTCCTGGACCGCCGCCTGGCAACGAAGCTTTCGAATCCCATACACATATAGATTTGACAAGTTAACGGGAACTTGCGAATCGGAAGCAAAGGTGAATATTAATCCTCAGCGAACTTGTCCGGACTAATCCAGCAGAATGTCCACTCGGACTTTCAATGCAGCGACGCGTTCGCACAAGTTTGCAATGTGTTGGAAGATAGAATTAGAATTTTATATTGGAATTACTATGTTATTAGAATTTGAATTGGAAATAATACTTCATTCTTTTATTTAATACTTTAAATCTGTTTTGGGTGATAATACTTGAGAATGCGGTCAGCTAGATTACTGAAATACTGTCGAACAAAGCTCTCGTTTAATAATTTATTTCAAAGATAATATTGGATGACCTGAATTGTATACATAAAATCCTTAGAATTGCCTCAGTGATATATGATCGAAGACAATATTAGAAAATCAGGGTGAAGAAGCTATCAAAAGAGTAAGACTATACATTTAAATATTTATAATATGGCTAGCTGTTTTTAACTTTATTAAGGGTTAACTTTAAAAAACCTTTGTACACAAGCATAAACTATTAAGTTATTATTAAATCAATTTGTTTCCCTGAAATCTAACATTAATAAAGGAGGCCCGTAAAAATACTATTCCATTAAACAAAACAATTAATAAGAACGACCAAACCTTAAACAAGTCATTCTGGCCCAATTGCTAGTTCAACTCCTAACGAGCGAACGATTCGATTTCCGTAAACGCGAGAACAAAAGGAGCAAAAGAATCGGGTGCACATTTGCCGAGAAATCGAAACGACTCCCGACGAATCCGAGGTGCGGCTTACCATCGGGATTTTTCCAGGGTTGGGCTTAAAGCGGCGAGAAATCATTCTAATGGTGAGAATTATTCGACGAAATGAGGAAACTTCACCGGGACTTCCGGGCGCGGAGTGGCGCCGCTGTTGGCGGTGATATTTCAAGATTCGATAGGAAATCGGGAAGGAAAAAGAAGGATGCTGGTTGCGGGGAGATGGAGAAGTGGAAAGAGAAGCAGGGTGACAGGTATATAACTGTGGAGAGGAATATCGGGTCAGAAACTTGATCGTCGTTAGAGTAGTTGGAAAGGTGATATCTTGTTTTTAAAACAAACAATGTTTTCTTCTGAAAAAAAATAACTAAGACGATTGATTTATAAATGAAATACTGAGCCGTAACATTAGTCATACATTACTCTCCAAATACATCTATAATTAGTGTACAGTATTAATAAAGAATGTCAATATGTAAATCAATATGTAACATTATTAAATGAATGAAATATCATGAATGCTATAAAATTTACAATCGCCAATCTCAAACCTTTTTTTACACAATAAATTGAATCGAAAAGATGTTGATCTTATTAAATATACCATTTTTTCTGCAATCAAAACAACTGTGATTGTAATCTCACATTGACTGTTAAATGTTCATCTTTTCCGACTTTTGAATCAAAAATCTAGTTAAATACCATTAAACAAATACTAATAAATATTCTGTCAACAAATCAGAATTTGAAAAACAAGTTTCGTAAACAAAATAGGAAATCGAATTGGGCGGGGATGAGTGACGGCGGAGGGGAGAGAAAACAGGAGTAGAAGGGGAAGCAGGGTGACAGGTATATAACTGTGGAAAGGAATATCGGGTCAGAAAGTTGGTCGTCGTTGGGGTAGCTGGGAAGGCGGTATTAATCAAATGAAGCGGTTTCTGTTACAAGCCGGGCGAAGATGGGTCTGAGCTGCCTGGCGTTGCCCGAGGGATAATCAATCTGGCGAATTAGATCAGATAACTCGGGCGGCCCCCGTACGTGCGCCAACTCTGTCTCCTTAGATTTATCCAGTTGCCAAGAATCCTGATAAACTAGCGCCCACCTCTTAGCCCCTCTCTCTCTCACACCGATATCGGGCTAAACTCACTCGGTTTGCTTATCAATCGGACAGCGCCATTTCCCTAAACTCCTCGCTGGAAATGCTCCATTCACTCGGAGCCCAGTAATTTATTATGCGTGCCCACCCCCCACCCACCCCCTTCCAGGAAAATACTGGAGTGCCTGGCGAATGGACTTCCACTCGAAATCGACATTTTTAACTCACTTCGAGAAGAAGATGCTTCTCAATTCGGCATATATTATTTTTTTGTGTATAAGAAATAATATTTTTAAATGAAATATCATAAGATTTATAGAAATTTGAAGTATAATAGAGTCAAGTTAAATACCTGGAAGTCTTAGTTTAAACGTTTCTAATTTAAAAAGGTAAGATTATAAATAGCAAATGAACCGAAAAGTGTAGAAGTAACGGTGATGGTTTTAGTTCTCCACTTTCTAAAGACGAAGCAACACTTAATAAGCTCCGAGTTGCAAACTGCGTTTCCAAACAGCTGGAGAAGCGGCAAGATAAGACGAACGCTAACGCCAAGAGAATTACGCGGCATGATCATCAATCACTCTGATTTGCCTTTTCAAATTCACTTTAAGGATCCAGCCTCCTAATAGTACCCATTCAAAACTCTTCCGGCCTGATTACAGCGTTTGCCCGGAGAGACACGGGCTTTAGAATCGATATAACAAGGTTTGCAGGCGAAGCTAAATTGTGGAGAGCGTGAGGAAGCTCGAGAAATTAATATATGTCACTTGGAACAATATTTTACAGCCTTAAGCTTCGTTTTCGAAAAAGACGTGTTTTTCCTAGTATTAAATCATTGTACTGCAAGTTCCAAATTAGTTTCGACGTATAATAAACTAAATCTGTTGAAACTTAAGAAAAGTTCAAGTCAACTATTATTTATTGCATAATAATTAAAGAGACAAACGTACAAGTATGACATCATCAAAACAAGAACGACTCTTTCTAATATTAATTCCCGGAAATGAAGAAGTTTTAACTACACATAACGCACAAATTACTTTGTCCTTTTTTACCGGCTTTTTTTCTGACACAAATGAGCATGATTGTACGAGCCAGTCCGAATGAACGCAGGCAAACATAATTTCGCCGCTAACATATCACCCCTCATTTCCCGGTTCACTTTGCACGCACAGTGATAAGGCTGGCCAGCCTAGCTGGCGCCACTGGCGCCCAGATTAGACGGGATATTTTAATTTGCGGCGGAATGAGAAATCACGGCGAAACCGAAGCGAGTGAGCGGCTGCAGCGGCCTCATTCGGAAAAAAGATAGAACCGCGCATCTCAGCTTCCTTATTTTTGCATGAACCATTTTCAATGGCTGACGTCTACGAGGATGGCTTAGCGTCGGCTGTTCTTTCTCTCGGCTGTTTGCCGCATTGTCTTGGCTGCCAGTGTATCCACTGAAACGAAGAACTGCGGTGTAAGGTGGATTCACATTACACGGAACGTCAACAGCACGAAACACTGCAGTACAAAATGACTTCTGCAATATTTTCAATTTTTTATATCCCGTAGTTTTGATAGGTTTCTAATTTTATCACCCTTTTGTTTAGCAATCTGCAATCATTTGTGAAGACAATGTTTAGCGAGTACATTTTCGATTGTTTTGACATTGACTATTTTGTAAAATATTATTTTAATGTAACCCTGCGATTGTAAATATACGAAGATAATAATACATCGATTAGAATTAAGTCGTTATTAATTTGCATAATATATTTAACAGGATTCTTGATATTTTTCAATTTTCAATTTCATTTTTAATGTAATTGCATACATCTCTGTTAAATAACGGAGTGAGATAGTGCTGGTTAAAAGGCAAGCGAATCACCCTGTACAGAACCTGAACATTTATTACAATGAAACTGCCGGCGAAAATAATTCCTGGTGCGCCATTAGTGGGAATTTCGAAAGGACTGCATTTCGAAGATTAATACCAGCGCTACTTTTCGTCCCTAAGACACCTCTACATTCTTGTTTCCAATCTACGAAACACGCCGGCTTCTTGACATCATTTTTCCTTCGTCTTAAAGGCCGGTTCACATAGCACGGAATATACATGATATACATTTCCGTTTTCCTCTTTCTTTTTTCTACAATTAAATGATCAAATCATAGCATAAATTGTTAATTTTTAAGAATTTTTGACTGAATATAATTTTATAATATCCATTACACTTATATTAAATTTACTTTGTACAAGATATTCCTTTCGACTTTAGTCAAGTATAAAGTACTCATTTTTAAAGATTTTATTTTCTAAACTTTCTCTTTGCGTTTATTAGAGTATATATCGTTTTCTATCATTTATATTCCTCTGATGAAAATACATAATGCATCGGCTGCAAAGAATAGTTGAGCAAGATTCATGTATAATTTTAATTACCAGATAATTTATAATAATTATATATGCAGTCTATTCCCGATAGTGTTGAATCAAAGGCAACTGAATCACCCTTTACAATCGCTAATGCGCTCCTTTACACCTCCATTTACTCACTTATTCAATGGAGTTTCTTGCTACCTTCGCATTACCGCATATCGGCCAAGTTTCCGGCAAACTGCAGCAACTTTTACCCCACGCATTCCTTAGGGCTTGCAGTTCGAAACTTCGTAATAGATTTAAGATTCTCTCGATCTAGTTTTCTAGAGGCAGATTTGAATTTTGGAACTTGCTTTTCTCGGTTTTGTAATGAATTCCAACTCCCGTGGGAAGTTGGCCTATATTTAATATGCAATACGTATCTAAATTTATCCTACGTACAATTTTTTCATTATTTTAAATAAATTCGTCATAAGCTTTGTGCTCTCGAATTCACCAACACACCGCAGCAACGTGCAAGCATAGATGTGGCATTGTACATTCCCGGCGTTCTTCGTCCACCTTCGCTGTCGGGCGCGCGAAAGTTTTATGATTTATCTTGGGCGGGAATTCGAGCGAGAGCGTCCCAAGAGTGTCATTACCAGCTTAAAAGAGGACTTGCGAGCTTTAACCGCGTGTTACACGTCTCCCCGGAGGCCTTGCTTCCATCCGAGCATGTTTGATGCACATGACAGCCGGATTACTTATTTATCTGTGATTTAAGACCTTGGCATACCAGGCGTTTTAACGGCATGCTTGATGCCACACAACTGTCATGTTTCGTTATTCTTGTGGGAAAGTACAGGGTGATTCAGTTGCATCTAAATCACCAGTGTCAAATAGAAGCTGCTAGTATATAAATGATAATTATAAATTATCTAGTACACTAATATAAAACAAGATATATAATTATTCATACTTGATTACTACGTCGCGACAAAACATACTTTTACTTCAAACTTATCAATAATTTTATCATAAAATGTACCACTCAAAGAAATTATTCGTTAACCATTATTTACAAATATAAGGATTATTGCACATTGCAATAATTCACAGCAATATTTGCGTGAGTCACTGTGTATAAGGATAAAATTTATTTCAAATTCATGAAGCTCTAATTCCCTAATTTTGCACGCATATGCGGATGAATCTTGAACGAGCTTCTCTGTTCCTTTGTTGCAAGCACTCTCCTGTTGATCTTGCAAGTTATAACGCGCATCCTGCTATTCGCCCACTCCTTTCCTCATCCTCGACATAGCTTTGCACGCGTCTGAGCATTTGTCCTCTAATTAGCGCAGCGAGTGGGTTTGTTCTCTGCGAGCGATAGCGCTGTCACTAACTCTAACGAGCTGATCCGGCGAGGGGAAGTTAGTAACTTCTGACAAAACGCTTGTGAAGTGCACATAACGAGAGTCCTTTATGGTACGGCGTGAAAAGACGTTTCCAGTAATATCGCAAGTAACATCAATGCTAAGGAACGTCGACTAAATATTAGTTCAGTTAACGAAGACTTAGTTTTAGGAAATATAAATGAAACATATGGATAGTTTGGAATTTGGCAAAACTCTTGCATCTCTATCAAAAGACTAGCTGCTATAATTAAACAATAATAGATTATTGCAATCGATATATAATTCGACCACTCATTTCTTTTGAAATTTTAGAGTTACTATTGCAAATAATTCAATATTTTGCAGCTTATGATTCTTTGTCAGAATGATACCTCTATACAGATAAAAATTGCGCGGAGTGCGACAATGCTGATTTAAAGGCAAGTAAATCTCATAAATTCTTTTCTCGACTAACACTATTTATTTAACGTCCGTCACTGTCCCATCTTCTATACAAATGCACAAACATATGCATACAACTATTTGACGATTCCCCGAAAGTTTACCCGCTTTGTCCTCCTTTCGGCGACGGAACAAACAAGGCCGCTGCAAGTCGAGTGAACAGTCGATCGACAGAAAATCTATTAAGTGCACTTTGCCATGAACGCGCGAGCTTTACTAAAGCCTTACAGTCGAGCGAAGTAATAGCGGGGCGTCGAGAATTTGCGTTTGTAATGACTGCAATTATCGCCGGTCCTTCGAGTGCACGTATGCGGAAAATAGTAGTTTGGCGAATGACAGACTCGAGCATTCGTGCCTGGCTACCATCGAACTCGATTTCGGCCAACCAATTTGCGAGCGAGTACTGGCCCGATCCAGTTAATTTCAAGAAGAATCACGAATACCCCTTTCAGGGACGGCAATTTCGTATGCAATCGCGTACAACCTGATTCACTTCCTTTTCAATCACCACTATCTCGAAGGTACTGCTACATATAGACTGATTATAAATTATCTAGCCATTTTAATTAAATGTCAATGCTTTCGAACTCTTCTTCACAGCCTGAATGATGTGTTATATTGTATATAACATAATATGTATTGAAATTAAGATTCTATTACGTGAATGTTCGGTACGTGAATCAATAATCATTAGTTATTGTTGCTCATACCGTACGTATTGATTTCTATAATTTATAACATGTGCTTATGTACTGTAATAATAACTAAACACGATTCAAGAATATTCGAATGTAATCGTAAATAATGTAAACAATAACTTAATTTAAAGAGTAATAGATTGTTGCAACTATTTTCTATCGATGTATAACGCGACTTCTAATTCCGTTTGTTGAAATTTGTGGTTACTCTTGAACTCAATTCTCTTCAAGAAATTAAAGAAATAAAATTAAATTGGAGCGGATGAAGCATAACAAGGAAGTAGGAATGAAAAAAGAATCAATCAACTATTTCTTCATATACAATTTATTTTCGCCATGAATAAAATTACTTGTGTCGATACACCATTGCCTATTAAAATAAACTTATCGAGCTACATGTATGCATATAAAATTGCAGCCTTCCGTTTGCCGGAAGCCGCGTACGATCACCGGCGCTCGTAAAATAATACACGAGTCGCCGGTGTCCTCTCATTGCGCGGCAACAGGATTGCTCGTATTTTGATTACCCATTTAATTAACGCTCACGACGACGTGGTTATTGCTAATTGTGGCATAAATACAGCTAAAATATAATGCTCGGTACATCTGGATAACGATTACAGTTTGTAGCATGTAGAAATGGCTTCTCGTTAAAATGGAATGGAGTTGTCCCTAGCACAGGAAGTCCTACAGTTGTACGAAAAAATACACTTTTCCCTTTCACCCCTCAGTACAAATTGGCAATTAGTTTGATTCTCGAGAACTTCGCGTGATATTCATAGGAAGGATTTGTTAATCAGCTTCTGTCTTTTGCTTTCACCGCAGCCTGCTACTCGAAAAGTAGCCGCCTAGCACCGCTAATAGCTTCACAACTCCTTTTCCTGTCTTGATGCTACACTTACTACCTTAAGGTTTGTCTTCACTGGAGTAACAACGGGGAACTTTTTCTAAGTTTGTCGTGTTTTTTTTTCGAAAATTTCTTACAGCTCCTTAAAGCTGTATCCTCACTCACGAAATAATCAAGAACTCTTTATTGATGTTTCATGTTTCTTGAAAAATGCGTCGGTTCTTACCGAAACTTTCTTAAAGCTTCCACAATCTTTCTATCGCCAACAAGAAAAATTACTGTGCGTTGCTCAAATCGAAACATTGAGCAACAACGAGCGAGAAAAGTTTCCTCGGTGTTCCTTCCAGGGGGGACACAGATTTATATTTACTGATTCGTAATACGATATTAGAATACAGGTATTGTGTGTGTACCATAACGTAGTAGTCTTTTCGCGAGCAGTCACACGCACTTTTGATACATATTCCATATTATGGGGAACGATTAATTACACACACGGTTCGACGTAGTTTCCGGGGAAAAGCCCGGTAATGCCATCCATAACACCTTCCCACCAGCCATCATCGTTCTTTTTCAATACGTAAATGACTGAACTCTCTTGGAAGCTCAACTCGTCTTCCTTGTCCGCATAGTAATCGTAGATCGCAACCACTGAAAGAATAATAATATTATTAATATAATTAATATAATATTAATAATAATATTATTATTGGGCTATAGAGATTTTATTCATTTTGAGTCGAACGTGCAAGAAAAGCCGGTTGTTCGGAAGTCGCACCTTTTTCGATATAGTTCTTTGGCACCCATCCAGGTAAATCTTCCTCGTCCGGTACAATAGGCATAATAGCACCTGTCGATTGTGTAGGTCTGCCAAATTGAGGATGCTCCTCTTGCTCAGGTGGTGGCGGAGGTGGCAATGGAGGGCTACTTGCGCCACTGCTGCGACTGATCTGATGCGATAATCTGTGCGGCAACGTATGGTGGCCTGTGTACTCGGCCATCTCACTGCCCATGCCAACCAGCGGTGATGGAGGTGCTGAAAATATATCAAAGACACTTGGTACACTTTTACCCCATTATTGGACACTAACACAATCGCAGTTGCTGACGTAGTTCTATGTTATTTTTAAATCTAAAGCTGCTTGCTATTGACGTCTCTTACATCGTTTTATATTCTTTTCCCATTAGAAATTTATTATTACTTACTAGACAAACGGCTTTTCACATCATATCATATAATTACTTATACGGACGCTAACAATAATTTATTTATTAACAATAATAAATTCTTGGAAATTGTTTGCGACATCCAACAAAAGTTCTCGAGCGAGAACCGCCAGCTACAAAAGTATTAAAGAACTCACAAACAATACGAATAACACACTCGCATCGAGCATTTTGCTAACAACAAGCGACATATGGCAATTTCTATGGGTGTAGTAATTGGACATGCAATTACTACACTCGTAGTACATATATACGCTTTCACAGGTCCATTATTACTCACAATGAAAAAATACGCCGAAGTCAAAGGGTAAAATCAATTACTTCCTCACACAACTTACGCGGCATACTGCTAAGCTGCTCTTGCACGTATCCCGCTGTTACACTGGGTGGTGCTGGCGGTGGAGTCTGGGGATGACTTTGCAATGGGTGAACTGTTCCTACCTGAGGTGGGGAAGTGTGTTGACTTACAATATTGGTGTGTGTGTTGTGGGGAGTGTTATGAGCAGCATGGGATGTAGTATGTGCGTGTAAGGGTAGAGTACTGTATCCCGGGCCGCGCTCCCGCCTTGGATGTCCGAGTGGATAATTCGGCGCATAATGGCTGGGAACCTGTGGTGGAGCAACCGCAGGTGGAGTTCTGTACTCTCGCGATCCTTTGCTCAGAGTTCCTGTCGATAATATGAGAAATTAGTATTCGCATTATATACAGTGACTCACGAATTCGTTCACGTTACTAACTCGGAGTTTCGACATGATTATACCCTGGAAGTTTATGCTACGCGAAGAGCCGTAGACAACATAGTCGCATGTACAGGGTGATTTTCATTCCCCTTTGAATCTGCCGATACGCTCTACGTGTATCCGTAGAGATAGGTATATAAGAAACATCCGTAAACGGAGTGTTAATAATAATTCTATATATAGCAACATATACCCAACATAAATCATCCTGTACATAAATACGATATTAAGTTCGAACTTTGAAGCAGAAAAAGACAGCTCCACTATCCATAAAATTGACAAGTTTGTGAACGAATGTGAGAGTCGCTGTAATTGGGTGATACTGATTTACCATTGTATATTCTCGTTCAGTGTGTACTAAATTATTACCAGTTCTGACTGTCTGTGGTGGTGTGGGTGGCTTGGTTGTAGGAGCTGGGCCCACGATGGCTGCACCCAAACCAGAGCCGGTCGAGGCTGCACCTAAACTCTGAACACTCCCTTGGCTACCACCACGTTGCTTACTCCTTGGTGTTCCACTATTACGCACGCCGTGTCCAATCTCATCCAAAATAGTATAATCGATACTCTTGCGCACATATTTGATCGGTTTCTCAAGATTTGCTGGTGCAATGATTTTGTATTGTCTCGTGGTCATTTTATTCGCCGTCAGGACACCTATTTCCCTTCGCGCAACCTTCTCCTTGTGAATCATGACAGTCTGAGCAATGTGATTCATTTGACTCTCCATCTCGGCAAACTGGGACGTTTGGAGGTCTAGCAACTGCAGGAAGTTGTAAGCTAACGTGTTTATTTGGTACGCCACACTAGCCAGAGACTGGGTGGTAAAGTTTTTTGTTTCCTCCAAAGCAATCCGTTTGTTCTCGGCTTGAAAGTAATTGGCCTCGCAGTATTCGGCGACTCTTTCCAAGTTGGTGTGACTGTCTGCCAAGTTGCTTCTTCCCTCGGGGATCTCCTGACGGAGGAATGCCGCTAGTTCTGCCATGACTTCCTCCGATTCGCTGCCTACTCCCGACGAAGCACTGTAGGAGCCCGATCCTTATAAGAAGTGAAACAGTAAACTGACATCAACAATAATTAACATACAAGATTAAGACAGATACAATCACAGTCTACCCAGACGTGCAGGAATCTTAAATCATAAGCAAATGTAGTAGCTTGAGACTATTAAATTCTATCTCAAGGCTGCTACTCTTAATTAAATACTTATTACTAAGCTGCAGATTTGTTCGCATTACTTTTGATTATTCCATTGCATATTTAAATATGGAATAACATTAAGAGTATTCAATAGTTTGTTAATATACAGCTGGGAAACAGTTAATAAACAGATGGGAATTTAGAATTCATCTAGATTCTTGAAATATACAGAATTTTTCATAATCCAAGTATTGTCTAGTTTCACAAAAATCCTCAGTTTGCTAAATAGAAGAAATATACTCATGTAATAGCTAGTTATACTTGTATCTTGACACTGTTATTTTTAACTAAATACTCATTGCAAGACTGCAGGCTTTTCTGCAAATATCTATTATATTATTAATACAAGGTGGCTGCAATAAAAGTATTGAGTATTTTGTTAATACAAGTTAACTACAACAAAAAGTATTAAATACTTTCATACTACAAATCGACAGTAAATTCGAACACTGAATTCATCCACTTTGCTCACGTATTAACAACTTCTCACAATCCAAATACTGTCTAATTCCATAAAGATCGTCGATACAGTGATCACTTAACTAACTAGGACGAGAAACATACTCTTACGATCGATTAGCCGCCAGTTGTGACAGCAATGCCGAAGGTTATACAAACTCAAGGAAACTCTTTCGCAAAATGCGTTCAACAATACCAACAATTACTGAACCGAAAACAAACATACTTTCGAACTGGAGGGAGTTAACAACAAGTAATAATAATTGAAAGGGCGGTGTCTGACATGCAGGAAGCAAGATGGAGACCAACGGAGCGGTTTTCGATGAGAGCAGGCGAAAGTCGAGGGAAGCTGCGCGCGATTGGCCGAAAGAATAGAAAATGAACTAACTACTATACTCAGCCATATCACAACTATCAGCTACTACGGCTGCATTAATGCATAATTACCAGGGCTCCCGAGAATCGACGGGAAAAGCGACCTATGCACACTACGCGACGCGAGCGTGGTGTGTGTACTAGTTTCTAGCGATGAGCGATTCTACACTGACATGTACTATCTACCAGACGTGTCCTCCTGGAACATGTCTATCGCAGTAGCGGTTGTATTAGTTGTCTTAGTTCACTGTCCTCGGAGAAATGCAGTTTGGAATAGTTTGGAGTCTAAACGAAGAACGAAGATCCGAGTTCATACATCGCTGACTTTGAGCGATTTCGGATTAACACGTATAGGGTGTAGACTGTGTTCGGAACTATAGTCAATTCGCGTTGCTTCGATTTCGACTACCTTCATACGGTAGCGCAGTTAACGAATTTCTTTGGCGGGAATTTCAATTTTTTGTACTGGAATGTATTATTATATATTTTTTATTCATGTTACATATTTTATAAATTGACATATTTTTGAATTGAATTCAAGAAGTGGCTCAGGAAGAACATTTAGACGTATTTGATTGAATTATTATATTATATTGCTGAAGACCCTGCAGCAGTGCTGCCGATATCAGGAATGTGAATATGAATTGGTACCAACGTCATCTTGATAACTAGAAATCTGTAATACCAACAGTAGGGAGAGGTTAAGTAGAAAATATTTTACCGACACTTCGGATTTATTGATTTATTATATCATAGCAACCGACACTTGAGTGACAAAATATATGTTCAAATGTTTTTCACATCCCTCGATGAGGAAAGCCCTTTTCCTTGTATAAGCTTCTCCGAAACCAGTGTTATCATTTCGAATATTTAGTGACTACTATATAATCTTTAATATAATCATCGATATACTTTTCAAGATTGAATCTTAGTGCTCCACGGGTGCAACCTCATCGCCGCAATTTCAAAGTGTTTCAACAATTATACAACGCTCGGAACGCCAAAATTCCCTAGGCACGTCGAGCGCGATGACGTTGGCAACAGTGTGGCAGGCATCAGTTTCAAACAGTTTTGTCCGTTGCGTTTGATCGAACCGTTGAGCGGGCGAACATTAGTTTTATGTCTATTTAAAAAGTGAGTGCCGCAAGTGCATTTAGTGTAAAATATGCCCGACTTTCGCGAGCAATATAAAGAAAAACCGTTCGGATTCCGCGGTGCGAGCGAGAGTCGCTTGATACGCGTGGAGAAATGCGAGGAGACAAGGAAGAGCCAGCGATCCAAAGCGTTCAACCAGAATCGTAATATCGTACACTCGTCTCACAACACGTTCCATAATACAGGTAGGTTTAATCTTAGTTCTAAATTTTCTTCTTATCGATGTCTTGCCTGGGAATATATATATATATCGTTGGATTGACAAATCCTTTCCTGCTGTTTCTGAATGTGTCTTCGCCTTGCATGTAAACATTACTCCAAATATTCTTTGTGTGGCTAAGGGAAACACATGAAACTCTATGAAATTCTCGCACACCTCTATTCTTTCCATTTCTGCACGCTTCTTTTACTCTTCGCGCTGGAAATTCCGATTTAAATAAGAGTCATAGATTCTCGCATGTCTATCCTGATAACATTGCATGGAAGTAGTGCTAAAGAAGAAACAAGAGATCAATAAAGAAGGAAAGCTAGATTTCACAAAAATTTTACATTCATAGCGACGATCAATGAAGAAACCTCAATGAAAGAAGATAGAATAACACGGTTCAGAAAATGGAAGGCGGAAAGGGACAGGCAAAAAAGAATAGATCATACAAAGAAGAAGCCGCCCTTCAAAGTAGGAGTCGTTCATCACAAAATTTACTCGCCAGTAGCTAATAAAGACGAAAGTATTATTGTTGCTCCAAATAAGTCTAAGGTGCAAGTCAACATAGAGCCAATACTGAAACCTTCCAAGAAGATATCTAAAGTAACTGAGAAGAGATTGAAAGCCAAAGCAATGATAGATAAGGTAAAGCCGACTCTGAAAATCTCAAATCCACCGAAGCAAAAAGTTCAGAAAATGCAGCAGATGGGACAATCATTAGCACCCTCCAACTACAAGTTTACAGCACCAGCTGGTTTATTGGAAATGCCACTCTTTGGCAGATCAATAATACCAACTATAGATAAGCATATTAAAAATTTTGCTTTATCACCTCCAAAGAGAAGATCGCTAGCCAAGAGAGCTAGTACGACAGCATTCATAGTAGAAAGCATGCACAGCAATGGAAATATAGATCCTGCGATGGCTGACTCTCTAAGCGACGAGAATAATATGACTAAAGAAGATTCTGTTGAAACTATAACACTAAGAGTATCATCCGATGGCAATGAGAGTCTAAATTTGACTTTTGAAACTAAAACGAAAACATTGCTACATGATAAGAGCAGATCGTCCATTAGTGACTCGAAGTTTAATACATCAATGGGCGCAATAGAGAGACAAACTCCAGATATGTCTCTAAATCAATCAAGAAGAAAAGTTTTTAATTCATCAATGGAGAAGAAAGATGGATTAAACAATAGTACATCGACACTTTTGAATACTACCTTCGAATATCAAACAGATGAACCACTTAATATGTCTGACAGTGACAAGGCTAAAGGTATCTTAAGCTCCTCGGTAAATGAGAAAACATCCAAAGAGGATTCCTTGTGTACGCCTAATAGCAGTAGCAGCAATAACTCGAGGAAGTCAAACTCTTCGAGCGATCCAGCGTTATTCTCGCCTTATATAGTTTCCAGTCGTGGTAAGAGTAAGGCTAGAAAGGAGCAACAGTTGAGACGAGGTTTGACAAAGTCACCGGGTGACGGTATTCCAACAAAGGACACTGTTATGCAGCAGTGCCTTAATATATCGATTGAGGATGAAGAACGAACGGCGCAATACTTCTACTTCTTGCTGAATAAGGAATCGGAAAGACTGGCAGAACTTTGCCAACAATGGGTAGAGATAAAGACTGAATCAGCAGTAACAGAAGATGCACAGTATCAAATCAATCAAGCGATAGGCCAGACGAATCTGCTTCTGAATAAGAAGTTTGAAAGATTTCGTGGATTGGTCCGCGATTGCGAAAGTGGGAAAGGTGAGATGTTGGTCACATGTAAGGATCTTCAAGGATTCTGGGACATGATGTACAGAGAAGTAAAGGATTGCGAGGCAAGGTTTCAAAAATTAGAGAAAAGTCGCTCTGAAAATTGGGCCGAGGAAAAGCCGGAAGTTATTAAACCGGTCGCGAGGAAGAAGGCGGTCGGGAAAAAGAAGGTAGTAACTTCGAAACCAAGTGGCATAAGAGCGTTAATCATGGCTGCAAGAAAAGAGAAGATGTTGTCTAACAAGCCGAGCAATTCCGATAAATCAGATACGTGCCAAAGTGAAGATAGTTCAACGCCAAGTAGCAAAAGTTCTCATAAGAGTGAGAGTCCTGCGATAAGAAGTACGCGCAAGTCGATATCTTCAAGCGTAGATGAAGCGAAGCAAACACCTAGTAAAAGGGAAAGTACGAGGATGAGTTTGCTGCAGAAAGTACAGCTTTCCGAAACGTCGAAGAAAATTAGGAGTCCACTGACAATAATGAAGATTAGCAAAATGTATAAAACACCTGAACCCAAAACCGAGGAAGTGAAAACGTATTCAAAGAAGGAGCAAACGCCGGGCAAGAGCATTCTGAAGAAATCGAAAGACACCAAAGATTTGGATTCCAGTGTAAAGTTGACGCACAAGGTTAATTTCGACGATAACGTTACGCTGAACGAAGTGCCCGTCGACGAGGAAGTGCAGACTAAATTGGACTTAGCTGCCGCACTTGAAAGAATCGAAAGCTTCGACTTCGACACCTCCAGGGAACAGGTGGAATTAGCTGTCGAGAGAAAACTGAACTTCGATTCAGACAGCTCGGACGAATCGGAAGACATATTAGACAAATTAGAGAAGCAGGAAGAAGAATTGAAAATGGAACGTTCGTTTCACGATAAAAGTGTTATAAAACTACCACTTCTAACATTTCAAGACGCTACACCTATGAAAGAAGTGCAAGAGAAAGCAACTCCTAGGAAGAGCTTAAGAAAGCAAAGTACAGCATTGGCGCATTCAACGAGATCACCCCTCAGAAGTAAGGAATCACCTGAGAATCGAAACATAACGAGTTCAGTTCAACGAGGGCAATTAACAAGACAGGATGCAGCGGATGAAGACACGGATAAGGAAGAGCATAATGAAAGTATCAGGATATTGCGGAACAGAACGATTAGCACACAGGATCCCCCAAGGACACCAAGAACACCTAGGAGAAAGGTACCTCTTATAGTTACTACGTTGTTTATTATAATTTATCACAGTGTAGAAATTTAAAATAAGGAAAAACTGAATTTCTAAATTAGGCATCGACGAGTGTGCTGAGCCCGGAGCATAAAGAGAATACGACTCCTTCAAGGAGAAGGAGAAAGAGTTCTATAAAAGTAACGATGAAAGACGAGCATCAGTCTCGGATGGGTTTGGAAGATGCAATGGATCTGATATCATTAAATGAAAATGAGACAGATAAGCCCAAGAGATCAACCAGGTTTAGCATTAAGTATTCAGGTATACTCATGAAATCTGAGGGCAAGCCTTATTCGGATAGGGTTGGCATTGCAAATCAAATAAATTTAATTTCCTAAGATCGAATTATATGGTTTGCGTTTAATTACAGAAAGTGAATGCACGGGTTGTATAAACCAAAGACCGTCATACCCCGTAACGCCGCACGTAAGGCGTCGTCAATTGCAATCTAGCGAAAAGAAGAGACGAAGCAGGTTTTCGGAGAATACCACATCCTTTGAATCGCCGGAGAAACGTAAATATAAAATACACGCGATTACATAGATTCGCTCGGAGACTAAAATCTTAATTATCATTTCAGTTCCCCAGAGGATAAGAAGATCGAGAAATACGAAACATTAAGTTGGAAATATTTTTAACTTTGTTGACTGTACTCTATTTTTTTACAATTTGTGCATTTCCATTCACAATGTATTACAAACCTATGGAATTATAAAACGACGGTTATGTATTTTACTATTTTGTACGAAAGCTGTATTAAAATAAAGAACGAGAAGAATTATATACTGCGTACAAGATTTTAAATGTCATCCTCACATCATAAAACGATTTTTCTCCATTATTTTTCACATAATATCCGCTTCAAACTATCCTACAAGAATAGTCTTACCTTTTCCAGAAATCCCGAATTCCCCAGCGATGAAATGAAAAATCAGCAATAATACCGAGTTGACAGCGAAGTGTCCAATTCTAGCGAGACCTCGAGTTAAGAAAGGGGTCGGAAAAAGTGGGAAAGGGGTGGTGGGGGATGGGAAAGATGGAGAGGTAGCCGGTATACGAGTACGAGTGGAGAGCGGCGCTTAGCAGGGCGGTAGTTGCGCGAGCATACAGAGCGGGCCAACCGAGCGTAGTCCGCAAGTTGTGCTTGGAGACCACAGCGTGAGTGGGAGCGAGCAGCCCCCGAGGAATCAAGAGGCTGAAGAGTCCAACTGAAAGAGCCGGCTTCTACTCAGTCTGTCCGCGGCCGCCCGTCAACAGACTTCTCCGGCACAGTCTTGCTCGCACTTTCGGCCTCACTCGGAGCCGCACAAGCCTCGTGGAAGCCACATGTCGTGCGTGGTGCAGCTGCTACCGGCACCCTGACCGTTCGCCAGTTCGCCGATATATCCCCGACAAACAGGGTGTCCACCAATAAGCAGTAGCAAGGAGCCGCGCGCTACCGATTTATCGGGATTTTTCGGGGTGAAATTTACCCTTATATGAGAGTGACAGCCGGCGAGATACGTGTGAAGTGACACACACCCTGTAGTGAAGGAGACTCGGCGATATGTGGTTCGTACGGGGTATTTTGTTCGGCCTGATCGGCCTGCTACTTGTGGCCTCACCGCCCTGGTGCACCACCGATGCCTTCAACGTTGAGACGAAACACTACGCGGTCTACAAGCACGAGACCAACTCCATGTTCGGCTTCGCCGTCAGCACCTACCGGGACAAATCTGGACGTGGCTGGTAAGTTTTTATGGAATACCGATTACTTATCGATCTTCTCTCGAGATTCTCGTCCTTGGCGGACGAGATCGGATTGTCGAGTATCTCACAGCGATATATATCCCTCGCTCTCTCAGGCTTTTGGTACACGATGATAGCCAATCGATAAGAGGCTGGATCAAAGATAAATTCAAGAGCGGATCTTTAAGAGATCGCATTTAATCAAATACCGCGCGTTGTTGGGATACTGCATATTAACGAGATGTTTTTCAGCCTCGCGACGGTTCAAGGATAATTATGTGTACATTCTCTGATAATGACTGTCGCCGCGCGCTCGATTGAGATCATCGAGTCGAAATACCAGAAGTCGCGACAATCTTTTTCAAGCCTGGCGGTAGTGCCATTCACGATGATGGAATGACCTATGATCGCGCGCGCGTGCGAGTTACTCATCGATTTTTAAGTGACGCTGAATGCTGACACAGAGGTGTAGTTTCTGAGAAAAGAGAGAGACTTCTTGTGGTCAGTGTCTCCGTTTCCTCTGAGTGCGGAACTAAATCGGAAATAGCGAATGACATCATGAAATTTAGGCGAATTCAAGTTTTTTTTAACACGAAGCAGTCTCATTCTCGTTGGTCCCTTATCAATTTGAGTCATGGGTGTTTCCATTACAGCAAGACTCGATGTTTCTTCAACAGTGTGTCCAAGTATTGCGGTTTAACACTTGTTTACACAGCACTCCCACCTTATCCAGTACACAAAATCGCGCATCGCATATCAGGCAAGCAATGAATCACTAATAAAACACATGCGAAACCGCTAAACGGCGGGAAAAAGTGTCTGGCGAAGATAGACGCCTTATAATCTGGCGCGCGTGTTAAACCTGTAGTAAAGGGTTCGTGCACTTTATTGGCATGCGAATGATGAATACGCACACCTACGAGGATAGATCGACCACGCTCTCCTTTTAAGTCCCCGTCCCAGAAAGCAGTGAGAGAGAACGAGAAAGAAACTCCCACCGTCTGATCGAGCTATTTGCCTATGATTTCAATAAATGAATGATAAACCTTCGTGTCCGTCGACGCCGGCTATGATCGAGTGGCTCCTCTCGACGCCACTAACGCCTTTCCGCTAACTCGTGAAAGATGAGAAGTGCGCAATCCTACTTAGTTTCAATTTAAATTTCCCAGCTGAGACTGGTATCAGATTTCTCCGATTCCAAGCGCGGCTCGGCACATACAGCGCTCTGGTAACACGCTCGGACTTTCATTTTAATGTGCAGCTATTGCCCTCGGTCTTTATGGATCGTTAAATCTCTTAGTTGCGATCGTAAAAGCGCACTCGTAATTATCACATTAAGACGATTCACCGGTGCAAACGAACTTTAAACTTGACACTCGACTTGCAACTAGATTTTCCTTTTCGACCACTTGTCCGAGCACACTGTCGCCGCTCCTTAAGTCCTGTTTTCCTTGGCTCGTCCCTGCATCCAAGGAATACGGAGAGCGTCTAATAACAGGTGTTTCAAGGAACTTAGAGCGATCTTGCTCGCCTTTTATGTCCGCGTGTACGCGCCCAGGGATTGCTACTCGTCGCCGTGTACTTCATCGTTCTTCGTCCGGTTACATCGCCGGTTTCTCCGTTTCCCGATAAGTATGATAGAGAACTGGGTTTCTCTTCTCACGCGAGCACTGTCCTCCGGGCCAGTCTTTCCTTCGTGTCGATTTTTCCGACGACCCGTGTCCCGAGGATAAGGTGTTTCTAGCTCTGCTCTCGAGCGGAGAGGTCTCTCGTGAGTCACGCTGGCCACGAATAAACGTTTCTGCTCCAGCTCCTCGGGCGACGACGGATATAAATAATGCCCGGCAGAACGAGGAAACGCGGGTAATGGCATCGCCATGGAAAAACTTCGGCTCGCGCGAAAGGTCGCCGGGGTGTCCGAGTGGCATAACTTATTCCAGATAACGGAATGCTCGACTACAAGCCATATACCTTCGCTAGACTGCTTCGCTAGCATTAACATTAAATATTCCACCGAACTAGACTTTTCTCATCGTACAAAACATCATAAATTTCCTACTAATTTTCCTGTCGCACTTGAAAGTCGATGTTAATTTCAAAGTATAGAGGTTCGCGTAGCTTGAATTAGGATCAATGGAAGGAGTAGATGATTTATCTCGTTGGTCCACGTCATTTTTCGCTGGCTTCTTGTCACTCTTCCGTATTTGGAGTCTTCGGGGGATGTAATACGCGAACAATAGTCGCACGAAATTAAGAGTACGTGTTGCCTTGTCGAGCCGAAGAGCGCAGGAAGTCCGGATTACATATGAGTTACGAGAAACTTCGTAGGCGCTTATATTTAGGCCAGCCCGTAGGAGCTTTACGAGCGTTCGTCCTCGTTAATTTAACGTGCGGCGAACGCGCCCGACTTACCGCCGCACTCTCTGCGCCACTATTCCTCTCTCTCTCTCTCTTCCTCTCGCTCATTCTCTCTGTCTCTGTCTTCGCATTAATCCCCGAAATAGAGTCTAACAGAGGTATTTATAATCGAAAATCGTACCTCAAGCTTACGGACCTCGCCATTTGGTCCAGCATTCTCGTAGACCGTTACAATTCGCGCGAATCTTACTCGTTTCGTTGAAATGTCACTACGAGAGTTTCAATTTCACCGCAATGACAATTAGGGATAATTGAAGCTATTAAATGAGTACATGAAACAGTGTCGTATGAAACTTCCTGATACGTAGCGCGGCTCTGATGTCACATGTATCGGAAGAAGAGCGTTTATAGTTGATTCCAAGAGTACGTCGCATCGGGATACAGGATGTTAGGTCATCATCGTTACAACTATGTCACGTGGGAGGCGCATCACTCCCTTGTCCCTCTGATTAAAACCTAGCTAATCTTTGTGTTCGATCTATTATCCCACCCTTCTGCCTCACTGTTGGTGATATCCACTTGTTGGCTTAGTTACTTTTTCAAAGCATTGTCGAACCCGCGTGAATCGGGGTTGGGCTTTTAACATTGGACTCTGACAATCGGAGTTTAAGGGAAGATGAAATTGGAATTGGTCTCCCGTCGTTTTCTATGCATACTACTTTAAGATGTCATCTGATCGATGAAACTTATCCAATCCAGGACCGCCCTTGTACCGGAACTATTTTCCTTGTTCAATCAATATTATCTAGTGTTCGAGTTTTTTCTTTAACCAAGTTAGAACGAGTGCAAGTCTCTTGGGATCTTGCGAACCGGAAGCTATAATTCTCTAAGGCGGTAGTGACTGGATTGGTTAGCGTAGTACTTGGTTCACTAGATAAGTCAAACTAGCCATGCAAAGGGCAGCCTGTCGACATCGATCTCAGTATCGATCATAGCGAGCAACCAAGCGACCGCCCGCTGGGCCTCTCACGCCATATTAATTTTAAGTATGACGTGTGCGTGTGCTCTGACCACACCGACTCCCACGTGTGTGTGGCATGCATATTTTTCACGCACCATCGTGTTCCCAAGAGATTGGAAGAGTGCGAGTGAGTCACACAAAGGTGTCGCTGAGAATACTGCCTTTAAAAGACACGTTGGCTCATGACCTTACGTACAAGAGATGAGTACGACGAACGTCACAGGTATTAATCGAGGTATGACGGATTCACTTCAATGACTAATTCCTTCCGGGTTTCGTACGAAGCCCTCGAAAAACTCATTCATTTCTATAGTCTGATGAAGGAGTGCAGCTGTCCCCGGAGATACCGATACAAATAGTAGGAATAAAACAGTCGAATGATAAGGGAGATAAAGGGGTCAATTTATGGATTGAATTAATTACTATTGACGCAAGTCACGATGCTCGTTTCGAGGAAGCAGAACTAGTTCTCTTTGTCAAGTGGAGTTCTATTATGTTCCAGTACTCTTCCCAGATATTCCGAGGAAGCGTATCTTCTTATCAAGTCCGCCTCCGAGTGATAGTGGGTCACTGTGCTTACCAACAAGTTCGAGTTAACTCTTGTCTTCTCGCTGCATATACTCATCTCGTTACATCAATTTCTCGAAGCCAAGCCAGTCAAGCGTTTCTTTCTTTGATCTTGTTTTCGGAGCGCATTCAATTCCCACGAGTTCTCTTCTTCGTGTAAAACAGTCGGTCTTTACAAAGCGGTCGGTTCGCACGAACTACCGCGTGCTTACGGAGCGTGTCGATACCAGACGGAAACGAGGATTCAATTTCCTCGTTTCCGCTCGACTCGAACGAAACAAAAGTCACCGGCGTCGGACTGTCTGTCTGCTCGACGATGCACTTTCCTTTTTTTTTCCTACTCGCTGCTCGTTTCAACATGTGGTTGAACGCTCTGTTTTATGAGTCTTGTATGAAGTGGCGCGAGATGCATCTTGCAAAATATAGGACTCGTTAGTGTAACGAGCATTTATCGGACTATTCGACAGGATTATTCAAGGATTACAGTTCTCGTAAAGCATGATACTTTTATAATTCATTTTATACTACATTTCTACGATCATCCTTAAGGATTGCGATGTGGAAAGAGTGTGGAGCGCCGTGCGAGTGGTGTGATACATGACGATTATGCGGAGTAAGGTCTCGAAGAGCAGTGTAAACAGAGATTTAAACGGAAGCCGGTGAGTAGTTCTCACTGGCGAATAGCGTGCTTCGCTGGCGACTGGGTTAAGTACGAGGATCTTCGTAAGACAGCTCGTTACTCATCGCTGCTTATTCTCTCTCTCCGCTCCGGCTTTTCTCTTACCGCCCACCGCGAGTAATCCTGGCACACCTTCCAATTGATTACCGAATCACTGTTACGTGGCATTGACAGTGAAACCTTTCGTCCTTCGATCCCACGATCCTCTCTATCTATTCATCCATCAAGTTCCCACCAGGCTGAGCTATTACAAATGACCCAAGACATCATTTCCCTTCGATGAAGCATTCCATTGGACAAGGAAGTGGGAGTTCCCACTCCGTAAGCAAGAAACACTTAACGCGGGAAGAGATCGTTTGATCTCGAGGCGAGAAATTTTCTGGGCTGCTGGACTGCACGGATATATTCTGGGTGAGGTAAAAAGAAGCGAAAAGGAGGAGAAGGAGAGAAGAAGAAGGATGAGAGGTAATGAGGATCGCGTGAGGCACGTGCCCGATGCTCCGTCTATGTCATTATCTGGATGAGGAGAGCTGCCAGCCGCAGGACCTGTTACCTTTAGGCCTGCGCATGCAAACCACCACCGCTGGTTCTGCCCCTTACACGTGCTCGACATGTGCATCCGTCTCCTCCCATCACGCAAGATGAATTCCGCCCGGCAAAGAAGTCCTTTTAATAAACTTACCCACCAATTACTTCTCTTTAATACAAGACTCATCCAGGATATTCGAAGCTCGTATTATATCAAGTGCTACTAGTACGCTCGACAGCTGATCGCTCGTTTAGACGCATAGACAGCTGACAGACAATACTCGTTTACGAGAATCCGCTCATCACGCGCGCAAATCCCACTGCTTTCCTACTCACTACTGGCCGCTCTCCCGAGTGAGTGCGTGACGCGCTGACTGCTGGTACGTGAAAGTCATTAAGCATCGACGCAACGTGAGAGTGCAATTGAAACGGCTCGTTGAACGACTTAGAAGCGCGCTTCCGATGTACTCTGCGGAATGCGGGCGGCGAACGCCCCTTTAATTGACTGACATCTTCGAATGTTACTCATAGAAAATGCACAAGCAATTATTATCGATTATATTGTTTTGGTTATCTTAAATACCCTTTTATCTTCCGTTTCATTATACTAAATGAACGATCTTTGAATTTATTATCTCATCTATCAATTTTATTTATCTCAAATATACTTTTATCTTTCACTTTATTATATTAGATCACACTAAATGTATCATGCGTTACTCTTTCGAACTCAATTACCAATGCGGAAAATCGTGTGCTCCAGTTCGTGCAGTTTCAAAGTGGCGCACGTATACCCGGTAATATTACCAGGTTGGAGTAAGCGCAATTCGCGGCTACTTTGTCGGGATTTTTTCTCTATCGATTCCGCAGATCTGACGAGAACGAGCTAGGGGAGCGACTGACATCGCGAGCAGTGAGTCGAATTGACAGCGGGTATCGTGTGTCTCTTGGTGTCGCATTGCGCTACCGAGTACACACAGCGGAGTGATACACTTGAAATCACAATTGCTAGTACACGTGCCCTCCTTCCCGGGTGGGGCTCGACGAGAGTGACGCTCGTTGAATATCTCGGGCATATGTGTCACGTACAATAAACATTGTCGCTCTCGGCCGCCATTGAGTGTGTAGGTGTAATTAGCTATTTTTAACGCGGTATTGCAACATCGAAATCATCCCGATAATTATTTCGCGCGCAGATATTGCGTAAGTGTATAGAGTATTATTTTGTAAATTTATTATAATTTATTATAGTCGATGAAAATGAAGATATAAGTTAAGAAAAGAGAGAGAGAGTACCGTTTGGAGCATATGTATCCCGGGAAATTTGAGCTATGGTTCCACCTTCCTGGGGAAAAACCGTGCCATAAGATCCTCGGTTATTGCACGTGTTTCTTTTCAGTTTATAGTAGACCCGAGGAGAATTTCGAAATTTCCAAAATGTGTTTCTTGCGTGTCAGTGAGAATGGTTTGACAGCGTACTTTCCGTCAATCCTCCGACTGTCCCTTGGTAGTATTGGCTTGGTCAGTCGTCAGTCCTGACGACCATATGGCGACGGGATGTCCATATACGCGTCGTCCGTCAGAAGTTTTCATTGTTGCCTCGAACCGGCGGCACTTCGACACATGTTTCCTTCTTGGAGTGCAGCTGGTAACACGAGAAACGGCCAGCAAATGAGCGAGGCGGCCTGCACTTACCAGGGACAGGAAAGCCACTTCACAGGTAGCCGCGCTCGCGCGCGCGCGCGCCAAGATTTATAGTTCCTTCCGGAATTTCCGTTTTATTGCACCGAACGCTCGGCATGTGCCATTTCTAAATAGCTTACTCCTCTTACATTAGTAAGATTAGTCCTGGCAATTTAACGCTTCGTAGAGGACCAAGTTATTCGATATTCGTTCATCCGTAACCGTTCGATCCTTTTATACCGGCTCGAACGGATTCGCAAGTTCATTCTCTTGCTTCTGCTGCTTCGGACAAGGCGCGGCGCACTCAGCAAATTAGATTACACGATATGGGCAAGGAGTTACGCAGTCGGCAATTGCATCGTCAATAACAGTGCAACTGGGTCAGTGCACGGTAGGAAGATGCTGATTTCAGTGTGCTCTTCAATTAATATGATTAAGATCGAGCTATTAATCTCTTCAACCACTTAATCACTCCTTAATCTCAAACGCTCAACTAATATTTTCCTGTATCACGAATTACAAAGTTAATTCTCCCTCATCCTGAACAATGCTTCTTCCGGATGCTGCGCCTTTGAATCTAGTTAAGCCGTTACGTCTACCTTGAAATGCGACGAATGTTATCGCGCGATCGACAATGTGGTCGGCGAGAATTGGAATTCCAGGTGCCGCAGCAGCGTGTAACGTCTTTTATTAGCAACGAGGCTGACGCAAATGAGCAAACGCAGCTGCGCTAGTCTGATAAGGATAATTGCAGAAGGGAACGGAATCGCAAATTTCCATGCTTCCCTCGGTGAAACGACCAACGGCGAGGATATCGTGACTATCCTCGCGTTTCGCAAAGTCTGGCGCCCACATGGTTTGCCAGTTTTGTCTACTTCTCGGACGACCTCCGTTCGCACCATCCTTACAAAAGCCTTTTTGAGCACGTTCCAAACTTTAAACCAGACCTATTCCGCTCCTACGTGATCATTCCGCAAATTTTACCCTGACACTCTTTTGGACATCATAAAATTTATTCGACTCTCTACTTTCTCACTCGTTCATGCATTCAATTGGAGAGTGCGAGCGAGTAATAATATTCTTACTATAAACTCTACTTATTAAATGGATTGGACAGTTGTATGGAGTATCGACGGTGGGATTCAGTGTATGGACAGAGGCTGTTTCAAGACCTTGAATCCATTCGTCGTGACTCGTAGACAGTACCTTGAGCTCGGCCGAGTCGACGACCAAATGCAAATCACGGAATATTCAATTGGTACTATGATTGCTTACAAGCGAGTTGGCTGTTCGATCTCTCGGTGATCTTTGAAAGGATATTGCTTCTTTATACCGTCGACGTGCGAAGTATAAATCGAAATGAAAGGAAATATTTTTATTAAATTGAGATGAATTTTGTACAAGATTTTAGTATTTTCTGTATTTCAGAATCGTGTCTGAAATTATTACAGCTGACATGTAATAACACTTGCGAAATATCGTGATGAAAGTAAGTTCAATTGCTAGTGTGTTCTGAGTGGGTGGAATACAATTTTCATGGTTCATTGCTCGACGGTATCCAGAGCTTCTCGTGTCGCGGCTTCTTTTGTGAGATGTTTCCTGTTTGATAGCATCGAAATCACGAGGCATCCGGGAAGACTTCCTTCAGGGGTGATCGATTAAAATACAATTTGTACGTGAATCGTATTCCAATAAGTCTTCGATCTTCCAAACCCTTCTTTTTACTTCCTACGAATCTTTCGTCTGTGAAGAATAACTAGCAAAAAGTGTAGGGAATGAATTTTCACGCATAAGATCGTAGATCAAGTGACGTGGACATGCGTTACGACCGATATTGCTGTGAACGATTGTGCAGAGTATGCTTTTGCCCACAGTGAAAGCCGAATGGTGTTAGTGTGGAGGTGCTCCTTATAAAGTAGCGGAGAGTCGACGTCGATACGCCTCCGTGTTCGCCGCCTCCTTGCGTCATCGAGCGATCGCTCGCGCGCTTCTCGACGACGCGGTGACGACGGCTCGATCCGCCGCTCTATACGCACCGACCGCTCTGCCTTGCCAGTGCCCCTTAAATTTCTCTTACACACAGCCAAATGTCGAAACAATTCGCCGACACGACCAATGTAAATACCGAGCGTAAATCTTCTCCTCGTTTTCGTCCTTTCTCCCTTTGAATCCTTTCTTAAACCCTACAAGTCAGGCTTTCAGTCAACAGGTCTTAAACGCGTCTAACACACTTGGCGTTACTTTTAGTTAGAATTTGATAGACAGATTTTTAGTAATAAAAAATTCGAAGAAAATACATAAATTTGAAAAACATCGATCAGCTTCCTAGTACTTCGAAACTACGATAGAACGTTACGGGTCCTTTTACGACCCACATTTAGAAAGTATCGGTGATCGAGCTGGCGTCACCTCGAATTCTTCCCTCTCCTTGCATCTGTCAAAGCGAGATTTATCGGCGCGTATGCTTATACGATCGCTTATCATGCTTGTCATAAAAATACTGCTTGTATCGGTGATTTCATTAGAGCGGCTGGGGTTAGAAACGACAGTGCGTGCTTTCCTTCAAGCGGCACGCGATGCACTAAATCGTAATAAATATTTGTCATTACATCCGGTAAGAAATCTCAGTTTTTCAGATTAATTTCCAGCCTGCTTTCAATTAACTCTTTTTCTGTCGTAGCGCGCACGAAGGAAACGTATGATCGAATTTACAGGACGCGCAAAGAACTTTAATTAGAGAGCGCGGCGTGCCAAGGGAGAAGGCGACGGTAATGCAACGTCGGCTAGATCAGCGGAATCTCATTATGGCCTGAGCAATAATATGCTCGGCGGAGTTGCATGTGCATATCGCGCGGAAGGCGTGCTGCTGCGTTGGTTTTAAATTTCCTAGCACGCACGGGCTCATTAGCATATACGCGTTCCCGGAGAAGCAGCCGAGGAGTTCGCTGAACTCGACACCTTAATCTTTGATTTCATTCGGAAAGACCCTGCTTTTCTATCGGCAATCTCATCAGCCGATGTGTTTCTCTGATAAAGCTTGTTCTCTGACATCTTCGATCTTCAACTTAGCCCTTTTGCAGCATCTTCTCCAGACTTTATTAAGAGAGTTCCTCGTATCTGGCAACTGTAATTTTGTACTGTCGATCGTCTGATCGGAGAGGCTTGAGATACCAAGTAAGATTGGGCGAAGGTCCTTCTCTCTCTCTCTGCTTCTCTCGTAATACTTTCTGGAGAGGCATGGGAGTCCACTTCCCTCTGAAGGGCCCAAAGTGTTACGTGATTTCCGGCTCGGAGTGCGAAGACGCATGACAATCGGCATTTTATATGCGCGTACACGTGTTTCAGGCTGCTTCTAATGGATCCGCTTCGACCTGTCATATTTCCAAATTTATCTTGTCGATTTTTGTTTTTATATCTCTGTGGAGTTCATTGAACTTTGAGATTCTCTGATTTTCAAAGGGTTTGGAAATCGGAATAAATCGGAAAGTGAGGATGGGTTTTCTGAGGAATCTCGACGGACTAGTTCAGTGGCACAGTGATGTTTTCAGAGATCGAAAGCTCTGATATTCCTGGTGGAAAGACGGGACGAACGGACGAAGGCGGCATTGAGCAATTCGCCAAGTACGGCTCCGGCTATCCTTACGGATGGAGCCGTCCGATTTTGCCAAATACGGGATTACAAATGCGCGTCTGCGTTCCGGCGTCGCGATATAAGTCAATACGACGGCCTCACGTGCCGCGAATAAAAGGGACGCCGATATTTATTTCGCCGCCGGCTATCAGACTCCTGGTTACACGCACCGCCACGCTACTCAACTCGATTCACCGCCAGTCCACGCAATTTCAAGCTTGGCTATCCAAGAAAAACGGCAGAACAAACTTAACAGTATTACAGGAAAGAAATACTCTTCTTTCTAAATAGAAATACATTTCAAAAGATTCTTGTTGAGAAGAAATAAATTTCCTTTAAAACAGTTTTCTTTTATAACAAAATTAAGTCTAAAAATTCTCAGTGTTCCAAGACTTTTTTAACTTAAGCGCGACAACATATCTCCGATTTGTCCGCCAGCAGTAATTGCCAATGGTTGGCTAGCGCAATTTCCGAGGCTAATGTGCCTGGAAGATTTATTTATCCATTTAGTCATGGAAAAAAGTTCCACCGGCGTCTGTGATGCCGAGCGAGCGAGACCAGCTAGTTTCTAGCGATCCAAATGAAAGTCCGATGGATTTATTGATCATCCTGTCAACGATCTTCCGCGCATAGTCACACTGACGCGAACTCTAATTCACTCGGCGCCTTTCCACTATTTTCCCACGGGGCTTGAAAGTCAAAAGTTTACAGGATTAAGTACTTCGTCCAATGGTATTAATCGACAGATAGAAAGTAGGATTTTGATTACGGTAAATTCAAGTGTCACGTATAAGCCATGTGTGGCCATTCTTGGATGATGGAATCAATCCTTACCTTGCACAGAATTCTATGCGCCAGCATACACTCTGCCACGCGTGCCACTTCGACATACCCGCACGAGTTGGCGTATCAAAATGACAGTAATATTGCAAGCGTCACATTATCCGAGAGTTGCGAGACCATTTTGCAATTGTGCCAGCGATGCAGTTACACTCTGTTGTGAATACTTGGATTGAGCTTGGTATCAAAGCCTTCGTAAATAGATTCATCGTATTGAGTATGCTTTTTCCAGAAGGCATCCAAGACATTTCCGCGATCCAGACAATCCAGTGTCGACGAATTAAGATATTCCCATATGGAGAACGCATTCTTTTCTGGTATGCGAGTATACTAAATAACAGTGTTCCACGTCGAATTCCCCTGTCGCATACTCCTGGATTTTTAACGCTAATTTTACCAGGATCGTGCAATGATGCGAAAAAAGTTGTGGAATCTAAATCGTTCTCCAAAGCGGACGGGTAAGTATTGTAAATGTTGGTATCGACTTTCCCTCGGTATCGGTCTGCTGGTAGCTGTTCAACCTGACTCTTGCTAGACAGTCCATCTTTGCTGCCCACTGTTACCACCTAGACCGGCTCACCTGAGCTTGCCACCGAATCGCATTCATATCGATTGGTAGCTACCAAGCGAAAAGGGGACAGCAAACACCAGTGTCCATAACAAGTCATGAAAAAATTCATCCTACCTTCGTAAACTTTAATACTTTCAAAACTTTATCACCCAGTCCGTTTGTGGGGATACAAGCTTGAAACACGATCAGGTTATCCGGTACACCCGTCATACAAATACAACCGGTCAAATAAATCGCGAGAAGTTGGAGGAGTTCGGACAAAAAGAGGGCGGCGTTCTGTAGAGAGGTGGAATCGAGGGGGTCCAAGGGAGAGAAAGAGATCTAGGCGTTTGTATTCGAGGTATCCCGCGGGACCGGTTCGCCCCTGCATTCCCGTTGCCTTGCAAGCGTCACATATCGGTGGCCGAGTTCGCCGGGCAAATGCTGGGAGGGAAGAGGGCGAAAAAAGGAGAAAGAAAAATATAGTGGGCGAACTTAAGGCCTCCTCGAATCCGACCCACGTTCGCTATTAGCCGTCGTGTCTGCCAGTCTTTCGAACATTAAGGCCGTAAACGTATCGAATTTCGTCGTTCGCCACCTTCGTATAAGGTGAGCCCTGCTCACCTTAATGGCCCTTCCGTTCGCACATTTTAGCTCCCCGTTAAAATCCTTCCTTGGAAGCCTTCTCCTACCATCAAGCGTATATTGACTGACGACTCACGCAGTTGGAAAGTCGCTAATTAATTAGAGGCTTTATAAGCTCGCACAAGTTTTTACCACTGAACCAGTGTCATGCGGTTCATTGCCAATATGAATGCTCGCAAACCTTCTCATCGGCGCAGTCAGTGCACATTCATGTGTCCGGTTACATAACCGGCATAATCGGCACTCCTTCTTCCAAGCGTGTTCAATGTGCGTGGATATGACTTGTAACTGGCATGCAAGCGTCCCGCTACTAGTTGCAGCCTAGAAGTCAAGAGTGTGCCAAGGTTATCTCGTCGAGAGACCAACGTTTCGCCAGTTAACCGATTGACGATCGACAATAAAGGAAGTCCTTCCCACGTATGCGCGGCCCAGATTCCACCGTGATGCTCGTCCACGAACCTCTGCTTTCAGCTGGGAATCGATGCTTTTCAAGAGTCCAATCTCCAGTTGACGGGAAACTCAAGTTCTCCGAATCATCGACGATTATAATGTGCCGATTGTGAAGCTCTTACCCCTTTTGGAGAAGCCGAGGTTCCATTATGGTGCGATAATGCCACGACTCGCATCATTTATCAGTCTGAACGGGGATAAGTTTATCGGGCGGACACTTTTCTTACAATAGTCCTCTTTATTCCATGCTAAAAGCAATGCTAAAATTATACCTCCGGCGAGTGACGAATTCGAGTTTTGACATCTTCAAGGTTCCTTCGTTAAAACATTGCAAAACGATTTGATAATTTGTTTTAATCTTGTTGGTGTCGAATAAATGAAGTCTGGTTGGGACAAAGTAATTCTGACTAGAGTGGTATGAATCATTTGTTCACTGGGTCACGATAGAGTTCAACCCTCCCAGGTGGACACACCCTGTTAGATAATTAGGCGATCGATTGTCCAACCTAGCCATTTTCATATTGTCGATGAGGATAGATACGAATCTTCACAAACCCTTAATAGTTGATTGCATAAACGCCACCTGATTTGAATCTAGTACAATTATGATTGACGATGTTTATATAGTAGAACTTATAAGATATTATCCTTCTAAAACCATTAAAATGAGAAAAAACGCCAAATAGCAATTTTCTCCCAATAAAGTCTCGTATTTAAAACTCTTACGCGAAAATTGTAATACTAAACATAGAGCGAAAAATATATAATAAAAAGATATATATATGACACAAGAAAGCCAAAAAATCGAGAAATTATAAAAAAATATTTGAAGTAACTTTTGCAAGAATCAAAGTGAAAGTTTCAAATGAGCCGAAAACTACAACTGCAGACAACTACTACTTACAATCTTCTGATGCACAGTTGAATTCATCCAGCAGAATTACCTCGAATCCGTGCGGATTGTTTACGCTCTCTCATTCGTACGTCAAGGTGGAAGTTCTAATGAATCACACCTCGACCTCCTTCCGATCGCTCGAATAATGGCGTGCGAGAGCGGAGGCGTGGGTGAGGCGTGTTCATCGTGCTCGAAAAAAAAAAAGGTGGAGCCGACAATTCTTAACTCAATAATGATAATGGCCAATTTGGCGGGCGAAGCGAGCGCGTTGAAATAATTGAATACGTTAAAACTGACTCTCCGACACACGAGAATGCTTTCTCAGTGGCAATTAAATGTCGGCGGGCTAACGAGTGAGATAAGATAAATTCATTGAGAATCGTTCGCATGCGATTCCATTATATCAGCAGACTCAATTTCACCCGGCGAAGTCGGCTGGTTTCTCTGCACGCACGTGATACGGGAAGTGTCGCTCTGGTATAATTAATCATTGTCATCAACACCTGAGAGACGGGCGCTCTTGATTCCGGCACGTAATTTTAGCTTGAAAGCATTTCCAACCATCAATGCTTCCCAGGATTTTTTTTTTATTATGATCTTTTATTACCCTTTTTTATGTCTTTTTATTGTGGTAAGAATTTTATTCTCACAGTGTTTCTCGTTGACGATTGGTAGACCTTACGAAATGTTCTTCATTCTACCTGACATAAAAGAGCGTTTCCTCGCTCGTACCGGTTTCCATTACGCCACTGTTGAAAATAGCTCTTAACCACTGGCCTCGATCTCAGAAATACGCGTGCATCCTTCTCTATCCACGTGTGATAACCAATGCCGAACGATAACCCCGGATTACTGTCACTGCGAATTTTGATAGTGCCAATCGTCCGCGAGATATTTCCTATCTGTTTTGTTAGTTGTAAGTGATGATAAAATGTGAGTTTGATAGATGGTTTATTGACTTTTGTAGGGCAGTGATAGGTGCACCTGAAGCTGAGACGAATCAAGGTGGTGTTTACCGAGGTGGCGCCGTTTACAAGTGTGACATCGCTGCCGACGATAGATGTGCCAAGATCCACTTCGACGATACAGGTAATACGCTCTGTCTAGTCACGTTTTATTGTGCATAGCATTGCTTTCGGGACATGTTCCTCCACGGATGAGTACGTTGCCATCACTTTACGAGCACGAACCCACACCCACACAACGCATTTACGAGTCGATCTCATTCATAATTTATAGAGCGTTGTCCACGCGGTTTTACAGTCGACGCTTGACATTTTCTGACATTTCGCTCTCAACTCATTCCTTACCGCCTGTGGCTTTTCCGATTTCGCCAGTTGCGGTTCAGTCGTTTTATAATTTCAAATCCTCGTAGCTTCTTCCTCCAGTTGAAGAGTGTTGGATCCCGTTTCAAGAGAGACGCGTACGGATTAGTGCTCGCGATGGTATTCGCTTTAACCCGAGCTCTAACTTCCGCTTCATTCTTTCGCTTTCCGGTTTCTGCACTTTGCGGCAGCCGCTCGCCGCTGGAAATATACGCGCCAGGCGCGTCGCAAGGGTTCGGAGAGTCGGAGTTGGTGGTTGTTCGCACTCGCTGACCCATATTCTCGTTTCTCGCCGACCATTAGAGCTCTGGAGCAGCGTATGCTCTAGCCAGCTTAGAAGCAACGGTGTAACCAACGGACTAGCCGAGCGAGTTATTCTTGGAGATTTTCCACCCACCCTGTCGTTGACCCATCCGGGACTTTGTTATAGTTGGCTGTTCGTCGAGTAGAACGCTAACGCTGACGTACTGTAATAAGTGACGACGAGCAGATTTTGTCGATTCATTTCGAACTTGACAAATGGTCCATATGTCACACATGACTATTAAAGTGATTTAAACTTTTCTCGCCATTATCAAGTAAATATATACTGTTATATATATAATAATGGTTAATTATCTAGAATCTATTACAGTAGAATAAAATTGATTCTATAACATTTAAACGATTGTCAATATCGAAAGGGTTAAAACCTGCAATCCGCTCTTATATAATCAAACTCATCCAGTCTATACAGAGACAAATTAGAACAGTGATAATACCAGGAATGTGAATATCACAAGGAGAATAATAAATTATCTAGAATCTATCACAGTAGAATAAAATTGATTCTTTAATATTTAAACGATTGTCAATATCGAAAGGGTTAAAACCTGCAATCCGCTCTTATATAATCAAAATTGTCAAGTCTATACAGGGACAAATTGGAACAGTGATAATACCAGGAATGTGAATATCACAAGGAGAATAATAAATTATCTAGAATCTATCACAGTAGAATAAAATTGATTCTTTAATATTTAAACGATTGTCAATATCGAAAGGGTTAAAACCTGCAATCCGCTCTTATATAATCAAAATTGTCAAGTCTATACAGGGACAAATTGGAACAGTGATAATACCAGGAGTGTGAATATCACGAGAAGCCGAGCAACCGGTTAAATTAATAATCTCAGATAGGATCGTAGATTTCTAGGGTGAGCAAGGGAGCGTGCTGGGTACACGCTCGGCGAGCACGGAAACTAATGCGCCGATGCAAATTAGAGTGGAATCACGCCGTTACGAATTAGATGCGGAGTTACACACCTCGTAGCCGGACGGTATCGCTGAGCGAGATCATTGCGCCTGGCGACGCCGATCGCCGCTCCGCAATTTGCCAGCGCGAAAGTAATTGACTGCTTGAGAGTAATCGGTAGGAAATCAGCAGTGTGGCCAAGCGCTGATTTCATACTATCGTGAGGACGGCGCTGCCCGATCAATTTGTGTCATGAGATCGAGATAAATGAACGCCGATTGAGACGTACCGAACGCCCACCACCCGCTGTTCTTTCACCCCTTTTCTTGAATCTGGAATCATGCTCGCTCAACCATGAATCTTTACATCATACCACTCACAATTATCAGCATGTACCAACAGATTTTTCCTGACACTTGTTGACTGATTCGAATCAATGTTAATTAGTACGATTAGAGCGAGATTTGAAATTAAGAGGAATTCGTTTAAAAGGAGTGTTTAGGAACGGGTTGAATCTAGATTGTTAGAGAATGTATGTAGAGTTGAGAAGAGTGTATCCAATTTTTGCAAGTGGCAAGTATAACAGAGTTGAGAGCAACAGGCATAGTAGTATTCTCAAGTGGTAGCTCTTTCCTGCATCCTCCTTAATACTACTCCTCTTACTCGAGAGGAGAAGAGAGGGCTCTCTGGGCGGCGGGAGAAACATTTTCAGGGAGTTCGTACTTATGTACATACACGAGATCTCAGCTCCGGTACATCCAATTAGTCGTGGCTTCTCTTCCTTAGTCAGCGATCCTCGTACGGACACACTTCGCTTTGATCGATAATTAGCCCTTATCGTATGCTCGACTCGGCAGTTCGATCTTGTCCAATTAGGATCGTACCCGGTAGCCATGGCATGCCGACTTCGCTCGAACGCGCGCCGCCTGATTCGACTCTCCTTTTAACGCATCGAAATTCTTCTTTCCTCTTCCTTATTTTCTCCCTTCGTCTTCGATTTACTATCTCGCTCGGTTTATTTACCTTCTATTTACGCATAACTTCACTCAGCTTCCTCCTACGATTACTACTAAGGTAATGCAATATTACAAGTATTCCTTTGCGCGTCGATACACATGTTACGCCGAGTTAATCTTCGATATATCGTGAATTCAATGACTGAATGAAAAGGCTAGCTAGTAATTTGCGAGCAGAGAACTCGGAGTAGTCATCGACAAATTGGCGACGGTAACGTAATAGTAAGATAGCAGTCATCGGTGAGTCAGTCGGAAAGAAGAGCAGCTATTTTCGATGCGAATGCTCTTCATCGTTAAAACGATCTCGGCGTCCCTGTAAATCGGAGCAGACACTATTTCAAAGACTGTTGCTAACTCGCGAAGAAATACTGGTGTAAACAATATTATTCTCGGCGATTATTCCCTGTGCTGTGGAAACAGGAGCCACTTTCGTAATGGTGTATGTGGTTTCCTGTCGGACTTCGATTTTTTGGAGTATTAAAAGTGTATGTAAATGAGAAGGCGAAAAGAAACAGTCGTTACGATAATATCGGTGTTACAATTCTTGTGTCGAAGTTGTGATAATTTTCCTGCAATAGCAATTAGTAACAGGAGATATAAAAGAATAGATGATTATAATATTCATTCCTATTAACGAAATACTTCAAACGGGAACCACTTTCGCAATGATGTATATGGTTTTCTATCGGACTTCGATTTTTTGGAGTATTAAAAGTGTATCTAAAAGGGAAGGCGAAAAGAAACAGTCATTACAATAATATCGATGTTACAATTATTTTCCTACAATAGCAATTAGCAATCAAAGATATAAAAGAATAGATGATTATAATATGCCATCGTATTAACAAAATAGTTGAAGAATTCTTCTAAGCAATCCGAATCCCACATTCCCAGTGCGTACGAGGAAGCGTAGAGTTCTCTCGCGTGTTTCCCGAGGTCACTCACTTCTTCGACGCCGACGTTGGGTAGCCTCCCGGTGCGTCGAGAACCCTGCAGACCGACGCTGTGGATGCTCAGGGATACGTAGAAGTATCTTCCGGCAGCAAGAAGCCGGCGATGCCTAATACAGAGAACCGTAAGATATCGCGCTGGTTCTAGGCTGCCCAAAGCTTCGGCATTTCTTGCTCGCCACCTGACCATCTTCACGGAAGGTCACTCTCGGAAGTTCTTCGCTCTCTTGACTCCACGCTTAATTGACTCCTTTCTCTAACGAGCGCTAATCGATTATATGATTGGACCCTCTAATAAAAGTGGAGCGCCTTCCTCGATCCGGACGCTCCCCAACGCAACGCAATTAAGCGTGTGATTATTCGGATATCTCGCTAATGGCTGCCAATTAGCGTTGGTTCCTAGTGACCGAAGACTTATGTTTAATACTAGACTCGATAATGACCGGAGAGTGCCTGGCAAGAGTGCAGTTATGTTTATCTCACCGGTCGTCCTACCAATCTCTAATCACCGTCATACCAGCACCATTAGACACTTCACTCTAATTAATTGTTTTAATTAAAATTAAAAGTCCAAGTAAGTACGGTTTTAACTGTTAATGATAGGTAGGTAAAGTTCGAGACTGTTACTTGGATTGCTGAGATGGGAGTGTCCGAAGGAGTTAAGGGATGTCGAGTCGAAGGACAGCTTCCGTTTAAGGATCAAACTCAACCGATACGGGTAACGGGTTCATTCTCTTAGCAAAATGGAGAAAGAACGATCGGCTCGTGCAGGGTGCCTCTTGCTGGGAATTCTACCGGCGTGACACCTGCTTGAAGGTTACTCACCGTGGAGAGAGATCATTGTGTACCTTCGTAAAAGGTCTGATTCATTGGACGACGGCCATTCAATTACACTGAATCACGAACCCGTTATTATTTCGTCGAACATTTATACCGATTGCTTTCATCGTTGCGTTGAATCAATAATAGTATTAATTCCATAGGAAGTAAGAGGTGTGATAGATTCTACTGTGGCCTGACAGGCTTGTTAAGATTAGGCTTTGCTCTTTGAACTTCGAGGGTTCGTATTTTTAGAGTGTTGAGAGGGTCGGATTAACGGCGGACTAAAAGGATATCGTTGCTCGGCACTCGAGTGTGTTCCGCATTCATAAACGAACACCTGCTCTTCTCCATCAATTCTTTTTAAGCGAGATTGTTTATCGAGGTAGAAAAAGTCGAGCTTGAAATAAGGATTGAATCAGTTTACTTCACTGCTCTCAGAAGGCAAAGTTCACTGGCAGTGAGAAGTCTGGCAAGTGCAAACGGTTAATCCCGTAGCTGGAATTGTTGCTTGAGCTCGTTCCTTCCGTTTCGCTTCATTCCGTTCCAGTGCATCCATCTCAACGACATATTAGGTTACCTGCTGGCTAAGGTGACTACCTCGCCGGATACCAAGAACTTTTTGTCACCTCTTCGTCCGGATCTGTGATCTCTGCCTTTTCATCCACCTCCTCCTCCTCCTCCTCCTCTTTCTCGATATCGACTCGTCGTTTAAACGAGCCCGCTGACTAATTGCATAAGACTCACCACGCTAATTGACGACTTTACTTTTTTCATTCCAGGACACAATCACGTGAAAAATCCAAGTGTGGCGGGCGGCTTGAGTCAAATCGACAACAAGACACTCCAATGGTTCGGCGCGACTGTTTCATCCTCTACTAAAGATGGTGGACCAATTCTGGTGAGTTTTCTCTTTCTCTTAAAAAGGCGACTATAATTTAGTACTTTTCCACCACTTTCACCATCCAATTCACAACGAACTAGGTAGAAAATATATTGACTCGTCGAGATTCAATTCCCAACAAGTTGAGTTAGAAATATTTCGCAAATTGAACGTGTTCTTCACGTAGCGGCAGATTGCAGCGCGTCTATGGAAATTCAGTTTGAGAGGAAGAGCAATCAGAGGAGCACGGATTGTTACTGCTAGCTGTTACTATTGCCTAGTTTATTACCCAGAGTTCACGGACACACGCGCAGCATCCGATAGTTACGCGTAGGCGCAGGGATTTCGTGAGAAATTGCAGGCGTCTGTTACAGGGAGCACGCGCTTCTATTTCAGGAACGTAAAACAAACCCAGCGTTGCCTCGCACTGATTTCACTCGGTGACTTAGAAGTCACCAGCAAGTCTGACTTATCAGTATATATGTATAAGTGTGGTATAAATATCGTAGGTGTTAAGAAATAAATTGAAACAGTGGCGTTGAAACAAGATGAACCCAGACTTAATAAAAGTCTGGTCTGCAAAAAGTTATATTGTTCCAAATTACAACGAATAATTTTCTTTAAATATTTCGTGATCGATTATTTTAACTTTTACATCACAAATTAATTCTATTGTAAAAGAAACAAACGTCACACACAGAATTAAGTAATATAAAAAATACACAAAATCATATAAATGCCTCACATATGAAATATATTTTACACATCTCCAACAAATTCTAACCGGATGTCGAGTGAAATACTCACATAATTCTCAACAATTTTCTATCCAAAGAATCTTCTATTTAAAAGAATAAATGAACTCGAATGATCCAAGATAGAATCATGCGGTTCGGATTGCAAGGCATTAGAGCTCTCCAGGTGCTTTCACACCCGGACACATGTGCTCCACGCGTCTTGAGCATAGAGGATCCCGAGAATCCCGTATGCAGGAGATGCAATAGTGCTGGCGGTATGCGGATAGCAATCTGGCGAGAGCGAGAGATCTCCAACCCTCGTCGGAGCTACCGGTGCCCTTTTTCAGCAGATTCGCGCACGGGCGGTCCCTATGATGTAGAGCCGACCTTATCTATCCGTGCGTGCGCGCTACACTTGCGTCCGATCCTTTGCATACTCGCACGTATGTGCGTATGTTCATCACGCGCGGTTGCGGTGTGCCTGAGAGAGATTGAATGCACTCGCGGAAGGAAAGTCGAGAGACACAGAGAGAGAGAGAGAGAGAGAAAGCTGTACACTTCTACAAACGAGTAAGAAAGAGACTGAAATACAGCGAGACTTTTTGGGGTTGCACCCTTGGACTCCCTCGTAATTAGTTCCAGAGTGGAGACAGACTGTCTACCGCTACCAAATACAGCCGGTGACTTGTTAGCGCGATAAAGGAAACTGTTGTTCATAGAACGAAACCTTAATCATTCTTCTGCAAAGCGAAGTAGTGACTTTCACGTTTAGCCAGGGCCGCTTGGGATTTGTCGAGACAGCCAGTAGAATTTCTGTCAACCACGATTGGTAAGGCGGGCCTTGTAAATAAGGCTTTGTGCTCTCTCTCTCTCCATCTTTTCCCCTCTCTTGGATGGAAGCTGGGAACGTATTAGTGGCGATTATCGTTCCCAGGGCCGCGTAATTTTCACATAGCGAGATGTCGCCCCGGTATTCCCGTATATTCTTCACCGGTCGTATTATGCCTGGAATTATCTACTTACTCCAGAATGCGGGGGCACGTTCCCCGATAAGTGCCGCCACACTTTTTCTAGCACTGCTCTTTCTCGCTTTCTCCGCGAGCGTAGGTTCCTACGCACGGTTGCCACTCGTGAATTAAGGATAAGTAATTACCGGCAATCATCACTGTGATCAGTACACCGCCATTTTCGAACAGCGGATACAGACGTATTTCAATGTCTAGCATTATTGAATGCAGACTGGATTATTAAAAGGTCAGTGTCTTTCTGATTAATAACCAATCTCCATGGGAGTTGTTCGTCGATCATCGCCGGTGGTTGGTACGTGCTGCTCATTTGCGATCTCGACATGCACACTTCGTCATCCGCTTCTGCTACGAAAACATTGTGTTCGATAGCAAAGTTATTCTTGTCACGTTACAGAGTGACGTGCATCTCTGACTTAGGTGGTGAAAAAATGAATCTGAATCCACTGGCATAACCCAAGGGACTGACGCTTGATTCCTATCAGCAGCTGTCCTTGATTCAGTCCACCCTTAATGCTCTCACGGTAGCCGTCCGGTATGTCTGTCTGCAGTCAATCAATGACAGGATTTCTGGTAGCAGTTTGTAGTGCAGCATTTCTTACTGCCAGTACCGGTTAGCTGCTCGAATGAATATTCACCGCGTGGAAGGGTAGAGGAACGGTAGTGGTTGGGTGACGAGTCAATGGGATAGTATCGCCAGCTTGCTCACAGAAGGAGAACCGAATAAACGATTTCTTCGACAAGGCTGTCAATCGATCGATCGAACTACGCTGATCCAGCTCAGTGGGACGTCCGCTCTTTCCTCGTACAAATGACTCGATCTGTCGCCTATCAATCGTATCGACTTGAAAACCTGTGCTAAATACTCGACAACTCACCGAGCGCCTCTTACAGTCTTTCGACTAATTCCCAAGCAGTGCGATATAATTAGTTGGTGCGGAAAGAGAAGGCCAATTAATGTCGACCTCCTATCAACTTGCACTTTGTCCAAGCCATTTTAGGTCTTTCTTCACTATGACCGTCTGTTCTTCATCCTGTTCCCTAGCAGCTTTGTTAACTCGCCGACGATCCGAAGACATGCTCGCTTGATTACTCCCAGATGTCTCGCGCCCACTAACTTTCATTTCTCTTTTCGCCAAACAAGGCTATTCTCTCATTACTCTTAATAACTCACCACTAGTTTCATCCAACTATTTTATTAACTTCATTATCGTACAAAAATAAAATCTAAATTACATTAGACATTGAAATTCCACGGCAAATGGAGTTGGAAAATTTATCCGTGCACCGGGTAGTCGATCAATCGTTACAAGCCGACGTAAAATACAGCTTGCCGGAGAATCGAAGGAAATAAATCCCATGGCAAAGTGGCGAGTCTCGGCAAGAAGAATTCAGGAAACAGGAACCCGGAGGGGGTTGGGGGAGGGATAAAATACAGGCGGGCTTTCGCGCGATAGAGCCGTGACATTCTTTACGCGCTGCAAGTTGAATCCCTACAAAAGGCCGAACACGAGGATCTCTCGATTGACCGTGCGCCAGTACGAGGAATGTTTATTTTAGTTGGTAGTGCGGGTACTACCGAGCACTTAAATATCGAAGTGAGGGGGTATCGAAAGTCGAAAGTTTGGGTCGACCTCGCTCGACCCAGCCAGAGAGCAGAGTCTTGTACGAAATTCTGCCTCCTGAAGACGCGACCTTTTCGAATCCTCACCCTACTGGTAGGACGACTTGTACTCGTCCCCTTTTCTCTCTCTTTCTCTTTCTCAAGCGGAGTTTGGCGGAAGGTGGATCGGCCCTTTTGGGACCACTGGCTCGCAAGAAGGCGGCGTCGTGTCCCCGGGTTCGAGGGAGTCGGGATCGATAGGGAGAAGAGATCGTACGTTTGTCGGCGCGTCCACCGCGAGAATGGAAATGCCATTGTCGGGTTGGAGAGTCCGACGACGGGACAATGTTTGAGAGATTCCCTTTGGAGACCATACGGGAGGAGAGATACCGTGAGACTCGCTTGATCATCCTGTCCGAGGTGTTCACCGAAGGCGCGGCGCACTGTTTCGGCTTTACCTTCGATCGCTACTTTCTACGAGAAGAGTTCTTCTTTTCTACCCTGTTTTATTCTCTTCGTTTCAAGATTCGATCCGCTCAAGGAATACACACCAACACGCTTGTTTATCTTACGCGTCTCAGCCCGCTGTCCATCTTGGCAGTCACTTTTGCCAATGCACCGCGAAAATACGTACTACCTTCTCTCATCTCGAAACTCACTCATCCTCTCAGCCGGCGGCGATCCAACGCTGCCAGGGGAATAGTCCAGCAGCAGGCGGACAATGCACATTCCAACGGTGTGTTTTGCCGACGCGACAAATTGCGACGCCCGTTAAGCGATCGCTTTTTGCCATCGCGCGCGTCCGATGCGCTCTCTTAGCTCTCTCGTATGAACCATCTTTTCCTCTTCTGCCTCTCCGTGCCGAGCATTGCATCGTACGAGGCGTCTTCCAACGACAAATTAAACAAGAGAAATATTGTTTGCGACCTCAGACATTCCACTACGAATTATCGCTCGAAGGAAATTCTCGGATCACTCGAATCTCGAGTGACAAATCTGTGCGGGGATGCAGAAAGTGACACAGCAGGTACATCGATTTCAAACGTGTAAGTAGGAGCGTTTAAGGGTTGCAATACCAAGCAGTAATAAGTTAGTCCTTTCGTTCTGAGGAATCTGAAATATCGCTTCTATATTTCTATGTCGAGAGCGTAACATTTAAGGGGATTCAGAGGGAGTTCGAGCCGCCGCCCCGAGTCTCCTTTTGTCCGTCTGACAAATCTTCGCTTTCTCATTCGAAATCTGCCGGGCACGATCTGTGGCGCCCCCGCTTCTGTTTGCGTGTATGTGTATATACACATCTTACGGATTATCCTTGTATCTCCCGCCCCACTTCCGCCCCTGTGTATGATGTATAAATAATGCCGTGAGTCACGGTGGCGCAGTGTGCGGAAGGTGAGTCAACGGCGAAACTAAAGCGACCACCACCACCGTCTTTCGGACTCTCTCCACCTTTACTGACGTAAATATCCCTGCGCGTGTCACTCTGTTATCCTGTCACCCGAGTAACTCTCTACAAGAAAGAGAGAAAGAGAGAAAAGGAGAGTGGGAGAGACTAAGAGAAAGAGGTTGGCTAAAAGGGTGAAGCCAGGTAAAAAATGTCGCTCCACCACGCGGACAAATTCTCCTGAAATATTTCACTCCGCCGGTGGTGGTGGTGCTTTCTTTTCCCCTTTCCCCCGTTTATTCTTTGAGTAGAGCCATTGTGTTAGAGTTTTTGTTCGCTATTGTACCTCTTGGTGGACTTCGCTTTTTCTTTTCAAGGCCAGGTTACGAAGTAAAAGGTATCAAATTCGTTGAAATTAGAAATGATCTCGTAAAACTAATTGTAGTCTCAAGCGGACTTTAACCCTTGATTCCGCGAAGTCGAAACTGGAAGTACACTTCTCATGAAGTTTCGGAAGATGGCTTTCGTTATAATCGTTAATTTGATTCGGGATAAATAAAATGTTCCGTGATCTGTTAGGGGGACGAGTATGTGACGTTTTATGGTCAGCCATTACAGGGTCATTTCGTCCAGTTAAGCGTGCTTTTGCAATGGTCGTCCCGCTTTTTTTGCGCCCCACTTTCCACGTGTTTTACCGTTCGTTTGAGTTCCGGATGCTCGCTTTTAGAGAGTCTTCGCAACCCTTTGATTTCTCCTGGCTTTTGGTGAGTCGTGAAAGTATCGGCATGAGAAAAATCTCTTCTTCATAATTACGTGTTACCCAATCTACACAATTTTTTTACGATTATTTAAAAAAAGCTGATAAAAGTCGTGCTTGACTTTATTAAAAGAAGGTCAGGCAACCCTTCTCGATGAACTGGGTTCAGTCGTGTCTCAAGGTGGCCTCGTTGTAGACCGAAAATAACTCACTCGACGGACGAAGGTATTGCTTTATTCCAGGAAAAAGGTATCGATCGATAAATAATCGAAAGCTGCCGCGGTGAATGTCGCGTAGGACACATCCCCCATATTTTCGCCATCTCTCTCTCTCTCTCTCTCTCTGTTTCGTTGGTGGTTTGTGGTCGCACCGGCTACAATGGAAGTGCATTAAGCTCGCTGGGGGATTCAGGGGCCGATAAAATAGTAGTGCATTGTTTTAATTTACGGTGTCGCATTGCTCGCCGGCTCGGAGATACGATCTTCCCATTATAGTACTGTTTCGCTCTCCTGGTACTTGTCATGGCACTCTCTTTGCGCAGCGTGCGTGCGCCCGCGCGCGCCCTGTATTTCCTGCGTGCACACGTGCGTTACACGTTTCCAACACAATAAAGGTCAAACGCGAAAAGAGTTTACTGGAGGCCGCCGCCTCCAGTCGCCTTTTGCTTGGCCTCAGTCCAATCGGGTGCTCGTAAAGTTCGGCAGAGAATCGTAACGGCTCTCCGAGAATCGTAGCACGCCGCACAGTTTCCCGGCTGCTCCATTCGTCCGCTCCTCGCGAAAACACTTTCTACTTATTTTCGGACTCGACAACATATATGTCCTGTCTCATGAATTCATTTTGGAAAATATAATACGTTCAATCGACTCGCTTTTTATGTAGTTGTAACAGCTTCTGTTTGAATTAATTATTGTTTTATACAATATTAAAAATATCAGTTTTTCTCGAGGTTTGATCTTGCTTTGAAACAGAATTCCTTTAGAACAACAAGGGAAGGCGAATCGAGATATTGCGATGCAATGAGAAATGACGCGGCTCGTTGCGAAAGAATGACAAAAGTTTCCAGGGCGAGTTTCTTGCGAGGATCAGGATGCGCTCGAATTGGATAGGGAGAAAAAGGTATTATAGGGCTCCGCACTGGTGCGTCCAACGGTTGGCGGGACGATGCGTCGTAGTTGGTTGAAAGGCCGCGAAGTAGTCGGGTGAAGACATTAAAGGTACCGTGCCATTAGGCCTGTCTTAAGTCTTTTCGAGTGGTCCTTTTAATGAAGAGTCAGATCGTCTCCTCGTGTAATCACACGGTCAGCCACTGAATTCGAACTTGTCCCCCCTCGATTATTGCACTCTCCTTCACAATTAGGACGAACATACTTCTTCCTCAAGCTTCCCTTTTTTAGTTTCTTACAAACTGTTATTCGTACTCGGTCAATACTTCTTCGACTCTCACATTTCCTCGAATAAGAGCTTTGTAAATCGTATATATTATCTACCAATCGGCTTAGACAGTAGCAAATTCCAATGACAGGTCTCCCAAGGAAAACTAGTAGGATCATTGGCTGGCGCACACCCATTGACTCTAACAACGGGTTGCGAAGGTATCAGCTGTCAATTTCGTAATAGTGATCGAACGAGAGATACAACTGACCGCATTGCTATCGGCTCGATTCACCAAAAGCTGCTTAGCCACGATTGATTCAGCACCAGCTGTTCCCGTGATAATCCAGACTTCCCTCTTGATCCACTCCTTCCTCTCTTCGACTCCTTTGCTCAACTAAGCGCATTGAAAGCCTCTCCACGTTAAAGAGTACTTTATTTTGAATGGTCAATGATCAACCGCATTCTTACATTACTGTCATTCATTAAACATGAACTTTTATAATTTCTATCTTCGAAGTTTTAAAGAAAAATCATTTTAAATATTTCCAAGTTACATCGAAGATGTTCAATTCAAAGCTAACTATGGATTTCAATGGTTCCTAGTATTCATCGTTTATAGCCATACGAGATGTTCTCTAAGGGCATTGCAGCATCCGACGGAGCAACAATTGCAACATGCGGAGTCGTCGCAAAGTTACGCACACTTCCCATGTAAATAGCACGAATACTGTAAGATGTTCGCTTCCATACTCGATTTCCCGAAGCTATGTACACACGCCGAAGAAACGAAGCTACAAATCTCCCATTGGCCAAGTCGAACTGTCCTCGAACCCTTTGCGCGTCCCTTAAGCGCTCTACCAGTTGTTTGAGTCGGCGGCGATCCTTGGACGATTGAGTTAAACTGGCGCAATGAATAAATTGCGCTACATCAGTATACTTCTCTTAGTCCGCTCTTCTCATTCTAGTTCTCCCTCCTAGTTTGCTTTGGCCTTCGTAGTGAACACTGCGAATACTGTCGAGTCTGTGACTACCGTTAACCATTCTCGAGATGATGCAGTGAGATTTTCTTAGTCGCGTCATCGATTAATCGGTCACTCCATGGATTATACTTCCTTGATTTCCTTAAGCGAGCAACCTCCTTCGTTCCTTGACGAGGCAATGCTCGACTTATGAATTCATTCGCTCGCCGATCAATTGCTTTATGCGGTATGGACCGGGCTATCGGCGCCCGCTCGCCTCGATTGATATGTCATTCGAGATAAATCTCCCGGTGCATTGTGCTTTGAAGAAAGCCGCCTCTCTTCATCGATCTAGACTTCTCTCAGTTAAAAATTTCATCTCCAACAGGATAAATTGTTTCGATTAAGATCGTTGTTGAGTGCCACTTTACTTGTTACTATTTCAATTGTAAATCTAGCATTTTTACACTTCTGCTAATTTTATTTTTCGATAGAAATAAATCTGTCGCTTTGTAAAGATTAAATATTTTCTATTCTATTATCTCGATCAAATAGAATATCGATTCGAATTCGAAACAGCGCGTGCGACACAAGATGGCTTAATTGGCTGACAATTAATAATGCGTACTACCAAGCATCTCCGTGCATGTGAAATCAGTGCTGCTCACCTCGTTAGGGGCGACGAGTATCTCAGCCAGCGATTAAAATGTTGCAGAGACGATGCATCGGTCGTTCCTCCTCCCTTCCACATCCCCCAATCTGCATATAACTGCAGTTAAGAGGAGCATTCGAGTTTGATTTATAACTCTGTAGCAATTGAATACTGACCCGGCTTCACTGATAGTAGAAACCACCTCTACTGCGGTTCATTAAATCCTGGCATAATATCTCGACGACTCTTTTAATGAATTTTAATTCTAAGAAAGAAAATAATCAGATAGATTTATCCAAAGTACAGTGATATATTCTTCCTTAGTTATATAAATTCATAAACTTTTAATACAAAGTTTTATAAAACACAGACTCATTAGGCTGAACAATGCGTAAGCGTTACTATAATTCCCTAATGAGAAGTCTACCTTTGTATACATTTATATCATGTTTCTACAATTTTTCTCTATCAAGATCGAGTTAGAAATCAACGCTGATAAAAGTAATGAGATATGAAAAGTGATCGTAAGATGAAATTCTAGAGGCTGTTACATATCCATACGTGGACACAACGCGTTATTAAGGTCATCAGAAACCGTGGCTACTTCGTTTGCCCGGGCACATATGATTGACGCAATACAGACTATCTTTCTCGTTGATTGTTAGTCGTCAGAGAGAGATGCCAGGTACTCTCAGGATTGGGACACACTGTGGACCAGCTCGTGCAATCGCCGAAAATACACTGCCAACAATCGTGCGACCTCCGACTTGTAAAAAGATGACGTGAGACTTACATCGACGATGGCAACACGCCTTTGCAAATGCATTGCTGATGTAATTCAGTTGATATTACAAAGTCGATTGGAACTTTAATGTCAACCTGGCGTATCATATCAGTTAGCATAGTAATCAGAATCATCAAGCTTGTAATTATATCATCGGTTTTCTACTGTAATTAAAGGGTATCAGAAGTTAGAGTAGTTGCTTGTAGTTTCGCATTAGGATTGCGCAAACTTCGTTTTGCCTTGTCGAATATGCATCGATCTCTCAAGAGCCGTCTAAATGCGGCAGTGATTCCTACCGGTTGTGCAATCCAGTTTACCGTGTATTAAATGCATCTCGTTGGTGATTACCTGGAACTCCTAGAGTTTATCTCGAAATGTAGACAGGTGTGGCGATGAACAGAAGGCGGTGCTCGGCTGCTTTTGAGTTTTTACATTTAATTGACAGGAAAGGCTCGATTAGAGTATAAACACACCTGTAAAATAAACGAACCAGATAGTTTCTTGGTATACAAATGTTTGTGTAGAATAAAGTAGAGTAAAGAGAAATATGTTCTCAGTTGATTAATTAATTAATTCAATTAATTCATATAATTTTATTATATGTTACAGGCTTGTGCTCCGAGATACATTTGGTTCTCAGTGTCCCAGCCGAAGTACGATCAAGACGACAATCGATGGGGTAAAGAATCGACGGTGGGCAATCGACGAGAACCCATTGGCACCTGCTGGGTTGCCAGCAACGACCTCACCCAATCCCAAGAATACTCTCCATGCCGAACGAGTAAGTAGCAGTTAATACAAACTTTGTTATTTTAGTCCTCGCTTAAGAGGATCTTTTTTTCAATATCCTACTACCCGAACACTCTGACATATCCTAAAAAAAAATGTCATCGAAGACAGCAACGGAAGTGGACTTCCTGAATTTAGTGACTCTCTTTTGGTACTCGTATCGAACGAGACTCTCGAAGATTTACAAGTCCCCTCTTGCTAGTTCCCAAGTTAACTTGGTTTACAAAAAATCGGTGGAAGATTTCGCTGGCACTAACTTGTACTCGTGCCGAGTACTATAAACAGTTGTAAACAAAGTTGCCTCGAAGAGTGCTACCGTGTGCTGCGTAGTGCTCTGAAGAGGTAAATCGTGTGTCGTTCCAGGGAGTCTCGGAGGACGAATTTCTCTCAATAGAAACCAGGAGCACCCGGGACACGTGTCCTCGAAGTGCACCATAAATATCCTTCGTAATAGGAGATTTCCTGCTAGCTCCTAACTTTCCTCCACTTTAGAATGACAAAAGACATACTGATCTTTGTAAAAGCAGATCTTTCTTGGAAGAATTCTTATTTCACGATTTTAGAAGGACTCGTACGTGAGACAAATTTATCTTAAGTCCTGGCATTACGTGCATTACTGTTGTTCCCTTTTAGAAGGCTCCGTCGAGTCTAAAATACATTTTTGTTTTCTGCCGGTGATAACAGCCGCTGCGCGCCGAGATAAGACTCCTCAGAAAATACTGCACTTTCGCATTATCTGGCAGTTATCACTGTTAGGACCGCGACAAGCATGCTGTCCGGTATGCATTCCGGAAGCCTTTCATTCGATATCGACTGTACCCTCGTCCGTTCGGATGTTTCGGAAGTCTTTCGGGTTAATCAGCCGTCACGGAAATCGCTTGTCCGAAATACCAGCTTAAGTTGGAAGCTGTTACGATGACTAAGACTAGGCGCCTGACAATCTTGGCATTACTATCCAATCGTATTTTTATCTCACACAAAACTTCCAAAGTCAAGTGATCAGAATCCAGAAATACAGTAATTGTTTTATGCAAAATCATTTCTAAACTTTTGTATAAATTATTCAGCTTATACATCGCCATTTGAATCTCCTTGTGAGGCATGTAAAAATGAAATTGGAGCTGTTGGTATGCTTAGTGATATATTAATGGGAGTTTCGTGCTGGAAGTGCGAAGTAGTGTATGGCAATCAGCAGCCAGCCGTTACTTTCAGCACATTAATTCTCATTAGAGCGCGATATCTCGGCTTTACGGTAAATCTTCATGTACGGGGATCTACTAATAGAAGCAGCTATCACTAAATACTGGTCAGAAAAGTGTGCGGAAACCTCGGAGAAGAGTACCGCAAACAACGCTGTGATCTCATCGTCCAGAAATTCCGTGGCGCGCGAGAGCAATTAAACAATTTGTAGAAGGCAGAGTGAACGAACGGTGGCCGCGCCGCCGCCTTTCTTCAGAATCGTAGTCTGCCTCGACAGTGTCGGATCGCTCGCAATTTATGGAGTCATCTTGTATTAGAGCGGTCATGGTTTATCGCACTTTTCTCTCTTGGTGTTAGCTCATTGTCGCCTTCGGAACAGTCGCTTATCTGTGTGTCCTCCGAGGTGGTCTCGTGGCATATACGTGTCATTCTCATTAACACTTCGGCACCCAATTCTCATTCCAATGCCAATAGCTAACTCTATAAATCTGACTTCGAAATAATATCATTTTTAACTCATTTATTTGACTTAACAATCATTTTCAAAATTCGTTTAATATTAATGCTTCATAAAACTGATTGTACTATAATTTAATACGATTGGAGTTAACATGAATAAATTAGCACAGTATTATTAGTTTCTTAGAGAAGTAAAGATCCATTGAAGCGTGTAGAGGATCATTGAGGCGGACAGTGTCTCCGTAAGATAAGAGAGGGAGTGCAAGCAGCGAGGTCGGTCAAGAGAAAGCGACAAATTGTGATAAGTGCATTCCTCGATGAATGTCGCTTACTGGGCGGTCCAGAGCCAAGCAGAAAAGAGTGCGTGGAAAAATTGTAATTAGAAGGCGCCATTGCCTAAGGCAACAGTAACTCGACGACGATCTAACGGGGCCAATTAGCACTTGATCCTTCTTGAATTACGATCGCCTTGCAGATCTAGCCGCGCACGAGAGTAACCCGTGTCTCCTGGCTCGTTGCAAATTCATTAAGGCAAACTGTCGTTCGGTATTGCAAACAGCCACCTAATGAGAAATCACTGCTCTCGCTTTTATCACGCAATTGAACCGCGCTAACTAAAACTATATAAATTTCTATCTTCTCTCATTGATGAGAAGTATCGGAGCTGTCGGATATTGGTGCGATAATGGCCATTGAGTTTGGCAAAATAAAAAGTAGGCTTTCGAGAGCTCGGCACGTTTACGGGGAATCTGAATGTACAGTAGTTCCATTCATACCAGCTTGGATTGCGGGTCTCTGGCATCGGATATTACGAGCGCGCATGCTTTGCTCATCTTCTTCTTTCATTTCCTTCTGTTTAATTAGATCGCTTATAATTGTCTTTTGCGCAAGGCCTCGTCCTTTGAACTCTTTAAAATTGCGATTCTCAGATCGTTGGAAGGTTCAGAGTTCAAATTAGGGATGGAAATGCTTAATATAGAATATCTCGGTATAGTAGCACGTGGCTGGCAAACACTGGCGAGTTACAACAAACACCAGGATCAAACAGGCTCAGAAAGAAACATTCTCCGTTTCACTTGTGGTGAGTTTCGACCCAAGTTCGAGATCGGAGTGCCGCTCTCTCACCGACGAGAATAGCACCCTCGCAAAGCATCGGGAAACGACGTCTTCTTATAAATAGAACGAGCGACAACGATATCGCATAATCGAACACGCCTATTTTTTCACCCTTACAAACATTACTAAATCTCGCAATAATACCAGAATTCATCAATACAAATAAACAAAAGTACAAACAAGCCGATATACAAACTCCAAAAGGCATTGGTTGGTAATTTCAAAGTGAAGTCGACATTCTCACGTAGCGATTTATCGGGATCCAATTACGGTATGCAAAAGCACGCGAAACTGGAGGAGGATTGAAAGTAAGGAATCGGTCGGCGAGTACGAAAGAAACGGTGAGCATTCAGCCATTTACACGCTGGTATATTCGTAATGCAGCGGCGGAAAGAAGCAGTCGGCGTCTAAGTGATCGAGGCGATCGAGCCTTGCTTTTTTCCCATCCCGACACGGCCGGGATCGTCGATTGATGTAATTGCGTGACTGGCAGCTCGTCCGAAGTGACCGATCGGCCGTCACAAGTTCCCTTCGTCGTGCTCATAACGTATGTACGTACGTGCCCCGGTCGAAGGAGCCAGCACACCGGATATTCTCCCATACACGCGCCCTTTTCTTACTGCCGGGCTGCTTCGCCACGCATCCTCGCCACGCTATGCACGCTGATTCCCTTCTCAGTCAGTGTATACACGTCCATCGCTCCCGATTATTTCATATCTCCCACTATATAACCCTTTATTCATCGCACCCCTTCTTTCTATTCATTGATTAAATTCTACTTTGATTTTTCTTCGGGCCAATTTCGTCTAATAAAGGCAGTTTTATTCATTGATTAAATTGTATCTAAGTGTTTTTTTTTTTAAAGGGAATACTTCCTATTAATACTTCTCACACTCCATTGTTTTCTCCCTCGAGATTCTCGGAAGTTCAATCACTGCTGACCCTTGCGTGGGTTCTTCAAAGGTTCTTCTTAACGAGACACCGCAATGCGTCAAATCACCGATCGCGAATTCCATAGAGGATTCTTTGTGCCTTGACTTACGGTGGAAAGCGAGGCGATGTATAAGATAGGATGTAAAAATGAATTCCCGTGGCAATCGTGATTGAGGAACTTGGCTGCTGCGCCTTGACAGTGTATCGTATAGGTAACCGAGTGGGAGGACTGATAGTCATCGGGTTTGAAGAGTTAATGATCACGTTCGAGCTGGCGAACTTAGCGATCTTTTCATAGGAGTTTCTTAATAAGTAGTTAATGAAAGCAGTCGTGAACATTTTATGGAGAAGAACTATCATCCGAGAACTTCTCATCCGGTGTGTTTTATTTATCTTCTCCTTTCAGCAGAGATAATTCATGATTTGCGTTTAATGACGACGAGTAATTAACAGTTGGCACTGTCATAACCTTGGCGAGTTAATGTGAAAATTCGAATGATCTCCGAGCTGGTTCTCCTTCACCAGATCAAACGAGAGAAAGAGAGAAAGAGAGCGTAAGAGTGATAATGCGCGATTGTCACTTAATGGTAGCTCGCCTCGATGATTCGCACTGGCGTGAACCACCGACTTATTAATGCCAGTGCCAAGTGTCAACGTAGATTAATCTTTCCGGTGGCAGTTATGCCCTACGCGTTTGATAAGAATAACAATATTCGCGTTACCGCTTTCTACTTGATTTCCTCCCCTTTCAACTAGAATCAAGCACATCTGGTCAAAAGAGATTCACCGGTAAAGGAGGTAGAAAAAATTGCGCTCGAATGTATCTTTGGAAAGACAGTGGTTTCTGCATTCCCGTCGTGCTCAGTGATGAACGAGACGATGGACGGGGAGCATCGACGCAAAAGAACTTCCGTACGGTGTGCGACTGCAGGATAGAGTGGCTGGCACGTGAAACGAAACTAAAACCACCTCTTTCTCTCCCAAGACAGCATTGCTCGTCTCTTACTTCCTGCGTGTCAAGCTTCCCGACGAGACTCAGCCAACCCTCTCTTCTCCTTGCTTTCGTCGATGATGATATTCTTGTAGAAAGGCGCTCGCACACACATACACACACATACGAATACATATAAGTCGCTTTTAGAGCTCACCCAGCAGCCGGCACAATTAGTCGAGCTCGATTTGGCCCGCTAATGAATTCTGGATACCTTTGTAATTGCCATCGAACTCCTCTTCGTCTTCTTCGTGGAAAGTACAAATATCAAGTGGATCGTAAAGTTTTACTACTTCGATATAATATTCCGTCGGCAAAATCTTCTGATCGAGAATATATGTTTGGTAATATAGAATAAGAATGATTAAAGTAAAAAGTGGAATGATTCGCAAGCAGGATACAGTTGTATTCTTGTTTCATTGGTAAAGGGCATTCCCTACAATGGAATTACAACATTGCCAGAGTACAGCGAGTGGGAATCGTGTAGGAAAAAGTTTGTAATAATCCTTTGACTTTTTCACGGCGATACGTAATTGCCGTTGGAGAGTGGTAAATAGGATTCAGTCGAGGATAAAACGTGCTGTCATACCAGGGGGGACGTACCGTTTAAACTGGTCGACGAATGCTGAGAAAGAAGCGAAGATTATAGGAAAGCAGACGACTACTTGGAAGCGATAAAGATGCTTATTGTACCGCGGGACAACCGTACAATGACTGCTGAGTACCCTTCGGGTGTCATGAACGACTTATGCAATGAGTTCGCGAAAGTAGTTGGGAGAAAAACAAGTCTCACACCAGTTGTACAATAGCATCACGTTTTGTATTAATTATGACGATAATTATAACGAATTCAGAAAGAAAAGTTTCTTCCCATGAAGTATTATTTCATCTTTTTCTAAGAGAAACTTCGTCTACCAGGAAATGTCTGGACAGTCACGACTGTATCTACTGCAGGGCGTATCAGTCTCATGGGACATAAGTCTTTATTATCAAGTCGACTTTCCAGGAAAGGCTTTCCAAAATTAAGAAAGGAATCATAAAACAGTCTTTTTCATTTCGCTATCTGACTAACTCTTCTTCTTTAATATGCCGTCATTTGCACTCACGATTAATCTCGTCGTACCTAAAAAAAAAAGTAATACTTGTACCGATAGGACTCGCAAAAAGGTACGAATGCCTGGCGAGCCCTTCCCAGAAGGAACTACGAGTACGGAAAAGTAGCGGTACGATCGCTCGATAGTACGAGCGAAGAAAACGACTAGGAGAAGGCGTTACGGTACACGATCTATCTCTGATTAATGATGCATGCATTTACCTTCGTAGAACATGCGTGCAGGAATCAATTTTTACGTATACGCCCGCTTACATTTCCTAGGTGATAAATCACTGAATTCTCGCCAAGTGTCAGCTGGAATGTTTGGAAGCTGTGAACAACACTTTTATACTTCGCACTACTGCAAAGATACTCAGATTTACTTGGTCCTCTGAACATATATGCGACAGTTGAGACATCATTCGACCCCGGTCAGTTGGTCATGCTGCAGTGTCAAGAGGGGGACTTTAGTCACAGTCTGATTGGAGGCTCTTCCTCAATTATCGGGAGCACTCGCCCGTTCAGACGAAACGCCCGAGATATGATGTCTCTGTTTACGAATGGCAAAGGACGCTCGGCTATAATTGCGCGTTTCCGTTTCAGGGTACTGGGGCTACCACAGACAGGGCTCGTGTCAAGCTGGTCTCGGCGCTGCAATGTCCAAGGTAAGACTAATAAAACTCACACATCCTTGCAATCCACTCTAACTTCACAAGAGCCATACGAACTTGGAGAAGAAGAAGTGTCTTTGCGAAAGGATGCCACGAAAATGCAAATTGTTCGATGTACTCGATGCCAAGCGGAACTTTGGACGACAGGACGTACTGTGTACGGTTGGTTGGAAGTCGAAAGGGGGGAGTTCGCGCAAGAGGGTGGTTGGAGGTTAGCCTTTGAAGTCCGGGAGCACGCAGGAGTTCGGGATATAAATACAATAACCCCGTCGTGTCCTGGCGCGCTTGCCAAGTCCTGAAAGAGTTAGGAGGCGACACGAGGGGTCGCCGGGAGAGCCGAATATGGCCAGGAATGTGAATTCCTACCTTACGCACCTCACCAACCGTGCGTGCATTCGTATTCGTGGTGCATGGCGCAGGCCTATAGAGAGGCCCAATCGCCATGACGCTCCTCTATACGATTGTCTTGTCGAAAGCTCGATTTTCTACCCGTTCTCGCCAGATCCCTTTTGCCGATGGTCCAACCTCCGTAGGCGTCGCTCTTACCTTTTTACTCGGTTTCTTTAAGGCCCGCGTCTAAGTCCCCCCTACCTTCCGGACATTTGTTGCACCTGCACAGAACGATCGACGGTGATACCTTCTTCTTCTTCTTCTACCTCAGACTTTTGCCGCACCGATAAATATCTGGTCCTATTCGTAGGACCGAATTCGAAATTGCCATCTCTTACATCCCCTTGTCGCTTTTACACTGAAGACGTGGAGAGACGTCGAAATTAGGCGGAGCATTCTCGCAGGAACGCTTGCGGCTTGGTGTATACTTCCAATCTGATATAGACGTTATCGGGATGGATACGTTGGGGTCATCGTTGAGGTCATACGGAACCAATGGGACTCGAGGTTCAAACATCATTTGTAAAAGGATGTTCTCTCTTTATCCTTGGATTCTTTATCCTCTTAAATCGAGCCTCAAAGGATTCCTGCCGATAGGAAATCGACGTGGTAACCTTAATGAAATCCTCCTTCCTGAGTCAGCTGTCCGTCTCCATGCGAGCTTGTTGGCTCTCACCGCTTCAGGGAGAAGCTCGCACGGCACACTTTTCCCAGATGGCTTTTTTTTTTCCTTCTTCTTCTCCGGCGAAGCCTCTCTCGGTGACCTACCGACTCTGATCTAATCTCGACGCGCTGCTACAAGAAGCGAAGACTGCGAGAGCGGTGCGATGCTTCGGGCGATCTCTTCGAGCGGAGAAGCAGCATTATCGCGCAGAGCGAGACAGGTTCGATTGCCGGGAAAGAAATACTGGGACAATTGCGCGGCCACTCAGTCGGCTATCTTGCTGGGGATGTATAATTCAGAATTGTCCGACTATATGGCAGATGTTTAATGCATGTTGCTGGACCGCCGGCTGCTGCGCGATGGAGTGAGAGAGAAGGAGAGAGTCTAAGTCCGAACAGGCTTCGGCATTCAATGTTAATACTCCACCCCCGAGTCGCGCGGCTCAATCGCACGCTTTCGACGCTCCCACGTGCCACAATGATTTTAGGCAAATTCGATGCTTCCCACTGTTGCTCTCCTTCGTTTTCCTTTATCCTGCCAGGCGATTCCACCTTTCTCGAGACAAACACTATTATTCTGGTATAGCATTCTTTCTTTCAATTTAGTATTTGTATTTAAATCGTAGCAGTCGATGTTTCTCTTACGTTTTTGTTTTATGTGTATACGAGTTTCGATGTTTTAAGAATTGTTTCTCAAGGAAAGTAAAAGATTAGGATTTTGTGGAAGGTAGTATCGACGATTTCAGTCACGTTTCGGTCGTAGTAAGATTAGGCAAATCTGTTCTTCACTCGGTGAGAGTGTAGTACTCGGGTCACCCTTTCCATAGACTCCCTTTTGTCCACTGACTCTCTCATCGTGAGATCCCAGTATGCACTAAATCTCGAGGCAGTGATTTAGAAGGGCTCTCGACGCCATTGAGTATGCAATCGGCCATCGATCTTCGCGTGAAACCCTGGCGCTCCTGGTATCTACCTCTGTTGTGGCTGGTACCGAGCACGTTATCCCTCCGATCTACAGAGAAATCTAGTCGAGATCGATTGATATCCGGTCGATATCGATCTCTACGAGCGGACCTTACCATCGATCGCAGTATTCCCGATCGTGTATATCCATTCGACTCGAAAATAGCCCTGGGAGGTCCTTCGTGAAATCTCAATGTTACCTCGACTGAATTCGAGAAATCGAACCAGGCTCCATCGATTCCGATAAAGAGAGAGAGAAAGAGATTTATCTTTGCTCTGCGAACCAGTTCGTCTTCGTGCAAAACTTGGCATATACCATTTCAACTTTCTTCTGCTTGTATATAAAAGATTTCTTAAAGCAGTCTTGCGGATACCTGGCACTCCCGTCTACATGGAATGGCTCTCGAGCGATAGTCCTTAGATGGCGAGAAGCTAGATTTTGATTCCTATCGGCAACATTCTATAAATCCGGTGAGGCAGTTGCGCGCTGCATACAAAGGCTGCATAAAGTTGCTGGAGTTTGACAGGGCAAGTTATGAAAGAGAAAGAGAGAAAGAAGGAACGAAGTGCAAGTCACATAGGACGATGGCTGTAATCGGGAATACTCGGTGCATGCTTTTCATAATACAAAAAGGACACTGTCGGCACTTGCACGCACTTTCCACGCGCTCTTACGCGTAACAGCTGCTCGCTTTGTCAGGCCGCGATACTTGTCGGCTACTCGTACACACGCGATTTCTCTGGCCCTTCTACCAAGCGACTCTCATTCGCCATGATGTAAAATGCAGGCGCCCTGCATTTAGCACACAGTGGTGTGCGCGCGTGATACCAGCGCGCTTTTGTGTCCGAGTATAACCCGGTGTGCCAGGAGCGATCTACATACGCTTTGTAAGGACAAAAGGTCCAGGGACGAGAACAAGGGAGTTCTCCAGTGGGTCGCCGATCGAAGTGGTATGATTCGACTCTGCTTGGACGAATGATTGCGATTCTTTTTTTTTTTCCAAGTCTGATGACGTTTTTTTTCCAATCGAGCAGGATTCGTATGCTCACCGTATTCAATGGCATAAATTTTCAACGGTCCACCATACATAACTGGCAGTGGATCGCGGTTATATTTCAATCTCAGGATGCTGGAGAGAGTCCGAAGGACTCTCTCTTAAGTCTCGGAGAGCCGTCGTCGTCGTCGTCCGCGTGGCGATCGGCGCCAGAACACAACTCGTGCCGGTCGTGTTTCGTGTAGAGCGGCTTTGCCAGGACTCGCTCTCGCTGTCCTGGCCCGCCATTGTCTCGGTTGCAAATTTTCCTGTGTATAAGCATCTCGGCCAGCGCTACTCCGTAGGGGGTACATCGTGTTGGATGCTGGGGCCGAGCTGGACCCGCGCGTGTCCTGCCAGCGCCGACGACAAATGCACATATTTGCTCGGCTACTGCCCCGCTAATATCCTCGATGTTAACCTCCGCCTCTCCGGTCTTCCCGAAGGATTCAAGTCCCAGGAAAATCGGTCATTTCTTTCACTCAGTATTCATCTTTAATCGATTTCCAATACGTTCCAATTCAATTCCATTGTATTATTAATACAAATTCGGATATTCTTATTTTCATCATATATTCCTGTTCAATATGTTGCAACACTTTCCACTAGAATTTCTCTGTAACATTAATACAAATTGAAGGTAAGCCTGATTTCAACGATGGAAATCGAAATACCTAGGAATTCAGGCCTATTCCAAGAGTGGTTGCACACTGAATATTACAGGGTATCAAGCTAGGAAATCGCATGGCCACTCGCAGTTACATTAGAAACCAGCGAGCAATACTCGGCTACTGCCGTTAACGGAGTGCAGATAAACCTAGTAGCATCCCCTTGGTTGGCTGTCGAGGAGGGGAAGAGGCAGTCCAGAATTTACAAGGCAACCGCACAATTATCCGTTGCCTCTCCCAGGTCTATTCACGAAAAATGCATTCCCACCGTTGGCTCGTCGAGCAAAACGAGCTTTCGACTATCGTTTTTGCGGTTTGGTTGGCGAACCAGCGCCCGAAAGATCCAGCTGAGAGAAAGAAAGAGGGAAAGAAAGAGAAAGAGAGAGAACTAGAAAAAGGAAGAGTGGGAAAGGATGGCGCCGGAGACACAGTAGTCACGGTTCTTGCACCCGCACAGAAGCAGAAAGTGCATCGAGGCACACACTGGGCGTGCACGTGACTCGCTCGCACGCTTGACATTGTTGTCCGGACGAGCGAGTGAGTCTCTTCGAGCCTATTGTTCCAGTGGCGTGCGAAAGCACCCGCTGTATGCCTTCACCCACAAATAATAACATTTCTACTGAGAAAAAGAAGTAAAAGTCGAAGCTCCAAAAACCTCGAAAGAATAAGAGAGAGAGAAAGAGAGAAGAAAAAGAGGAAGGAGATCCTCCCATCCGGGACTGGCGCCACCACAAATCGTACGTGCGCTACCTTCGCCATCGCGAGCAAGATGTTCCAATGATTTTATCAGGAATTTCATGTCCCGTTCATCCTTTTCTTTTTTTTCGCCCGGCATCACAATGGCACGGACAAGCCGAACGTGACTTGCGCTAGCTTACGTGACTGAAATTGTTATTACCCTCGGGGCTGGGTAGAGTTACGCCAACTACGAGAAAAATGTACCACACAATAGGGACGAGGATTTGATGGACGCATTAATAATTCTGTTAGTATCGTATTAGTATGTCGTGGGAGAATTGAATCGAGTCTTTCCAAGACTTTTCTTCGATTTCACTTTCAATTTGCCTTGGGGTGTCGGTGACAAGGGTAAAAATGTGAGTTACGGAATATCGTGATGATTCAACGGGGCTGCGCGCTGCACTGGCAATTTATGAGCCGCGCTTGCTCGCCATGGTGCACCTAAGTGCACAACGGAATCCAATTATAGAAATCTGCGTGGTAATAGCTGGCAGAGACCGCAGAAAGAAAGTACGTTCCTGGGTGGAAAGATGCCGTGTGACTCAATGGCATAGAGTCCTCCTTGGGATCGGGCAGAATTACGGCGCGAGCAGGCTCGTTTGTAAGATGAGAGTATCTCGTTGCGAGTCGTCCTGTGCGAAGGACCTAATGGAGTAAAGATTACTTATCCGAGTGCACTGGAAACCGATCCGTTCCATATACCTTCGTCTCGCCATCACCATTCCTAGGTATCACCAGAGAATTGTGTCTCTCAACTGTAACCTCCATCTTTCACAAGGAAATTAACCTCTGACACTTACTATTCCATCACATTCATTACTCCAAAACTTTTAAATCATCGAATCCTCAAGATCCTCACTAAGAAAAATCTAGACGACATAAGAGCGCGTGTTTCCATTTTCTTAAAGTCGATCTTCAGAAGGGGAAGCATGACATTAGCGAGGGTTGGTTCTTTGTCCGTTGGATGTCCGACAGTTTCATGTTGTCGGTGCGTATGCAAGTAGGCGTAATCCGGCTGAAGGAGGAAGGCTCTAGGAAAGTAAAGTAAGTCAGGTTGGCAGGGTAGGAGGAGGCTCTCGCAAGAGGCCGCCAGCAGTGGACAAGGACTGCAACAGCAGGGGAGTTTCAGGTGGCCATTTAAGGCTTGGAGCATTTCGTTCTGTCACCGTGTTCCGTGTTCAGCGTCGGCCCGCGTTGCGAAGAGGCCACCTACGCGTCGGTGGTCCTCTCCTCCCTTAGCGGTCGCATTGTTTTATAAACGGCCGCTATTTCTCATGATAAGCAGAGTAAAACGAAGCTAGACACGGCACAGGGGGTCTCAGGGTGACCAGGAAACCCTCGGCATAAACCCTTGCCAACTCTTTGCCCTCCTGTCACATTTTCGCCTTTAAGTCTTCCTCCTTTCTACCGTACTCCCTTTTGTCAGTCGTAATACCGCTTATTCTCCTTGCCTCTCTATTCATCCAGAGGTATTATACTATCGGTCGACGATGGAGTCATCATCCAGTACATTCAACCACTGTATCCCATTCTCAATATGGATCCATAATGATTAACCTTTTCGCTACGACAGAATCATCCGGCAGACAGCACTTTGTAATAGATTGAATATAATGCCGCAGACGAGCATAACAATTTTAATTCAAGCGAAGAATTAATAACATAATGATAACTCTGACAGATAATTCAGTAAAATATTATTCCCTCCTATGGAAAGGATTAAAAACTAATAAGAAGCTTGATAGATTTCCATGTGAAACGCGATGACTTTGAATCTATATCTTTTTGGCGTTGAAAAGGAGAATATATATATATATATCTATATATGCGGGGCTCGGATTTCTCGGTATCATCTTAGCTCTCGTTACTCTGTGCCGCGCCTGCGATAACTTTATTCCCCATTGAGAGGAGCTTCACCCTCGCCGGCCTCGGATGCATTTCCGTATCTCGGCGCTTGGTAGAGCGATCCATGGAATCCGCATCTTTTAGTTCGCCTAGAGCTAGAGCGTGTTGCCGCGTGGGCGGTGGGATCGCATCGGGCGCGTAGGTGCACCACGGGAAAGTGCACCGGCATTGTCCCGCGATTAACACTTTGATCCCAGCGATATTTAAATGGAGCCTTGGCTCGTGACCTCCGCGTACTATGCTGCAGCGGGTGGTGCACAGTCGAGTTAACTGGGAGAAACCCTAACAGATCCTAACAGTAGTTTCGAGAGTCAGGGATTCCACCGCATTCCAATTCATTTAGCTCTTATTAATCTCTTACAGTTATTTTCACTGCCCTAATAAGAATTTTTAATTTCGTAATTGATTTATGTCATTTTAATTTATTTAATATTGAGTGATTAGTCTTGAAAAATGAGTAGTTCGTATTTTATTTTGTATGTGTAATAGATTGATTAGTGTGATCGTTCTAATTAACCATAGAGTGCACGTCTGTAACAGTAATTCTACGCTCTGGATTCCATCTTAATCTCGTGTTGCATGATAATATCATAGCTCATACACCACGCACTCTGTTTCTTGCGATCGCTCGTGCACTGTGTACCGTTGATTAATATGTATGCCGGACATAATCCTTGCGACGACGGCACTACCGCTAGATAAATCTTTGCTAGGCTTTACCGTTGCCAGGCGTAACACGTAAGCGTATTGCAAGATCTCTCTGTTAGTGGTACACGATCCATATCAATCTCATTTCCCTTTTTTTTTTCTACCATCCGATCGAATTCCCAAACTCATTATACGAAACTTTCTTCTTACATTCGGAAATTGAAACTGGCGAAAGTACGTATTTAACCGAGCATGGGAACGAACTGCGATGACTGTTGAACCGTGCCAGGCATGCCGATGATTTCGAGTGGCACTCGAGTAACTCGTACACCGATTAAGTGTGCGGCTGGGCATTGAGAAGCAGCGTGTGTGAACGAAGCTCGGGTGCACCGTTTTATCGTTGCCCACGGATATTACGACACCATTTCGATTTGATTAGCGCCTGGTGCATAAAGCTTATCGGCCGTTTCTTTCCAAGCCAGAGCTTTGCCAAGAGTACCAAAAACGTTCACACTTTTTTTCTTGGCTACGTTATGAGAGTCTTAGAATAATCACCGAACAAAGATCTTCTCCTCTAATAGAAGACTCGAGAGACAGTAATTTTAGCATGTCGGTAGATTTGATCTAAAGTCCCATCAGTTTACTGGCGAAATACAAAGTGATGCTGCGATGCGATTAGCAAATTCCCCTGTCATGCGGGGGAAATCTCCGTGTCGCTTTACCAAGAAGTCTCCATTGCGAAGGTCGCCTCAACTTCTTAACGCACATACGTGACGACGTGCTATGTGTGTACGTGCAAAACGATGCACGTGCTGCTGGAAGTCAAGCAGGCACTACTCGGTGTTCAGGCGCTTGTGATTTATCGCATCTCGAGTCGAGCGAGTGTGCCAGTCGCTCGTTCTTCCTATCTACCAACATTATCTCACGGATTGGAGAAAAATTGAAGCTTTCGTGGGTGCGTCCGTTTCCTGGCCGCGCTCGCCTCCAGGCGTTGGGAAAAAGCTCGGCGCCGACCAGCTTATTCTCTTCGTTTGTTCCCTGGCAATGCGCACTATCATCTTTAATGGCAATGAGTCACAATAGGCACTAATAAACGACAGCCTTGAAAAAAACTCTACATGTATGAATTTATGTATGTTTTCAGAATGGAGAGAGACTGTTCATCGGAGCCCCGGGAAGTTGGTACTGGCAAGGTATGTTTGCAATTATTCATTTGAAAAAATATATATAAATATATATATCTTTCTTACTATGGAAAAACATTATTATCAAAATTCTTTTCTACATAACGACGCTCAATTGGAATTATATCTGGTACGCTATTCACTCCGGGGACGCAAAATTTCAAGCGAAACTAATCTATTATAACTTCTGGGAATGAAATTCTACAGGAAAAAAAAAAAAATGGGGGACGAGGTTTAATTATTTCAGAATAATTGGCTTTTATAATTATTTAATATTCTTCGAATATCGGTAAAGAATATTGGTGACCCGGAAAAAGGTGGATATAATATGAGTATAAGAAGGATGGAAACCGATAGATCCTGGAGAACAGGACACGCTGTTGCGTGGATTGGTAATGTCAGGTGAATCCAATATTGAGAGGAGAATCTGATTAACCAATTGCAGGTCAGATATACTCGATCAGCAAGGATTTGAAGCTGAAGTTTGTCGCGACGATGCTCTTCACACCCGAGGCAGAGGCATCAGGTATCGCCGGCGCCCCTTAACTTCCCACGACTTAAATGCCAGTGGCCAACAAGTGCTGGGCAAAACCTTACCGCAAAACCTTTTAATCAGCTAGCACACTCTTTGTTATTGACGATTTTTCATAGTGCCAATTAACCAGGTGTTGCTTCAGAGCCAGCGAACTTCCGGCGAGCGGACGCTAAATGTCTTTGCAATCGGGGCAGAGAGCTGCTCGTCGGTGGTGCGAGAGTAACACGATGAGATTTCTCGTACCTTGACACTTGCTTGGCAGTGATATAACCCCCCCACATTAATTCCGAATAATATTAGTAACGGCGGATATCATCTCACACATGTAATCATTCGTTCCAACTTGTCGATCGTTTTGAGGAGAAAGTATCGAAATCGATCGGATCTAATAGGATCTTGATCGGATTTGTCTTACTAAAGAAACGTATCAACAAGTTGGTAAAAGACGATCGAAAGTAGCAGTTTTCCTTGTAGTCACGCGTCGTTTCCTTTGCAGGGCAAGCATTTTCACAACCCCTGAACAACCGGGCCAAGATGATGTACACCAAAGAAGGTCCCGCCAAAGAGGATGATAGCTATATGGGTTATTCAGTGGCGACAGGCGACTTCGTTGGAAACGGTGACAGTGGCACTGCCGTTGGCGTCCCTCGCGGATCCGATCTTCTTGGCAAAGTATGTCTTTAAACATTTCTTACGCTACCTTTTATTGCCTACTTAGAAAGTTCATTTGATGCCAGAAGTTTTTCTGTTCTTCTAATTAAATATTTGTGTTTCAAATTCATTGAGTTAAATATTGTTCTTTGTTTTAATTCTTATTTTAATCATTTAATGCTAAATATTTCTGCATCATTGTTCGATGTATAAGAATTTGCATATGTCTTAGGTAATTCTGTTCACTTCGAACATGACGAATCCACGTAACATCACTGGCGAGCAAATGGGTGCGTATTTCGGATACGCTGTAGTCGCCGGTGACGTCGATGGCGATGGTCTGGATGATCTCATAGTCGGTGCGCCCATGTACACCGTGCCGGAGAATCCGGAAATGACGATCGAAACCGGCAGGATCTACGTGATCTATCAAGGCAGTGGACCAGAGAAATTCCGTAAAGTTGACACAAGGTAACATTTACTTGTATTCAATAAGTTCGACAAGCTTCGAAGGAGTTTTTGCTAACTGGGATTCAAGTTAAAAGAGGTCCATTGCCCTTTTGTGATAATCCTTATCATTTTCCAGGGACGGAGAAAGCAATCGTGGTCGATTTGGTTTGTCGCTTGCTTCCCTTGGGGACATCGACCATGATGGTTATGGTGATTTCGTCGTGGGTGCTCCTTATGGTGGTCCAAATGGTCGTGGTGCCATTTACGTTTATCATGGTTCGGCAAATGGTGTTTTGGAAAAATATTCACAAGTAATCCATGCGGAAGACCTCGACGTCCCAGTGAAAACATTCGGGTTTTCCGTGGCTGGTGGCCTTGACCTCGACGGCAATCAGTATCCTGACTTGGTTGTCGGAGCGTACGAGTCCTCGGCGGCAATGTTCTTCCGTTCGCGGCCGGTCATTAAGATGGACTCGTACGTCGAGTTCGATTCCGAAACGAAATTGATCTCCCTCGATCATAGAAACTGCACGCTATCCGATGGAAGTAGAGTAACTTGTCTTCCGTTGAGAGCTTGTTTTAAATACAGCGGGGAAGGTGTGCTTTCGAAACATAATTTTAATATCCAATACGTCTTGGATGTGAAGAAGACGAAGAACAGCCCGCGGCTCTTTTTCTTAGAGTTGGAAGGCAGGCACTCCATGAATCATACAATCATGGTTGATCGTGGTCGTCAGTTCTGTCGCACTGTGCAGGTTTGTCTTCTGATAATCACCTTCTAGTTCATTTCCACATGATTTATTAGCTAAAGATAAACCTATGACTTCCTTTTGTTCTATGTAGGTCTACGTTACACCGAACATTCGCGACAAACTGACATCTCTTGATGCCGAGATGAGGATGAGTTTGGATGAAGAGAAAATACCAGATGGCAGAAGACGAGATCCAAGGATACCACTGCGACCGGTACTCGGTGCAACCACTTCCCGAAAGGATTCCCTATCCATTAGGAAGAACTGTGGTCCGGACAATATCTGCATACCAGACCTACGTCTTAGAGTAACATCAAACGTTGGGAAATACTTGCTCGGCTCTGGCAAAAGACTCGAGCTGGAGGTCTTAGTGCAGAACATGGGCGAGGATGGCTTCGAGGCGACGTACAATCTTAAACTGCCGGCCGGCATCGATTACATCAAGATCGAGAGATCGGAGACTCTGGAAGTGCCGGTTCATTGTTCCGCACCGAAGCAGTCGAACAATAACACGCTGCGATGCGATATCGGCAATCCACTTCCGCAGGACAGGCTTGTGAAGTTCAAAGTCTTACTGCAGCCGGTCACTTCGCACGGCATGAAGCCGACTTATGAGTTTGAGATGGCAGTGAATACCACTAACCCGGAGAATCCTTCGACCGCTGGCGACAATAGTCTGCACTTGTCTCTACCGATTTGGATCGAGACAGATCTACGAATCGATGGCGAAAGTAAACCGAAAGAATTGTATTACAATCCTGACAACTATACCGAAGCGAACGCGACGACCGAGCTTGAGTTTGGTCCACTTGTAACGCATAATTACACGATCATTAATCAAGGACCTTCGGATATCGTGGAGGCAGAGGCATTCTTAATCTGGCCAGCTCAAACCCTCGGTGGAAATGAGTTGCTTTATTTATTGGAGCAACCTGAAACCTCGGGACCGGTCGCTTGCGAGCCAGCGAACGCCAACTATCTCAGCCTTAAGGTATTCGTCACTTTACGCTTCTCAAATTACACTCTCCAGCTAGGAGAACATTTATAAAAAGAGTTACTTTATCATCATCAATGTCTTCTTTTCTGCTTGCAGCTTGACCAACGGAGAAGGGTACATCTAAATTATCCGAGCGAGACGTCTGGTGTGATACTGGACGAGTCGCATTCGGGCAGAACGATCAACGTGCAGCGAGGATTCGAAGCGGAACGTGGTAAAACAGTTCAGAAAGAAGACACCGAAATCAACAGCAGTGATAGTTCGGATATTCAAAAGAGCCGACATTCTTCCTCGTCTGGAACAAGCGTAGTGACTAGCGAAACTCGCCGGATACAGTTAACATCGAGCGGGGATAAACCTGACGTGCTCATAACGACGTACACGCAGAATAGTTCCGGTACTGGTTCAATCGGGACGGGCGATCTCTCAGCTGGCAACCGGGGCTTCGTTTTCCAGACGGAATCCGGCGGTTACGGTGGTGGGACAACACTGGGCTCCGGTTTCCAAGGAAGTGAGCATGAGGCCTTCGGTACAAGGATACCGAATATTGAAGAGACTTATGCGAGCCGAGTGAATCATTCGGAACAGGTGGAAAGTCGTTGGGGTGAAACTGGTGTTGATACTCGATTAACGGAGAGCGAGAGAAGATATCAGGAATTAGTTAGACAAGAACAGCAGCAACATCGTCATGAAGAAGAAGCACGTTTACGCAGGATTCAAGAGGAACGGCGTCAAAGAGAGGAAGAGGAACGGCTAGCAATCCGGCGCAGACAGGAAGAAGAAGAACGAAGAAGACTGGCAGAACAAGAACGATTATCGATATTACGAAGACAGCAAGAAACCGAGGAACAACGACGTGTCGAAGAAGAACGAATTCGTCAGGAAGAACTACGAAGAAGGCAACAACAAGAATATGAGGAAGAAAGAAGACGTACTTCTTCCGGTGGATATCATCGTACAACCAGTGGTGGCTTCATTGCTGGCGATCGAGAGGAAACGATCAGAGGGGGCGAATTTGGCTTCCGTTTACATAACATCACATCTGCCGATGACTTAGAAAAGTTTACTAGCACTTTGTCCAAGGAAGGCGCTGGCTATGAAGTTTACAACAGACAAGGAACACAGTATGTATTATTTTCGGGAAGATTCAGGACCTCTGCTGATCGAAGAGAGTACGTCGAATTTAAAGATGGAACAATGGCACCTTTGCAAGATCGTACCGGAGAACAAAGCTATGTTCCTGAGTCGAGTGAGCCGCGTGATAGTCGATTTTTGAGATTAGAGGGCCAGCTTATGATCGGCAACGATGGAAAAGGATATATTGTATTGAAGGACGGACGAAGATTCCCTCTACAAGGATCTTACTCTTACACCGAGGAACGTACATACAATTTAGGAGGCAGAGGAGTCAACGAACAAGACGCAAGGACTTATGGCAGTTCCTGGCAAGAAGAATCCGCCAGACAATCTGGAGGCATAGGAAGAGAATTCGAGAGCAAGGTCAGCAGTCATTCTCACGAAGAACGCACTGAAGACAAAGTGATCACGAGCAGAGTGTACGGCCATGATAATAATCGTAATGCATTCATTGGCGATGATGATCGTAGCCCGGAACCGGATCCAAACCATCTGAGCTCCAGATTCAGGCGTGAGAGTGATATGGTGGATGTAGAGCAGTTTAAAAAGTTCGAAAAGAATCACAGACATCGAAGAGAAGTTGAAGAAGAATTGCTGGATGAACCAAATGATTTCGACAGTGAAATCGATTATGAGAATAATCAAAGATCAAGCGAACCTGTGGGTCCTTGCAACGCAGCCAATTGCATTATGCTGAGGTGTGTTCTAGGTCCTCTGAAGAAGGATCAAGAAGTCTGGATCGGCGCGAGGTATCGCGTGGATGCGAGAACTTTGAAGAAAGTTGCATTTAAAGAGAACGTTAAAGTTTCCACTAAGTTAGTGGCGCGTGTTACTAAACAACCATTCATCGGTACACCGGCGGAGCTGGTTGTTAAGAGCCATGAGATTGTGACGAATGTTGAACCAAGTACACCTCCACCAGCTCCGGATATGATCCCACTATGGGTAGTGGTTCTCTCAGCCTGTGCTGGAGCGATCATACTATTGCTACTTATCTACCTGCTGCACAAGGTTCGTTTTCATTTTACGAACATCCTCAAACATTCTATTCCAATGTATAACATTAATCTTACATTGTATTATTATTTTACAGTGCGGTTTCTTCAAGAGAAATCGGCCATCAGACGCACCGGAGAGGCAGCCACTTAATAGGAACGGTCACTTCCAACAAGGAGATGATCACCTTTGAGGTGTCTCGCATACACCGGAGTCTAACGATTCCTTAGCAGCTCGGGCTCGAAGTGTCACCGAATGACAGTTCGATTACACGAGGGTTATCATAGGTACCTCATGAATCTTACAAGTGAGCAAATAGTGAATAGCATTGGACTCGGTGTCCGATTTGAGGAAGAGAGATCCCTCGTGTACTGTGCCGACTGTATTTAACTTTACATTCAGGAGTGCCTTCACTAGGTCAGGCGCCAGATTCCTCGAGCGATCCTCGGCGTCTCGCGATTTTGTACTGCCACTGAATACTCCCTTCAGCTCCTGCAGCTCTCGACCATGCAAGTTTCTAGTCAGGAGACGTGTTTCTTTTTTTTTTACATGTAAACTTACTTAAGCCGCGTCTTCTCGCGTCGTCTTCTTCTTTTGGCACCGGCCATACTTCACGGAGCTGTAGTCTCGTACTCTAGTGGGTGTAAATACGAGAAGGAAGAAAGTCTATTATTTTTTCTACCACTCACTGGCGAAGCGTCTTTCGCCGGTAGAAACACTTGATCGATCCGTGCTTCTTCGTAAGAACTTCCATCGATGTCACTTGGTCGGTCAAATGCTTCGCGGATCTAGACTTGAAGAGGGAAGATCTTTGACGATTATTTATTATGTCCCCGCGTTGCACGCGCCTTGCGATACGGAGTGCAGCATTGTGGCGCGCGCGGAATTTGTAAATTATTAATTGTATTACTAAAATCTCCCACGAAATGTAGCTAACGCAATAATAATCGTGTAGAGAGGTGAAGCTCCCGATGGATCGGGAAGGTAGAACTGACTTGTACATACAGACTTAAGATGTAATATTAAAAAATATATATATATATTATATTAATAATACAAAATTTCTGTCTCAATGTGGAGCATGAAATGAGGAAGACCTATTTATTCTTACACCCGTTTATTGAAAAATCACAACGACGCAACAGTAATAGACAAATGAAATGCATGATTACCATTTACATCATGGGCCGCAGTGTTCACTACATGAACTGCATGGATCGCGTTTTCCATTCCAAATCAATGCGTAAGTCACGTTGTGCACGAACAAGAAGGAAACCTCTTCCCGGATATAAAAAAATATATATGTATATATACGCTCCATTAATCTCGCATCGCATTCAAATAGATTTTCATAGCGTCTCTTTTTTTGCACCTTATTCCTTTTTCTCGCATCGGTAAAATTGTATATAAAAATAATCTGTAAGGAGTACAATTGACTGTTTGTAAAATATATTACGATCTCAGTTAATATTCTCCTTCGCGTTTCGAGAGCTCGGTAGAAAAGGACCGTCGGTTCTAGAAAATCGGTAGACGCTTTCTCGAAAATACATTCGTACAGAGAGGACGGGGCTAATTAAATTCACATATCTTTCAATTCGGGACGACAACGAAATTGATCGGGAGCACGCAAATCTTGTAAAAGTGTGATGTTCGTTGGAACGTCGCACGGTAAAATGGTACAAAAGGTAATACACTAGAAATGATATGTCTAAAAGGAAACAATGGGACGTTACACTGATACACAATTGTCTCACGAATCGCTATTACGGGTATTAATTGTTAATTATATACACATTAAACCTCCTACTGATCAGAATGGGCGATAGTAGAGTGCGCAGTTATGGACAGAGATTGATTGAAATAAATATTGATATATCGCTGGGCAGTGCGGGATTGATACTGCTCTCAAGAATGCTGATGTGCAATTGGACAATATGTACAATAAGCGCCATGCCTGGCATGACTCCGTACTTATATACTTTCCTTAAAGAAAAAATTGGATATCATCGGGGAAAGAATTCGCCAATATGCCCTAAGATTTACGTGACCGATCAAATGTACACTGACTGTCGCTACGATAGAGGTAATGCGGAATAATCTCAATGGTTTTACTATTACATGTGCTGGACGCAAACATGATTCTATATGATCGATCTCGTCGTAGAGGTACTACGTGAACATCAGCGTCCATGTAATAGAGGACTCTGATATTCACAATACATCTCACTCACGATTGATCGTTCCCTTGGGTTTTTTTTTGCAACAAGCACACCAATTATTCGAAACTATTTGGGGTACGGAATCGATGGTAGCTAGACAACGATCATAATAATTCATATTAATGACATTCACTTATCTGTAGTTTATGATTGTCGTCTAAACCTTCCCACCGTTACCTGACTGAACTATATCCTTTACTTCCTTACAAGGATCATGTTCGTACCAGCTGCCGGGGACCTAAAGAGGGAGAGTTTCACTGAACTCAGTGTGGACCTAACATGATCATGTCTCATGTCATTATCAGTCCCTTACTTTCCACTGCAATTGTGTGCCGAAATTATAGAGCTCCTTCAGAGCTTCCGTTAATTTACCGGAAGCCTCCAATTCCTTGTACTTTCGGTACAGTTCGAGGGCAGCACGTGCATCCTCGGCCGAGTCGTGAGTCTCGGACTGAATCTTTTTACCCAAGAAGTGCCACGTGAGAAAGCGCAGCGACACCATGCGATGATGAGGTAAATGGAAAAGCAACACTGTATCGACTATCTGCTCCGGCGGCACCACTAAATTTATTACCCTAAAAGTCAATGAAAATAAGTTGAGTCCATCATATTTAGGATTTTCAATTATGTATAATGGTTTTGAAGGAAAATTACCGAAAATCGTTTTTCAAGCCATGGCCAACAAATATAATTCCATTATCGACTAACAATCGAAGCTTTTGGTACGTGGACTTAAGGGTAGTCAGGTGCTTGCTGCTGAAGTTAGCATCCAGATCTCCTGGTTGAATTCCGCTGAACTTCGTCAGATAATCTACCACCTGCTCTTGTGTACTTATATAATCATCTATGAAGGGTGTACCTTCAAGAGGTCCTTGCCTATTTTTATTAAGAAACACATCATATAAAATACATATTAAACAATTAAATCGATAACACCGAGTAAATATATACCCGCGTATGCATGTAATGCGCGCGACAGACATGTGACTTGGCTTTATAGTGGACATTTTTCCATCGCTCCGAAGTTCAGATTCTTCCTGATTCAACGTTACGAATTCCGCATCGATTCCTACTAGTTCCCCTACAATATAAAATTAAGCATATACAAGGTGTCTCTCCTTTATCCTGCTATTCGGAACGTACCTTTCGTCGGCATTTCATCCGATGTTAATGGAGTGAATGTAATGCCTCGTGTGCCTCCGCTACGCGCGATACACTTGTCTTCTCCAAAGACATCGTAGGTAAGAGGACTAACAAGGGGTGCCGACTCTGGTGTAGGTATGCACGTATAATGAAGAACACATGGTACTTTCCAGTCGAGATTAAACCAAACCGCTTCTTGCGGTGTGACTGCTGATATGCTATATTGAATGGAATACACTTAATCAATTGTCGGCTTATTTCAGGACATTCATATCTTAGTTACAGCTGAAAAAACTTACCAAAAGTCGTTAAAAATGTACCATTGAGAGACAGGACTACCAGTGGATCTCTCATGATAATTGGGACTAACCCGTAAAAGAGCGACAATATTTCTTCTGTCTTCATTCTTATCATCAACGTAACACACTACTGCACTCAAGCTGTATTGCATTTTTTGCTTCTTAGAAGAAATCTTTTGTTCTGTTGTTGGTTCTATATTTGCAATTTCGCTAGCCCCACTATCAGTGTCAGTAACAACTATATTCCTCTCCTCCTTCTCGGGTTCTTTCTTCTCCGGGGATTCGGCATCACTTGGTACCTTGCCGTTACCTTGACCGTTCTCCACAACAGCCTCCTGCGTACTCTTACTACTCCCGGTCGTCTCCTCCTTTGGTTTATTAATCTTTTGTACTGATAGTTCTCCGCTTTCGTTCAAAGAGATCTCAATATAGTGAGGAATCCACGAGTGAGAGTAGTACAAGTGACTAGGAGGCGTTGCTATGGGGGTTGAGCTAGTGGAGGACGGTGCAGCGGGTGAAGGCGACACATTTTCTGTAATATCAAACTTTGTTAATTGTCTGCTGTATAAAATAGGCTAATTTTGGCTAGATTTCTCTACCTGGATCGCGGCCAACATGCCGAAATCTGCAGCCAACTCGTGTACAATTGTTACCGTATCGGCATGGCTTGACGGTAACCGGGACGGGACTCGAGGAAGGGCTACTTTCTTTGCCACTTAAAACTTTCTGTACCACTATATCCATTTGTGTTTGCCAGAATGTTTTCTCCTACAAGGATATTGGTCAAAGTTTTACTAGATTCGCCTCGGAATTACGTGCGTTTCATACTTTTAAGTGGCATGCGATATATGCGAATTGGGAGTCGCGAGGAATGTCATGTTGCAAGTACCTGCTGTGTGTCTAGGCCACAGTTCAGAGCCAATATTTGAGGTAGTTTAGTCAATTCTCGTGATTGGAGAGTGGGTGTAAATTTCTGACAATTCTCACACCATGCAGGTGTAATTTTCTCGGGTCTTAAACTGCGGGCAAGAACACTCGTGAATGGAACTTCCTCCGCTACAAAGATTGGTAAAAGCCAGGTTCAGTCTTTCGGCCGCTTACGAAATTGGGACTTCGTTATTCGCAAAATTGTGGAAAATTTCTTACAAGGATTCGACAGTTCGGGATAGATTAAATTGTACAGTAACATGATGGAATGTTTCGTAGCTTCTTGCCCACATTTGAGACAACGATGTATGTGCATTTGTTCCGACCCAAATAGACGACTGATCTCGGTTTCCTCATCCCGCACCTCATTCTCTTCGACCGACTTTTTGTTGCTTTTATCTAACCGTAAGAACAATCCGTTTAAAAATCACTGTATCAATTCAACGTTACAGACTTTCAATTATCACATATTAAGTGAGTCATACTCGAGGAAAATATAAGTGCCAAAAGCAAAACTTGTTCGTATGATCTGTTACCAGTGTTTTAATAAGCAACGTATGGTGTGGAATGTCGTTAGTCGTATCAGCAATGCGTTCGATCAATTTAAGCAAGTTCGTGTTATATTTCGAAAAACAAACGATGAAAAAAACGAAAAACCACCCTCGAAAACAAACTCACAAAGTGTAACTTAACAATTCAGGGTCACGCATTGCTGTTACTTGCTGACACATGAAAAATTAGGCCATGCATGCACGGAAAGCAATGTCTCCTTCCCTATAAAAAAAAAGAAAATTATATCAAACGTAAAAACTGCTCTACCAAGCGGTTAATGAGTTTTACTTTAATATACGAATTCTGGCGTATCAAAGTAAACAATTAACGAGGCAGCAAAGACCCTCCGGCAACAAGTACCAATTGTACAGAATTTTCGTACGGGCAAACTCATACGCAAGTTCCTTAGTCTAATTGGGGGTTGACTTGTTAATCTTCGGATACGTCACTGCCCTAAGCGAAGGTAACGGTAGACAGTTACATATAATTGAAAAATAAACACAAAAAAGTGCCCACTAGAAAGAGGATACACATAAATTGTGTTTACCTTTCGATGTGATCCACATATATTTACCATCCTCCTCTTGTTTCTTTCGTTTCTTCCTCTCTTCATCGTGACGCCGGTGTCTAGTGCCTATATCCTGCAAGATACTAGGAAAATCCTGTTCATTATAAACAAATGGTGGGCACTTCGGACCTGATTTGAGTCGAGCCGCTTCCTCTTCCTCCTGCTGCCGCTTTCTGGTCTCGAGGATCTCGTAATGAAGCTGATGCAAGATGAACCTGTTCCAACTCTGGAAGTAGACCGCAAAGGTAGACGACACTGCTCCTTAAGTAATGATTGTTCTATGAATCGAGTACCTGAGTTCGATCGCCGTACCTGTATAAGTCTGATCAAATTGGTTTTTCGCTTAGCCTCCGGATGTAAGTCACTCAGAATCAATCCCAAAGCGGCAGCCTCGGGTACCGTGCGAAAAGCCCGGAGGAAATTAGCTGCTTGGCAGGGCAAACCGCGCGACGTATCCAGCATGTGAAATAGGAAGCCTAACTCGCACGAAAGGCAGAATTCTCGTTGGCACGAGTGCGAGAGCAATGCTATTCTTACAGGCTCGCAGTAGTAAAGCAGCTGAAAGGCGAAATTATTCAGGATCTCAATTGTATCTTTTCAAGTTAATCTGCCATTCTTTCTCTCAATATTTCTATTTCTCTTTCGCTCTATTTCTTGGAGGGCTGCACTTACCTGGAGCATAGCATTGCAATAGCTGTTGGGAAGTGTGGCTTCCAGGCCACAGAAGCTCGTCAGATTATACTGATCGAAATCGAACTCGTCGTAACCGAGACGTGAGTATTTCACCTCGATCTTACGATAACGCTTAGGTATTGCCACGAAGGTGCCGTCGTCGGCTTTGGATCGTGAGTCCCCCCCAAAAAGCTTAGCGACTATGCCACGCCGTTTTTCCAAAGTGTACGGTATCTGTAAAAGAGGTATTATTTATTTTTATCCCAAAATGGGCCGTCCTTCGGCTTTGGGACATTTCTACTTTCGGTTGCTCTAGCACCCTCGGGTTAGAACTGTATAAGAAAGCAGCGAATGGAACTTAGTGCGCGGAGGAAAAGCAATATTGGGATTCGTGAAAAAATAAATAATACCTATGGTGGACGCGTGTTGTGCCGGATTCGCAGAAAGCAACGTGTTACCAATCGTATTAAAGTTAGGCTTACATGTTATGCTCACATTCTTTATTTCAATCAAGTACAACGTGTTTGTTTGATACATTCGTTTCGAAGAAGTGGCATCTAAGCAGCGGGTCCGCCGATACTATCGGGTTTTTATTTCTCAACGTCAAACCAGGGTGCAAAATGCATGGTATCACAAACACACTGTGCGACAATTGTGGAATTCAATGGCAGTAATGTTTTTACGCTAGCTTATATGATTTCTTCTCTATACGAGTACAACAATGTCTAATAGTTTTTAGTTTTGATTCCCTCAGGATTTCGAACGCGCTAAGGTACTGCGAGAATATCGCAACGAGAACAAGCTCAACTCGCAAATAACTGAGCGAATTGGACTCTTTCATAGTTCCATGGTTCCATCATCGCTCTTGACAAAATAAACTACATTTTTGTAATTATTCCACAAATCAACAATAATACATTCGCACATACTGATTTTTTAATACCACAAATCACACTTGCAATACATGTAGGAGAATCTACTTGTATTCAAAACAAAATTTTGATTTTCCATTGAGAGAATTAAACAAAAGCTCAGCTTGACATAATTTAAATAAACTACTATTATTTAAGCAAAAAAAAGATATTGTGGCAAACTTAAACCGTACACTTTGTGCGATTATCATGCCTTTCCATTGCTACTGCAATTAAATTGAGATCACGTTCTCTCATTACATTATAGTTTATACTTTTAGCAGAATATACGATATATCGCGCTTCGAAGTAAAATGCCGAGGACTAACACCACGCAGAGAACTATCGTGGAATATTAGGGACTACCTTACGAAAATATATGATGTTTCCTTAACATTATTCGTGGACTACAATAGTTATCACGTTAAATTTCTTCAGTCTTGGCAGCGCACTCTGTTCGCGCTATAAAATTAAATGGTAGACTAGGATTGAGCTTAAATCTCTTCTCTCACTGATATATTGCTTGACATATTAGTCATTGTTATCGATATTCCGCAATCGAACTGGTACAAAGACCAATCGGATCCGGCAGAAAATGTTGTATTTGGACTTTTCTCGGCGACTCAAGGAATCCCGGGGATGTTGGAGGGTTACAGAGGCGGAGAACACAAAAGCGTATATATTTTAGGGCAGTTTGAGAAGGGCGGGTGAAGAGTATTGTATTAGAGGTGGAGAATATTGTTTCCTCACTTGATTTCGGCGGAAAGCCTGTGGATTCGGCGCGTAACCAATGGTTCCTTGCATCTTCATCGTACGAAGGACTTCCGAATCGATTGACGGTGTTTTCCTGCGAAAGGAAGCCAGACGATTTGCATCCAATATCTCGGATCTCATTGGCGACGTGTTAATCACTGCTGGTGGTATGCGTACCTATAGATCTTTTTCAGATACTCCTCAGGCCAATCGCTCAATAGCGGGTGCCCGGTGTAAATGATAGGTATGGTACTCAACGGGGTGATATCATCGTCAAAGGCAATGGATTGATGTGTCTCAACTGGGTCGGCGAACTCTGTTGGCCTGGTCATTCAAGATAGACATTCGTACTAGATCAATCCTAACTACAGGTGGTACCACCTTTTACTTTACTCGAGATTTCGTGCCACTAACCGGGAGAAGGTATTAAACTGAGGCTCCGGCGTGTTCGTCGACATGAGATGAATCGAGCCAGCCGAGTCCCCGAAGCCAAGGCATTGAGATGTGGGAGATACATCGAATGATACTACCATTGCACCGCCGGTGGCGACCTGACGCAGGGGCATTTAGTAATAGGTACAGCTGCCGGTAATTGGGCACCGGGCCCTCTTTTAAAACAGTTATTACTCGCAACATTTACCTGATACAGGCACGTCATGGACGGCTGTACATTAGCATAGATAGTATCAAGCAGTTGCATTTGCCCCAGCGGAGAGACAACCGCGACACGGCTCGAGTAACTCGGTAGGAACTTCAGTAGTAGGGGGTATACCAAAGTTGTGACAGGACTTAGTGCTCTCATTTGCCTCAAGTCATATGCCATTAAGAATCTGTCTACCGACAGTCCCTGACGGCTGAATTTGCATCGTTAAACATCGATATCTAGCTACCGTAATACTTTACAACACAGTTTTTCTTTGATTCGTTTTTTGTCGTACCTGTTGCTGAAACCACACGTGACCAGATAATTCCCCTGAACATCGAAGTCGCTCAAAGAACCGCTGTGGGTATCGAAAGTATGCTCTATCGATAATGTATTAGGATCCCTGAGATCAATCCTGCCAGCTGGATTCCCAGCGCATATAAACCTACTGTGTTGCCTCAGAATTGCACAGCCGTGTTCTCCTACATGTACCTGCAAGTACGGGGGGCAGTTAAAGCGAGATCTTTAGCAGGAGTCCTATTACTAAACTACCAAGACTTACTAAGCCAGTCTCTTTCCCTCTGGTTAAGTTAAAGTCAATGATTTTCTCCTGGTGACCCCCCATCAGAAGTCTAGTTGGTGAGATTTGCAATATGCACTGCATGTCTATCATATTCGGTGATCTAAAATGATTTTTATCATTACGCTGTCGACTACTTTTATCTAACTACTGCTCTATTAGACTGAACGTACGTATGCGTGAATATAGGAATTCCCCTTCTCAACTGACATCTCAATAGACTTTGAGTTAATACGAGTATTCCCTCGTCAACGGGATGAATATGTCTCACTTCTTGCGTGGCATGCACTTGGAAGGAAGTATATTTTTGCAAACCAGCTCCATAATAAGATGTCACGTGGCCCTACAAGTCAATAAATCTCAATGCGTAGTATTTCTACCTAACAGCATTCTACTCTTATTGTAATTTCTGTGATTAGAGTAGATTATTCGATACGAGTCCTCCAGATTGAAGGCGTAAAGTATATAGTTCTCCAGGAACGATTGTCCCCGGTAAGAGCTGAATTTTGAAGTGTACTAAATACCCCTTGATTCCCCATCCACATAAGTTCTTCCACCGAATCGAAAGCCACGGTGGACACTCCAAATCTATCCCCCCCATCAGCGAGTAAAGTTCGCGTCTCATGATATTCGGCGCCCGCGAAATCCTCGCCGAATTGCTCCGCTGTGGTAACATACTCCTCGGGCGCCAAGACGTAACTCGTCTCTTCCCCTGCAACGAGACATCGAAAGACACATGATATTTGCGAAGCGTCGAGGCTTCGTGTGCCTGTGCTACCAATCATCCAATGCTAATTTGACTTTTCGAATGTAAACACAGCTTTAAATTAATCCCTCTTCCCAACAAATGACAATGGATTCCCTTAATACTATAATGTGCTTCACTGAAATTAGAAAATAAAATATACAAGACTACGAAATCGTAAAGGAGAAACCGGAGAGTATCTCAGACAAAGCGCGGTGAGGTTATTGGAAAAGCTTTCGAAATAATGAGATAAAAGTAAGCGCAAGAGAGTCATTAAAAAAGAGGAACTAATATCAATCGAACGGCAGCAAGAACCGCCGATAACGCCGTAAAAATATTTAGCTTTGATAAATCATCGAGGAGGCAGAACGCAGAGTACTAAGACGCCAGATTGCGCGGCATAGGTGAGGAAACGAGAGCGGCAGGAAGAACGCCTGGCGGCCAGCTGATCCGTATATACAGTGGAGAGAAAAGTTCGCGCTAAAACAACTGGCACAACAACCAGCCGTATGACGAAAGCATTCGAAGCGAAAAGAGGAGAATCGGTGAAAGAGGTGTTTTATGGAGCGGGTACTCACAGAGGATCTCCTGCTCCTCGGTCCCAGCCGTGGCCTCTACGGCGGGATCGTAGTGGCCCAAAATCGGGAAGTCCATAATCGCCCGGGTTCAGGCCGCGCTTCCCTCGATCATCGGCTCCAAAGAGAAAAGTCGGTATCAACGTGCGATCCACTTCTCATATCACCGCACTCGCGTCCGCACGGGGCACGACGCACACGCACACGCACGAGCCCTAGTCGCCTTGGCAACTGTGCAACAAGCGAAACACACTTCAGCGACTGCAGGAGAAGGCTTTTCCCACCGGAGGACGAGTCACTCTAAAGAGAATCGCGCGGGAACGAGCAGGTTTTCTCACAGGATTTTCGCGAAACCCGTTCAGCGCAGCCTGCCGCCGCAGCTTTAATTCATGATTATGCTTTTCTACGCGTTTCACCGTGCCGACTTGCACGTACGGCCTTGAGAGTGGCGCCATCTCGACCTTTTTCTCACCTTGGCGCCTCCACGCTCGCCAATCCTTTCTCTCAAAAGTCCCTAGCGCTACTGTCGTTGCAATTCCCTAAACGTCCGCTAGCTGGCGCCACGAGTCCATTTGTAGATTTTACTTGGTCGTAGTTTTGGCGGTATCCAGTACACTTGTCGGTGGTTTTAGGATACGAATGAGACAAACGGTTTGGACATCAATCATATAATCGTATATTCTGGAAGTCGCAATGTACAGTTTTACGTGTCCGCGCAAGGAAGGACGCAGATACACAGGAATTCAAGGTACCGCTCGTACTAAAAGAGTACCGCTATCATTACGAAAATACATACTCTAGAGGATTCAATAACTCTTCCGAAAATACTCTCTTTAATCTCTCGCGTATTACTTTCGTGCCGCTTTCGCGCGCTTCCCCTAACCAATAACAAGTTTCTCCATCGTTGTGTCTTCCATCTCCCTGGAAAATGTGCGCGCACACACTGCTCCTGCCATAGTAATTGCTCGTTGCGGATATTTACGATTACGATTAGTCGCCTGGAAGCAAAACTTCGTTGGCGATGCGTACTTGCCCGTGATTTTCAACTGTAAGTGAAGTAATTGAAGCAGCTGTCCCCGACAGTTCTCGAAACATCCGTGACAGGCAGTAATAGAGAGTTACCTTACTGTGGACGAAATCTCGTAAAGTAATAATCGACTGAGAAAGCTTACGGTTTAGCTGCAAAGACTTTGAGCAAAGGTATCACGCGTTTTCCGCGATGAGTCAGATCTTAGTAGAACGATCCTTTGGTTGATAGAACAATCATCGTTGGTGCTGCTGAAAGGTGTGAGTGTGGTAGTCAAGTGAGAGATAGTCGCATGGAAGTCCTTTTTGTTTGGAGGATAACCGAGGTAGCTTAAACCTTTCAAAAAGTTGTAGACATGGTCGTTGTGCGATGCTTCTGACCTAGATTTGCATTTAGATCACTCTTCATTCTTCATTAATTATCAACAACATCATAAACTTATTGCCAAACCTGATTCCAGGTCCAATTGATGTACCCTGTTGATGTGGCGACGGATGGGATTCCACAAGTCACAAATATCTTCGGTGTTACTGAAAGCAGTCGAGAGTTTCCAAATGAAGTAAGTCTAGAATTACTTCACTATCTCTCTTAGTACTTTAAATCAATGAAATAAAGGAAACACAAGCGTACCTTAACGACGGCGAATAAGATGCGTACGATGATGCAAGCCATAAGCATCCTCATCCGATTCAATCGATTGTCGCCGTGACATTCGATTGCTCCTGTTATCCGGTGTACCGGCCAACGAAGAAAAACCTTTCAGCGATGGTTGAGTAGGAAAGGAAGATCGTCGAATGAGTGGCGGTGGTCTTGCACCTGAGGGTTTAACGGTGCATCATCAGACGGGACTGTATTTAGAAACGCGATCCAACAGCAAACTCTAATAATATGTTCTACCTAATAAACGCATGGCAGATCGATGTACGCCTTGAATCTCAAAGGAACGCTGGCTGATCACCGCTTGCCTCGGAAAGAACGGTCGCTGAGCAGGGTTATCGACGATGGAGCCGTTCCTCGATCTGGCACTACCTGCCCTAGTCGAGTCCTTATGCGTTTTTCGGAAAAGACATGCACACATTCGTATAGACTCGCGAACAACCACGCGTCAGATTGCGCGTAGCAGTTTTACTGTTACTTTTCTTTCTTTTTTTTTTGTTTATTTACTGGGGATAGCTTTTTTTGGCTTATAGAATAAGGAACAAGTGACTCGCGGCTTGCAAGGTCGATCAGTGTAAATTAACTGTCTATAGATCGCACTTTTTCCTCGATTTAACTGACGGACGGCAATGCTCTCTTTGAAGAAGGGGGATGGGTTGTCGAGGGTGTCGGATATCGCAGGTATGCTTCTCTAATTTACACTATCGAGGCAATTGAGCCGCAGAGTTTTGGTAGAGAGGAGTATGCAGTTTACGGTCGCTTCACAGTGTCGCGTGAAGTGGCTCTACTTTTTCGTGACTATGGTGAGCGTCAGGGGTAGGTACAAGACAGAGACAGAGTGTGAAAGACTGATTCGGTTGTATCGGTACAATAGAAACTGAGTGAGTAGAAATCGTGCGTGGAATTTAGTGGCGGAGTTGAGCTTGTACCTTGAGCTTGTTAAAATATGATCGCAATGCCTCAACGAAGGCGAGTATCGCTAAGATGACTAGCATCGTAACGAGGATGTGCACCGCCACCGGAACGGATTTCGTGCGCCGGCTTTTCGCACTCTCCTCCCCGTTCTCTGTCAAGTTATCATCGAGTAACCCATTCGATCCTCCCGCTTCGTTCTTCCCATTCATTGACTGACCATCCGTTTCGTTCTTCTCATCGAGAGCGCTCATCAGGTGCACCCGCACGTACGTGCAATTGCCGTCGTAGTCAGTCTGAAAGACGGACATGAGGCGATCCTCGTATTCGAATCTAGGGCAACGTCGGAGCTGTCGGTGGTCCACAGGAATCACGACGGCCTGCGTCTCGTTAGCCAATGCTTCCACCGTTTCATGCTCGCTACTTTGATTCTGACTGTAATACTTGGTGTCCAGCAGGAGTCGTAGGGGCAGCGACAGGAGGATCCCGAAGATCGTCAATGTCACTAAGATGCTGGTGTTGATCGCCAAGGAAATCCGCTTCTCCGACATGTTCGCGGTCTCCTGGGTTGGCGTGACAGTCTCTCTCTCGTTCTCACTCATTTCTGATTTCTTGAATTCAGCATTTGAATTGGCATCGATCGCACAGTGGCTCCTAGGCACTGCACACGGTTCGCAGGCTCTCTAACCAAACGGGTTGGGTGGAGCAGTTGAAATTGTCTTCGATCAATGCGTCACATGGTTGTCATCACCATCCGATATTAGAAACAGTAGAATTCGGATGACAAGCGTTATCGGGCACACGATTCTTAACGAATAGACTGATTCTTTCAGCCTCTATCTTCCCGAAACGCAACTGTTGCACATTCTGTTGTGACTGCAGTTCCCAGCGAGCCTGGACGTTCGCTAATATTGATTTCTGGCACTGGAGAACTCGTACGCGCAAGTCTCAAGGTGCCTGTATATCGCAGGGTTGCTTGGCGTGGCGGTAATTAGGGATTATTTAAATTGGGATCGTCCACGGGGAATCATCGAGACGAGTTAAGCGAATGATCTCGCAACGCGGTCGTTTTCTGTCGAGCGATAAGTAGATCCGAGGGACTCATTAGCACAAGATACTTCTCGACTTGATGTGACTAAGAGGATTATAATCATATGTATTTTATTAACTCGCAATCTTAATCTGAAAACTTCTTCAATGGTTGCCAAGAGCAATCTCTTCCATATAAAGCAACCAACCGAGTCTTGGATTCTTTAGAGTGCCGGTCGCTTCATATTTTTCGAACTTCTCCCCGGCGAACTGGCGAGGTACAAATTTATTAGCAGCTGGGACTAGAAGCTGCCGCTTCAATCGACGAGCGTGGAGTGAGATATAAAGTGGCCGTGCACGAAGTTAAGTCATCGGTTCTCTGGCTGCGCATTGAAAGGAAGGTAAAGGAAGGCGCGGCGCGGCGCGGCGCGGCAAGCAAGCAAGGGTGGAAGCAAGGAGACGAGAGAATCGGGCCAGGAGAGAAAGAGAGTTGGTGGGCCGGGGCAGAGCGCTTTGAAATGGGAGCGGGCCTCCTCTAGCGCGTGCATGCATAAATAATATTAGACAATATCGAATTAAAATTCGCATCTTTCCGCGAGCAACAATGGTCCGAAAGCGTGGTGGTGGTGGTGGCCCAACAAAGGAAACGGGCGAGGAGGCGATGGTGGTAGGATCGCCGACAGTGGTAGCGCGGCGGCGGTGGCGGTGGCGGCGGCGGCGGCGGCGGCGGCGGCGGCGGCATTTCTAAAAGTAATAAAACAGTCGAACAACAACTCATGGGAGTGAGCAGCGACCAGGTGAAAAGGGAGAAAGAGAGCGCGCGGAAGGGCAGGACGAGAGGTGAAACGAAGAGGCCGAGAGGAGGTACAGCAAAACAGACCAAAAGAGAGAGATGAAGTACTGAAGAACAGCGACCCGACCCGACCGACCGGTAGCCCAGCCAGTGCACGTATATCTTGCTCTGCTGCACCGCACGCCGATTCATCGAGGTTCTCATGGACCGATCTCCTTCGTCATCCGACCTTCGACACTTGGAATTTCTTCCCACGCAATTCTCCCATTACCTATCTAATTACTACAACCATACAATCAACAGTCGAAGATAATCCCACTCGACGAGTAATACACTACTTACTTCGAAAATCAACCCTCTCCAAAACCCTAGAAAATCCATCAAGATCTCATTTCTGAAGTTATCAGAAAACCCAATAGAATTCCAAAGAATCACATATAGAAAGAATATTAAATAACACAACCAATAGGTTTTTATTATAAAACGATTATAAGTGAATGGAGCAGAAGATGAGTATTGGGATGCTGTAAAGGAAGTTGGTGGAGGTTGAGAGCCAGGGTATGTAGAGCAGATGCTGGCGAGGGCAGTGGCGGCGGGGTGCGTGATTTTTCACCGCCGACAGCTCCTCCTTGGAGAAGCGCGCATTCCACCTCGGCCCCCTCCGCTCCTCTTGATATCGGGGCCCAGGCTGCTCTCTCTTCGGGGGCCGTCGGGCCCCTTCATCCTTCACTCTTCGCTCGCATCAGGCCCGCACTCCGGGCCCGTCCCTCTTCCTTGCTCCCGCTCCTGCTCCCGGCAACGCGCCGGCAACCTATGCCGCGGACACGCCACTGGACACACCACTTGCACGATCTTAGATTTGCTGATCTCGCGACCGGACCTCTCTCTGCACCAACACACACACACACACACTCACATTCACTCAACGCTCTCTGTGTATACGTTGAAGCAGTGTGCATCCACGATATGTCGGCCGGCGGTCCTCGCGTGTGACTGCACACCGCCAAGATTTATGTATGCAAGCGTGCACGCGATGCGTCCCCGCCGCCCTTTCCCAGAAGTGATTTTGAATAATCGGAAAGAGAAGAGCGGCGGTCGCCAAATCCTCGGTCAATTGGGTCTGATTGACCCTTAAGGGCTCCGGTGCTACTTCCCTTGTAACAGGCTTTCATGGAAGCGACGGAGTACTAATGGCTCGAGTCAGAGCACCAACCAATTTATATGACCGAAATTTATGATGGTTACTATAGCGTCGTTGTAACATTTTTGGAAATTTCGAACCCTCGTTAAGACGAGAACGAAGCATGGTTGCAGAATTCCCTGAAGGGCGCCGCTCTCGTTCCGCGGCAATTTCGCGTGCCACATTGCAAATGCGATGTTGCCCGGAGGCTATAATGATTGCCGCTCTCCCTGGTATCGCGTGATGTCACTCGTCCCTGCCATCTGTAAAAGGGAGAAAGCGAGCATCTCTCTCGTTCTTTCTCTCAGGTTGGCTGGCAAAAAATCATATATTCCAGTTGACGCCGTCGGAAAAAAGCGAGCGGAAGAGCGACTGGTCGGCTGTGCCGCGCGCGGCATGCTAAGTAAGAGCCACTCGCATTTACATCCTCATTAAGGTTTTTCCCCGGCGGGCACGTATCAATGAAGCAAATAAATTCTCATCTTACGATTCATAAGGCGAGCTGCCCCGGCCACGGGAGCCGGTACTCATTAGCCTTATAATTTACACCGTTCACCTCGCCACGCCAAGGAACTTAGTTGCGTCCGCATCGGGAGCGAAGTGGCATCGACAGGGGCCCCGATAAAACCATTACTATAAACTGAACAATTTATACAATCGTATCGGAGCATCTTCCGGGCTCGCGAAGCACTTGCACTCGCGCGAAAGGGAAATCGACTGGTTTCCTCCCATTATGCCGATACGGCTTCGGGTAGTAGCAACTAAACCAAAGAAAAATCCAGTCGCATTCTCCAATCTAAGATTGCACCACTGATTATAAATCACCGGTTGGAAACTGCCAGGATTCGTGAAGCGCGAATGCAACTAATTGGCGTAGCACGAGCCGCCGCCGACGCCGCCGACGCCACTACCACCACCGCCGCCGGCCGGTACTGTAGTTACTCTTGGGGGGGCGGTTGCATACCAGGCGAAATTTCCATCGAAAGCGTTTATAAAGGATAGGAGGAACCAAGAGGACGACGGAGGAGGAGGAGAAGAGGAGGCAGAGCTGAGTGTCCGGAGTGGTCATGCGAATGGAGCAGCGAGCCGCAGGACGAGAGAGGAGGCATCGCAATTACGCAAATTGCGGTTCTGTTCTCGCCTCCTCCGGGCTTACCGGCCGCCTCCTCGAGAAAAGGGTATCGAGACAGTTCGCTGGATGCCGGACGTCGCATTCACGTATACATTGGAGTGCACGCCGATCGCCAACACTTGACTGCTTGATCGAGCTATTTGAATGAGCAACACGAAGGGCTGCGTTTGCTGTCCGATGAACGCGTGACTACTGTTCGGCTCTGCAGGTGTTGCAGCAGTGCGAATACTCCGATCGCTCGTCGCCAGACTCTAAAGGCGTAATTGGACGTCGCCAAGGGAAAGGACAGATATCCAGAAACAATTATACATACACAGGCCGATGCATATGTGTGTAGTTTTTCGTTTCTCGATGGTATCTTGCTGTCCGTAACGATCGGCTGCAAATACAGGCGAAGAAACGTTGATCGTTATTGCTGCCCCAACTTATGTTTATTTTTTCGTATCCAGATGGAATCGAGATCGCACATAACGCGTGTCACGTGCAAAGACCTGTCGAAATACATCGAATTCTTCCTCGATTCTACGATTCCAATTATATGGTGTTTGACAGTAGTGAATTTGTTAGAGAAAAATACAAGACACGTGCAAAGTAGATTTTGCAAGAAAAGGGAAAGAATGAAAGAGAAAATAGATATTACAAGCAAAGAGGAAATAGGAATGGAGAAACTCGAGCGGTGGAAGAAACCGGGTGATAATCGTGTCGCTCGAGCAATGTGGCGAAGAGCCATTTGCACGGTCTGTTCACCGGACTCGCCAAGGTGGCTCGTCCAGTGCGAAACCTCACCGAGGAATGAAAGGAATCGCCAAGGAGGGACGAAAAATGCAGTGTATATCGGGAAACTGGCTCCAGCGTGAGGCTGAGGCGCGTGCCTGCTGCGGTCTTATTAGCGCTGATCAGCCTCCCGATAAATTTATGTGCCGGCGAGGAAAACGCATACACATACAGGCGCGCACGAACAGGGCGCGCCAGCCGGGCATCGGCCTAAGGAAAAAACGGCGCCGTTACGTTCGTGATTCCACCTTTTCCCGGCTCCTTTTTGTCCTCCGATAACTGATACCTAATAGAAGGTGATTGATGAAAAATCTATCGAGCTTTCATTGATACAACCGGACATTATAATAGTTTCCTTCGATATGCCGAACACCTTCTTCTTGATTACAAGAGTTAGAACACATTCTCAGATTCTCCTCGCACGCTCTTAGTATGGATGCAACAAATCATTAAACCCTGAGAGTCCCTTTCCACTAATAACGCGAATCGTAATGAGCGGTACGTCAGATGAAATAACTGGGAAATTAGGGGAATCCGTTGAGTGCTGTTAGGATTAAAGATTCGTGCGGAAAGTAATGGGAGTGTGAAGCCGCCTCGCCGGGAACATATTAACAGCTCTGCCATAAGCTCGGCATTTATTTCTCTATCGGCGGCATCCGCAGAAGGACGGCAAGGCTCGCTCGAGCAGGCGCGCGCGCGCGCGCTCGAGATACGCTTGGCAGAAAACGATAGAAATTTATACGAAGCCGATAATTAGCGAGCCGAATCAGCTCCTGGAGAAAGAGAAGCCTGCCCCAGTGCTCGTGGTAATCGTTGTAATTTATGCCCGCTTCTCAGGATATAGGCTCGTTGAGATAGGCCAGGAGCGTAAAAAGCCGCACGATGAAAATGTCGCCCAATTAACGGGGAATTGGAGCGACCGAGGTCGCGCGCACACCCGGTACACACATGCATATAGATACGTGTATACGTAAAAGGGAATGGAAGAAGGCCGACATTCAGCCTGTACACACCTGTGCGTACACGTGTCTTCTTCGTGGATGGGATCGCGCATACACAGGGTGATCGGTTTTTAATAAGAGTCGCATCAGCAACCGTTCTTACTCTTAATACTATTCATAGCCACTCTGTGATTAATCACTTAAGCGACTCCCTCGTTACTGGGACGAGTCGATAGCGAAGATATATATCTCTCTTTCACGGTGGTCAGTAACGGTGGCGCTAAGATTGCGAAATGTCAGGGTAGAAAAGGAGTGCTGCTATCTTCGTGCTCAACCTTTGTTCCCTCAATGTCGGCCGATGCTCGTCCGAAATATCTTCGGCCTATTTTTGTTCCACGGGAAAAGGAAGGGACAGGTAGAGAGTATAGAACGGCTCATTTGACTGGCGTGCTAGCTTCCTCGCTTGATGAAAGGATAGCCTGCTTTTAGTTTAGAGCGGCAATACCGTTTCTCCAATATATACGTTGGACGGTATTCGGACATTTCTAATTAACTTCTCCTTGGTTCTACTTGCATGTCAATGCCGTATCTTGGATCTCGCGTCAGAATAGTTGGGAAAAGCGAGCACCCAGTATACTCTTAGATCCAGAGATTCCGTAAGCTCATTCACGTAGATGCGGCGGAGGGATGCTGCGTGTGCTCTTGCCGAAGGAAAGAGTGGTGCTGCTTGCTTGCTTGCTCGCTCGCTCGGTGCCATTAGCGCGAGCAAAGCCAAGCTGGCTTAAATAGTGGCGAGCGTTCAACCGGAGGTGCCGCGCCTCCCTTTTGAACTTCGGAGCCACTTTTACGATTTTATTATTGGCTCTTACGCTCGCGCATATTTATGCGACGTCGCACGATATTTTCCACGGCGCCTCGGCTTTAATGGTGCACATACGGACTCGCCTTACCGCCGCCGGCGGCCGGAGGGGCGAAGAGGGTGTACTAATAACGCTCGGGGACTTAATTAGGCGGTGTACGAGGCACGCCGGGGATTTCCAATTTCGGAGCATCCGACGCTCCTTCCTTAACGCGGATATTTTAATTATGCCGCTTTCAACCGAGCGCGGCCCATCGCCCGATAATCTATCGGGCGTCGTCGTCGCCAAGCGTATTTGCACGCAACATACACCGGAATTTATCCACCAAGTGGGAAGGCGTGGACGAGCGGGAGGAAAATACGAGAAATGCTGGATGAACGGGGTACCAGGAATTTCTGGGACCTCGTTTGTATATAGGCTTGATCTGTTACTTCCTTTAACCGCTGTCGCCATTCCTTATCCTCAAACGTGTGGATGAAACAAGTAAGTACCAAGTGTAGAACGGCGCGATCCTTAAGAATACTTTTAAACTATCCTTGCCAGTCGACTAATCGATGCATTAATAATGTCAATTTATTATTGGCTCTGGTGGAATGTATACGCGAAGGGTAGAGTCGGTAATGGAGCATCGAGGGACACGTGAATCCGATTGAAATCATCGTACGACTCTACAAGAGCCACTGTCAGAAATGCATCTATCTTCGAGTCGATAGTGACATACGAATGCAACGGCTACTGTAATCTCCCACGCCTATCGGATGTTAATGACCCTCATAAATGTAACCGGAGCAAGTTGAGGAGCATTGACATTGAGATCGATCGTGATCGATGCATCTCTACGGGGGCTGGACGCAAGTCTGCCGTCTCTATGCCTCTGGAGCGGCTGACTCGAAACCCGTTTGGCAGGACCTCCATCGCGTCCTCGTCTAGGAGAAGTCTAATGACATCGACGCGTCTAAGTACGATCTCCTTCGATGAAGCAAGGAAAGGTGGAAATCCATTTTGCGGGGAACGGCAGTCGAGCCAACATAGGGAATTAACATATAGCTCGATGTAGCACCGGCCTGATTCTTTCGTCGTGAAGATCTTATCGAAAGGTGGAGGCTGTTGGTGCCGGGATTTCCACAACACCATGCACTCTGGACCGAGCAAGAATCGCACGTTCTATTTGTGCGCGCTATCTCTCTTTTTCCTGTGGAACACGTGTGAGTGTGTGTTCCGATTCTCTTTGCTCGGGAGAGGCCCTGCTTGGCTGTTGGCGGACATAGACTCTGCCGTTTGCAGGGCGAGGAGGCAGCACCGTTAGGAACAGTCGATCACGATATTCAAGCGGTTTAAAGGAAGCTTGACTTGGTTGCGTGCCGATCGCGTACGCTTTACGAGACGCGAACAACCTCAACTTTTCCCCGATCTGCCATCACCCTTGGGTAACGCCTCGCATGCTTCTCGCTAGAAGACTGAAGCTGTTCTCTTCTACCTTTGAAATCCGAGAGTCTCGACAGTCCCACTGCTACCGATGATAGCAGCCAACCATATACTTTAGTTCCTTTGCTTGGCATTCGTGATCGTTGCTGGAACTTGTGTGTTAGGTGACAGTTATGTCTTGCATCTCGTACGCAAATAAGTCTTACAACTGTCCACCCTGTACTAGTACCTATTTATTCCTACAGAGAGATCATGCAACGCTGGTGTATATGTTGCAAGATTGTTATTTAAAAAGTATCAGCATGAATCCGGTAATCAAGTGGTATCATCATCAACAACGAAATGTAAAGTTGTTACTCCTGTCATTCCGCATGACCGAGCATGTATATATCCGTGCTTAGTGACGGTGTATCGGTTATACAGGATTGCGTTTAACAATGTTAAACAAATCTCTAATAAATAACGATCACCTGTCCGCTTTTCTTATGGGTGGGGGAAAACTAAATGGGGATATTTAAAGTCAAACACGATGAAGCGGATCGATACACTGCAGAGTTTATGTCTTTGAATACATAAAAGCTGGTGTGCACTAATCGTAGCGCGGCTCAGAGGGGATGCAATGTGGGCGAAAGGGATATTTCGCTGGACATAGTACTAGCAAGGATATTCGACTTTTTTTTTCTCCACTCTCCAATTGAGGAATGCAACAGCCGTTGATACATATATTCCTTGATATTACTCTACATTCCATAGCTAACAGGTTCCCTCACAAGATTTACGTCGCCCTGTCATGGAATGGCCATCGCTAGTCGTGGCTCGCCGAGTTCTAACTAGCGCACAGCCTCTCCACCGTCTCCGGTATCCGTTTTTCTCCGGCGTTCCTCACACGACAATCGGTGTTAACCAGTAATTCAGATCTCGGCTAACGGCCTGGGTAATTTAGACGCGCGCCCGCGCACTCACGCGACCACGTAGATCGGCTCCTGGATATATTTGGCACTCGAGTCGCATTCCTAAATTTCGATAGTCCAACTTATCCCAAACACCTTCATTCCATCAATGAAAGAGATAAATCGTCAACGAGTTGGATGTATCAGAATTTGATAGGAACGTCGAAGAAAATTCATTACATCACTCTCTTATATTAAAAAGATATGTCTGTATGTGTGTTTGTCGAATGAGTCTGGCGTGGTTCCGCTTCCGCGAGCCGCCTAATCTCGAAAGAGACGGTTTTCTTGGATCGCATGTACGCCACGCGTCATATCACACACTCCGTTCTATAATTAAGTTCTGCCTCGATCAAACAAACCCACCGCCGCCGGCGTCGCCTCTCTCTTTCTCTCTCGCACTCTATGTCTCTCTTTCTCTCTTTCTCTCTTTCTCACTCTGTGAGTAGGCGAACGGCAGTGGCCGCCCAGGCGTGCCCGCGTTTCATGCACCCACTGGTGCACCCATAGCTTCTTCTTCTTCTTCTTCTTCTTCTTCTTCTCGGTCTACGATGCTCCACTCGAAAAGGCCACTTCGCAACGTACAACTAATTGCGTTAACGCGTAATCCAGGTGCCCGGGTTACATTGAGTGCGGTGGCTTGGTGTGCTCGGGGGCATTCGTCAAGTTTCGTCGGAGTCGCACATCGTGCGTGCCTCTTTGACCCGTGTACCTAGCGGCGACCAGCCAGTCGGTATCAGGAAAGCGCGCGCGATAGGAACGAGCTTTGTTAAAGTGGCTCTCGAAGTGCGGGTTCTAGGTGATCGTAGTGAGGAATATTGTGACTCGATGATTTATACTGCGCGTTTCTATGATTTGTGATTATTGATTCGATGATTATTAATTTGGATGATGTAAAGTAGATGTGTAGTTTGTATTGGAGAGTGTTATTTTTTTTTTTAGATAATTTTTTTAATTGGATCGATTGATTGTGATGTTGGGTTGATACTGTAATCAGTTATTACGGTTCGAGACGATGTTCATTTGGTAGGCAGTGGTTGAGTTGGGTTTGAGTGCTCGAATATCAGCTGATCGACGTTGGAAGACTCTGTTTACAGGGGGTCGAAAGATCAGGAGATCGATGATTCGACGTCCTTGTGTGCATCGTGTTATCCGAACACCTTCGAAGTTACTCTTTCCCGGCGGCCTCCTCTCCTGATCCCTCGTGTCTGCCAGTACGATTTCGCGCGCGCCGCCGTGACAATCGTCTCGCGCGCGATCCACGATCTTCACCTCGCAACTCCATTTACCATTTGCCCGATTAACGTCATTTCGACGTCCTTCTTCATTCAGACATATATTCTCCTAATTAAATCAACACACCCCAATCAAACCAATTCTACAATTCTACGTAAACTATAAATTTCCAATATCCTACACCACAAAAAACAAATGATTTATCATCAAAGAAACAATCATCCCAATACTTTGTATCTTCAAGAATAAAAGGAGCTATCTCTTATACGAAGTATATTCCTACGAATTCTTCCGGACAACTTTCCTCCCCTATTAATGGCGAAGTAAGTGTCGTGAGCCGGAAGCAGCCGGAAGCGGTGACCTGAAAATGCGCGAGCGGTGCCTAGCTGGATGACCATCGTGCGATCGACGCGAGATCGGGCATCGATCTGGTGAGTGCTCGATTCAATAGAGGCATGATATATGCGGCACTGGGTATTTCGATGAAACGAGCGGCGCGATTGTTTCGGAGCGTGAAAGGCATATCGGCGTCCTTCGAGCGTGCACCAGCTACTAACTGATCCGCGCTGGCCACTCGCTCGCTCGCTCGCTCGCTCGCTCGGACGCTCGCCTGGGCGGAAATCGTTATTTATGTTGCCCGGGGAATGCTGTACTTTCTCGCGGCGCACGGTCCTCGATGTTTTGTCAACATTCACCGGTGGCTTCGTACTCTCCTTACTTTAGCACAGGGCGAGCGAGTGCAGCTCTAAGTGCACCGAGTTACAGTGCAGCGTTCTCAAGCGTCCGGGACGCCTGCGACGCACGGCACCGTGTCGCTCGGCCTTTCTGTATGTACGTGTTTTCTTGCGCCTCGCTTGACTAGCGGTTCTGCGGTGGACAGCGCTGCCTCCTGATACCTCGTCAAGGATAATTGAATATAATTCCATTGCCGAGGAAAGTAGCAACCAGGCTCTCGTCCTCCGGCAATCCACATGTTCGAACTCTTTGAACGATCTTTGAGAGTATATCCACAGAAAGTCCGAGTATTCCTCTGTTTTATATAACGTGTTCCGTAAGCTAGTCAGATAGGCTGTCAGCGGAAGTACAGTACTGATAGCGGAACTCTCATGGTGGATATGTTTCTAGGTACATTCTCCTAGAAAAGTAATTCTCCACTACGACGATATTTCCTGTCTCTTCTACTAGACATTTATTTCCATGTAGTTATTCCGTATGCCAAGATTGGAAGGTCTTTTTAACTTCGATCCTGTTGGATTAGTGCAACTAGGTTAAATCGTAATCTCCATTCTGAACGGAATAGAGATCTATGGGGAGGGAAGGAAAACGTATATGGTTCATTTGCAAAGCGAGCTAGGAGAAGTTGAATCGAAGGCGAGCGGTCGCTCGTTTGCAATTCGTATCTGAGCTGTCAGGTAACAAGCGCCTTGCAACTCGATTCCCTCGATGCCGGCAGCCGTCTGAAACAAAAGTGCGTGTTCTTCGGGTACGCAGCTTGAGGTCGCGTGTCCTATCATTTCATAATCGATTTGCGATCGATCGGGCATGCCTTGGGAACAGCGTCGATTGCTTGCTCGTTCTGTTCTCTGCTCGAATGGCGAGGAAAGTAAAGTGTCTCATTCGCCATTCCGATTGAACGAGGCTCGTTACGATTCTTCTACGTCGCGATGTTATTGCTCGGAGAGCCGGACACGAAGCGTTGGCGTTAGAGGCGTAGAATCCAAGCGGGCTCTTTCTATCGAGGCGAGCGCGTTTGTATCGAAACGAAGTGTGCAGATAAGATAGCGCTCGGTTATCGACTGGCTTACACTTAGTTCACCTGCGAGTCCGAGGTACCCTTATCGCGGCCTTTTATCTTTGACCTCTGCTCCACTCGCCGCCGCTGATACAGCACAGCCCACCAAATGTCCGGACGAATGCATGCACCGTCGATACCTGCCCCTATAATGTCTACATTGCAATCCTAAACTTTATTGAACCGACCCACTTTCTGAAACTTGGACATCTCTGCCTCTTAAATCGTACTCTCAATTTCCATTGTCCCCAATTTATGATCACTTAGGACTTTTATTGAATGAAATACCAAGAATTATTTGTAGTGTTGAATTAATAGAATGTCAAGATTTCTTCTTTATTTATAATACTTAAATCAGTCGTTCAACTTTATCTTTCTTTGTAGTACAATATAAGATTGCACTAGATATTTGTAAAAATGACACGTTCAACTTAGAGTGTCATTGTAGGGTGCGCTGGTGTTGCTCGGATCGAACGGCATGCAGATCTCCTTACCGGTCTTGGCGACTCCTCTCGCGCGAGATCCTTTCTCTCTCTCTCTCACTTCCTTTCACGAAGATGCGATCTTGTCCACCGACCACGCCTTCGCGGTGCAGTGTCCGCATCGATCTCGCCTGACCGCGAATCCGGCGCGTGTCGCTCCTTCTTCCACGAAGGTGTCCTCTCCTCGGTCGAGCCAGCCCAAGGGAAGGATAAAAAGGAGGGTGGAAGTGTCGAGGGTCCAACAGAGCCGTGTTTGTGTACAGTCTTATATACAAAGCGGTGCGTTTCTATTAGAATGAACAAGTATTTTGTGAGATTTAAATTGGAATTTATTATTGTCTATTAGATTGTTTTTATTAATTAATAGAGTATTAATAGATGTTAATATTATATATTACCTCTCTATTTCTTATTTTAAATAATTATTCAGAAATATTTCAATGTTGAATTTTATAGAACGATGTATGTTTCGCTATGTTACTTCGTTGCGTTACGAGACTCTTGCAATCTTGTTTCGACGCATCGTCCTTCACTTTAGTAGAAGTAGAAGTACTTCCGCCAGTAGGTGCAGTGACGTTCTCCTGCTGGCGGTGGTGCTAGAGTCGGCGGGCAAAAAATCGACTGCGCTCAGGTGGAACGTCATAACCGGCGGGCGCCTTGACGTGCTTCTTGTCCGGTTACGATGATTTCTCGTCCCAGCTTCTTCCAGGACATGTCCTGGTGCGTGCCTTCTTACGACGACCGAGGAAATTCTCTTGGAGGGTCCGTGGCCGGTGCCTCGCGCTACTTATCCTCAACGCGTTGACTTTTTGCTAGCGGACGATCGGCTTTGCTCGCCGATAACGTGATATTTTGATTTTCCCGCATCGGCTTCACTCTGCCTTGACTACCTGCTCGTCTACATAGGACAGGTGCGCCAGAAGTTCTTCTCGCGTGGATCAACGCAACCATTTGCGTTTCTCGCATAGATAATTAGGGACTTGTTCCTTCGGGGCAAATACGAACAGCTCGCGTTGATAAACTCGTCCCTTTTTGTAGTCTCTCTTGCTTGCTCACCTCGCATTTTTTCACAGTTTGATAACCTGACTGCAAAATCCAATTTACTGGAAATTAAGCTGTTCCACGCATACGAGCGCACAAGTCGATCGCCAATCGCTGCGGCGAGGTTTGACGAGCGTGAAGTATTCTCGTGCGAGCCCGCAACTGGGTGGGTCTTATCAACGTAGGAACGTTATTACCAAGAGATAAATGTGCACGGTATCGAAGAGTCGTCTCTTATCAGAGTCAGCAGTGTTCGAGGAAATGCAATCGGCCAAGTGGCGGGATATCCTCGAGAAATAGAATTCTAGCTGTCCATTGGAGTGAAGCGCTCCGAGCTTTTCAGACGCCTATCGGCTTATATGCACCATCACTCGCACGCGTTCCTACTAGAACGCGTAGCTAATCGATCGGGACGCCGATGTTTGCCTTCCACTCGTACGCTCGTCTGCCATTTAATACTTTTTCATATTTCATCCTGATAAGTAAAGATCTACCATTATGCAAGTGCGACGACTATGCAACTGCAACATCACCAAGACTCTTTTGGCGTGTTAATGCAAAGTGGATTGTGGTTTGTTAGGCTTTGAAATTTGTCGCGATCACGTGTCATCTTTGTGGTATATCAATTGCTATGAGTTGTCCGTCGGTGGCAGTGGCTTATTATCCTTGGCGAAGGACACGGACACCTAATACAGGAGTCGGACGGTCGCGGGCGTTGAGGTCCTTTTTCCTTGGGACGTGTCGAACACTTTTCGTACAGCGTGCTACCCGTAGTCGGTGCACTGGTAGCGGGCAAAGCTCTCCGGTTCGGTGCTGGTACAAAGGGGACGGTGGTGGTTCTCTCGTGTATATGTATGGCGCGGTCGGCAAACAAGAGGGGCAGGTGGAAAGGTTGTGCAACCTGTTGCTTCGTTGCTCGAACGAAGGAGCGGATGGTAGGATGAGAGAGAAAGGGAGAGAGAGAGAAAGAAAGAGAGTGAAGACTCCTCTGGGCTGTGGGTCCGCATGAGGAGAGGCTGCACACACCGGAGAGAGGAACACATTCTGCCTGTGGGTATAGCAATCACAATGGGCCCAAGAGTCTCCTTTCCCGATGCTCTTTCTCCTGGTGATGCACGCTCTCCTTCCTCTTCTCCTTCCACCTCGCTCACCCGATTCTTCTTCTGCTTCAACTTCCACTTCTTCGCCCCCAGCTTCTCTCCGTCAGCTCGTTCCCGCTTCTTCTCCCCGTCTGCCAGACCCACTTCTTTCTCTCTTCATGGGTACACCTTCTGCACGGCTGCTGCTACTCCGCCGCCGATGCTTCTTCTCCTCCTCTTCTTCTTCTTCTTCTTCTTCTTCTTGGACGTCGCGCCCTCAGGACACGATCCCGATCTGACGCGATTTGCATAATTCCAGCATCCCCGCCCAGCCGTTCAGCTGCTCAATTATTAGCTGGAATTTAAGACGTGTTTAAGAAAATAGCTCGACCCCATCGACTTTTTGCTTCTGTAGTGCATTGGGCCGCGCCCTGTCCCCGCTGACTCGCCACGACCACCAGTAAAATTTCCTTTCTCCCTCTAAGCAGACATCACCGAGTAAGAAATGAATAGTTGCTCCAACTCTTCTGCGACGATTGCAGTCCTCCTATCATGGAACGTGGTCTTTATCAGCTTGATACGGTAACGGGACTTGCGACTACGGATGTCTGTTGCGGTTTTCCACCGCGCAATCACTCACGGTAGACCTGATTTTCCTTCTACCAAATGATCAACTATTAAACTAATTTATTACTTGCTCCTTCGAGAGAGACGATAGCGCGTTGCTACGCTTTGGAGTATATTTTAATAGAAGCACGTATAGCTTGCTCTTGAAATCAATTGCGCGAAGGTTCGAGAGGTGGGTTTCGCCAAGGGAGGACGATGGGTATGTTCAGTGTCAGGTCTTGTGCGCCGGCCAATTTCGTTGATTAAAGCACGCGTTCATCGGCGATATCCCGCATGAATCTCGCATCAGGTTGGAGGCGATCGCAAGTCGCATGCCTTGATAGGCGATGTGTGTCTCTCGCGTCTGTGGAGAGAGTCCGGGGGCAACGTGTTAGGCCGCATTCCCACTGGCCAGTCAGCCACGAAGCGACGACACTCACCGGTGATAGTCTAATCCATCGTATACCAGGTATAATTCATTTTATTACCGCCCACCTGTACCAGCTTCTTGCAAAAGCACAGGAAGAAAGAGTAAGTATACAAGAGAAGAAGCGAGAAGCCTTACATTTGCTTGATCGAGCATCAGTCCTGTACCTGATACTTCATAGGGCCGTGTTTCTGGAATTAAGATCACTCGGCTCGATAAATCCTGTATGAAATATGGGAGCGCCGGTGATAGCCGTCGATAGCGCAATCGTGGCTTAATGGCCAGCGTCGAGTTATTGAGCTTTTATTAACCGAGCCACGCGACACTCGCTCGCTTGCGCGAGCGCGCCTGAGTCTACCTTAGCGAATAACTTCCTCTTCTATCAATTCACTTAGCACTCTATTTGGAACGTGACCAAGCGTCGAGAATTATCAGGTTGAAAATGACTTTTCCTCTTTCTTCCTTTCTACCGAGTGAAATATCACCTTCCTGTCCTAGCATTGAGGGGAGAGGGAGAAAGAAAGAGAGGGAGAGAGAGAGAGAGAGAGAGTCATTTAATCACACTGAGAGCAATCGCTTTCCTGGTAAGAAGAAGAATTATTTTCTGAGAATTATAGCTAACATCGGTCTCTCTCGAGGCAGCAGTTAGGCTAATTAGAATGTCACCGTAAGAGTGGTACTGTCGGAGTTATCATCAGTCGGACTTTATGAATGTCCTATGCATAACATCAGTGGAAACGTAGCTTTAGGTAGCCGAAGGCTGTGCAACGAGCACTGTAGGACGAGAAGGAGAGAGAGGAGATCAGAGAGCAGAGCGAGCCAGGGTGAGGCATCGCATCGTATTGCATCTGCGTGCTCTCTTTAAAGGCGTTGGCCGTTCACCCCGACCTCGCCAGCCCGCTGCAACTGGTTCAAATGTGCATATTGCCTAGTGCAGAGGTGCACTACTGGTAGCACACTCCTCCTCCCTAGTACAGACTCTCTCCGAACCTAATGGAACTCCCATAGACACGTACTGCTATCCTGTACTTCGTCCTGGCAAACTGAGTCCATTCTCACACATTTTTATATTTACTTCTCGCTTACTTTTACTTCATATTTTTAAATTATTTTATTTGATCATTGATAACGAATGCTCTTTGATAATCAGGATTGATAAAAATAGTATTTAATACTATTAACTTTTTTGCATAGAATAAAAGTGCTACTTTGTAGTCGAGTTCGATTGAATAAAATTCAAGATTCGTGTAAAGTTCGTCGATGCTTTGGCGGTATAGAAAGCTATGCGCCCTGTCTACGGTTCCTTCTTTTCTGTTCTAACAGCGGCTACAATTGCGCCGGCGTGCGCGGTCCACTAATGGATACAAAGGTTAATGCCAAGGTGGTAACGCCGCGTTGCTTTTGCCGATTATCGCATAACAGAAGCGGCCGGGGACGGGTGACCATTAATGGTACGGTACTACAGGAGCGTCGATAGGTCCGGCTTTGTTTTATCGATACAATTGGCCGCGTTGTTGCCGGGGAATGCAAAACGACCGGCGGCCTGTAATGGATACCCTCAAACATATGCGCCGGCCATTGATGCGCACGATAAAACCGGTATTGATTTTGCGAAAGAGCGCCGAAGGAGCAGCTGCCTTTGCCAGGGTACTCGCACGCACCGTTTCTCTGCTACAGGAAAATCGCAAGGACTGCTGGCTTAATGGTACTTAGAGTCACAGCGATCTTTCGTAAAGGTAGAATATTGATTGACGATTTTTCATTCGAATTCCGTTCTATGTCGGTGACGGCGACTCAACTCGAAACGGAAATGGCAAAGCAAGAGTACTCTCTTTTCCCGTTTAGTTCTCGTATCGAACGCGCGAACTCATCAGACTCCAAGAGATTGAAGAAGCTCTGTTAGGCTCGATTCGCAGGATGAAGGTTGAGAAGAGCGCGTTCATATCCGCGCGGCGATTATGCATTGGAGCGCTCGCATTACCAAGCTTAATCGAATACATGAACGCACAGGGGAAGCAAGCGAATCCTTCCCCGCCGCGTTCTCCAATCGGCGGTGTTCTTCGAGTACGAGTTAATCAATGAAAAATTGGTTGGCTGACTGTATGCACGCGCGCGCGCGCGGTATTGGACGATCGGCATTAGCACGGGTTGCGTACTTCTTGGGTGAGAGTATGTGGAGATGCCCTTCGTACTCGAGTCCGCCGAAGAGTTCTTCTTATTCTTACGGAGTGGTCTCTACACGGGGGCATAAGTGGCGGCGCATGCCTCCGAGCAACGGGCCGCCCGTTTTTCTGCCGCTCGGAAGCCTCGAAAGAAGTCCGGCGCAATTAACGGCTCCGTGAATTTACATACGTCGTCGATCGCCGGGATAAATGGTCCCCGCTCCCCATCGCTCACCTTACCTACCCTTCTTCTCTTTCTCTCTCTCTCTCTCTTTCTCGTTCTGTGCATATATGCACCAAGGTAAATCGCTCGATAAATAATTGGGACAGCCGTACCGTCGCTCCGGCGAAATTGATTCGAGCCAATTCTCAAATGAGATTGGTAATTGTCGAAAGGTAATTGCCGAATACTGACCGCACCAGGAGATTCTTCTTGAAGCACTTCTGAATGCGATATGGAATGTGATACTCATCGGACAGAAATTGTCCACTCAAGCTACATTGTAGGTGGTAGGAATTTTATTACAAGGGAGAAGTGTGGCGACTGGTAGAAAAAGTGGTTGGTGTGTCCGAGGAATTCATTACTGTTATAAAAGGCATTAGAGTTTACTGGGAGTGCGGCGGTTCGTGCGGTGTGGATCGAAAGTTTCCAGGGTCCTTTCACGGAAGGAATCATTAAACGTGGGGCGTTTATGAGTGCTTCCTAGGGAGATGGGCGAAATATATCAGGATTTCACGAGGTCCCCACCGCCAGTTTCGCACCGTCGCGTCCGTTAGTTCCCTCGACGAGCATAATGAGTGGTTCGATGAGGAGAGAAACGCCAGCTTGAGAGAGCCGAAGGACCACCTTGCCGCGGGCCTCGTGAACGAGAGAGTCGAGATATGCTGACACAGTGAACGAGCTACCAAAGTATGTGTATACTCGCGCCCGTCTACCTACCGCCGTTCGCTTGATTGCGAAAATAAACATTCATTATTGTAATTACTTTCTGGAGATCTCGGTTGAGCGAACCATTTGATCGGAAGAGAACACATCTTCGAAGCAAGTAGACTTCGAGAAAGTCAAGATGACTCCTCTTCTTCTTTCTCTCTTCGGTTTCTTTTACTCATCCTTATCCTTCTCCGACTCGTATGTATATCTGTAACAAGAAGTTTCATTGGCGTGGCGAGAGAGAGGGAGAGAGAGAGCCTGCTGTTCGTGGCGGGTTAATTACAAAGTCGAACCGGCGATTCCTTCATTAGCGAAAAGCGATCGCGCGCTGATCCTGGAGGACTATCCTCGTTTGCATCTGCCATGGCTGCTCGAGTCTCGACTTCTTGATGTATCTCTGAGATGGGAAAAAAAGTCGAGCAGGAGATTGATCGGCTTCTGGTTGCCTCTTAAAGCATGCACCTCTTCGTATGGAAAGTATGAAGGGAGCTCTCTTCGTTTCACGCTCAAGCCACTGGTCAGAGTCAGTCGAATTGGACCAAGGGTAATCTTGGTACTGTTTCAAAGTATTGCGATCTTTGCCGGATTTACATCAATCATCATTATTCCTTATCTCTTCGGTATTGCGTTATATGTACAATCCAAAATGTCTAAGGTTAATAACTTTAATTGACAGAGCGTAGAATCAATGAGAAATTTTGTAACCAGTTCCAAGTAGACGAGCGTAGAGGCTGTTGGGTCCGTCGACCTCCGAGCGACATTCTTAGCGGCGAGCATAATCAAGATCGACGGTCCGTGCAATTAAAAAGAGAGCGATCGACGGCTCGGTGAACCGTACTCTTAAATCCTCTCTTAGCAGGAAGACACGACGAAAAGGAAAGGGCAGAGCGGCAGGAGCAGGAGCAGGAGCGCTTCGGTCGTCCTCTCCGGTCGTCTTTCTCGCGGTAGAACGGCGACGAAAAAGAGCGGCCCGTCCGGATCGCACGGATAAAGCGTCTGGCGTGCACAGTGCCGTGAATTAATTATCACCCATGGGCCCCGTGTTCGTACTTTTAATCGGGCTGCAGGGGCCCGACCTCGGCCCACCTCGTGCCTCGTTTCCACCTATAAAACCTGCCGAGTGCGGCAGTATTTCACGCCTGCCCACGCGTCCTGCCCAAATGCCAAACCAAGAAAAGGTGGACACACCACCGTACCGATCGCTCCCGCTTCGTGCACTCTGCTCTCTTTACTCTCCTCGGTAACTCTTTCACTTCTATTTGCAAATTGACCTCAACTTTCCAACACGCTATCTTTCATTTACCAGGGTACTTTTTTAGAGGCATCGTAGTCTATTTCAATTTCATTTCACGAGAATCTTATATGATCCACTCCGCGGGAGTTTATTTCTCGACGTATATGAAAGGAGCGTTCTCAATCGGGAAAGGATCGGCCTCTACGATACTTACATTTCGCAGGCGGACACTGCTTTCGGAATTCCGCGCGGGATAATCCCTTTCGTTCCGCGTCCGGCGGAGTTCATTGCCGTAAGATACTCCGGCTGATTATATTACGGCCGGATCGCGCCGATATTTCATGTCGCCACTTCAGCCCGGTGGCAGGCATCACTGATAAATGAAAGTCATTTGTCACTCGGCCAGATCGAGCCTCTAAGTGATGAATGCACAGGCCTCCTTCGTCGCGGGAATGCGCGGCGCCGTTTTTAACTTTTAATTAGCCCCCGTAACTCCGGGGCTCTCTTCCTCGCCCAATTAGCTGGGCTCTCCTCATCGCCTGGACAATTCTGAAAGTCCGGCTATGTTTCGCCTGCGAAAGTGAACGGGACGTATTGCGAATCAGTAACGATTTCGCCTTTATACCGCTCGCTCTTCACCCTCCTTATAATTCTTTAATTGAAATCGGCCAAGCTCGCTTTTGCAATTGGATTAAAAGGCAAAGCCTTGCCCAGCGCGCCAACGGGATTACCTCGTTAGCAACTACGCATTCCCGGCGATCGGCCTCGATCGAATATGTAACCGAGAGATTGCTGCCTTACATATTCCTGGGATCATTTGGTAAACGTGATTTCTAAAACTATTCCGATCGAGTTTCGTTAGTGGCTTTCTAACCGAAGTAATGGAACTACCCATTCCATTACCGGAGATTGCCGATTTTTCTACACGTCTAGAGCTCGTCGTTACCGCACAGTAAATATACATATATCATGGCTACAAATTGAATAAGTCACATTTCTTCGGATCGACTTCCGTGAAGTGGATGTGCCTCGATGGTCAGACGTATCACTTTCGAAGCGCTGATTTCACTTTGGCAACTTTGACCCTTCAATAATAAATACCTCTTTTTTCACAGACATATTTTCGACCGATAAAAATGATAAAACAATAATTATTAAAATATCTTAACTTTTTAAACGAGAATGCCTTTCACCGTAGTTAGGTGGACGAAGGGTTAAACGAGGACGGTAACAGTAAGTCTTAGAGGTCCGCTGGTACATTGCAGACACCAAGAGAGCGTATGTCCAACGCATACGCAATCCTGGAGAGTGTGGGAGCGCGCGAGCGCGAAATATCGTAGAGCACGTTATAGAATGCCCAGGGAAGGATTTATCTGGTTCGCGGTAAATCAACGTGTGTCGAAGATAAACGAATGTTCGCATTGTCTCCCAGGGTATGCGCCTGCAACAGCCCGGCGTCTTTTACGTGAAACGACCGGACGACAGGACGTGCATGCACCAAAGGCACACATATATATATACAGAACGGGGAGACACGCACGGTGTGCGGTGTGCCGGTAGTGTACGAACAAACCAGCGCGGTTTCTTTTAAATATGCGCGCTGGTGGATTCACGCGATACCGACTTCATGTACGCCGAGGCAATCGTCCAGATCGCGGCAATTAATCTCATTCTCGAAGCTAGCCGAGTAGCAGCAGCCTCTCAGCCACTGCTCGAGTTTCACGAGAGAGCCCAAGAAATTTACATCAGAGCGATCGCATTAGCCACCGCTCCTATTTCCTCTCCCCTTCCCGCTTTTCCTCCATCGTTCCTTGTGATCCCGAAATATCGATAAGCCTCTCGTTTTCTATTGGAATTACAATATCCACCAATTTATGCGCTCCCTAAGTAGTTCGCTCAATGAGCAATTGCGAGAATCTATTGGTGTAACTTGTGCCTTCGTTCTATGTTACAATGACTGAATGAATTTACTTGGTAAAGGTTCGTTAGAAAATAGAAGTATTGAAATTTACCACTTGCATCATGGATTTCCAATATACCTTTAACGGTAAACATTCCGGATAGCATTCTATCTTAAATGAATCTGAATTATCATCGAATCATCTTTGAAATATCCATTCGGCTTACTGGCAAGCTGAGAGGAGGCAATCGGCGCTTATTAATTCGAAGTGCACATTGATCTCACCGGCAACCTTCGATAATTACATCAAGCGATCTAGGTGTGCGTAACATTGGAGGTTCGGATGAAGCGCGCACGTATCGAAGATAGTCGTGTAATTAATTGAGTCGTTAAGCAGTAAATAGTGGCACGTCTGTGATAGAAAAGAGGGGCTTCGTCTTTAACCAAGTAGATCTTAGCTGGTATTAGTTAAGTCGGAACTCTTTGTGGATCACTGATATCGATGGAGAGAAATTTTATGCGATTTTCAGGGAATATCTCAAGCAGGTGGCAGGTTAACTCGATCGAGATCGAATCATTAAGAGACACTTACTCGCCAAGACTTAATGAAACGTTTCGATAGTCACTCTTTCCCTGTTATTCCGCATGTGTCAGCTTCACTTAACGGCGAGTCAGAGAAATGGTGGCAACAATTTGTTTCGGTGGCGAATATTTTAATCGGTACTCCGTAGTTCTACTAGCTTATAGTACTGCAAGCTTGGGATTTCAGCCTCCGGGTTTACGTATGCATATGCACGTACGTAGTAGCCGGCGTCCATTGAGATCGCCGCGGGGATACCGCATGCCGGCGGTCACGTTTAGTATTTAATTAATTGAAACATTCAGTAGCCGGTTGCCGTGCGCTCGATAGAACACTCTGTATCGGCAGTACCTTTCGGTTTTCCTATTAATTAGCGGAACAGAGCGGTTGGCTTTGCGGCAATTTGTCTCCGGTGGTGTTTGCCGAAATATTGCTTGAACCAATCAAACTTTTACCTAAGTAATACATTCAATTTATATCCACGAGAAGATGAAATGGATGTTTGAAATTTTATTAATTGTCACTGTAAAACTATTTAAACTTGCTGACTGGTCGATATTCAAACTGGACCAAGTACTCCAAAGTTCTTAGTGCCTGTTCATCGAGCTCATTGAAATTCTCGACCCACTTTGCTCTCATTGACTAATGTCGGTCAGAGGGAAACTACTCCCAAGCCAAATAGATCCTTCTCCTTCTTCGTTCCACTGGCAATGATATCTCCTTCGATTTACCGTGATCAGCGTCACGTATCTCGTGCCATCTTTCCCTCGGCAAATCGCTATCGAGAGCGATCGAGCTCGTGTACGGACATTACGTTGAAATTGCACTATCCGTTTAACCCCGCTCAGCCACTCTCTCAATCTTCTTCCTATCTGTCTCTCTCTCACTCGATGTACCATCTTAGCCGTGTCGAGTTTAGATCGTTCATTCGTGGCCCATTTTCAAGGTGCACACCACTGACTCATCTCCCATCATGTCAGTGTTAATGTTTCGAATGATGAATCGAGCTTTTCCAACGTAGACATCCGGTTAATCTTCCATTCGTTGACACGGCTACTTTTGCGACGATGGATTCAGTGCACTTCGAATTTTCTGACACTATGCTTTGTACTGACTGTCACCTTGCAACAAGACTTGTCCTGACAGCTTTATGGAATTGGCAAGTTCTCGAGGATGAATAAAAATTATGTATATGTTTACACGTGTTTCAGTACGAGTTAAAGTTTTCTATTTTTGTGGTGGTAATATCGAACGATTTTTTGGGTCACTGGGATAAGAAAAGTCTGATGGTTTGGTTGGAAGATATAGTATGGTAGGATTGTTGAGAGTAGAATGAGAGTCTGTTGTTCCCTTTTGATCAGATGCACGTGTATAATGGTGCTTTCATCGCGGCGCAAAATCGTGGAAAATGGGAAGAGAATCGGTGTTGTCGGTGACGTCAAACGAGGCGGCACAGTTATTTTCAGAGGAGCCTGATGCCCAGCGAGGCGAGGAGCGAGGTCGAGCGGTACACATGCGACGAGTTCGGGTCAGCTCGCTTTGCTCACGCGAGTGGAGTCACCCACGCCACCCTCTTTTTCTTGGCGATCCTCCAACGACTGGCACTGCCTGCCAGCCACTCTCAGAACCCGGTAGAATCGCTCTCGATTACCGCTCGAAAACATAACAGAATCCTTCTTCGTTACTTACCACTCTATTTTTAATTAAACGTTAATAACACATCTTGCTCTTTGAGACGAATCGCGACTAGGAAACACCGCGAAATGCCAGCCATTGATTTCACAACATTTCCCTCCGATTAGGAATCACAGACGGCGAATAGTTCTTTCGCAATTCTGCGATCATTCTAAGATGATTCTCACGTCGCTTCCACCCAACCGATGAATTTTCCTAGTCGTCCAGACCGAATAGATTTCCTCGACTATTATCTCTGAATTATTTCGTGGGCACGGAGAGTTTCGCAAGGAGCAGCTCGTCGTTACTCACGTCTTGTTAGAGCACCCCGAAGAAGGCGAGGGAAATCTCTCTAGGTAGAGAGACGGGCGGCGGAGAACGCGCCCGGTGGCGCAAGTGGTAATCGTTGCTAATATCTGCCATGTACCGGCTATTACCATATTTCACCGGGACGTAGCAGTAAATTCTTTCCTGTACACGCGAGTGGGAGCGTACGGGGCGTTTCAATCGGCCTCCTTCTGGCCCCTTTGTAGCCCCTATGCCTGGCCCATCGAGAGCTGGTGCACCTTCTTTCCAACCTTCCGCACTCTCCCACGTGCCATTCGCAGAGCCACGCGAGTAAGCCGCCTGCGAGATAGATCGAGATCTGTGAAATTCCTTCGATCCTCCACCTGTGAATACATTCATTCATATCACGTTGTTCTTTTTTAATTAATCAGAAAATACAATTGTATTTTTTTAAGATAAATCTTGTCTTTTCTTATGTCTGTTTTAATTTGTTTTCTCTTGAGAATCATAGCAATCTCTCTCACGGAAATTCGCAATTACTATACCGACTGATTAGTCTGGCGCGTGCATGTCGCCGTGAATTACTTCATAATGAGAGATGTTCGCCCCAGGATTATATATAGAACGGCGCAAGGCTTTCGACAAATTGCATAGGTGAACATGGTAAAAGCAGCGTGTACCAAGATGAATTCTTAGGAGCACGGATCTCGTAGATCACGATCCACGAAACGTTCAGGGCTCGTGCTCGAGTTCCCGCAGGTTTCTGCTCGCCGCGCCGGTGCGTGGGTGTCGCGCTTGGCAGGGTTCCAGGCACTCGTGGGAGGCTGACCAGGCCTTATAGACTGACCTCAGCCTCTGACCTCACTCGAAATAGTCTCTCTCGCGATCCCTGGCTCGTTTCTCCTGCATTTCTATTTCGGAGAGCGACTCTGCCCCTCTCGCACCCCGGGATTCCTCCACCCGGAGAAAGAGACCAGATCGGACCCGACGATTTCACTGTCCTGGAATGAAACGCCACCTTCTTTTTTTTATACATTTCTTTCTTTCTTTTTTTATTGATTATCTCTAAATTCGTTTGACTCCGTTAGATATGCGCGTCCTCCACCGCAGCCACTCAGTTTCAGATTTCCAAGTAGCGAGTCACTCTTAATGCGCAACTGACATTTGAGAGGTTCGTGCTGACACAAAGCTAGCACGTGTCACAGGTTATTTTCGTGGTAGAATAAAAACCACTCGAGAACAATAACTACATGGAGAAGTTTGTACTTTGCCAATTGCGTAACTCGATCTATCTACAATCGTATCATCATAACCGGTCAAGTATGTATGATGAATCGTTTTACTAACATATATACAAAAGAGAGAATCAGATACATTGGAGGATGAAAACGTGTTGCGAGCTATTTCGACGAATATGGGTTTCCGTGTGAAAGAGTGGTTGGCTCGAAGTGGTCCAGGTTTGCTGGGCTATTTCCAGCACGGTGGCGTCTTTTTCTCCTGGGCACGGACGGTAGCAGGCACGCCCGGGGGGAATTATGACGTGGGCAGCATGCACATGGCCTGCAGCAGAAGCACCACCAGCAGCAGCAGCAGGTAGTTCCATTAACATGCAAATTCGCCAATAATTCCGTCGGTGCGCCCGCTTGTCGCCCGTAATCGTTCATAGCGGTTGGTGTTCGCTCGCTCAAGAAAGATCAGGCGGCAGGCCGAGAACTTCTCCGTTTTCCAATTCCCCGTGTATCGCTCGCGCGCGCGCGCGGCCGCCTTAGACGCTCCAAGAGTTAATTATTGTCCCGGGGATTTAATTGCCGGCGTATCGCGATATCCCTGGCCTTTTACGGGGCCCGACACTGAGAGCGCTGCTGCTGCTGCTGCTGCTGCTGCTGCTTCTCTTCTTGGACCCCACTAGCTAAGAGAAAGACGCCCCGGTGACTACGTGCTGGTGCTGAGAGCTGAATTGCCGCTGTTCTCTAGCATGTACTACCAGTATCTGTTACAACCCGATGTCCCGGGTGTTCCGAACCCTCGATAATTCCACTGACAATCCACCCAACATTTCCTAAGTATCCACACACCTGATACTTATCTTCGATCGAAGGGAAAACATTCGGCTTACTTTTTAGCACGTTGTCCCTCTTGATTTCTTAGTCAGCTTTCAAGTATAGAAAGGATAGGATATAAACATAAGGAATACGCTTAAGTAGAATAGGTACTTCGTAAGTAAGGCTATCGTTTTCTCAATCTCGTAAGTTAATATCATTTATTCCCCGCAAGCACGAAAGACGGTTCTCCTGCTTTGCTACGAACTCCCGCATATCTGACTTGCTAGTCGGCACCTGACGTATTTCCAGGGATATCTAATTACTCGCTTGACCGAAGCTCGAATACCACGTACGTGGTGATCCGCGTACTCTGTTTATCTTCTGCGTGTTCGAATATCATACAGGAGCTACTACTGCTGATATTGCTGTTGGTACTATACGAACGCCGATCGCATATACGGACATCATGTTCGAGATAATTGGGGCTGACATAAGCGGGGCAAATTCGAGAGCTGATTGATTTGCAGAAATTGCGTTTCTCTAGTACGATGTTTGCACGTCCAATTCCCTCGTGTCGGCAGTGATTGCCGGATGAGGTAGCAAGCTGGGCCCGGTGTCCGGCCGCGCTATGAAAACTCACCAGGCGCTCGCCGTGGAACGAATGTTAAGTCGCAGATGTTATCGCTCCAGATATTTACTGGGCTGCGGGCCATCAGGCTGCTTGCAGATTAATGGCGCGATCGGTAATGAACGTGGCAGCGAGAGGGCCACGGCAATCACTGCTTCTTCTTGGTACCACAAATCCCGGACTTCCTCGTGGCCCCGCGGCTACCGCACAGGTTTTACTCTACTTGCGTGCGCGCCGACGTCTTCCAACACGCATTATTATCGAGCTCACCCGTGGATGTCGTGCGCGTATGCAAAATGCTCGCGTTGTACCAAGGAATTCTTGGAAGTAAGGACGACGATGTAAAAGAGGATTTTTTTAAATCGTTCCTTATTATTTGCGATTTCTCAAATACGTGATTGATTAGGCTGGTTTGACAGGTTGGGTTCTTCGCTGGTATTAGAAACTAGGAAGAGGATTTTCCTCTCTCATCCTTACGGCCTTTCACTGACCGATATCAGCGCATCCGGCACGATTTAAGGATCACCGTCGATCACACCGGATCCCCGCGTGAAAGGGCCGATGGAACGGCATCGGCCACCAGCAGCAGGTATCAATGGCGGTTGGGGCGAAAAAGAAGCCGGCCGATTGGAGCGGGCCGCGCGTGTGGTGGTTTGATTTAAAGAGCGCTCGAATATCGGGATAATGCGAGATGCAGTGACGTAGCGGCGGTGCGGTTGTATGGATGGCTCGGCAGCGAAGCAGCATTTGTTCCAATCTAGGCGGCCGGGGGTAATAAATATGCCTCTCTGGCTGATATAATGCGAGCGTGGGTTGGTACCCACTGGAATCAGTCGTCGCAGCTGCTTGATTTACGCCATATGCTGCGATGCATCACCGGGCTATCGTTCTGTTCTTGCATTTTGCCGACCGAAAATAGGCTCGCCTCTCGTAACTCGAGCCTGCCTTGCCCGCTACACACCCAACCTCCCGCGATCTTGCCGCTCCTTCTTCCTTCCTTCCTTCCTTCCTTCCTTCCTTCCTTCCTTCCTTCCTTTCTTTCTTCCCCTTTCGCTCTTCTTTCTATCGGGGATGAAGCACCGATTCGCCAGCTCTTAAATCCTCCGCTGCCTTTCTTACGCGCTTCTTTCTTGCTTTCTCCTTACCTCTCGAGGACTCTCTATCCGCCCTGCCGTTTGTTTTCGGACAGGGATCGTAGCTACTAGCGATACGCTCGCTTTCGGCTCGATCCTCCCTTCTTGCTTCTTTTTCTCCTTTCAGTAGCATTCTCCCTTTCAACGTTGCTGCTTCATAAAATACCCATACACAGACTCGTGATATACCTTTCACTTAAGTCTGTATTTTGTAGTTCGATCTTCCCATTTCGGACTTGTTCTTTCATCGGTTGAAAAGTGTGAGATTCAGTTTGCCAGTGGTATATTTCGTACTTTCTTGCGGTGCTCTTTGCTGCCGAGTTGCTCGGAGTATTCTCGAAGTTTCTGCGGTGCTGTGGACCCAGCACATGGTAGTCCGACCTCCATAGACCGGTTTCGATCGGCAGCTACCGGCATCAATGAAAAACTCGACTTATGATAACGCCGCAGGCCCGACAGGAGGTTCGATCGTGGGCCCTCAGGGGCACACTGCTCAGCCGCCCGCTCTTTGATTGGACTGGCCAGCGCCGATCGAGGCTACCGTAATTACTAATTGCCGCGGCTTAATTAGCGATTCACGTCGCTGCTTCATCAGTGCTTGCTGACCCTCGTCCAGCACTTTCTTCCGCCGACTCGGAGCCGTTTTTCATTTCGACTCGAGAAAGTCAAGCGGTTCGCCGATCGGTCCACTCCGCCTCACCAACGCAGGTACAGCACATCCAAGAGGAAAGAGATGCTCGGGATGAGAGAGCGGAGAGAATTCCTCGTACGCGATTGCTTCATTAGACAGGTGCACCTGCGCGCTCCAGTATCCTTGTCGCTGATTTCGGCGTCATTATCGGTTCCATGTGCTCCCCGTTGGAATTTCTTGAAACCTCTCTGGAGAGTGCCTTTTCAATGTCGACTCATCCCCTTCAGTCTTCTCTCAATAACTGGACCAGTTGCACCGTCTCACTTACCGATTACCTTTTACGATACCTTCAGAAAGATCTCTGAATTCGAATAATTACATGAAGATATTTCGATGCTTGTCCGGTGCTTCCATAAATACACTTAATCTGCCATGTTGCCCTTCGTTACCATTTATCATTGTTACATATATAATTTGTACATCCAATATCAGAGGATGCGTACGATTCAGGGATCTTCATAACGAAGAGTATTCGGCGAAGTATTAACCGTAAAAAGTACGAAGTCTGGTACGATGAGGGGTGGCGGTTAACGAAAAGCATGATCTCGCGTTGGCGGCAAATAAATGTCGCCGGTTTGACTGGAGGCCGCGGGCTCAAGGAATGCGCGTCGAGGGTCCTCTTCGTATGTAGATTGCGGCGGTCCCTTCGCAATCGATATACATATGTGCGGCCGAATGCAGCGAGCACAGTAGAGATCGGATAATAGCCGTGCGCGGGGCTCTCTCGATCGCCGCCGGTAGCTGTGGAGTAAGCGAGTGAGAGAGGGAGCGCGAGAGCCAGCCAAGCCAGCCATCGACAAATGGCCATGGCCATGCAATAAACAAGCCGCGCAATTAAGAGAGCAGGTTAATTAATGTGGACCAACTAGGAGCAAGGGACCCAACTCTCCTCGTCTCTTTCTCTGTCTGTCCCTGCTTCGCCCTGGCTTCTTCGCTGCTTGCCCTTCCAACTGCCGCTGGCTACTGCTCAGAGAGAAAGAGAGAGAGAGAGTTTCTACTTGGTGTGTGTGCTTCGTGCTCTCTGGCTTCTGATCCTGCTCCTGCTTCTGACGCTGCTGCTTCTGCTGTTAGCGCGCTCTTTCCCTCCAGGAGTCTCTTGAATCGCCTCTCTTTATACTGTGTTTCTCTCTGTTGCTCCTTCGCGCCGCTTCCCTTTCTGTCGGCGTAACCATCGGCGTCCACGGTAGTTATCGAGAAGCGAACCCCCGGCTTTTTTTGCGCCGCCCTGAACCACCGACAGAAACACAGAAAGAGAAAGAGAGAGAGAGATGGAAGCTGAGACGTCACAGGATTTTCTCCTATCTGGTCTGACGTGCGCCTGAGAGGAAGAAATACAAGCGAGCCCGCAGGACTCGCTCGTCGCAGAAAAAAGGAGAGCGCGCCCCAGCGAACGTTGCTTTCTTTCTGGCCGTTCGTGAAATCGGTGAAATCAATTCGACCCGCCATAAGAGACACTCGTAAATCCTACTCCACTCGTCTGCTTCTAACCGCTCTCGAAGAAGCTAAGCAAACCTTTCGGAACTCCCTTGAATTTCGATCCTTCCACGCACGAATCTCACATTCCACGAGTCTGATAGATCGAATCAACTTTCAAGTTCAAATCCAAGTGTCTTAAAAGAGCAATACTCGCACAACGGAGAATAATGAATTCAAGAATGAATGACTATTACAACGCGGCAGGGGCGCACTTGTTACTGGTGATTCGGGCGCCAAGCGGATGCGGAACAATGGTGTCCTTAGACGATTACAAAGGACCAACTACTACTGGACATCGTTAAGGAACAATGGACCGGCGTACTTCGTCGTTTCTATTTCTGATTTAAAGGGAGGGGAAGGAATTCCAATGGTTGTAATTGTTATGAGAAACGTAGAGGGTGGATAGAGGAATAAGGGTATGCGTGTATGTGTGTGTAGGAGGTGTGTGGTTGAAGTTAGACCGATTTGGTGTTCACGGAAGAGAGTCACGAGATCCAATGAGGAAATGGTGGAGGAACGTGTTGCGGAGGGTACGATGCTCCTCAAGGCCGTGTTAGACCTTCACCTCTTGACACGCCAGTGTGTGCATCCCGCGAGGCGTGCGCTTATGCGCAGCCCGGAATACCATAGAACTTATGAACCGTAGACTCCACTCGGTACTTAAGGCATGCTTGACCCTTCCAACACATTTCAATCATCCATCCGCTCACGGCCTCGCACTTTGTCTCCTTCTCCCCCGTAATAACTGTATTAAAACGATTGGCCGCGCTCGGCCTGTTAAGCGTGTCTGAATTATAATCATAGCCGAGTCGAGAGTCAATATGTTTACGTAATGAGGCATTCCACAGGGGATTTCGTGGGGAACAAGTCGGGCTCGGGAACTAGTTCGTAAAGCGGCAATCGAGTCGATGCAAGCCGTTCAGAAATGACTGCTAATCGATAGCTGTGACATACAATCAGTTGCGATTACACCGGAGAGAAACACGCAGGCATGAATGTCAAGAGTCCGTTCCTTGGGAATTCCAATTTAGAATTAGTTATGAGCGCGTGGCTGACAGCCTGCTGCCGCATTCCACTTGCGCGAGGGATTCTCGCATATGTAAGCGCCGATTCGACGTGTAAGAGCTTGCGTAAGAAAAAGTTTAAACGCGCGACAAGTTGCAGAGTGTGTTGTGCATGGTATTCCGATGGAGCGCGTTTGGTAACGCTCCTGTTGATCGTAGGTGAGAATAGCTGAGAGAAAGGGGCTCATCGATCAGAAAGCTGATTAGCTATTGCTCGCAGGGTGAATTGTCGTGTCTGGAGCATGAAGGAGTAAGAGAGAAAAGGGAGGCTACATGAGAGAGCAAAGTCATTCTCTATCGTTCTTTGATTGTAATTAGCTTCTATTCAATATCGCACCGGCCGATTCTCTTTGACACCGAGCCACTCTCTCAATGCAACGACACGCTCGCCTCATTCTTCCTTCCTTGAGTTCCTTCACCGTGCCGCTTTACGTAACGACCTCGCTTTTTTCGTGAGCTCCCTCTCGACGGTGCAAAGCGGATTCCGCGTTGCTGGGAGCCGGCCGAGCATAAAACCGCACCGGGGGTCGCCACTTTGCATCTCACCGCAAGCGGGGGTAGCGGGAAAAAGCTTGAGTTTCTCGCGATAATGGACCCATCTGCATCGCCACCTCTCACCGATTCACGCCTCAAGAATCCCCCTCGAGGAATTGTCCTTCTCATAGCGCGGCACCTTGCTTCTCTACCATTACTTTCTGCGGAAATGAAAATCCCAGGATACTACCAGATCCTGCCGAGAGAGCCTCTTCTAGGAGCGAAGGAGTATTCGTGTTTCTCACGTTGGCTGGGAACTGCCGAGATCTGTGGTTTTATGATTCGTGGTATCATAACAGGATAAATTTAGTCTTCCTTATTCCTTATTTCGAAATCTCTAAGGTTATTAAAGTATTTTCGTATCTTCAAAAGGGTCAAATTCAGTCGAAGTCGGAAGGGGTAACTTTCATTTAAGAGAAAGGTTGAATCTTTTAGTTTTCCAAGATCAAGATCGTTGCTTATCGTAACTATTAATCATTGATCTTTTCATATCGTCGAGATTGGACCTCTCGTGTGGAACACAGTTGAAAGTGGTAGTGAAAGCGTTGCAAAATTTGATACACCGCGACTGTGATCTGCCGGTGACCGTTCGCTTCGGGATAAGCGCATAATAAATCTGATCGTTCAGGGAAGTAAATGTGCCAGTAGCAAAAGTTCCTTCCGCATGATTCTCAAACTCCAATCCAAACACTTCGATCTATCTCGAATCCACTTCGACCATTTTATCAGATTCTTCCTGATGGAAAGTCACCTGTGTCGCCAAGGAAAAGTCTAACATAAAGTCATTTGCTCGACCGTCAACTTATCATCGTCGATTTTTATCTCCACCGATAACTCTTGTTTATTTACGTAGATATCGCAAGAACAAAAATTTTCGTAGATATTTATCTCTCTGACCAATCACACCTGAACTTTCAACCTTCAAAAACATCTTCCAAGAAATCACCTACAAAAAAAACGTGGTTGTTTAAAATCTTTAAGTTTGCTTGAAAAACACTAACGTCTTTCGTCGTTTAGCTTTTGCCTCCTGCGCAGCTGGCAAGGATCTTCCGGCACACGAACTAAGCATGATAATCCCTTCGCAAGGCCATACTGCCAAAGGTACTTAATATCATCTTCCAACAGTCTGGTCTAATCTGTTCTCGAAAGGCGATATTTCGTGGACGGGCTTTTAGAGAGCTCTCGACGGAGGCCCCGTCGAAGCCTCGTCATTAATAATTCAATAACGAGGAAACTCCGATGAAACTCGATAGCGCCGCGCCCGTTCTAATCTTGTTCGCCGGGCGTACATGGAAAGGCGATAGGCCGCGCCGAATACTTTATCGGCTTGCGCTCTTTGTGGCTTCGTGTCCGGGCGACGAGACCTCGCAGGTTCAAGTATACTTTTATAACCAAGTAATAGGAGTGTTTCGCATTCACTTATTCGTGAGAAAATAAAGCGGAAGCGAATCTAGAAACATTGACAACTAGGTTTATTTGTCGCAAAGATGAGTGGAGATGAAAAAATGCGAGCGGTAGATGCTGGTCATTGGTCGACCTCTCAGAAAGGCGAAGCTTGCAAACGTGTTTGAGAGGATGCGCGCGACATTAGAGGCACATTAGCGCGCGCTACTCGTCGAGCAGCTGGTCGGCTACCGGGTCAGCTAATTATACGGCGATTCCGCAGGATCACTCGCACAATAGCAGCAGTCGCAATCTTGCGAGATTGTGTAGATGGTGCAGAATCTACAGGTCGCAGACGCCGATACCGATGCGTCCGTGTGCGAAACGTTACCGCTCACACGAAAGGTTTCGTTGGTTACACGCTGCCGATGCAACCAGCGTGAAGGAGCTAATCGCTTCAAACCCGGGAAACACATTGCTGATTCGTGCTCTCGATTCACTGCTTGCTCGTTTGCTTTATTACTCCCTTGGATAATCGCCCGGTGAATTTCATCGTATTTCCACTGCGAGCATCTGGCGCATCATATTCTTGGTGCCACTTGCTGTGATTGGTGTAGAATAAGGTAGGAGTAATACTCGATTGGGAATTCCTAACCCTAGAAGTTGTCAAGTAGATATAATTCGTTGATATTACTTTGAAATATTGAAAGATAGATATCAAGTAGAATAAGAAATAGCTTACTGATAAGTGGAGGAACATATTGTGACTTACTGTTTAATCATAAATTTCAGATCGAATAGAATTTCTGACAGGTGAATATTAAATTGGTTAGATCCTTATTTTCCACGGAACAAAGTCCATTCTATGCTGTTCGATTGGAATCAGAAACGACTCTCACTCAACGGTGTAAAACTGGGAAATCGACGGGAGCTCCAATGTTTGCTTTGAAGCATTAACCTTTTTCGTACGGCGAGTATTCCTGGCGGTCACAGTTCACCAGGAAGCTTTCACCGTGCGGAGATGTTCGTTGGGCAAAATCTCGTTGCTTTATCTCCGATGGTAGCCGGTTGCGCTCATAATTCTTTGGCTTCGCTCCGGAGAGAGAGATGCACTCGGGAGATTTTTTCGTTCCGGCGAAACACACACGCCGGATCTACACGGTGTGGCGTTCGCAGATGTTACCAGCGGGTGGTTCTTCAGGCGGGAAGGCGCGCTTGAAGAACGAGCGCTCATTTGCTGCTAGGCCGCGGCGCTCCCACTGAGACGAAAATTCAAATGTTAAGACACCTTTTTTCGACCGATCAAGGACCACTCGCGCTCACATGGAACACTAATCAATCACCGCTCTGCCTCCGATTAATAGATACTTCTCCTCTGGCCATAGTTACAAGCGCGCATAAAGGGCGCCGCTAAAGTGTCCAGTCATCAATTAGCGCTTGCGCTCAAAGGAGCTTTGTTTGCGCGTTGCACTTCAGCCGCAACCGACCATAGTAATAGCCTGGACGTTGCATAAGTTGCATTTATTCCCTCAGTGAAAAATGTGACATTTAAAGCCGATGTTCGAATGAGAAAAACTCTGCGGGAGTGATTCATAGCGAATCACACTGGGAGCATTTCCAGTTGCAAAGCCTTGGGACTAAGTAGAATCTGAACGCACCAGTGAACCTTGCTACAGTTTGTCTCGTTAATACGATTTCTCTTACTCGACTGGAAAGTCGATAATCCTTCAACTAAATATCTCGGAACATGATTCAAAGAATCATCCTTTCCCATCGGACTCCTCCAGGAAATGATGCGACTTATTACTTGTACTTAATGGACCAAAGGTATTCGTGTTCCTTCGGCCCATTATTTTACCCGCGGAGAGCATTGCTTTTCTGCAGGAAGCCATGCCAGCACTTCCTGTACCTCGTTAGCAGCGAGAAGCTCGGAACTTGGAGTAGCGTGGACGACAGATCCTTTCCGCTTTCAAGTGCGCGCGAGTCCGCTCTCTCGCAGCGGCGCGCCGCGGCAGGGCAAATAGCTGCTTGTCGACAGGCTTGCGAACTTCTCGCGGCAAAGTGTCCTCTGTTGTCCGGGCGTTTCAAACCAGCCGACGACGACAGGGCCGAGAGCACTCAAGGGAAGAAGGTGCGGGAAGCGGCCGGCCGTAATCGCTGGCGACGATTACGACGAACACTCTTCGACAATTACAGCTGGAGTGGCGCGCGCGTACCGTAAGAGACAGGTGGCGAGTTGCGAGTTGTTGAGCTGGTATACTTCGAGGCCGCTTGCTTCTCTCTCTCTTTCTCTCTCTTTCTCCCTCTTTCTTTCTTCGGATTCCCTTCAAGCACCCCGCGCGTCTTCCATGAATTTATGACAGGATATATCTTTCACAATTCATCTCGCTACCAGTCGCCTTCCTATGCTTTACGATATCCTTAACACACGGAATGCCAAACCGCTCTGACGTTCAGCTGCTGTCGATTGCGAGCAACAATCTCTTAACTCTTAACTCTCTTCGAGTACCAGGTGTCTCCTCTATCAAGTACTAGTTCCGGATTGTTTGCTTAATGTCGTTCCCAAAAGATATGCAATCAGACTGCGATAGAAATTTCTAACAAATGGGTTCAACTTCGTAAACATTACACAGTGAGCGTGAGCAAGTAGTCGACAAGGTCTTGAATGTTTCATACTATAAATTCATAGTAGGATCTCTGTGGCGGATGGTGCGTGCTAGGAGCAAATAGGTATCGGCGGGCGAGGTGAGTTGAGCTTTATCGTAATACGATCGACAAAACTGGATCTACGAGGGATCTCAGTGGATCCTGGATACTCGTTGGTGGCAGGAGTGGCCGACACGTAGTGTCCGTGCTCCGATAAACGTATGGCCCGTGGCTGCGCGTCCAAGGAAACTCGATGCGCGAGATCCTCGTCGTCAAGGGCCAAGGATAATCGACTTAACGACGAGGCGACTTAACGACTTCTCGGTAACGGTCTTCCACCGGGCCTCATCGCCGTCGAGCTTTCTCGTGGACGAAGCGAGCATTACCGGATGGACAGACGAGCGCGCGAGCCCTAAGCGAGCCAGCAGCGCACCCCGGTTTATCCATGGGCAGAACCTTGCCATGGCATTGCCATGGCTGCCCGCAGCGAGATCGGCTCTGTAATGCACGGGTGACACTAGATGCTTCAGCCGTACGTGTCATGGGGAATCGATCCGATCCGGTTGTAAGCCGAGCTAACCATAACTTGCCCCGCTCTATCGACTCGAGTGCATCGAGCATCGTTCGTCCGCACCAGCACGTGCTGCTCCACCTTCCTTCGATATCTTTGACACCGACTCCATCGATTCGCACCAAAAGTGTCGAACGAATCAAGAATTTTAATCCCATAGAACGAAATTCCTTCTCCCGCAAAAGAAATAAATATAACAAAAACTATAAGAATTTACTAAATGACAGTTTTTTTTCTTGCGTTGCTAATTACAGACCGCTTTTTGCAGGTCGATCTTCTTTGTCAGGCTTGGTAATAATAATATCGGCGTTGGTATAATTATTCGCTTCCCGATACACGTTATCGGGATACACGGGGCTCCGTGTACGACACAATACGGTTGTGTATAATTGTTACATGCGCTCGTACATTTCATTTTCAGCGTCTGTCTCATTGTATTCGAGCTAGTTTATTTATAGGCATCACCTGCAGCGCGCACTGCTTCTAAGAGGGGATAGTCGGGTTACCCGACTCTATGGAGTTCTCGCGAGCGCGCGCGCGCCCGCGCGCGTGCATGTATGCTCTCTCACTTTCAGTACCTCGCCTCTTATCGTACGTTATCTGGAACACACCGGCACCGCGCAATGGTGTCTTTCATTGAGCGCACTTACAGTTCCACCCGAGTGGTTTAACGATAACATTAAATTAATCAGGTTACGCTTGTTGCCGTGCAATCATCCAGCCCGATAATATAAGCTGCTTTTGATAATCTTTACAGTGTGTCCTGAATTCGCGTGTTTCCTTTGCCAACATTAGGTTTATCCCTTTGTTTTGAAAGAAGAATAAAGAGAGAGAAAGAGACTCAATGGAGATTTTAATGCGAATCGTTGAATGATGATGATGACCGCGCACCAAATAGCAGGACATTGCAATTCGTCTTCATTCCGAGGATATCGTGGGAAATCTGGACTTCCTTTATACAGAGTATCCTTGCTTTACTCCTGACATCTCTAATAGGTGGTCTCCTTGTCTTTTCCAGAAGCGTGACAACCTGGCGGACGGCTCGGAGCGTGACTCCCCTTGGAGCTGTGGGGGTGGCAGCGGTACCGGCCGCAGACCCCTCACCTCCATCATCGAGCACCTACGCTCTTCCAAAAGCAAGCTATATAATGGTAAGTCGAACATCATTCCAACGAAATCCTTCCCAACCACTTCAAAACATTCCTTACAATGTTTATTACACCGTAATAGCTGGGTAAAAAAATAAAAATAACGGGAAATTCAAGTTCGTATTGGTGAATGCCGAGTACTAAAGGAAAGGTAGGAAACATCTTTCTCTGTCGGCGTTTGAGAAGGGCGCCCGGTGATGTCTTCATTCCAGATAATTAGAGACAGGATCGCGCATAAGCAAGTCGTTACAGTTCGCCTGCACCGAGCGAGCACGGATTCCCTCGAGTAAAACGAATGCCCGGAGCGCGTCCTTCTTCGCATTACGACTTATTTCCAATTCACGAGCATCTCGGTGCACCGGAGTAATTCCAGCAGGTTCACTTCCCCCTTCCTTGGGATTCGTCACGTCAGTGGGGGTGAACGGGAACCCCGAAAGGGTTTACAAGGATACACCCTGAGCATGGCGTGGAGGATAGCAGAGAGACAAGGAATAAAGGAGGTAAAGTTGTTTTAATTAGAAGGCAGTCTTCCCTCTGGAAGCAGGGAATGCGTGGAAAGCGAGTGATGCTGGATGAGGAGAGTAGGATGGCTCGCTTGTATTCCGTCAGAAGCGGAGATCGAAGAGAGCAGAAAGGCAAGGATATGCCGGGCGGCCGGCGTGCATCCAGTCAGAGGAGAGATCTCGACGTCAATCACGATTACGGGATGAGTTTTCAGCGCGCGTCTCATTAGCCCACGCCCTCATTATTACGTTATCAACGTCGCCGGGCTCGCATAATGGGCTCTGAATATATTTATGAGGGTAATCCCCGCGGCATTGCGGCCGCCCGTCCGCCGCCATACGAAAGAGCCGAGAGAGAGCCTGCGCACCATTCCTTCATTCCTTTTCCTTCTCTTCAGCGTCTCTCTTCTTCTTCCCTCTCTCTCTTTCTCTCTGCGCTCGCTCGCCGAGCGCAACAATAATCCTTATATCCCCGCGCATAATTGTGCCCGCGGAGGATTTATAGAGCTAGTCTGGGCACCGATCCTATCTAACGATCTACCCATTGAGTAGCCGGCCTAGGACTCCACCGGCTACGCCTTCCCTCCTGCTTTTGCCTCTGCCTACTTGCCTCGCCAATGCGATTCATTCAGAAAGCGAGCGCATTCGACGTGCCTACTCTCTCTCCGTGTCCCCGGCATCGTTTGCTGAAAGCCTCCTTGTTCCTGTTGTTCCTCATTGTATGGAGAAACGGATAATCGCGCGCTCTCCTATAGACTAGCCTATCTAGGACTTGCACGCTTGAGTTGCGAAAAGTCCGGGAGAGAATTTTCTCGCATATACGAATTGAGAGATGTTGGCTTGAATGTTTTTTTTTAGAGGGAGAAGATATGTATGATTTGAATTGTGGTATAGTGAAAGAGAAAGTTGGGAATTGCGGGAGGGAAAAGGTATCCTAACCTATATCTGCGATCACAACGTAGCAGACGAGATGCCGTCGGGAAGTAAAAAATTGTACGATAGAACGTTTGTATATTGAGTTTGGATTAGATGATTAGACGGTGCGTTCCCGCCGACATTTCTGGAGCATTGAAATGTCAAGTGGGTGAATGTATAGAGCAAGGACGTCCATTTTTATTTCCGTCAATGAAATACCGGGAATTCACGGATTGACTCTCGCCAGCGCCATTAGGCGGGCGAGGATAATCGTCGGGCCGAGCATAGTTGCCGAGCTATCATTACGGAACACTTGCTCTATGCTGCATGACATCATACACACTCTGCTCACCTTACGAGCCATGCCACTCTTCGGACCTTGTCCTGGTACCTGTTACTCAGAGAGCACGAATGCCACAGCGTGTCCCTCCTAATAAGGAGCTGTCGATGATCTAGTGAGACACATTCACGAATCATTAGCAACGATCTTGGTCTACGACAAAAGGATTTGTCCCGCTTGTGTAGTACTTTCGCATACGAAATTCAACACCAGTCTTTATATCTTCCTCGAAGATCACTATGAATCTTGTTGGTTTCAAGAAGCATCTACTAATCTTAGAATTGAATTTTCCGAATACATGAATACTCAAAGAGCGGATGGTAAACTTGTAGGGAGTGAGGATTCCCAAAGGTGGCGGTATTATAAGTCAGTAGTCAGACTTTAGAGCTATCAAATTCAAAATCATACCGGCTACCCCTGAAGAAACAAGGTGCTCCCCACAGTTTCTCCGCATATGTCTATCGTTCGATCGATGCAATTACTGGTAGCAAAGCAATGGGCAATTTAGCAAGTCGGCACCGAGTTCTCGACAGGGCGAGAGAGTCACCGGATAAAATTCGCTCTGACTCGGGCAGTGTTCCGCGCTCGTAAATTCGTGGGTCCGATGCTGATATGCCAGGAAATTCAATCTGTTCGGTTCGCGATACATTACGGACATCGAGAGCCAAGTGGGAGAAGGGTCGAGGGTCTTCTCACTGGTCCGTTTCCTAGCCGGTATCGAGCATATCCTGGAAGCAGCACGCTTATACGCCGGTCAGAGCAGGATCTGCGGGCGCATGCACAATTTATAATGCAATTAGAGCCTCGGATGGTAGCGCTCGGATTTATGGCAGGCCGGGGAATCCAACGGGAGAAGCAACAACCGCAAAACGTAGAAGGGAGGAAACAAGAGCGGGTGAGAGCGTACTCGGTGAGTGGCAGATTGCGCCTCCAGAATTCTCGAGATCCGAGACACCGTTTCAGAGTTCCACTAACTGTGAATGAATTATACACCTTTGCACGCCCTTTCCAATCCTTCAATTATTATACTGAGTTATCATTATCGACGATTTACATTTATCCGTGAAGTATTCTCTCAATTCTAGGATTTTCCGCCGGTTCTTTTCATTCTTAGCGAAACACGCGTTGTAACTATTTCATACTCTCTAAAAATATCTGCCACACCTGTATCATCGAGTATAATTGTAATGAATGTATAATGAACTTGATAAGCATAATAACTCGATTCAAAAGCCTATTTAATATCTCGGTGTATAAAGTCGCACGTATTTAAATACACTGTATGATTATTACTGTCAATTACCCAGTTAACCACAGCCAATTACCATTAACCATACTCGGCTAATAACGAATTAAAAATCGATCCATAGAAAAGTGTAAGGAGCGATCGATTAATAACCACGATGAATCAAATGATACTACGAGATCCTGCTTATCATACCATTGGGGATTCCACCGTCAGAAAATCTGCATAAGGAAAGGTGCTGAGGATCTAACTTTCACTTTTACTAATCACTTCAACGCACTCCACAGCTTCTACTCAACACGCCGTAAGTTAATTCGACGTTCGCCACTCAATGAAACTCACGGCAAAGTGGTTTATGGTTTTTCGCAATGTGCGAGGCCTCAATTAGACCGAGTAGTGAGTCCAAAGTAGCTGTAAATAATTGTCGCGTCATTAAAGTCGGTTTGGTTGAGAGGAGTGCGCTTCGGTTCGGCTGGTCTTGGCTCGGCCGGGTAATGCGTCTATTCGCGGGTAGAAGCCGTGAATAAAGACATTAATAAAGGAAGAGGGTTCAGCTTGCCGACGAGGGCACGCAGCAAGAAGAGATGAGGCGGAGAGGGGAAGAAGACGAAGGGAACGGAGAAGAAGAGTGTGTCGAGAAGCCGGTGGAATACAATACGTAGAGCGGGTGAGCGAGTCGGCCACGGGTAATGGATGCTCCTTCGCACTGGATCCTGTAACGGATGGTGCTCTAGATGGTGGTGCTATCTCGGGATTCTGATGCCTCCTCGGATATACGCGTTATCCTCTTGAGAATCGCGAGCATCGAATAAAAAGGAAGCGAGCTCCCTTCGCTCGCGAGCGCGCTGACGCGGAAGCTCCGCAATAGAGATGACGGGGGATGCTGTCTTAATACCAACAGCGCCCAGAAGCTATGTAACAGCTACTTCGTCGCTATTCGAAACTTGAAACTTCTACATTTACTTTGAGCGATTAAGTAAATATTTTGTTAGTCTAATAATCAGATATCAATTACGATCTAAGATGAAAGTAAATTGAAATCTTTTATTACAATAACAGTATCACACGGTTAATGTAAGAAGTAATACACAAGTAGTTGTGACGAATTTTGAAATGGAGAACATTTCGCAATGAATGATGTAGATTTCAGAATCGATGGAAATTCTCGTCTGTAAAAAAGGTTTAATGGGGATCGCCGTGAGAACTTAGGGTTGATTTACAACGAGATTAATCGTAATCGTCGGTACACCGAGGGAGAAGTTATTGCGATGATAACGGCGGGAAATAGAGTTCAGGCGGCGAGTGCACGGGGAGCATCGATGTTAGCATCGAGGACCAGGTTTCTCTTAACGACCGGAGTTGCGCCTGTGTACCGATCAATTCGCGGCACAAAACGCCCTCGTGGCCGCGTGTAAACGCGAAAACGGGACGAGAGCTCGGTTACCCTTGTCCGCTTCGGCTTTATCTGGTATCCTTCGTGGCTCTCAGCTCGGCCATTAGTCGTTGTCAGTTACGTCCGGCCTCTCCTCTTCTGGATCAAGAATCAGGAACGATGCTCGTCGGGCGCTCGCGCACCTTCTTCCTCCCTGCAACACCGGTCTGTTTCTTCTCGCTCGTAACGTGACCCCTTCACCACCTTCGAGGAATTAAGATATCGGGTCTCACCTCGGGAATCGCCTTCGTTCTTTCACGAGATCTCCCCCCTTTCTGAATCGGCCCTGCTCCTGCCCTCGTGATGATCAATCCACTCTGTAATGGGTCCATTCCTTATTCCACTACTTGCATCCACTATTCTCACTCCACTCTCCATTGAACAACTTACAGGAACGTTACACTGGTACTTGGTATTTCTAGGGTACACTCGATCTTTTCATTATATTCTCTAGTAAATTTGGATCTCGATAGTGTACCTTGTGTAGACACAGGTTAAAGTACGTCGAGCGTGTTATTTAATCCTTTATTGGTTGTAATAGTTTTATGGTTTTATCTCTTTTTATTTTGCTAGATCAAAGTTGCTTTAATTATATAGTCATCTATCATATTTCTCTAGTAGTTGCAGACAAGATATTAATTAAGAGATATCTTCATGGTTGCAATTATAATTTTTAAATCAAAGTCGACTCGAAGTGAGTATCTGTTGGTGTGGAATAGTCGATGTATAGTATCACGCGGAGTGAAGTAGTATGAGAAATATGACAAATACTATCTAGCGTTGTCTTCCATACGTAAAAGAGAAGTGAGAAAGACAGAGGTCAACGGTAAGGCCGCTTTATTAAACGTGGCGTTTACGAGATCCCGAAGCTAGCTCTTCGATGCTACTTTGTGCGGAGGCTTTATCGTCGCGGTTATTGCGCATTAGTGCCTATCTTGAATTAAGACTTGCTGTGAATAAATGTCGTCAGCGCTGCGACCTATTCGCTTGATTCGATGAGCAGCCGAGTGCTGCCTGCCGAGCAACTTGGCTGGCTAATTTATTCGAAACCGTGAAAATTTTATTACTCGTCCTATGCGATCGGATGCGTTTGATTGCTGCTCGGCGTACCGGCCGTTGCATCGTCCACGTTGCGCAGCCTCCTGCTGAATAAATGATCGCGGATATCGGATGAATGGAATGATTAATACTCCGCATCCTGTTATCCACTTTAGGTGGCTGCTGCTACTTCTGATCTTGCTACCAGAGAAAATCCGGGCGCGTTTACTCGCCGCGAATTATCGCTGTCGCCAGTGAGCTCCGCCCAGATACTTACAGGATGCTGCACTTTACTTCGTCAGAGTAGTGTATTCCACTTTTTGTCATATATATATATATATATTATATTATGTGTATTTTATAGAAAATGTTATATCAAATATAATACATAGGGTTTAGGGAATAATTGGAAAATATTTGTGTATAATTAAAAAGACTTCTGTTTCGGATTTCAGGATATTTAAACTGTAGAGATTTTTGTTTTTTAGTATCACAATTTTTTGGTTGTGCCGATAGTTGAGGCTGATTTAATTCAAAAGATTGATCCAGGTATACCGGTTCGATCGGGGACCGGTCGGGCCTCTCCGCTCCGGTCTATTTCGAACGGGTCGCGTATTACGCTCTCCTTCCTACGTCTTCCAGATAATTTCAACATTGCACAAATCATTTGGCGAGGCACACGCCAAGCACGCCTACGTAACCCCCGGCGGGCCGGAGACACGCACGATAATACACTTGGTCCTCCGAGTGGACACGCTCTTACCTTTTTCCATCCAGTTTCCCTTGAAACGTGTGTCAACCCTGCGAGAGAAGTCCGCCCACGTTCGCTGCCCGTAGAAAGGCAGTCCGGCGAAAAATGCACACCACGCAATCGTTTTCCAGTGTGCTCGAGCGTACTCGAAAATTATGTGCTTACGTGCCTTGTTTCGGTGAGAGCGGCGCACTCTCCTTGTCAGTCGTTGGTATGTCAATCCAATGGGGTAACAGTAACTTTTCGGCCATCATGTCTGACTGTAATGTCAGTCGCGTTGACAAAACTAAGTAGCGACTTTTTAAGTGATTTGAAAAATGAACGGATTGCCAATTGGATTAGTTTGAGCAAGCGTAACTTGTCAGTTCACTAGTAGTTATTTCTCGTAATTAAAATAACTAGTACTATGTTAAAGATTTTGCCTTTAGGAGAGCAAGTAGTCACGAATGGCGCATTTCTACGGAATCACGTTAGAGCAAGTATTTCCAATTTTCCCTTTTTTTCATTGTAAGGCGAGGGAATTCAAACGCGAGGGAATCGAAATGGTCTTGATCGTCGGTGGTAACGGAGTAGGTTACTAATGGTGGGCTTGGTGGGTCGGTGGGTTGGTAGACTGGGCTGGGCTTCTTAGAGGTCCACCGAGGTCAGCTGTGCAGAGGAAGATATGATTGCCCAAGGCAACGATGACATCGACCAAGCGAATAACCAGGTTCGAGCCTCTCGAACGAGCACACTGTGTCTTCCCTCTCAATGAAATCTTTTCGAATAATGATGCCAATCCTCCCTGATTATGAGGTACTCTTCTCTTCTCGTTGCGCGCATCTCACCCTCTGCGTGCCCTTTCCTCGTCCACGGCAAAACCCACCTGTGCAAATGGACAAAGATTCGCCGAGGTTAAGAAGTTTGCCAGTGCTTCCTGGAGCACGCATGCACGCCCGGTACAAGGGACGCGCAGTCAATAAATACGCTGGAACAAACTGCAGGCTTTGTCCTGAAATAATTATCCTGCGCGCCCCTCTTTCAAAGAGGGAGGGGGTGGAAGGGAGCTTCGCGGTGCGTGTTGCAATATATAAAACACCAGAGTTTCGTGCGACGTCCAAGAGGGCAAGCTGTATGCATGCATGCATGTATGTCTTTGGCGGTGAGTCCGTATAAAGGAAGAAGGTAGAGGAAAGCAGAGGCTGTGAGAAGAGAGAAGAGAGGGCATGTGGCAAGAGTAGAGGAGGCCAGCGGGAGATGCTGTGGAAGAAGGCACACGCGGGTCATGCAACAACAGGAAGGTTAGTTGCTCGGGGCGGCGACAAGCCAGCGAACACCATCTCTTCGAGACCTCTTACATACATACGTAACCGGCTCTCATAATAATTTCACCTGGCCAAGAGGGCTCTGGATCCCTTCGTTTCGTGGAAGCACGACCTTCCTCGCCTTCCTAACCAACGACTTCGTACAATGACTCTTCTTAATTTATTCACTATCGTTACCAATGCATTCTGTAATTCAGCAATGCTTCGATACACCAGCGGCTATCACGATGACTATATTTGAAATCGACAGGGTGCGTACACGATTACGGTCATCAAGGTCTCGTTAGGTGTATTGGAGACTCGGGTGGTGGGTATGAAATTGCTACAGAAGGTAGAAGGACCGGGAATTTATTCTGAAAGGACGACGACGCCAGTGCTTGGTTTATCCTCGCGGCTAAAAGCGAGGAAGACTGGTTGGAGCGTTAACGAGATCAGGTCGAGTTTAGGCGAGATAATCGCGGAAGGTATAATCAGGCTGGGTGAGCGTTAATGTAGGCGTCGTCGCCCGTTAGCCCGTTAATTAGGCGCGGTTAAGTGTGTACACCTGCGCGCGATTTCATGCGGCCTTCCGAGGAGTAATCGGTCTCTCTCTCCACTTGCTTTTAACCTTTCATCCTGGCAGAGCGCGCTTCATCGCCACCGCCGTAGTACCATCGTCCCTTCCTCTCCTTGGTATCCAGCTCCTTTTTCTCCCTTTCTTTTTCGACACGCTCTCCTGATTACGATCGATCCATCCTGGCAATAGCTCGCAGGTAGAGCTCGCCGCGCGCTAGAGCTCTTATCGCCGAGGATCATCGCGCGCTCTCCCCTCGATTCTCGATCTCGTGGCCTCCGTGTCTACCTGACCCTACGAGTCCACGAGATGAGCGGACTTGACCTTACGAGAACTGAGGTCAGCCTCATCCTCGCCTCCCGATCTTTCACACTTCCCTGCCAGTTGGTAGCGCAATTACACCGCCATGTGTGAATCAATCCGAGTACTTCTATACGTGTGTACGAGGCTGTGTTCGACAAGGCGAAACTCGCTTTTTAATCGCTTCTCCGAAAGCTCCGCCTCCTTCGAAGTAAATCCTTTAATTGGAGCCATTGTTCAAGCAGCTTGGAGAGATAGTGGATTAATTGTTAAGTGGCGGGATATTGAATTCAATTGACGACTTTCGAAAGGGGATACGTCGTTCCGGCTTGTCGTTAAGTGAGAGTATGGTTTGTTGCATTGAACCTGCAGAACTAAACGGGATATCGTTGTTTACTTGCTCCCGATCGCCCGCCCGATCTTTCACCGCCACTTTTCTCTTGGTGCTCGTTTCTCGATTGATGGCCATCCAGCGTCGTTTGTTCGGTGTCTCAGCTCCATTAAGAAAATCGCCTCGGAATCATTGACCGTGACAGACCGCTATCGAGGACGATCCAGTTTCTCACCGGACTTGTTCGAATCCTCCACTTCGACGGGATACATGCACCGCCGGGACAGTAATCGATCATGGCACAGTTCGTGCTCTCACGAGTATCTCCACTGACGTAAATGACCGCTGGACCTTCGAACGTTGATTGCATTTGTTGTACAAACTCTCTTGCTAGTTAAGAATCGTAGTTTCATTTCCACAGCAATTTGTTGAAAGCCTCTTTACGATCATTTGTCGACGATACCTACTTGAAAGAGAGAATACCGCGATTGCCTCGCTCCAATTTCAGGTACGCTTCGAAAAGCCAGAGGGAGAGGCTAACCTCTTTGATACCGTTTTTCGTCGAAATGTAAACTGGCCGTTCGAACAATGATATCGCTGGTGGGATCTTAGCGGGGTTAATTAACACGAGAAAGGGACAAGGTGTAGGAAGAGAGAGAGAGAGAGAGAGAAAGAGTTTCGTGGCTGCGGCGATTTCTTGCCGAAGGCGAAAGATAGAGAGAAGAGAGGAACCCTGGCTCCAACCAACTTCCAGAAGCAGCATCCTCCTCCTCCAACTGGCTTCGAACGATACCGAGATCTCACCGAAGCGCACAGCCCCTCGCCACGGCGTTAACCAAATTGATTAATCTCCGACTCAGTGTCGATTAATTATTGACACGCTTTTGTTATCCAGACATCGGCAATTATCCGCTCGCCCGCCGCTTGCTGGCCTCCGGTAAGTGCGCCTGACCACTCTCCTCGACCGATACACGCGCGTCCACCACTGGCGCGCACAACACATCGCCTACCAAACCCTTCTCCTCCCTCGTCCTTTTATTTGCTGGATCTTCCGATAACCGGCCAGTCGGGGTCACGCAATTGGGAGAGAGCGGAAAAAATTATCGGTAGAGAGCATCGAGAGCAAATTCGTCGATTTATACGAACGGTCCAGCATTGAGATTAATGAAGACTCGATTGGAGAATCAATTTGAAATTGAGAAGTTTCTTCAGGAAAGATGAAAGTAAATGTTACTCTTTCGTGTAAATGTTTATGATGTAACAAAAGTCTTATTAGAAAGATATATTAGTAATATTTTATTATAAACATTATTTTCTTGAATCGCGCAAAAGAGGGATGTTAAAAACTGGAGACGAATTGCCGGAAGCTGTTGCTCCTGTCGTATTGTGAGCACTTAGTTCGGTGGTCGTGCGGAATTGTCATTGCAAGACTCGTTACCGGTGCATGTACCTGACAAAGGCATGGCGTGTAAACGTGGGTATCAGGAGGTCAGGCGGAGGCATTGCCAGCCAATAAGACAGCGTGGACTTCCTTGTTTGGCAAGCGGTCCCGATCGGCAGATCGCAATTAGGCTCGCCGCGTCAAACGCTCTGGCCGCTGGACCCTTATCTCCTCTCAGCCGTCTTGTTCACTTTCTCCCCCCGGGCGATCGGCACTCACCGATTTCGGGAGATGCTGCGAGATCGTTAGACACCACTCGCTGCGAGAAAGTCTATCCACGCCGACGGACAGTTATCTAATTCTCTCGTTCGAACCAACTTCCACACTCCCGATTCCCCTTTAACGAGATGACGATAAGAACTACAGGATTGTTAGATCAAAGGCCAGTTGTAATCCGCACTCGATTGCAAGTAGAATGTCTCCTAGAGTGACAGTCGAAGCTATGACTTTCAAGCTCTCTTTCTCTCTGTCTTCATACGAATCAACAATCTTTTATATCCGAAAGAAGAAAACTCAGTCTTTATAATTGTGTAGTTTCCTTTGGATGTAGATTAAGGATTAAGAAATATTGAGTTAAGAATTTTGGCAGTGCCAAATATTTTTGGCACATGAATTTCCCCAGCGGTGGTTTCTATCGTATAATCTTCGTTTCGCTCCGACAATTAAGAGAGCTACGAGAATTTTCATCCGTCCAAGATTCGCATTCCCCCGTGACTTCAAAGTGCCACTTCTCTTTTCTTTCCTCTCGCGCAATTACCACGACAGATGCAATAAATTGCGAGCAGCTTGTCCCCGAGGCTTGGAATATCTAAGGAATGGAAGAATGCAGCATCCAGTTTCACGAGAAAGTTGCAACGATTCGACGGCATCTATTAACCAGCAGCTAATTGCATTTTTCTCTCCTAGGGTTGTTGGAGTATAGAAACTCCGACGCGTATTCTCAAGCGAAGCGTCATAAATCCTATCCGAAATTAAAATTCATTAAGGAGGGATAATCAATGGCGGTGAATACAAGCCGGACACTAATCGTGCAAGTTTCTTGTTGAGAGGATATTTATGCGTCAAGGGTCACCGATTATTACGGACTCCCGGAGTTATTGTGAAAGAGAGCGCCTACGAAATTCATTATTAGTAATTATGAGGCGTGAGTCGAGAGTGTGCGCGCGCGCGCGCGGTAACTGTCCGCGCCAAAAAAGGCGCATATCGAATACACCGGCGTTTATTACGGTACTCTCGCGCATGAAACATGCATATTCATCTGAGTTTTTTTCCGCTACGACCTCGCGAACACCTCTCCCCCAAATCGATCGGCAACCATATGCTCTTTCTTACGAAGGCCTGCTCCCTGTTTAAGTCAAAGCCCATTTCGCATAATTAATTTCTGTCTGCTTCCCTCCACCTATGGAATACGATGATATAAATACTTCGATGGCTTCTTATCCCCTTGAAATCCTGATATTTTCACCACCCTCCAATACTTAATCATTCGCTCCTCATGAAAACATGTAACTTCTTATCATCGATCGTTAATCTCTCCCCTTTACACTCCTATCAATTTACCAAGCTTACTAAAGATGTCTCACGATTATAAAAATATTCCTCGGCTAATTTCATTATCCACCAGATTTCACAGGATGTCAACAAATCATCACTTACTGAACACATAAAGAACTGTCATCGCAAACGATACCAATCGAACTCACACAGAATTTATACAAGTTTCTTAACCGAGACCCTGAACTTCTTTATTACTCTATCTTAATGACTCCAAGTTCTTTCACACTAAACATTGTTAGTCGACTTGTCGGCGTTAATTACAATGGAGGTACAAGTTCGCACAAGCTAGAAAGATAGAAAACGGTACTAGGCGTCTTTCAGTGTTAGCTGGAGCGGGAGATGCGCGACTTCCGGTATAATAGTTTCAGTGGAAGCGGCGTATGAGCCATAGAGGATACATAGGCGCGTGTTCATGCCTGCTGCGGCAGAGAGTTCTTGCTCTATCTTTCCCTGGGGCGCTTTTTAGCCAGGCGTTCTCGCGCGTTGCTACGATATCTGCTCGGTTGGAAGTGGCCGTTAACTTTTTGCCAAGTTGAGCCAACGACACGGTCCACGTGGCGCATGTTACGGCTAATACCTGAAATGCTTTCCGATCGGCCGACGTCGAGGGAGCGCTGCGCTCACTATTACTGGATCCTTGCGATGCTTGATAACGGTCATCGTGGCGTGACGCTGCCTCACCTCCACTGTCGTCAGATAGATAGAAAGAACGACAGAGACAGAGAGAGAATACTCTCTAATGATAAAGGATACTCGCGTGAGTCGACGCCGTGACTCCAGGAAATTTACTATGATTCTTCATCATCCTATGTTCACTGATACCTCTTCGAATAGAAACTTTTGATACTACTCGCATGAATTCTTAGTTATTTTCAAAATTTTGTAATGACTCAAAGAATTTGTTCTCTGAATTTGTAAAGGTGTATTGGAATTAATGAACGCGGGATTTAAGGCTCTGATTAAACTGACTTTTAATTGAGCTTCGATTTAACGAGGTCCGTCGAGATTTACTATTCGTTAATAGTGCTCGCATATTTATGAATGTCTAGCTAGCGCTGTGTTTAAAGAATCCCGGTAAATACTCGCGGTTTCTTGTTTCACTCACACTGGGAATTTACGATGGTGGATGATCGATGATCGTAATCAAGGGAGAAGTCAGTAAGAAGGGGTTGGTAGTCGGTTGTGAAGAGGATTTGTCAGACGACTCGGTGCACTGAACTCAGCTCTTTCGAGAACTCGTTAGGGTACTTGAGTTGACAAGTTAGTCCGAGGCCGAAATCGAAGTCGATCGGGACACTATCGGTAAAGGGAGCTCCGGACGAGCCACGTACCAGATAAGAAATGACCAGTCGTTAATCAGCAATAATTACCGATGAAAGATACGTCATAGGGCGTACGCGGGTTAGTCTTGGCAGGATCGAGCTATCTCTTTTGCTTCAGAGAGAAAAATCGAGTAGCTGGATGATCGGTGCTCCTCCTACCTATACCTTAGCGTCGATCGAGATTGCTCCTGTTCGACGCTGCTTGCTACCAGCGATGATAGAGGCGCGCGCACGCCTTGGCAATGACGATTGCTTCTCGCTGCCAGAACTTACCACCGACAGATTTATTACGGCCAAGGAAATTGTTTAATCGCCGCGGCAGCGGCGGCGGAGCGAGCGATGATAACGAGTAATAGCGAGCGGAAACGGACATCTCGCGAATACGATCAATTAGAGTGGCCAGGCGAATAAAGCTAATCATGAATCATATGATAATCAAACTTCATTACGAGGATAAATGACTCGGGTACCGTGAAACTCGAGTTACACGAAAAGCCGGGGTCCCTCAATTAGCCACGCTTCACGCTGCCATGGTATTCCATGCTTGTATCTTATCAATTATCCCTTTAAGATTCCAGCCACTTTATTCCAAGCGTGCTTCCATGACGTTTGGCAGTAATAAATGAGAGAGTTCTGGAAACTTTCCTCGATGAATCGAAAGAAATACAGGATTCGAAATGTCAGTGAATTTTCGGCTCGTTTCAATGGCATGGCGAATACGTCGGCTACAAGTACGTTGAATGCAAACAATCGCTCTTCGAGAAAGAGACCGGAGAACGCGATCGCCGGGCGCCGTTTAGGCCCTCGTAATTTCGAGTCTGCTGTTGCTGCTTGCGCGTTCTGCTCACGCAGTTGAATTTAGTGTATGATTGTATGGAGATAGCCACCGCTTTTGCTACCTCAACGACAGCGACGCACATTGAATGGTGCGTAGTGCGTTCAGAGAGCTAAGGGCGACAGTGCAGTTATCCTGGAACGGCGGTGCCGGAATCGACATTGATACAAATTACAGTCTCCGACTGTGCAGGGAGACGACGACGGGGGTTCGGATTGGTGGTGGTGGCTCAGCCATAATTCCAAGGGTATCGGGTGACCTAACAAGAGGTGGTAGCAGGATCGAGGAACCCGAAGACCGGTGCGCCGACATTCTTCATCTGAAAATCGACGCGAGTGATTCGGAACCGAGCACGATTTCGCCTCATAACTCATAATTATCGACGGTACTTTGGAAGGCCCTGGTACACTCGACGAGTCAGTGGTCAGCTATGGTTGGGTGAGGAGAAGCGGGGGGCTGCTCGTAAATATCGGTGGGTATCATCGACAAAATCGCGACCACTTGCAACCGTGCGCGCGCACTTGGCCATACCAAGGGTGGCTCTTTCGCTCTCCTTTTATTTGGCTCTCGGCGCGCCATAATCGTTGCCTGCGCTCTGCATACGAATCACGGATGCTTTCCAGTCGCAACCGCTTTGCGCGCACCAAAGAGACTCGCAAGGTGATCCTCGCGCGATGTCCCTGTGTGTGTGTGTGTGTGTCCTTGTTGGTGTCTGGATATATTTGGGGAAGTGTACGCTGGTGGTAGCACTCGCCATGTAGACTGCGTGCCACGCGGTTGGCTCTCCTTCCCTGAGTGGCGTGCCGTGTGAATCGCTATCCACCTATAAATCTTCATTTACTGGCGACGCTCCAACCGAATACTCGGTCCGCTGTCCGTTCGGCATTTCACATTATGCGCAAAAGTTCCGATTCTTTGTTGGCCTTAAGTATTAGTAGTTGATAGATGTGCATTGCTTTCATGAGAATAGGACCTTCGTAGTGGAATAGGCAGCGCTACACAAGTTATTGCAACTTCTAGTATACGATAGTTCTAGTACACTGATCTTTCAAACAAGCCGACCGATGGGGTGTGGAATTCACGAAGCATACAATCGGAGAAGTTTTTTTCTGATCCTTTGTGTCCCTTGGCTGAGAAGGCTGGCGTTCACGCCGATTTATATGGTTATCGAATAAAGCCCGAACACGTACGCGTACTAATGATTGCCGTTTCAGTCGCTGCACGGTAATTGTAAAAGTATGGCTGGTTGCTGCCAATAAAAAGGCCGGTTATGAGACTGGCTGACGTTTTAAGTGCACCATTAAAATCGACCGTCTCCCGCGAAGTGTACGCGTTAACAATGCGTTATTGATATCGGTGTCTACCGACATTGGCACGGGCGCATGCAGTAGGAGCAGTTAAACCAGCGGTCCGAAAGGGAAAGCCACTAAATTGGCAATTTTTCGAAGGGACAGACGCTTGGAGAAACAGTCTTTGCGTCGCGTTCATTAAAACGATATCGATCTAGTCACAACCTCTAACTGGAAATGATAATTTCTTACCACTTATTAACATCGGAATGTTACACTTACTATTGGAACACCATTCAACAGAATTTATGTTCCTAACTCTTTATTCACGACAATGGAAAGATTGTCGAGATATTTCGTGAATAAATTCAGTTCGAAGAACGCAGATATGAAATTAGAGGAGGGAATTGATTGGAGGATCTTGTTATCTAGATTCGGTTCCCATCGGAGCCGAAAAGGAGAGATTCCGTGATCAGCGTCATTATATGGAGCGGGCGAGGGCAGATTCCTCGAAAAGTCGTGCCCCGATAAGTTTTCGTCAACCGCAGACAGGATGCGTGTAAGAATGCTCCTGCATCGAGAGCACCTTCTCGAGCCACTTCTCTCTCTCTCTCTCTCTCTTTCTCTCTTTCTCCTATCTTCGTCGAGTCGACTGTCGTCCTTCTTGCGATCCTCCCTTCCTCCCGCTCTCCTCAAGGCTGCTGCGGTCGGACTCCGGTCAAGTTACCGGTGCACCGGCAGCTAACCTCTCCGTGGATTAATTCGAGATCGCAGCTGGGTGTGTGCAGCAGCAGGAGCAGCAGCAGCAGCACAGTTGCAGTTGGATCTCTGCTCTCTGGCGACCGCTGCCATGGCCGCACGCAACCCCGAGGTCGCGCTATCGGCCTCCTATCATCCTGATATTTACAACTGTCTTGCCATCCCAGCCAGCTTTATGATCCTGAATTCACAGCATGCTATAAAATTACCAGCGCCTCTCCTGAACGCGCCCGCACTCCACCCTGGTTACAAAAAGAAATTTTCATTTATGACTCTCTCGCGAGAGTGCGCAGTCTCTTACAATCCCCGCCATTTCACTCTTGCGCGCGCCATTTTCCTTGATCTCTTCATTCTAACCTCTCTTTGTCTCCGGGAATCTCTACTTTCTCCGAGGCTCTCTACGTATCCTATCGAAGATATTGTAGGTAAGTGTGCGGAGTGTTGCTCGAGGGTGATCGTGCTCGTTTTGCGATTGCTTTCGACGAGGATTGCCAGCTATCAGATAAGAGGTATCAGAGCGCAGGCATCTATCTCACCGTTGGATCTCTGATCCTCGGTGGATGGAGAGCGCGGAGAGCAGCAAAGCGTGTAAAGAGGACGCGCGGATCACCTTCTATTCAAGGTCGCACCCGGAAAGGAGTGCCGGAGAGCACGGCAGGTGGGTATGTGTACGTGCTCTGAAAATGACACCGCGCGCCATCTCTTCCCTCTCGCTTGGGGAGATGCAGCGTTGGCGCAGCCGCTTCTCCGTTCGATTAAAGAGCCGCGCGGTGCACGCTGATTTCCTGATACCGTTCAAGGATCTGACCCCCTTGAGAACTCGTGCACGAGTGGCGTGTCCAGCCAGCTTGGAGAAAGACACTGGCGGCAACGATTAATATGATTTACACAGCCACTCTGCTAACGCGAGATCACATCGACTCAAAAATCCAACTGGCACCCTTCTCTCTTTTTTTTCTTCTTATTGTAAATCTTGCCCCTTATTATGGTTACCGAGAGATCAGAAGATCGGGAGCGGTCTCAGAGTGATTCCGGGAGCCACGATCCGACTCTCCAAGGGATTAAGGAAGCCTGACTAGTTACAGGCGCATGCTACGAGAGTTAATTTAAATTGCACGCTCGCCAGATAATTATGGGATCATTGTTGCGCTCGATCGTTGCACTCTGTGACTCTGTACTCTCTCATTCTCTCACTCCCACCTTGGAACTTACTTATGAAAAAAATGCCCTTTCGCAAGCGCGATAGCAATCAGCGTCACATTTTCCACAAGGATCAAATCGTGCCGCTCGCTACATGTATACACGTGTATCCAAGCACACGCGTGTGTGTGTGTGTGTGTGTGCAGGTGTTCCAAGCACACCAAGCGGATGTAATAAATCGAGAGCGGTGAAAAGCTTTGGCGAGCGGAGCCGCCATGACTGGATGACAGCGCGGGTGCTCGTGACTTCAGAGGACCTTCTGATGAAATGTGCCTCTGCGAGTATGATTTCGGCGATATTGTTATATCCTATTCCGTCGTCTGAGACAAACCTGATTCGATACAATCGTTTCTTTTAATGGAACACAAGCGTGCCGACAATGCCAAGCGGGTTTAAGAGGAAGTGAAATTGGCGTTGAGATTCCGCGCATAAGCGGTGATTACTCGCGCGGCCAAATCGTTCGGGCTCATCGGAGCGTGTCGTTTTAAAGAGCCCGCTGTCAAAGAACGCTACTGGTTTCGGTAACGCGCACGCAGACACGTGTGCAATCTGGATAATCGGGATATATACATAGATAGATATATATATATATACACTTATGTACATGTACACATATACAATATTCATTCCGGGAAGGCGGGCGGTGAGCAAGCTCGATGGCGAACAATTCGAGCGGGGTCTATCTCACGTGGAAACAGGCGGAATCGTGTTCGCCGGGCATATTGCTACATGGATTTAATTAATTCGTGATCGGTAGCGAGTAGAGTGCGCGCACACCAGTTCTTTATCCCACCTTGACTCGCCGAGCCAGTAGCCGAGTGTTTAAATAGAGTATCGGTGCACATTGAACTTTTTCCACCATGAATCGCTCGGGATCGCGACTTTCTTCGCTCATCGGTTTTACTGCTCGATTACGCGAGCGAGCGCATTCCCCACGCGCCTCTTCTTCCCACTGATCGTTTTCTCCGATCGCTTGCGCAACCGGCAATTAAACGCGTTCTCCCACCGAGCCCGCGGCACAAAAGCCGGCTCATCTCGATGATCTTTTATTCACTGTTCATGAATGCGCTTTGCTCTGCCATCGGTTGGATCCACTCGAATGATAATCTGTAATTAATTGCAACGATCCTAAGGAATAAAGGTTGTTGATTCCGACGAAGTGCAGCGAGCGCATGAATTTTGACAAGGTGGAGAAGGGTGGAACCCAGTAACCGAATCCAGAGAGACAAGAGCTGCCGGTTCTTCGGTTGGTCTCGAATGTTTCTTCGATGCGGTGGTAGCAAAAGCTGGCTGCAAGACGATCCCTCGCCACGACTGTTTTTCACTTGGTTGTGATTCGAGAGAGACACACAATCTCTCTATCGTGCTCTCGCTTCCCACCATGGATTCGTTCTCTTGGCGCACGTGAGCGCGCACCGCCTGCCCGGTAAATCGTATAGCCGGATGCCTAGAGCGAGTCGTTCGCGGAAGGTGATAACGATACGGTACATTAGCGGTCGCGTGAATTTCTCATTAGTCATCGGCGGTGGCCGCCGTAATTTCCAGCACGCGCTACGTTCAACTGAATGCCTACCAACTTCTCCCTTTTTCTCTCTCCTTGAAAAGACACTCGCTCTTTCTCTATCATAGTTTGTGTCTCTAAGTTTCCTACTATCTAAGCTCTCTGTTACTTTCGACCAATGGTGGGTGCTGGTTTTGCGACGGAATTACGTCGCGGTATGCTCGAATTGTTTCTCGATCGGCGTCCGGCTACCGAACATGTCCTATTAATATCGCGTTACCCGGCATCCCGTGCGCACCACCGTTGCCGCCGGGTTAACGCACGCTTTTAATACCCGCCTTCCGTCACCTTCCGCCACCTTGAAATATGAAGACAACCGTACTGCGATATACGCGTATCTCAACTGGCTGGTTGTCTGGCACGAAATTCTGTAATAAGTTAATTGATGGATTTGTAAGGGAAAGATGGTAGCGTTAATTCACCCTTGATGAGTCAGAATTATAAATATTTTCATCTATTCTTAATTATTTGTAATAACACAATTTTATCTATTAACGATTTTGAATTCATAAGGTTTTAATATTCGTAATCTATCATATAGAATCCCGTCATCGTTGATTCAAAAGGAAATGCATCATCCTCAAACTCCTAAGGCTATTCATGACAAACTTGGCATTTAAGATGCTCGATATTTCGAGCTTGGCCGTGGTTTATGAGAACGTATAAATTAATCCTCACTAAGCTTGACAGCCGATTATGATGTAACTTCGGGGTAGGCGGAAGTGAGGAATAGGTGCGATTCGTCGGCGAGACAATCGTTTCTGGGTTCGCGCAAGATGGATTGATGGATCGGCCGATCTTCTAGGAGATCGTGCCGCTGTTCCGAAGAATTAACGATCTCGAGGATCCTAGAATGGTGTTGCGCAACCTGCTCTCTCTCTCTCGAAAGTGACTATCCTCGCCGGGGGTTAATGAAATCGTGCTGCATTATAGATCACAGGTCAACTCTAATAGACAGAACATTATACTATAAAGGAGCAGATGATATATCGGGACGTGGAAAAATTTGACGCATGATTCATTAGAAAACAGTACGAGCTCTCCCGCTCAACCACTGTCCTTGTAGATCAGCGGTCCAGCGTTGTACCAGAGGCGGCGCGTTCGCATTAGAGCATGTTCCCCAGGCACAATGACCAGGTAATACAGTCCCATTGTCGGTAGGTCTGTTTTACATTGCGCCGATATTCTCAACTATGTGGCTGGGCATGAGTAATTTGTAGGCCTGTGGCCATGCATCGATAGGAATCTACGATCACGATCTCGCTACCTAATATGGCCCCGAATTACACGAGCATACACGTCCATTTACATTTGCGTAACGGAACGACTTGATCATTAATATCCCAGGCTAGCTTGCCGATCGAGTGCGATGAATTTCGGTCGTTGCACTTGTCAAGGTAATTGCAAAATTAGCATAATTCTTAAGGATGAATGAATAAGGTCAGGTGTTTGGTAGGAAAGAAATTCTTAGGGTGTAATTTCTACCGATGATCCCTCAGGGATACATCTATCTTTTTCTCTCAGCTCGGCGAATCGATGACTGCTTGCTGGGTATATAACCCTTTCTGTAGTCATCGCGGTGCCGTGGTATCGCATCGCATCGCGGCTTCCTTATATGGAAATCCAACGTAAAAAGTCGCCAGCGCGCGGTCCTGCGTCCCCCTGCGGTCAGCAACAGCGACATACGAAGGTGACACCGCGGTCACCCTGACGAGAAGCGACGACGTCCTGGATGGTAACCGAGCTACCAATACCGCCACTAGTCATTCGCTTAATTCGCTTGACGAGATATTTACGTACGATACCGGACACGCACGATATATAATCATGAACGACCAACTAGAATCGTCCTCGTTACATCATTGCTCGCATTAAAAATTAGATATCATCCATCAATCATTCCGTTTTACTTCCACATTTCGTACATGTACCATTGGACTTCTAATTATTCAAGATAATTCAGTGGGATCGGTTGGTTTAATCGATAAGTGGTAAAAGTTAGAAACATTGGACGCTGTATCATTCGCTGACACTTACAGCAGACTACTCCGAGAATTTCTTGGGAATCCTAATAATTCTGATGGCGCAAGCTTGTCCTTGACGAAGAGTAAATGCACATTACTCATGCGGGGTCGAGGTCGCGGGGCAGTAAGAGGAAGATCAGGGGAATTCGAGGTGTTCGGGACGTTTCGTCGACTCGTCATAGAGAATGCTTGGCGTACTCGGATGCGCCGGGGTCAGGCAAAAGGGAATCCGGTAGGAATTTCTATCTAGCCACTTCCGTTATTTATGAGTTCCTTCGCATTTCCTTTCCCCACTCTAGTATCTACCACTCTCTATCGCGGCAAATCGGCTACGACAACCTGTTCAATCTTGCATAGAAAAGAAAGTCTTTCATCGCCCGGAGCGTCTTCATCGGTCATTAAAGATAAACCAGCCGTTCAAGCTCGCGCGGTGTAAATAATAAGCTGTTAATTCGAGCGGACGAGTCTCACGCGAGCCGATCGTTTACATGGCCGACTCGATAAAACGCGAGAGTATACTTGTAATTCAATCAAGCCGCGCTTATATATCCCTCGGTTTACTAGCCCTTTTCCTTGCGGGCGCCAAGCACAAGGAGAGCAAGGGGATGTTGGATCCTGGCTGGCTTTACTGCCGCGTGGAACGATCGTTGCGGGAATCGGCAGATGAAGCAGCAAGATAAAAGCTCGCGCTTCCCTCACGCATTCCTTCTTTTTATGTCTTTACAATCCGACCCTGTCGCCAGCGACACTCCTCTCGACTCTCGATGCAGAGGGACATACAGCGAGCGATGGCCTCTTCTTTATTAGCCCGGTCAGTGCAATTCGGCACTCGTTTTATAAGAGCCCGGTGAAACTTCAAGATGCTGAGAGAACGACGTCTCCACATCGCCCGAAGCCGAAGCATCACCTTTATGGGTACGTAGACCTTGACCCCACCGACACTTACGCGCAAGAGGCCTCCGAGTGCAGACACCCGTTTTACAGGGGATCATTCCACGCCGGTATAAAAATGGACCGTCAATAATGAATGCCGTAAACCCTGGTACTTAGACAACTACTATTTCCTCCGGAAGCACTTAAAACCCTCCATCTACCACTCTAATTTTTTAATCCCACACAAGACCGGATTCAAGCTAACGTTCGATTTCGCCCGCTAACGTAATAAAGGATTGAATAGCGCTGTTTGCACCGGCAACACACTCTCCCTTCGATATTCTATTTTTCGATATCGTTCGTCGCCAATTACTCAGGCTAGTAGCGCGCGGCAAGGGAAGCCGGCATCGATAAATAATAACGCCGGTAGACTTTATGACGGTGTAACGAAACGTGTTAATTCCAAATATATTGACCGGTCTCTATCGCCAGCTGGAGGAATGATCGGCCTCTCGCGATAAGAACTGCATTGGCGCACTTTCCCTTGTCGTTATCAGAGAATATCGCTAGGGGATTGCTAGGACTGCGAGGGAGACGCAAAGAGAGAGAGAGAGAGAGAGAGAGAGAGAGTGCGTGGAAGCTTAGCGGTCCAACGGCAACTTAAAATTGAATTGGCCACTGGCTATTAAGATAATATTCAGCCTGGACGTTGGAAAGCTAATAATCCGAAACAGAAGGTATCATCAAGCGACTAGATCGCCCTGGTAAATGCGGTAGGGCGGCCAGTTTCGAGGAGGCATTTTTCGTCGACAGATCGGGATGCCGATAATTGTCTGCGGACTCGACGTGGACCCAGAGACAAAAAGAGAAAGCTGGTAGGCGGTTTCGTTAGAGCGTAACGATATTGTCAGGTTGCATAAGGGTGGCCCGCGGTTATGACAGATCGCTTGGTACATAAGTAATGGGACCCCATACATTTTTCGTACTGGACATTGCGAGTGTAACACGTGAATAATGGCGCGAACACTTATCACTGGTCGAGGTATACACTCCACTGAAATTGGAAGCAACTCTTCTATCTGATTCTCGAGGAACACTAAAAACAAGATGCCACAGAGTTCTTTGTTTTTTATTTCGAGTTTATTCAATTAGAAAGCATCGATCTAAATTTTTAGAGAGTACCGATTGAATAAAGAGAATGATTTGGGTCATTTCCCGAGTGCGAGTGCAACATTGAGAGTGTAGGAATAGTTTCTCAGTGGCGAGGTGTATCGAGAGGCGAGATCTACGCTGGGATCGGTAGATCGATGACTGACCAAGCCGAGCGAACAGCTGCTGCCGGGTCACAGGGTGACCTTAGCCCGAGGTTGATCGATGACTTGGATGATGACCTCTGTGAGGCCGGGCGATCGGCCTCCGCTCCGCGCGGCATTCTTCCAATCCTTGCGCACCAAGCAGGAACTTGGAAGCGGTGACGTGTGATCGCCGCCAACTATGCAAACCGGTATATCCCTGTTAACGACACTCTGTACTCCCTGATGACGCGTGTCTATTCGATGAAGGTCGTCGGCTGGGATCACCGGTTCATGCTGCGAAATGGCATACTCTTGGAGAAGCCAACTATCGAAGCACATCTCCCTTGGAACCTAGCCAATCTGTAATGCTATGCAAATAGTTCTACATCTGCTGGCTTCGGTTCAGAGTTCAGTTTTATTACCTTCTCCTAGTAACATATTCTTACATAGACTTAACGGTATATCACACTGATTTCAGCAGCGTATTTCATACGCGATCGTACGTAACTTTGATGCGCGTGCCGAACAAGCGAATATCCGGCGTTCCACGTGTATTCCGGCCTCCTCAACTACAACGCGCGCCAATTCCAGCCATTTATAACGCGCGCTGCCGCTCGATTGTATCGCAATTACCGGTAAACAAATTGCCCCGTCAATTTCGCAAATTGCCGGGTTCAGAGAATGAAATCTCACAATCTGGACTCTCCTCGCGCGCTCGCGCGCGCACTCGCACTCGTCGGCTCTCGAGTTACCTTCGTGCCGATCGCAAGCACCGCGCACATACACACACGATCTTACGCACGTGCCTCCGCATTCTGGAGTCACGGCGAACACGCGTGTATCCGGTAATGTTTGCAAACAGTAGGCTCGCTCAATTAGCGACGGACAATCTGTAATTCCTCATAATTCCTGGGAATACTGCTCGCAATTTTACAATTAAATCCATGCAATCATTATATATTACAAAAAAGAATATTTCCTTCTTTAGTGATTTTCAAAGTTACTTTATATTACTGTACAAAATTTCAAAAGGAAACAGTGTATCCCATTAATCGAGAGAATGCAAGATACTCGCACCTGCTTCACTCGGGTGACTTCTCCACCGTGCCGGACGTATCTTCGATTCCATTCACACCTGTATCCTTATATCGCTCGTTACCCTCGCGGCCTATCGTGTGGTCGGCAAGATTCGCGCAAAGGAAGCATCGAGATTTCACGATGCCAGCGCCAATAAAACTAGCCCTTCTCGACAGTGGCTCCACTTGGCAGTGGCTACCCCCGGCGAAGCGTGTGGCGAAGGTGAATACAGGAGCGCGCGATGGCTTACCTGTAAACGGCTGCTTTGCATACAGTAACCCGGCTGGCCGAGACTCTCGGTGCCGCCTCTTTGCTGTCGGCTTACTTTCGATTTTCTTTGCCAGTACGTACTCTACGTACGTGGACCTGAAAGCGCGCACCGTGAATACCGATGCGCCCCGAGCAACGCGCGTTCCTGCATCTACTGGCGCGTATGCATACGTGAAGGCAATAAACGATCACGCGCGCCTAGTGTCAGCCTTGTTCCTTCTTTCACTGTTTCTAGTATTTCGATGCTTTTAAAGGAATTCGATAGAATTCGAATTTTTGATATTATTCGGAGTATATAGATAATGTTAATAATTATAAAGAAAAAGAGCTTTCAAAAGAATATATAGAAATCGTAATGTTTAATCTAGAATAAACAGATAATATTAATAATCATAAAGTTAAAGAGACAGGAATACTTAGACATGTTCATAATTTAATTAGCGCAGTAGATCGAAGGTAGTGGGTAGTTTTTAAAGTAGAATGGCGAGCACCTCGCTACGTAATTACCGCACGAGGAAAGCCCCCTAGTGTTAGCAAGAAACCGGGAGCGTCTGACTCGTACGCGCTTGCACTCGAGCGATGTGCCGGTTATCCGAGCAAAAAGCCCGTGCAGAATCTGGTGCACTTGATGCACTTCCTCGGCCCCGCTCGCCTTCTTTCCTCTTCTTCTCGGACGTGGCACATAGCTCTATTCCAGGCCGCATTCACCGCTCGGGCGAAGAGCGTGACAGGCACGGTGCTCGCGGCGTGTTCCCGGCACCCGTAATATCGAGACGGATAATTAATTACGGAACGAGATGGAGAAAGAAGGGCGCTCGAGCGAGCCAGGCATATCTTCCGACATCTCGCTCGGTTTTACATTGTGAGCAGCGGTGCGTGGGCGTATCGCCACTGACTGCCCACAGGGTGGACCCGGCAACCATTAATTCGCCTCTCAGTGGATCGCACGTGTGTGTCTTATTAACCACGTCCTTCTCCCGCGGGGCAATCGGAGAGAAAGGAAGTCGAGCATTCTCTAGCTTCTTACCGATTCGAGAGGCTAAGCCTTAACAAGCCGCCAACTTTCACGGCACTCTCCTACGAGTCCCTCGCCGATTAGGCCATTACATTTTTCCAACATTCGCGCGCATTCTCCCCTATTATAGTATTTATAGCGCCTGCTTAAAATACTCGAGGCTATTGACATCCGTAGAGGGGATTCCCATTATATCCCAATAAAGTATGTACTTCCAAGCGAGCTAGGAAATAGGCGTGCGCGCTACTGTCAATAAAGCCGGTGGAAGTAGTAGTGGCCGGACATGTTCAGCCACCGGCCGAAGCCATTATCACGTTCTCTCATGGTTACAAGGGCCTCCGCTTTAACAGAAACCGGCGGTCTCCTCTGCTCTCCTCGAAAGCTCCTCATCCAGTGGTTCGATCGAAGGAGCGCGGCGGTCCGACCTTTCAGGGTTCAACGATCGAGCCTCGATCTTCTCGATCCCGATCTTCCGGGTGTCCTGGCGTAGAATAGCTGCCCTTTGCCACCATCGAAGAGACTCTTTGCCTTCTCTCGGCATGCGCCAGAGGTGGAAACGTAATTTTAACCCGGGACAGATCAGGTGTTACGAGCACCCAAGAGCGTATTAATCATTCGGCTAGTAGCCGCTCGCGCGCGTCCAAAGAGGCTGGCCAGTCTTAAGATCTACTTGGAGAGAAGAGGAGGAGCGCGCGCGCGAGGTTCGTGCGCGAAACTGGTATCCATAATACGCCTATCTCGTGATCTACCGCGGCTTCCGCGGCCCCTAAACCTCCTGCTCGGCTTGAAGCCCGATTGCATATTGGGCCCGTAATTACCGGGCCCCCCTTCTTTCTCCTTCCTTACCTTAACTACTTACGCTCCGAGCGGAGGCATCGGTTCGTTTAGAGAGCGTGCCATGCCACCTGTGCCCGCACGAGGCATATGATGCCAGCACGATCTCCTCCACCCTGCGATTATAACGAGAAGCAGACTTGCCTGCCGTGCTCAACAATGTGTGCTAATCTGTCGGCTTAGTGGGTGGCACGCCAAATTGTACTCCCTGCACTTAACTCCTTGTTATTCTCCTTTTACGCAGCGACCTCTTGAAAGCCTCGCATCGGATATATGTGTACAGGGTGATGCACTAGACTTGGAATCAGATTTTTATTATTGAATTATCAGTAATACCGACGAGTGTAATTGTTTTCTTAGTCGCATATTGTCACCTGTGTCTTGTGTCGTTCACCACTACACGAAGTGAATCGTGTTAGTCATATTTAAAGCGAATAACCCCAATTACAATTTAAAGAAACAACCAACTAATCGATCAATAATTATTCAACTAGGAAAATAATTACGCTCATCGATATTACTGATAATTCAATGTTAAAAAGTTGATTCCAAATCTAGTGCATCACCCTGTATATGTTTGTACATACACGTGTATCGTCGAACGTCCGAACTTGCCAGTCAAAACAAACGCGGTACACGTAGGAGCATCGACTCGTTTGTTATGATGAGACCAGCTCGTAAACTCCGCCCGCTGCCGGGGTGTATGTTTGTAGCGAGGAAGCCAACGAGTGGTTTGAGCAGGGCAAGATTCATCCACGCTAGGGTTACACGTTCGGCCCTGCTGCTTAATGGCTGGGGTTATTAATTGTAATACCGCGCCGGGGCAGGTTTGAAACGGGAGACGACGGCGCAGGTTCGCCGCTCGTCGTCGTTTGACACGGGCGTGACGGCAAGAAGAGGTTGTTGGTTGCGACACACGCGAATTCTGATACCTCGCTGCTGCCTTTCCGCCGGCAACTTCTCGCCCAGCAGCTTCGCTCTCGGTCAGAGGAGTTCATCGTACCTATCGCGCAACTCTGAACTTCATGGCAGTGCGTTAAAGTGATATAGGACCGGATCGCAGCAACGGCAAGTGTATATTCTCGCCCTCCCTTCAGACATTAAATTCACTAACGAACGTTAACGCTTATAACCATTTCGGGTCGAACCGTAACGATTTCACGTTGACTTACCGACGTAGATGACTCCCGGTGCTTTTGCAAGCTTGCTCCGTGTTTGTAGTATTCTTATCTTTACTTTCCTATCTACGACCACTGCCAGAGGGAACAGTATTCGAATTCCAAGTGGTAATCAAACAAGCTCGTTTGGAATCACTCACCTGCGAATTCCGGTTCGGTATTACTTCGCCCTCCTTGATTCCTTGACTTTTGATTATACTTGTCAATGGTTTCTCTTTGTACCACTGAGAAACTAGTTCTATGTTTCTTACTTCGCATCAGTGATTCTAAATGATCGGTGTTAAATTAGTTAAGGAACAAGAGTTTTTAAGCTAGTTTAATAAACGAATATGGTTCATGAGGTTTTCAATTATTCTCCTCAACGATTTCTCTTTATACCGTCTGCGAACTAGTTCTATTAATGCCTTGCGATTCCATGCTATACTAGCGTGACCGGAGTGGGTGTATTTAAGATTATACGACGCGCATCGGCAATTTCCCAGTGACCGGTATTAAATTAGTTAGGGAACAAGTGCGAGGAGGCTAGTTTAATAAAAGAATATGTACCCCGGCGCGCGCTCGCGCTCGCTCGCTACCTTGACGTCGGTGTATATAAAGAGCGGGTCTCCGGGTCGGCGATGATGCCCTCTCCGCCTCGGTCCCGTGGCGCGGTGCACAATCAGCGGAGCGTGCTCGTAATGACCATTACCGTCGTACTCGCTACCTTCGGCCACCACGGTAATGGCTCGTGTCTGCTGTTCCTCCTCGCTTGTGTGTTCACCGATACACCCACTTCGCCAACGGATAGCTCCTATCTTCCACGCAACCCTTCACCAACCCGAACACTACGACAGATAGCTAGCTTAGAGATTAACGCGCGTATCTTGCAAACTTCCCAAGTGCATTCGAAATTCCCTCCAGTCACTGTGTGAGTTTATAGTTATAATAAATAATGTTTTGTGCTATGATCATTTTAATTAGATACTATGATATTTGTCAATTCATTCGAAATTCGTGTGAGTTCATTTATTGTTATTATAAATAATACGTCTTTCGTTGAGCGAGATTATTTTATATTCCGTGGTACGATCATTTTAATTAGAGACTATAATATTTATGAATTAATTGAACATTCGTGTGAGTTCATTTATTGTTATAATAAATAATACGTCTTTCGTTGAGTAAATTTACTTGATATTCCGTTGTACGATAATTCTAAGTAGAGACTATAATACACTCGTCAATGAATCGAGAATTCTTACGAGTCCCTTTATGATTATAATAAATAATACGTCTTTCATCGAGTGACGTTTACTCGGTATTCCTGGGTATGGTAGTACAAAGGGATGCTTCAAATTAGAGGCTTCTTGAGGCTGACCAATAATTTCTTTCAATTACCCCACCACTGACCCTTCGGCCAGGCTAAGGTCGGATTGGGTGTCCGGGTAAGAGTACGGCTGGGTGCTCTCGGTCTCGCTACGATGATCGCCAAGTAACCATTAGGAGGCACGCGGGCGCACGTACGTATAATGGCAATCATGTTAATTATTGTAAGTAGAGCCTCGCGCCACCGCGAAGCCGGTGCAGAGAGCGAGAGAGAGAATGAAGGAGACTGAGATTTGCGATCCACATAGTGGTAACGGCGTGTGCCACCATTAGGAGGAGCGGCTCACCGTGAACGCACGCTATTCATTGCGGCTCCGGGATCGGAGCCCAGGAACACGAGGAGGTAGATGAAGAAGGAGTGACAGGAAGAGAGCTGCAAGAGAGGAAGGAAGGTCGAGTAAGCGAACCTGAAGTCCACTCTCGAGCTCCACTTCGCTCCTCTTCCTCGATCTCCACCCTTTTCCTCCCCCATTTCCGCTCTCAACCTTCCTTCCCCTTCGACGCAAGCTCTCCCCTTCGAGTATGCGCTTCAACGCTCCAGGAGAGAAAATAGTCCAAAGCAAGTCTCATTGGCGGATTTAGAAATCAAGCTAGCGCGTGTCCGGCTTCTCATTACGTCCTTTTGGCAAGTTAACTCGAACTAGGCCAACGCCAATTAAGAAGTTCGCGCGTGTCCACCCACCGAATCGGAGGCACATTTTCGTCGTCGGCTAGTTCGCTGGCTCTGCGAGTCTGTGACACGCATTTAATTAGATCTAATCCAATTAACGCGCTTTCGTATATACCGCTGGTCAAGCCACACTCTCTCTCTCTCTCTTTCTTTCTTTCTTCCTCTCTGGCAGTACCAACCGCCGCGTTGCGTGTATCATTTTATCTAATTATCCAGCTGTATTGCGAACTTAAGTGCATGTATCTGACTCAGGCGGTGATATGTTTCTATGATTTTCCCCGTGCACGTGTTCCACACTTGATTCGCGTGCATGTACGCAGTGTCGCCTTCGAATATAATCAAAATGGGTTCGCGCGCGCGAGCGAGATCTCGCCGAGGCGATTAAGCTAATTGATTAAACGCTGGCAAGGGCCTCCCTTGCAGCACCGCGGTCGTTAAAGGAATTGTTAATTACCATGATGCTCATTGCCCCGTGCTATCTTGGACATATGTTTTTCGATGAATCCGACGCGTGCTTTACACAAGTACTGGTGGAGATAGTGGTGCAAAAGCCCACCGGTCTTTTGCGGTAAGAGACATTTGCATTGGCGAAATTAGTAATCAATCGAAAAAGAGCAGGAAATAAGAGCGGTCGAGAGTCTTTTTCTAGTGTACGTGGATGAATTCGTAATGGCCGATAGAGCATACTCGAGCTTGTGCATTAAGGTCGATCTTAATTAGTGGCTATTTAATTAGGATCGCTAGCGTGACGGCTAGCAATGGGCCAGGTCTAGCATAAGTCGGAGGTAAGAAGACGTCGGCAGTCGTTATTAAAACGCGCAGCCTTCCTCATCGTCACGGAAACCAGACAGGCCACTGTTCTCCTTGGTGCACCCACATTTAGAAATCTTGACGATATTATTCTTTTATTGAGATATTTCTTTATTATCGAATTATTTCTAAAAAAAATTCGTCTATTAAACAGCATTATATATAACACATAGAAAATTCTTTTTTCGTATCTCGCTAATTTGTTAAGCGTACCATCAACGCGTTTAATGGGTCGAACGAATTGAAACAAATTGCACATACTCATTAGATTATATGCCAGGGGAATTAAGAGTAGTTGCGCGAGAGGCTTGAAATTCGGTACCGTTCGCACTGGCGGCGCATACCGGAGCCAATTAATTAACCGGTTGAGGAAGGAAGGATCTCCTTCTTCCTCTTTCGTCGAGTTGGACGATGTGCTTGAGTCGTGAAGCGTAGCGTTCGCATAGAATCAGTAACACCGAGGGCCGATTATGTTTCCTTGAAGGAGGAGGTCAGTCTTTCAGCAAAGAGCGAGAAGCGGCTGTCTGCTACTCGCGCACGAGTAACGCCTGCCTTCTTTTATTTATTTAGCAGGCCAGGAAGCCGTTAATTCCGCCGGCAGCCTCGCGGTAACTAATTAAAGGTCAGAAACACACCGAGTGCTTATCCGGCAAAGCGCCTAGGTGTAAGCGTTGGTTTCCGGCCCTGCGGCAGAACTTTCATGGGCCGCCAATGAAGTCGATGCTAGGACTCGAATCTTTCCGATGGATCATCCATCGACTTACAACTTACCAAGATTTACCTCGCTCTCTAGTATGCCAATTGCTCGCAGGCCCAATTGAAGGCGGGAACGAACCTACTCCCAGCTTGATTTAGTCTTTCCTAGTCGTTCGGTTCCCTTTGCCTTCTACCGATTGGCTTCTCTTCGTCTTGATATTCAATCGCCCTTGGCGAACTTCAGTCATTTTTTGAAGTACCTTAGAAACAATTCAATTTCTGGCCTGCGCGAAGTTCTCTTAGTAGATTGTATAATATGAGATTTGGATGATTGTTTCGCGGTAGAGCTCGTACGATTGCAATGGATGAGACGTCGAAGCTAAGCGCTGATTGCGCTCGTAAGGTCGAAATGAAATCATTAGCCATGGATGGAGAGGGAACGCTCTCAGCGGGCCTCGCTAATGGCGCGCGCGCTCCTATGGAACAGGGCTAAATAATGGTATTGTAGCCGATCGGATTTCTATCGTTAACAAGCCAGGGTGTTCGCGTAAAAAGATATCGCCGCTGACCGTAACTCTCAGCCGCTCCCACAATGAGTGGTACACGCTTGCGGCATTAACGCACTTCGTTACTCACCGATCGAAAGAGCCAGCAACCGCCTTCTACGGCACTACCGATTCATAGCGCACTTCTAATGAAACCACTGCGCCCTCGTATAATTGTACCAATTCTCCGCCACATGCCACCCTATTCCTTCTTCGGAGAGTCCTGCTCCAGTTTCCTTTATTTTTAACTTCCATTGTCTACCAATGTGGCGTTCACGGAAATGTTTTAGTGTTAAAGGTCAGTTTATCCGAGCGTTCGATAATTTTTCTTTTACAATCCACTGTTTCTTTGAATAGATTACTTTTATTTCGTAAGATTGTTGTATTAAAAATTGTTGGATGTCTGCTTTTTGAAATGTCGAGGGAAAAGTTGCTAGTTTTTATATTATAATACGCAATGGTCATTGTTAGTGGCGAGAAAGCAGAGCTTGGACACACGCAATCGAGGCTTACCCTTCGGCGAACGGTGGAGCGGCTCGTTTGTGAGGCTGTGCTAGATCGTTCCTTACATGCGCCCGCCTCCCTGGGACATGAGCGAGGAGAACACAAACTTTCATCGATTCAATAAATTCCCATTAGGACGATCCCGCCGAGATGTAAAGTCTCTCGGCTCACCGCTAACTGGCCTTTACCGTATTCGCGGCCAGTTGCACCCATCGCACTGGCCACCCATTGATATTTGTTAGACGAGTTGTTGTGCTATAATATTTGTCGCGCTCGCTGCTCGCTATGAAATTTATCGCTCTCGAATTAGATTTTTTCTTTGGAGAATTCAACATTGACATCACCGCGTGACTTATGGAAATTTCTTTTAATAATTCAGCATTGCCGTAAATTTATTTAGACTTATTATTTCCATATTTTATCATATATATTTTATCAATCATAATTAAAATGCCGACTTGATATCGGCTTTTAGTCTCGAACCTAAACAAAATCTGTATCACCAAGTACAATAATACAAAATCCTAAAGTCCCATGAAAATTCTTTCTTACATAAAAAAAAAATGCCAAGATACAAGAGCGTCGACAGTTCGAGCTTGACTTTTCGCGTGTGGCATGTGATTAGACGGAGTCCAGGTAGCCGGTGCCGCCGGCAATTAACGAGCTACCGGTTGTCCGGTGGTCGCGGCAATTAACAGCGTACCTCGCCCATTTGCAGCGTAGCCAGTGGCCGCTCGCATCTGACGACTACCGCGTGCGCCACTTCGATCCCTCCGACTATTACGTCAAACGGGACAATCTACTCTTTCCAATTGATAGATACTACTCGATACTTGCTCCAAGCGATATCTTCAAGAGTATCCTTTTCTCCAGGAGGATGTCTGCAATTTGCATGTTTGCCAATTCAGAAAAAGGGAGGTTGTTGCATTTATTTAGCCGGCGGTAGCGCGCAAATCGCATTGGCGAGTCAGGAGTGGTTGGTGAATGAAGGTACTCTGAATGAAGGAGGCTGAGAAGGGGAGAAGAGGGGCGGCCGAGTACGAGGTGGAGAAGAGAGCACGTACATGGAGAGAAGAGTACGTGTAGCTTGTGACTCTGGCATGCAGAAACGAAAGAGAGAGAGAGAGAGAGAGAGAGAAAGAGAGAAGAGGATCCAGAAGGAGTCGTCTGTGCTAGAGCGTCATTCGGAGTGGTCACATAACGTGACGTGTGAGCGATGCTTACTCTCCCACAACGACCGCCGGTAGTAGATGATGCCATAATGGCTGGGAGTCGGACATGTGAGCGCGGACAGGAAGTCCAGGTTCCTATGCACCAAGACGCCCGAGGAGTCACGCGGATCTTCGCATGGAGGCTTGGCGAGAGCCTCCTACGTGTCACGCAACCCATTCACTGACCAAACCTTTTCCACGTTGCATCGCTCTCTTCCCATTATCTCCTAGGGATTCGCGGAGCACGCATATGATTTGTTTAAAAAATTAATTATCTTAAAATGATATGCGACTTGCCTCTGTGCGCTCGCTGCTGCCGTTCTGCGCCGTTTTGCTGGGAGTAATGAGCGTGCGTGCCAGCAGCCACCCGACCGCATGATAAAAGATCTGCCGAGACTGCGAAACGGCTGCGAGGGTCAGCTCGTCGGTTTTCGACATAAATCATGGAGAGTCTGTCGGTGCGTTAATTAAAACAAGATCGTTGAAACGCGTGGATTCTGTTGAATAATGGGAGGAGGAAGAAAAAGCTCGTTGTGTCGGAGTAATAATTTGATTGACATTTTTAACTGACTGACAAAAATCAGTTTTCTTCGGTTTCTTCAACTTTCTCTTTCGTCGTACCGTATTACCAATGTTATCTTTCACTTCTTTCTTATTCCCACACACTTACAATTGAATATAATGTACATTTCAGTTTCTGAATGGAGAAAGAGTGAATTATCCGAGAATCATAAGAATCGTGCGCATCGGAGGTAAGTCCTCGTGGGATGTCGTTGACCCGACCAGTCGGCAGGAAGATCATGACGCGTTGCGTAAGAGGACATTATCGTAGAGTCGCGCGGCAGGTTACAATTTCATTCATGAAGAAGATCCCTCTCCACCAGCGGGCGCGTCTCGGCGCCCCTCGTCTACCTTCACACACACTTTCTCTAGATGCGTCCAGGAACGCGCGCGCTCCTTTGCAGGCCCCTTCCAAGCGGAGCTCTTCTTCGTTTTCCGTCTTCCCTTTTTCCCGGCTGTTTTGTTGTTCGGTTCCCAGGCGAGCTGAGTGCGTTCGGAGCGCGAGTGCTTGCAATCACATTCTACCACTCGGATTGTCGCACAAGAGAGCCTGCGAGGATGCGCGGAAAGACAGAGTAGGAGGGTCCAGAAAAAAGGAGCGTGGATAATATAAATTGCATTTCACAGCGCCATCTAAACTAACTCGAGCTTTTTTTTCCCCCGTGCGTACAGAAATATAGCCTAGTCGGACGATGCTTGCTCGCCCACTGCGACAATCTGAATCTACTCTCTCTTTCTCTCTTTCTCTCTATAATCCACAGCCTCTTGTTCTCTCCGCGCTTAGCTTTGTTCGTCGGCTGGCCTTTGTAACCCCGCCGTAGGCCTTAGTATGCCGCTGACTAGTGGATAGCAGCGCGGTAATTGAGGATCCATTGTCTATTGCCGCTGGAATCCGCTTCTTTTCCGATCGCGCGCTCCTTAATAGAGACACATTTCATTAAGCAGCAGCTTCTATTAAGAAATCATTCTGTCTACATGCGCACCCCCCTTACTATAAAATCCGCTCCTCTCATCCACGGCTACGTCGGCTTTCTCGATAACTATTCATCAGTAATTAACCCAGCCTACCCAGTCGAATAGGTCAATCATTAAGTCAGTCATTGTCCCGGCCGAGAGAGAATACCACAGCAAGATCCCAGCATCCCGCCTTTCTTTCTACGAACGTCTTTAAAAGAAACGACTGGCTCTTCAAGTCGAAGGTTCTATAAAACCATCAGTGAGTGGTAGGAGGGTTGGAAAGGGTGGCGGGCACGAGTCTTAGCCATCATTCCATGGATTACCAAAGGGGAATTTATAGGGCGGGCCTGAAATAAATCGGCGCGGTCCATCGGACTCGTATAGGGCAGAGGTAGAACCAGCGACAAAGTACGAAGACTGGTTGGCGTTGGGGATAGCTTGAGAAGAGAAGGGGTGGACGAGGAAGGGGGGTGGTGGGGGTGGAGGGGCGAGTGGGAGAGACAGGCCGCGGCTTTTTCCCTTTCACGACCCCAGGGCCGCCGGGGCCGCCGGAATAAAGAAGGCTGCGGCCGTGTCTACAAGTGTGAGACAAGAAGGGGCCCCGATATTGCCGCCTTATAATAAGACAGTATCGCATGAACGGCCGGCATCGGGCCCCGACACAGAGGGCGGTCCGAACAATGGCTCTGAATATCCGGGGCCCGAGAAGGCCGCTGGGTTGGTGTTGTGTGTAACAAGGACCAACTGGGCCTCACTGGCAATCCGTACCGACCGGCGCGCACAGCCCCAGCAAAGAGAGCACACTCACACAGGGATAGAAGGGGGCGCGCAGGGCGTGGATGGAGGAGCAATGCACGCCATATATCAACATCGTACCGATAACGAGGTCCCCAGGAGGCTACCGGTCGTAGAAGACACCGGCGACTGGAGCCGCTCTTCTTCGCTAACTTTGGCGCTGCTTCCACAGAGTAGCCGCGCACGAATCCGCTGCACATCCGATTCAACCACCGAGTATACTCTTTGCCTTTCGTACTTCTTCTTGGATTCGAGTGCGAGAAACAATTCTCAACCCTCTATAGAGGGTGAAAAAGCGAACGCGAACATTCGACATGTCGCCGAACAATTTACAACGCTCTTCACTGAGGATTTTCAAGTTAAACTGATCCGGAAGGCGTGTACAGATGAACAGAAGTCGAGGAATAGTACTTGGAAAGTTTAAGATTTCCAAGTATGGTGAAAACGATTTTATTTTAATTTCTGGTATATTTATTAGGGTTTTTAACAATTGGTGCTACCTGTTCGCACAGCTATTAGCAATTTAAAGCTTCGTGGTTATTATTACGGTGTATCTCGTGGAACGTTCCAGTTCTGATCGCATTTCGCTAGACGGACAGGCCGGTAGATAAGATTGGCGGAAGTAGGAGCGAGAGGCGAGCCGCTGGCGAAATGAATAATTCAGGAGGCCGACAAATTTATTAATTGCACGATGCGAATCCCCTGATATTCCCGCGAACATGCAAATCGGGACGGCGAGCATTATTATCCGGCATTGTTCGCCGGCTGGCTCAGCACAACCATATAGGACGCGGAGAGCGGCGTAGATCCGCCGGCGAGAGAAGAAAGCAGCGGCTCTTAAATTAGCTAGATAAGAGTTTTAACGCTGCGCTCGGAACGTAGTAGCAGCGCGATTCCGCCCTGCACGCTGCGTTCTCGAGATTACGCTTCTCCTCACCCTCTTGCTCTCTCTAAAATCACATTTACCTTGGTCGGCTCTCTTTCGAACTACTTTAGACTCAAGACGCGCTTTCTACTGGCGGCGATCCCTTTAAAACGTAGCGTTTACGGTCACGCGGCACGGCTCTCCGGGTACAATGAGAGGCCATCGATACCAAAAATAAACGATCGCCAGCGAAGATACCTACTCGCACGGTAAGCGAAGCGGGCTATCATCCATACTGATACCAGGAGCATCTGTGAATTCCGCGTGCCAAGTTCTCTTACCTTTAAAGTAGAAATAGAACCTTCTTCGTTATACCTTCTCACTTAACAACACTTTCATTCATACCAAAAAGTCAAAGACGTCCCTTTTCCCCGAATTGTCAGGAGTGCGTGACGTTTCACGCGCCAAGTAATCCTTGAATTTCAGAGGGTGGCTGAGCGCTGGTGGGTTAGTGGTGCGCGCCGGACGGACATTGTAGGGCTTATAAGGCGATCCGGCATAAATCAAAGGGCTAATATACTGCGCCGAGTCCCGGTAATGCAGCCGAGTCCCGGCGGCGCGGCGGAGGTCTTTTTATCGGCATAGTAAGACAATACGCATTTACATGCGCTCCTACGCGGCACACTCTCTGAGGAGCCAGAGGGCCTCGGTTCTGCTCTTTCTTTCTCTCTCTCTTGCTCTTTCTTGGATCACGCTGCATCGCTGGACCGGCAGAAAGGAAGGAAGGAAGAAAGGCAAGAGAGAGAATAAGGAGCGAACGGAGCGAGGTGTACCAGGGGCCATGGCTTATTGGAGCGAAGGCCGCACCGCGCCGCGCCGCGCTTGCCGGTGCAGCAATTACCGCTCTTGCCCGCCGGCTTCTGCGGATGCACGGCATCAAAGTGGCTGTCTCCGTTCCTCCCTCTCCTCACTTCGTGTATTCCTCATTCGCCGCACTTTTTTCTCCTCGCTTTATTCCACTTCGAGACTCCCCCCCGCCACACCGCACCCTCTAACCCTGGCCCTTGCCCTTGTCTTCCTTATGCTCTTTCGTCGCATTCCATTTCACTTCTTGCCTTTCCGATTGAACACTCCATTCTCAGGTTTAATAGATGGCTTGTTTTTATTGTGAATATTTTAGATGATTGGAAGATCGATTTTTCACATGTTTTCTTGTAGCGAGAGTTTGTGTGTTTTTTTTTAAAAGACGAGAGAAGCGGGGGGATAGTCATAAGTTAGTTTTCGGGGGGTTAACGAACGTATCTCAGAGGGATTCGTACATAATGCAGAGAATAGTGAGAAGGAGTACCGAAAGGACGAGGGATCCTGGGTAAGGAAGAAGGGAAAGATTCGCGGTTACGGGGAGCGAGGCTTGACGTAGAAGAATTTAGGAGCGACGGCGCGAGCAAAGGCCCAGTTCGCGAGCGGCCAGCTCCCTTTGAAGTCTAAAAACAATGGCATTGTCTCTTCAGTCTAGCGAGAGGACGCATCTCCCTCTTTTTCTCTTGGCCGCCTCCTCCGGGCCTGGACCGAGCGCGGGGCGTTTTAGATCTTTTTTCCGGTCACGAACAGAGGTCCCGAGGGCCGAAAGGCCGCGATCGGTAAGGGCAATCGGACCAATTTACATTTTTCATTTACATCGCCGGATATGCTTCCTAAACAGTACCGGAGCGCAACTCTTCTGCATTAAATACAGCGCCCTGGTTGATTTCCATTTCTGCGTTTCAAATTCCTTTTACGCTAACAGACATTTCTAATGTTGTAAACATATACAATTCTATTTACGATATTAACTGTCTTTCATTGTCAAATATATAATAAGCAGGATTGTAAGATTGAATGATTTATGCTTACACCGACAGTCAAGGGGACTCGAAAGTTAGGGGTTGTAAATATCAGTAAAGCTCGATCGGCAGGCACATTTCGATTCGATGCTTCTACTACATTATGGAAAGCGGAGGGATGGAAGAAGAGTTCTTTTGGAGATGCGGTGCACAGTACCACCTGCGCAAGTTTGAGCGCGGGCTAGATTGAAGGCCGGTCCCTCTCGCAGGGAGAAATGTCGGGTCGTTATTTCGTCGAGGTTCCAGGAGGAAGGAATACAGATTCGGCGTGTGTGTCCCCCACAGTAGCCACTGGAGGCTATTAGGTTCGTATAAGTGCGTTCTCCTTTTGTCACGACTGGAATTTATTCGTCTCGATTCACCGGGAGCCCTCGCTCCTCGTCAAAAAAGAAGCCGACCTGTCTTCCTCTCCTTCTCACTCTCGCACTCCCCTTTCTCTCCGCACTCGATGCTGCTCGAGTTCCAGACGTTGCCGTGCGTTGCGTCCTGTCTTCTCTAGTCTTCTAGATTCGCCGACGATTTGAAATTCCCAATGCTCGACTCTGCTCACTGGCTCCTCAACGATAGGACACGATACGAAACGATAGCCACGCAATACGAGAACCACCACTATTTTTACAAGTAAGCCTCTTCCAGTATGAAACGCGACGCTACATTCATTGCCAGACTCGAGATCTATATTCGAAACCGGATGGAGATAAGACACATACCTTGTCATTAAAATTATATTTTGTTGCCATGAAAGTTGTATAATAACTTGATAAAAAGCTGCGAAGAAGAGATCTGTTTCACCTGCGAGACACACGTTTGCAGGCATGCATTGGTAAAGCTGATGGCGGAGATGAGGGACGAGCGATATCGGCAATTATTACTCACTAGCAGCCGGCGAATTGCGATCCAATTAACGAATAAGGGGCTCCCCGTCCGGCGAAGGTAGCCGGGAGGCTGCGGGGAGATTAACGGGCCGACTGGCACGGAAGTGGAATTGAGAAATTTCGGTGGTGGCCGGCGGCTAAGCGAAGAGAGAGAGAGTAAGAGAGAGAGAAAGAGATCACAGAGAGGGTCCGGAGCCAGCGGCTGTAGCTGGTTGGTCCGATCGGGCGACGATCTCTCAAATCGGTCGCAGGGTGCACCTTGGTACCCAGGGACGGTAGCAGCAAGACATTTATCGGGCGACACCGCGGGCCCCCGGGGCCTTCGCCGCGCGCTCCTTTATTAATCGCGGCAATTAAGAGGACGCGTCCCATTAATTGCGTCGCTGGCCCTTAATTAGGAATCATCAATTCGTAGGGCGAGCGCACCGCTCACGTGGTAGCCGAACCCGCGTACGTATGATTAACGAGGCACTGGTCATGCCAAGCTTGCCCTCTGCACACGCGAGTCTGCTCGCAACGATAAATATCGATGTCGCGACCGCTTATCGAAACCTTTCCTCGCGACAACCCTTTGCCAACCAGTCGGATTCTTCGCTCGCAAGAGAAGCGCACGAACGAGAAGAACAGTCGGCCGAGGAACTCTCCGCAGTAAATGTTGGATCGACCAACCCGGAGCAGGTACGCCAGCGCTGCGTGAGCTCGTTGGTGCGTGCGAGTTCTCGTCCCTTTTTAATTGTCCCTCGCTGAGCCGATATTTATTGGGAAATGTTAATTGGAGCAACGTCCGATTTACCCGCTTGCGCGCTCAACTCGCCGCGCCTTGTTAATGCCGCATTTTTTCATGGTTACCAATACTCCGCACATGATCTGCGCCGGTTTATCTTGGCGTGTTATAAAAATCCCGAAAAGAGATACGCATACGGCGGATTAACAAGCTTTGGGGAGGCTTCTGCTGCGTGGGAATGCAGAGAATTAAGCATTACGAGTGATTTATTTTCAATCCTTTTTCACCATGTCTGACCACGTACTGACTTATACCACTTTCCTTCCTTATATTCATATGGTAAACATGGTACCGGCCGAAAGAACAACATCCTTTATAAAACTTCATCTTTTATTTTAGAGTTGCGTTACAATAAGATTAATAAGAAGTTAAAGGGTATCCGAATACTGAGTAGAAAGTACAAGCGATAGTCGGTAGCGCAAAACTTGGGTCTCAGGGCTGACCAACTGGAAGAGATTAAGTCATTCTGGGCCCGCGATTTTCTGACGAGAAAAAAAGGTAATCGCGTAGGCAGGCAGGTTGCGATCGAGGCCCATTCAGAATTTAATCTACGCGTGGAATCTGCACTTCTGTGCGCGCTGGAGAAGACTCGTGATGCTGCTTGAAGTTCTCTCTGGGTAGAGGATCGGCTTGGTCACGTCGCGGGTTCCCACCGTACTTGCGTCGTGGTCGCGGACGCGTTAACCACGATGACCTTTGACTCTGAAAGCCCAAATAACCGGGCGAAGTTCTACCAAGATTGCTCCTCTCCAAATGCTGCTGCACGTGCGCTTCCTGCATCCAGGAAAGCTAGTTCCACACTCGATCTAACATCAACTTTCCAGAATTTCCACATCGCCAATGATACGAGTCATTCAATCAAGACGCGTACAAACTCGCAATAAAGTGCGTACACATTGGCGCGAGTGTGTGCGTGCGCTCGGTAATTGGCCATATCGAGCGGCGTAATGTGAAATTTTTCATGTGTTCGAGGCAGTCAGGCCACAGCCGCGCTGCCGATGGTCCCGATGCGAGGGTCATGGTTCAGAGGTCCGGTGCGGGTCTCCCGCACACATCCATATTAAGTGGCTCACTTTCATGTACGCGCTCGGACACAGAAACGCTCTTAAACCCGGCAGACTGCCAGACATAGTCAGCCAGCATTCGCTGTCGCAAAGCTCCGGGCGACATGGCCCTGATCCTACTCTCTCATCGTTGCAGAAATATATAGCATTTCCCAACTGACTGCCTTCTCAAACTAACCTCTTTTTTATCATTTTAACCAATCTCGAATCTTATGTTCCGAAACATCGAATTCACATTAAATCGAATGTATCATTCTCAAACTCGTATTTCTATCGATTGGCAATTTCTATGTCATTACACTTGGCTGTATCTCGATCAAGGTCAAACGTCGAGTATGAGCGCATTGCTGTTTACGTTTGGATGACCCCCGAATGTTTTTCTCCTTTTAAAGTCACTTTTATTTGCGGCCCGTCGAAAGTAGTATCGCATGGCTTATCGGTTGGACGTTTCACGACCATCCGGATACACTGGCTATTATGGATTTCGAGTGCATCTATTAATAATAATTCGCTTACTCAGGCGGATTTCGCGAACTTTAGGTCAGTTCCATTTGAAGTCGCGTCGAATTGGCAAGGTGTGCAGAGTCGGAGTAGCTTCGTCTGTATTATAAGAGTAAAAGAGTATGTTTGCTCATCTCACCTTGTCGTAGTGTGGAAGCTCTGGGACGGCTGACGCAGGTACACGCGTCTGTTTACCTGCACACGTGCTCATCTCGCAATGCGCTGCCGCTCGCTCCTCAGTCTGACATTTGAAAGGGAAAAAGGTGAAGAAGAGTGACAAGCGTGACCCGTGACGCAAAAGCCGATGGAGCCGGCTAAGCAAGCCAGTGAAAATTTGTCCTGCTCAACAACACGCCGTAGCTGCGTCAATCAAATTTCATTGGACAGCCGGCTTAAGTGAATTAGTCGAGTTTCCCTGACAAAATCGAGCGAGTCTAATTGTCAGGAGCAATTCGTCTCGAGCGATTCTTTCACCGAGGAGTTAAAGACGAGTGGTCCGAGCGACTGAGAGAAAGAGCGTGATGAGAGAGAAAGAGAGAGAAAGAAAGAAGAGGCGCGGAGCGGAGTTAAGAAGCTGGGAGCGAGCAGCGGCAACCGGGGAAGATGAGTAGGAAGAGGCAGCAGAAGAAAGAGAAGTATGCATGAAACGAAATGTAGGGGGAGAGTCTCGGGGTCGAGTGGGTCGGAGGGATCGCGAGGGTCATGGGTCACGGGTCGCGCGGCATAGCCCTGACCCTCGACCTTACCCCTTCCAGCCGATTGCCGAGACCCGAGACCCTCCGGAGACCCCTACCAGCCGCTCCTAAAGCCCCGACTCCACTTCGTAGTCGACTCGACATCGGCCGGCTCGCTCTTCTCGTATCAGACTTTCCTCCTTCCTCTCGCTTCTCCGGATTTCCGAAAAATCCCTCGAGAAACGCTTTCAGCCATCCGAGTGCCTCGCCAGTCATTCTGTGTTGTGTGTCGTGAAAAAGTGGTCGGTTTTACGGAGCCTTGACACACTTGCCGTAGCCGGTGAACGCTCTTCTCTCCGGGCACGCACATGCGTGCAGACGTGATTGTGCCCCTCCTGTGTTTGTGTGCGCGCGCGCGTGTTTGTCTGTGAGCCGAGAGTGCATCGGCGCATCCGAAGCACACGTGTCGTGCGCGCCAGTCCTGTGCAACCTCGTTGACAACGACGCCGCCGACCCGGATTATCGATTTGATTTGGTACGATGCTGCGTGTGAAGCCCTTCTCACGCGCACTACTACTTTGACCCGAATCCAAAGGATGATCTTTGAACGAGATTCTAACACCTGACGTATCTTTCTACTTCCCCCCCCTCCTTGATTGGAATGCACTTGTTGAACTGGCTGGAACCAGCGGGTAAATTGGAACAGTCATCAGTGCTATTAGGAGATATATCGGTCGTCAAAGTAATGGAGTGGTGCCATTATTTTTCGAGTCAGACTCACGCCACTTATAAATTCGTATTAGCGGCTAGCGGCGCTGCGCGCGCCTCCATAGCGGTGCCCGATTATTGCACATTACAGTCACTATGATGAATGTAATAACAATAAATTACTCAGGATATCCGCAGTAAATTCGACTTACGGTAAAGCCGCAGCGCGCGAATCGTGACTTCGGTGCACCTTTGGCGCGCCGGGATACACCATTATTCCAAGAAATTTTTACCCGTGCAAATCGCTACGCGAATTTCTGCTAATCAAAGTTTCACCTTGCTGTCTTAATAACATCTCAGCCGTACAATTTTCCCTTTACCATTTTTATAAGTCTACCCTTCACACGATCATAAAAATCATTTCTCAAAAGTCGTAGGTGAAAAGACTCGTTTCCTTAATCAAAACGTGAGTTAAATATCCTACGATCATTAACCGTTCTTCTCTACCAAATAGTGGCATAACAGCATACAGGAAATATTCTAGCAACGAAGTTCTAAATCTTTCTCATTACCTGACGGTGTAGTACACAGGACTTTATTGCGTGTAAAATAAAAGAATTACTGAACGAAGGAATACTGGGTCGCAACTAGAATTACAAAATACAACATTCGGCAGATTTGATATCCAAGCGGACGAGAGAAATTAAGGATAGTGTAGGTCGAGGTTTAACAGGGTTGTTAAAGTGAAATGATTCGGGCGCGTGTGACTTCGCAGGTTGATGATGCATGAACGATGAAGCTTTGGGTAGTTAAAGCGAGTAATATCCATTTGATCCGCATGTGGGTGCACAGAAAGGTGCGTAGGTATCTGCTTGTGGTTCGTCGGTGACCTTAGCACTATGCTTCGTTAGTATCTGAGAACTCGCTCCTCCCCGTTCTCTTCGGCTCGATGACGATGACCCGACGTGGGCGCGGGCCACGAGTCGCTAATTACGAGCAATCAGCCGCGCGCGCGCGCGCGCGTGTTCGCGAGTGTCTAGTCTTCTCGGGACTGCCAGCCGCATGTAAATCCGCTCTCGAAAGGCCACTCGGAGAAAGTGATTAGGGGATCGGTTGGTTAGCTCCGCACATCGTTGCCGCCTCTCTTTCTTCAATAAGGATTCGCTGAAAAAGAATCCAAGGAACTCATGGGTAATTGAACATAATTAGATAGGCCAGGCATTCTCACTAACGGTACCGGCGTCATCGTAACGCGTTAATTTCCACTCGACAACTCTGATCTAATCGAGTAATGGAAGACTTTTAGTAATCATTCGAAAATCAGTATGCAATTAATTTGACCCCTATATTTCTTTGGATACTTATGGTGAACCACTTTATTCCGCTTGTGACTAGCAGCGATATTTACTGTCGTGCCAATTAGGCGCGCGTTCCAGAATTTTTATAGCTACCCGCGACGAGGGAGAAAAAAGTGTAGCCGCTCCAATTACAATTGGCAAAAAACTTGGCCGGTAGTCGTAACCTGTTTTTACTATTCCTGGAATATGAAGACATGTGACTGGTCTTTCACTTTCGAGCTACATTCTTGGTGGTGTTATTTCAAGATTCCAAGAAGAACTGTCAAGCTCCATCTTAAATAATGATATCGTTAATAGACAGATTATAGGTGGAAGGAAAATCGTGTACAGTTTGCCGGAAGTTTCAATCTTTCTCGAAATCCAGTAGCACATATTTACATTCATAAAGACGAAATTGACAAATCGATGTTGAGCTCAAACGATATCGTTGAATCAGAATGGTAAGATTAATTCGCAGGTGAATGTATGGTGGCTCGGTGAAGTCCTGGCGTTATCCTGGCGATCCCTACCAATGCCGATTGCTGAAGCTCCACCACCTTGGCGAGATCCGCCCACAACGCGTGTGCTCGTCTCGTTCCCCGTCGCTCCTATCCCCGCGAACTCCCACGCCACGTGCTCATTCTTCTTGCTACTCTTCTTCGGTTGGCTTTGGTCCACCAGGAAGCCCGCTTGGTTCGGCAGCAGCCCGTTCTCGGCCACCCTCATCCATCAAACGTATCTCTCGCGAAATAACAAATCACTCCTCGCTCAGCGACATCCACCGGCTGCGTCGATCGCGATCAATTAAATCCTTGGCTCCTTTCCTCTCCCTGACATATGAAGTCATTACTTTTATTGCCAAAGAGAATCTCATACCTGGAAAAAAGGAACGGCTTCTTATATTGATAAATACCTCGCTCGACCAAGCAAATAGAGAATTCGCCACAGCTTTGTTTTTGAAACTGTAATCTGTTCTTGAGTGGACGCCCAACATAAGTAAAGATCGTTCGATTGGAATAAGTGTAGCATATATATAAAAGTTACGCTTGAACGCTATAAATTGAGGGTCGCGTAAGTCGAGTCGCTACTAATTACAGGCTGAACCATTTTTTCTCTCTCGAGAATTCTACTGTCAATATACCTTTTTATTCCGATGAAATACTAGTACATCGTATTATTCATGAACGTTGAGTACCAGCTGTGACACCGATGCAGATTTCACTTTTAAATTATAGTTTTTCATGTTCGAAGTTAGTCACGCGCGCATCGGTGAATCAGAGTTCGACGGATCAAGGATGATTTGGTTGGGAATCTGATGAGTTAATTCAATCACGTCGCAGAGAAATAAGCGGGAAGGGCGCGCGTCGAGGCGGCTCTTTCTTTATATCACGATAAATGCAGCGTGAAACAATGGTATTATGACAATGGGAGTCAACTCTGACACCGGAGAACGAGGGTTCCACTCTTCATTTCAATAGTTTTCTGCGTAGAGAGGCTTGGATCGATTAGCGGCGCCGCCGACGCCGCCGACGCCGCCGCAGCCGCAGCCGTATTATTCCCTTGCCGTGGAAGGTCTTGCGCGCGTCTCCATCCTGAGAAACGATTACGTTACATTATTCCCTCTGGTAACTGTACATGCTTCTGAGTCATAGCTCAAAGGATACGCGGAATGATCGGTGCGGCTGTGGATCGTGTGATTTATTCTGCCATGGTCAAGTGGCGTAGAGAAATGTGAGGGTTGTTTGTTCCACTCTCTTCAAAGGGGTCAGCGGAGATAAAGAATATTTATTCCTTGTTCACTGTCTCGTCGTACAGGGTATACATCACATCGTACTTTATCTGAGTCCGCTCCGCCGACCGTTAAGCGATAAAGGGTCATTCCGCGCCAAATCGATCACTCGCCAAGCGCATCTTCGAGAGCGCGCTCATTCAAATTCGATGGCTTTCAGTTTAACTACCATTAACATTTTACTGCCCTATCATAACCACCACTGATCTCCAATCACCCAATGACCGATCACAAATGTTATATTTCAACTTGTGAGTATGCAGATGTCAGTGGATATATATATATATATATGCTCGAGTAAATTCGGTGAGGATGAAAAAAAGCTACTTCTACTTGGAATCTTTGCCAGTGGGATAATTTATCGTTAGAATCGAGTGTCTCGTGAATCTCTTGCGGTACGGCAGTAAAGTATTAGGCTCAAAGTTTCGCATGCCAGCTGACGTTTGACCGGCAGTGGAAGGCATAACGAGACCACCCGGCCAGGCATTTAAATACCATTGCGTAGAATTACTCCTCACGCGAAAGGTTAAACGCAGCAGCTCCGAATACAGGCAGCAGCAGCAGCAGCAGCAGGAGCGGAGCGCTTGGTAATCGTCGCGTTTCGCTTAGCCCAGAAATTGCGACCTATCCCAACAGCATTTCATTGCCCGAGCGAAGAGTGACGCGTACACTTGCGCACCAGCCAGCGTGGAAACGGTGCGGCGGCGGCGGCGGGCGCCGCCGCGTGCGAAATAGTACGCTCGCCTCGCTGTTTTACGAGTTGCCGGCGAGCAGGAGAGCAGAGAGCTCCTTTCTCGAACAGCATCGCGATAAAGGCACGCAGCTGCCCGCCAATGGTACTTGCAACCTCAGCCAACGCAACAAACCGCTCTAGGGAAATCAATGCCGACTTTTTCTACCCCCCTTTTTTCTCCAACAGATTTCCTTGCACCTTGCTCTGATACGTGTTCTGTACTAAATTTCATTTTTTATTGAAATTCTTTCTACTTGGCGCCATACGACTTTTAGAACAGATTTTTATATTAAATGTGGTTTGAGAAGATATACTTGGAATTTCGATAAGTTAGCTGATGCATAGTATTCATCCTATTATAGTTTACGGCCGGGGTCTCGAGGGCGAATGTCATGACACGTGTGTTTCCTTGTTTACAGAAGACCTTTATTATTTAGAGACGTCCGCCAGTGGCTGGAATAATTTTCGAGTTAGCGGTTTAAAAAAGCCGTCGAAGTGGCGGGATTTAAATAACTAATTCGAGGCAAATAACTCGGCCTATTCATACTGTGCAGGCGCGCGCTAAAGGTCGGGCTTATAAGCTGGGTATGAATATTTAGCAGCGAGTGCGTGTGTTGAACTCGCCCGGCAAGTGACACTGATGCCGGCTGTGATGCATCTGACAGTGCCAATTATAGACTTCGCCGAGCACTGATAATCGACTATGTTCAGCGTCGATTGGGGATTCCGGTTCTTGCACGAGCGACATGAAGGTAAGCGTGACACATATCGGCGAAAAGGGAGAAAAGAGAGAAAAGAGAGATTAATATTGCAAGCGACAAAGTGGTATTCGGGAGGAAGCGACCCCTCGCAGTGTCCAAGTACGCTCTTAAAGCGGGAATAACCGAAGGTCGCTTTTCAAAAGCAAAACAAGTTTTTCATTGGCGCACCGACGCGACTCAGAGTTATTCTCGGCCGCCCAAGCCATGCGGGAAACTGGGCTTCTTGCTGAACTCTTGATCGCGAATTTATGACTTAATACGTCGTTCTTGCGGGTAGAGCGAAGAGCGCATGGCGCGCTCAAACAGTAAGAGAGTAGTAAACGTGCAATTCGATTGCCGGCGCGCTCGTACACGAGAATGACCGCATGCTGGGCGTCCGTTGAAGCGCGCGTCGTATTCCAATTCGCTCGAACATGTCGGCGAAGAAAAAGTCAACCGGTGAACTCTCAGGAAAGCTCGGTAGCAGGTATCCCGCTGTGTGGTTTTCTCGTTCGGAGCGTTTTGACGTGGCTGCTGGACGTTCCGAGTACCGCGGTGCGTTCGCCGCCACTTGCTCCGGAGGCTCCAGCCAATTAAATGCAGTCGCGGAGACAGCATGCTTCTATTAGTGCTCATATTGATTTAATTATTCGCCGCGAGGAGAAAACCCAGTGCGACATTCTGAATCATTGACTTTCGTCCGATCATTTATAATGGCGCTTTGACTGGCGCCCTTCTCGGCCTATCGAGTCACTAGCGCAATAGTATCTCTTAGCTTTCAGTAGCTCGAAGGACGTATTACTCTTTCGAGGAAGGTAAGATTGTCCTCTCCAAACTCGGAATCCTTTTGTTCAGGTATGCAGCCGGCGTATCTCTCATTCCCTTTTACAATCACGTTCATCCACATGCGATCCGTGTCCTCTTCCTGTTCCTCCACTCGAACGAGCTTCTCTCCCCTCTCCCATCCGATATCTTCTTCTTACCGTGGAGGATCTCCTCGTACCCCGTTCTCGTTTTCCTCCTGCTTCTCCTATTTGGTTATCTGCGATACTACCTCGCTCGTCCCCCTTTCTCTCTTTTTCTCCCTCTACGGTCGGCTGGCCTCTGATTTATCGGAGCATTTCTAATCAAGAGAACGACGGAGAACGAGAGAGAAAGCCGGGCTCGCGCCGCGGCCGTGGAAGCTGTATTAGTTAACCTTGTCAGATAGGTAGGTAGGTACCTTCAGGCTGCTCTCGTGCATGCTAAGTAGCCACTTCGTGGGTGGTGCTCTCCCCGGCCTACCACCTACCGTCGTACTCGCGGTACTTCCAGATCGATCGATCGATACACCTTCCATCCCCGAGTGATTGGAATTGCCATCCCCACCCCTTCGGACCCCACTCGCGTGCCACTCACCACTAAGCGAATCGTCTCACTCATCTTTCTCCTCATTAGTTCATCTCTCAACTTGGGAATCCGTGAGATCGAAATTCCGATAGACCATTGACTTATGGTTATCGATCGATGAATCGCTACGATCGAAACACTCCGTTCAAGGCGGATCTATTGGTAGATTTATTACAAGATTTACAATAGATAATCGAAGCCGCGACGAATGACGATTGGATTTAAGAGGCGAGGTTTGATATTCTTTGGAGTGCATTTATCGGAGGCGCTCGCACCTGTTGCTCGAGGCCTTCTGATACATTGTCGCGAGTGATCGGCCGATTGAGTAATGCTCGATACTAATGGTAATGCATGCGTTCCCTTAGACAATGAGGCCGCCCGATCGCCCGAGGATCTTGTTGGCAAGCACGAGAACGGCGCGATTAAATCCCATGGCCGTTTAGTCCTTTGATCCACGCTCTCTAGGGCGGTCCCTTTAATGACAGTGCGCCTACGAAGAGAGAAGAGAGCTCGTTGTGGGTGGTGCGTGGATCTGCATTTGTTTCGATTCCGCCGCTTGCGCATCCACCTGTGCTCTCGCACGGATGCCGCTCTCTACGATATCTACCTTGACGATCTAACCCTTCCTTTCTTTCTCTTTTTTCCAGGCTCGGAGAAGAACGGCTTTCCGGACCCCGGCGATCCTGGCTTCGCGTGTCACTTTGGTAAGTAAGAGAGTACTTCTTATTCCATCAACAACACTTCTCATCGTTTTCATTCAAATCACTTGACGAATTCTCATCTTCTTTTTTTTTTTCGTCCATCTTTTTTGTTAGTGACATTTCGAAAGTGTCATCGGTTCACTCAGATACTAAACAGATTTTATGATATTGATCTTGTTATGTGACGATAAAAGCGAAATGTCATCGAGTTTATAACTATGTATGTTTGTTGGAAGTGTGTAGCACCCTACTGCTTCACGTAGCCAGAAATAGCAGTCGAGAGACTCGAATGAGAATGGGCATCGGCCGAATGATTAATCGTACGCTTGGAAGAGGACTCTCGCGTATCCCAAACAAAGCGAGCTCGACACCCCGAAATCAGGCCTCGGGCATCTCTTGAGGATAGTCTCGAACGAACAAGAGGACAGTGCGTACCGTAGTGATTAGGGCTTAACGATTATTCGCGATCCTACGGTCGAGTTAACCGGTCGTAGAAGTAATAACGCCGGTCAATCTAGTCCGGCAATCAATGAGTACGTGTTTATGTAAATCGAACGAGAGGCGACACGAACCACGCGAGCAATTTTTCCACTTGGAGGAGCGCCGCTCTGCCGAAGCACAGGGGTTGGTTGGTGTCCTTTGTTATCTGAAAGGGAGGACGATATATCCTGAGCGAACCAGCCTCTCACTACTGACACTCTCTATCGCACGAGAGATTTCTCTCGCTTTCGTTGGCCAGTCTCACTCGTTAGCTAACAATTCCTCCCATCGCTCTTTCCAATTTGTTCTCACACACCTTGGCGAGAGCATGCAGCTGCAATGAGATCTTATTAGCCGGCAAATCCCAAGACTGTCCCTGCTTGCAACTTTGTGTTCGACGGAAAGATCGTACCGATTAGAATTGCATTAGCGAAAGTCGCTAGCTGTTAATGGTTGCTTGTAACAGGTAATATCATACCATAATTATCAATAAGCAAACACGCTGTCTCACAGACGGACGGCTGATTCGCGCCAGATGGGGAAATGGTCGAGATTGAGTAATCGATAAGACATTTGTTTATACCACCTGCCAGTTACTTAGCCGAATGAAAAATACCGGCTCAATGTAAACGGGTGGCGGACGATTTAACGGGCATGCGTCTTCGTGATCGACGATTATCTCGCTGTGGAATTGCTCGCGGGCAACCGGTGATCCTCCACCGAGAAGGAGCGGAGACGCCAGTGTAAAAGCAAGTAATCGCAGTCGTTTACTTTGTCAAACAAGCTCTTGCCAGGAACCACCTCTCTTTCCATCTCTACCGCACCGATTAACGCGGCGCAGTAAAATTTTTAGCACGTACTACTGCCAACTGCTATATATGCACACACTCGGCAAAAGGCTGGTGTCGTTAACTTCGCGAAATTACGTTACTTCGGTGGAGAGTCCGCTGAAACTATATACCGGCTGTTGACTGTCCACTTAAGCAGAACGAATTGGACGACCGCTTGCCGACAATGATCGACACTGCGACACCCTTGGTTAATGCTTGACCAACTCGCCCTTTTCCTTACCGCTCCTTTTAACCACCATTTGAATTTAACATTACACCCGGCAGGAACGTTTCATTTCAGAGTGCACGCACTGAGGGAGTACTTAAGAAAGTATGGGATTTCTTATCCATCGGTGTATTGCCGCTTCGTTACCTTCCGGTCGGCGAAATCGTTGTTGGTAGCTTGCAAAGTCTCGGTGACTAGGGTGCGTGCTGTAAGATGCTGCTGGAGATACTGCCAGCTAGGTGTAACTGAGTAGCCTGTGTCGAGAATTAATGATAGAGCTAGGCACACCTGACAATTTCAACGTCCCTGGTCAGACAGCCTGACTAATCGGGCCTTCAACCCTTCACGTGCTAAATGCTTTCAATGGAATTTTGTCAACTTTCGAGAATGTGTAATAAATACGATTCTTTCTCAACCCTTTGACTATGACAAAATTTCATGAAAACGCTCATTTCAACCGACGAGGTTATAGCTGTGATAAATGGAATCTTAAAACATATTTAGAGCAGGATTATTTTTAATTGATAAGAAAGTTAATTTTCCACGCAAAACAGTACAAATATTTCGGAGTTCAATTGAAATATCGATGTATAAAAACATGTATAGCTCGCCAATGAGTGGGCTGCGCGTCGAAAGTTCGGAATCCAGTTGACGAAGTTGCATCTCGGCGGTTGCGTTGGATGGGCGCGCGCGCGCGGTGCGTCGGCGAGGTCGTACACGCCAAGGAGTTCGTCGTAACCGTACCAGACGGAATGGAATAGCACGGTCGTTCGTCGGTCGGTTCGTCGAATGGGAGCCGCAGAGGAGGCCGATCAATTATGCCGGTCGATTCCAGGCCACGAAATGTCAAGGCTCCACCTCGATGGAATTCTAAGGCAGCAGGCTCATCCTCGACAGTCGAGTGCCGCTCGTCTCGGCCATCATCAGAGAACTCCAAGATACTCTGTTCTTATTGATCCAGCATCATCCTTCGACGTTAAAGATTCTCTTTCACTTTAACCCTTCGTCCTGATCGATTTTCAAACCAACAGTATAACTCTATCCTTCACGCACTCTAATAAGAATCGAACTACAAAAATTTCTCATCCAACAACTAAGCGCGAGCTATTTCTCCCCGCGAAGGTTTTAGATCGTATTTACAACATTGTAAGTACTCTGGTAAATGGCGAGGGGTTGGTGGAGGGTGCGCGTACGGAGCCGAAGTATAATAAACATAATCGCAGTAGCAAGCGAAGGAAAGAGAGTAGGCCTTGGCCGTCTCCCTTCGGTCGTGGCTGGCACGCCCACCGCTACTAGCACGGCTGCCCCGTGCAAAGAGAAAATACTGCCGTGGCAATCAACGGTTTTACACCTGAGCATCTACACGTAGGTCCGAGCGAGCCAGTCGGCTGCGCAGGCCTTTCAGGAAAGGATCTCTCGAGAAGGAAGCGAGATAACTCGCCTCTCGCCTCTCCCGACCCTCTCCGCCCTCAATCACTACTCGCTTTCTCTCTCTTTCTCTCTCTTTCTCTTTCTCTCTTAGTCTACCAAGCGTTATCCCTCGCCACTTCTTCAGTGGCTCTCTGGATGCGCATCGCATCGGTCTGATAGGAGAGCGAGCACGATCCACGTCGACCTACCCTGAAGGATTATCGACGGCGCATCTTTCGATACGCTCCCGTTGCCTCGACGGCTCCCGTTGCACGTCCTGGATCGATCCTGGGCATCGCCTTCCCTGTGTCCTGAGAGTGTAACTTAACGGTCGCTGGCAAACCGACGTTATCGGCTTTGTCCCGAGGATTCGGCGAGCTCCTTTTCACTCTGTCTTTCTTTGTCTCTCCTTTTGGTTACAGTATCTCTTATCAGTCGCTTGGTGGAGATAAGCACGATTTTTGAGGGCTCAGTAGCTATTCGAGAGTCGATTTCGGACTCGGTTAGATAGGTGTTCGTTAGAAGGCCAGACGCTATCGTAGCTCAAAGGAATATCGTCCTGTAATGCGTACTGTACTCTTATAGCCTCCGGGCCTTTTGTATTGTGATCCTTTGATACGAAGTCCAATTCTTTTAAGACTATGTAGTTTAAGCTTTTATTGGTTGGGTATGGCAAGACGGTTCATAGCCTTTGGTAAAGGTTTGGTACGTTCGCCCGGAGATCGGTTGAATTGAGGATCTCACCGGGGAAAGAAGCCACCCTTGCGATGCGGAACGTATCAGGATATATTGACGATTATCGTTCGAGCAGAAAGGATCCTTCTCTTCGCGGTCACGTCCGCTCGGTTTGCGACAAGTTCGCGATCGAATTTCTTCAGCATTCCAGAGTGTCGCCTCTCGAAAAGAAGAACACACTTCTCCGAGTGGATCGGTAGAAATCTATACTCAATGACTATCTAACTTGAACTTCCAATCGGTTGTTACTGGCTTGACAAGTGTTAACGCTCGTATAACAGTGCGTTTCTATGTTTTCTCTTCTGATGTTAGGAGCCAAAAAATAAGGTAAACACCGATACCCGTTAGCCCATAAATCAAGGTAGCAGGATATATAGCAGGGCTGTTCTCTCGAGAGTGGCTGCCGCAAATTAAAACCGCCAACGAGTGTGTTCGCGGTGGATCGCGCGAACGGCCTCCTTCATAAATCAGGGCCCGGCAGCAATTATGACGAGACTGCCATTAATAGATCGAACAGTATCGCGGAAGGAGTGAGTGGTTAACGGGCCGCAGCTGGAGCGTTGCCCGGTAATTAGCCGGGTCGTCATAGGAGCTCCTCCGGCCATCATCCGATTAAATATTCCAGTTCCTTACGCGCTTTCCAGCGCATCTCGCTTCAGAGGAGGCGAACCCGTGTCTTTTTCGAGGCTCCAAGAAAGTTGTTTGGCTCACGCTTGTTTGATCAGAGACTCTTATACACGGCGGAGAGTCGTTAGCCGGTACGTGCCAAGATCGCGATCCCCTGAGAGTGTGAGTGGCCGTGCCACCAACACCGGTGCATTCCACGGGTATCTCTCGGCGTCTACGTGAGCTCGAGTCCATCGTGGCAGACTGAGAGAGAGAGAAAGAGAAAGAAAGAAAGAGAAGGAGAGTTGGGTCCAGCTGTGGGTAGGCGTAGAGTATAGTGCGAGCGGGGTATCAATATACAGAGAGAAGGGCCTCGTACTACGGAAGATATACGCCGCTCGGTGAGAGGGTAAAAGAGCGAGAGAGAGAGGAGGCAAAGAGTTCTCGGGGGCACCGGGAGCACAGGTCTATACTTATGGGCTAGGTGGTAGATATGGAGCGGTCGATAATGATCCAATATACTGGTACATCCTCGCGAAGTAATTACAATGATGAGCGAACCGCTACCATCGACAGAGAGGGAGCTCCTTCGGAGGCTAGGCGTTGGATATATCCTCTTCCTCTTCTTCTTAGACCTCTCTTCCTGCTCTTCTTCGTCCACAGGTTCACTCTCCTTCGTCTTGTTCGGCCTCTTCTTATTTCTCTCGGCGTCTCTTCTTCGCCCCCTCTCTCTCTCTGTCTCGGTATTTCTCCTTGTCCCCTTTATCTCGGCTGGCCTCTGCTTCTATCGTAGCCAGCCGCCGGTCTCTCGGTACTGGTGCATAGCAGCGCAACAAGAGCAAACATCTCGCAAGGGGTCGTCACGGGGCCACGGAGTCACGGTGGATGGATCTGCAGCCGCTCCTCTCTCGATCTCCTCCCCGGAATTATCACGGCCCACCGTGGGGGTTCGCTTGTGGGCCGGAAGTGCGTCATCAGTGGAGGATACGTGCTCTCGACCTTACCGCATTGCAAAGAGAAAGATGGAGAATTGAGTTGGCTTGTTTCTCTCTTTCTCTTTCACTCTTCGTTGTAGTTGATTTTCCGTGGGCAGCGTTGGTGGGTTTGATTGATGCAAAGGTAGAATGGTATTGCTAGTGCACTCCAGTTGGATGAATGATTTACTGGCCGATTGATGTGTGATCTGATACATCTGCCGTTCATTTGAGTCAAGATGAATTGCTCACTGGGAAAGGAAGCCTGTCCAAGTCAAATAGTCCTGATGTTTTCATAACACTATCTCCGGTGAAAGAAAAATGGTTGGAAGTGGCAGGGAACTGTTGCAGCTTCTAATCTAGAGCGTTGCGGCGGGGAAGGTGCAATGATTCCAGAAGCATCGTACTGGCGCGGGGCGCGGACTATGTGGTACGGGGGGAATGCGCTCGAGCAAGCTCGAGAAGCGGGAGGATCCGCTCCGGGGAAGAGGTTCATTCATCGATTTTTTGCCCCCGGAGAACCTGCTGCGAGCTAGATCACTCCGCTCGCCGGGAGCTGAATAGAGGCGATACGAAGTGTCTGATTAACGTTGCCTTTTTTGCAAGTGCACACACCGAGCGCGTCCAGCCAACAGCAGCAGCAGCAACAGCAGCAGAAGCAGCAGCAGCAGAAGCAGTAGAAGCAGAAGCAGCAGAAGCAACGGCGGCTCGTCACGAGCCGACGACCTCGCCCTCTCCGCTTCCTTTCCGGTCGACTCGATTACGAACGATATGGCTATCAAAGTGAACAGCCCCGCATTACCGGCCCGACTATATCGGGGGCGTTATCTCTCTCTTTCTTTCCCTTCCTTCTCCTCGGCGTAACAACTTTTCCTCAATTTCCTGCCCTTTTCCACACCGCCCGACCCACCTCTTCAAGAACAAACTCGACAACTTATCAACTTAGCTTTCTCTACTTTACCACACTCGTTCCGACAAGCCTCCTACCACCGGATATTACATTTTAACGTTCACCACTTTAATTACTCACTTCTCGCTCTCCTCTTCCACCGATTGGAAAGATTTCCTCTCGAGATCTTTCCGACAAGAAGTCTCGGTGAACTCGTAAAGTCGAACGGGGCACTAAAGTTACAGGGATCTCTAAATGGTGTAATGCTCATTGGAAACTGGTTGGTGTTCGAATTTATTTTAGTCATATCCGAGTAAATGATCCAATGATCAATGCGGAGGTTAAACCGGGCTAGCATAAAAAGGAGTGCTTCTTTAGGAGACGAGGAGTGAGTATCAGGACTAAGAAGAAGAGGTGACGCTTGCGACGCCACTGCCGGTGCATGCGAGCAACAGAAGAGAGCACGCACATAGCGCAGCGCAGCGAGATGCAACTCTCGGGCGCGGAGCTGAGCGGCGAATCGCCGGGGGCGCGCTCCTTCTTGGCAAGGAGGTGAGGAGGCAAGGTAAGCCGAGCTAAGGAAGCGGAGGTGAAGGGAGCACGCCAAGGCCCAGGAAGAGGGGTCCGAGGAGAGGGCCAGTGGAAGAGGTCGACCGGGATAAACATCTGAGCCCCGCCCGGCACCCGAGGCTGCACCTTTCTTTGCTCCTTTTCTTCGCTTCTCTTCTCCTACTTCTTCTTCATCTTCTTCCTCCTCCTTCCCATACCTTCAGCCTCGCTCCTCGTATACCTTCGTTCTTCTCTTCCTCCCGTTTCTCCGATAGCTCGCGCGCTTTCCTTTCAGCCTCCGCTTCATCGCAGCTTCCTCTCTTCTCTACTACTTCCCTTCTCTCCTCTCAGACTCGCGGGCGCGCGCGCGCTCTTCCAGAGATAACTGGCTGTCTTATTCCGCGAGCGCTTTATACTGCCATTATTGGTCGCCCCTGGAGTTCCCTGGTGTCGATGCGTGCCAGTTCGCGCGGCTGGCCGCGCCGTTTTACGGCGTTCCGCCTCTATCTGGTTGGCTTAATTGTATTTCGTTCATAGAGCCTGACTAGCCAACCCGACTGATTTAAATGCCACCACGCCTTTCCATTTACGAGCAGCGCTACCGTGCTCGATCACTTGACACTGCCAACTCCTTCGCACACCGTCGTCTCTCTTTCTCTATTTTCTACGCCGACTCTTTCCGTTGGACTTGCTCTTATTCCAACCGATGAACTTACCGCTCTAGATTAGATATACAGATATTGGCTGATGGCGAAATCGAGAATAGGAGAGATTCGAGTGAGCCAAGATTTTTCGTGTTGGTCAGTTGTAATTACTCCTATCGGAGGTAACCCGTAATTCGTTGGCAATCTACCGGGATCCTCCGGAATGTGTACCACTCGGCACTGATAAGGGGTTTTCTTGATTAAGGTTTATTACCTCTGCATCCACGATCAGATAGACGGGGCTTCCGTGTTTCTTGCCGGGATCGCAGCAGCGCCCGAGAGAGCCGCGCATCGCTGATGCGCCGCGAACGAGGATTACCGCTTCTTCGTGCGTCCTAGACCTCGAATGGAGGCTACCTTGAGAACTAGCCGCATGAACGAACGGAACAGTCGTCCTTAGGATCGCCTTCAACGAGAGCGAAACTCCCGGCGATCATTACTCTTTCGTACCGGCATGTCGTTCTCAATTAATCTGATACTCGGTGATTTTAATATCTTTCTATTTCTTTTTAACTCCCAATTCTTTCTGGTTAAATAAATTGTATGTCGACGTTATTGAATTTTTTTATAAATTTTGAAAAAGTAGATTTTTCGTGAGGAAAGATAATCGATTCGATCATCGATAGAAGGCAAACCGTGACGAATTTATGTTGCCAAGTAAAGCATTGTAAAGTCAAGGAAGATATTCAAAGAGTTCAGCAGCAGGTTTTGCTCGAAGTACGTTGGAGTACCCTCCGCTTGTTCCGGGGGTGAACGATCCCTCAGTTATTCATTTTTACGTTGCGTATTTTACGAGGCAAACATCCTGAAATTGCACTTTCTGTGCGGTGTGCGTGCTCTCGTTACTTCTGCACTCATCTTCCTTGACTTCTCCTTTGAACCTCTTCTTTGAAGATCCCACGCGCTCACTCACTGTGGGAACGGATCTTCAATCATTGTAGAGTTCGCCAATGAAAATTCAAACTTTAACATTTATATTTAAACAGTGGTTCTTCGAGATCTCTAAGTAGCAATTTCGATGTATTAATAGGCAATCACGATACTGAACGATTCTAAGAAACAACCATCTTAAAAGTCACACTGTCAAAGTTACGACTCACCTAAAGCGTTCAGTCGATTTTATATACTTCATGTAACAGTCGCTCGAGTGAGAAACAAATTGTATTAAATTAGCTGGCGAATGGCATGGCGCCAAGATAGGATGAGGAACGCGAGGAATTCGTGAACAAGCGTGAAAGCATAGAGCAAAGCGTTAATAGCCCGAGCACATTCCATAAGGTTCGTCAGAATCAATAACATTTTTATTTACTAGCGACTAGTTCGCTCGACTGATGATCTCGCGGATTCGTAGAAGATTCTTGGCGATTCCAAAGCATCGAGCGACTCCTCAGGATTAATTAAGAGTCTCTTGTTTATTGATCTGGCGACGGAATACGAAATGAGTCGGCATTTCGAACCAAGATCCTTTCGATTTCGAAGTGTCTTCCGCGCGGTCCGAAGAGGATCTCAAGAGTCAACGCGCGTGAATTACCGCCCGTAAATAATCGACTTTATACCGTGAATTCGGACGACGACAGGTTCGCCACCTATTCGAGTGTGGATCCCCTCAGGATCGAGGGATCCAGAGATGAGAGGGGATCTTGATGAAAATCCGATAAGCCGCTTGATTGCCGGGCGTTGATCGTTCGCCCCTCGATTACGCTGCTTATCTTTCTCTCGGTTGAATTCCGCGTACCGCCGCTTTATGCCTGGCGTTTCCACGCCTCGTTAATTAAGAGCGCCACACTCTTTTCCTGCTTCTCTTCGGTAGTCACTCTTGGTAAAACGAGAGGAGTAAACTGGATCCTTGGCTAGATCTACTAGTTAATAAGACTTGATCGTCGAATGGCTGTCGAGGGTTGCTGCAACCAACCCTGTACAGTAGTATGATTAATTCGAGATTATCATTAGAAGTCTTGCAACCGGTAGCCAGTATCCTCTAGAATCTCTGTAAATCTGACTTCAAAATAAGTTTCGTACTTCCTTCGACTCGTGTAAGAAACTGTGATCAACACCATTGGGATTATTGGTCGTTACTTTCGACTGCTCGTTAGTGACGTCCAAATAGATGTTCGGAATGCTCATCCTTCTTGATTACATGTTAGTCTCTTATTATAGTTCACACCTTCTTGCGAAAGAGTGGCGTGTTACATAAGTGGCCTGAGGCGATGTGCATTGTAGACAAACAGTTTTTTCGTCCTACATATAAATACTAAGCTCATTAATTCCATGAATTCCAGCTATGACTGGGTGTATTTTCGTCTCTCTGGAGAGCTCTCGACACCTGGCGGCTCTCTTTCCTTGACCTTTCAAGTGCAGGCTTATCCCTCTGACCTTTTACCACCGCTGATTCATCGGCGTCCCTCTTTTCCCAGTGCGCACACGTACAAACTATACACGTATATATACGCGCGTGCGCTCTGCACGAGCTTCACGGCGCGCTGTAATCGTGCGTGTTCGCATTTATCATTCCATTTATCGCTGAAGCGCCCCTCGCGATATTAATCGAGCGCGGAACACGCTCGCGAATCCCTCTCGATCGAAATCATCGCGTGGCGCGCGGCTGATTCCTCGAGCGTTGCGCGCGTGACTTCCGGATTTCTCTCTTCCACTCGTACTCTCTTAGAACGAGCACGCCGAAGTACTCCGATAGATAGGAATAATAGGAAATCTAGTGTAATAATTACAAGTGGTATCGAACACTCTTAAGTGTTTCTTTGCCAAATCCGGTGGAAGCAGATGCCGCGAGAATTGCAAACGGAAATTAATAAGTTATGGTATTCCCTTGTACAAGTTGCTTCTATGGCATTTATCGGGAGTTACATGTGTATCAGAAGCTATGACTGTAGTATTAAGAAGACGAATAGCCTGGTTAAAGGACGTGGATTCGTATCAGTGGTAGAAAGGAGGCGCCCGGTGGGAAATGTATAAGTGGACTCTGAGAGTCCTTATAATTAAGCTGTATCTCGAAGCATTTTAACGTTATCGGCGCCCTGTCAGAACCGACCGGTAACAGTTTCATTGCATCCTGCTTTAATTGTCCGCTCGCCCCTCTCGTTGCAGAAGCTGACAGGTACCGATACTATTAGAGCGACGAGTTATATCTATCGGTGATAGTTCGCTCTCATTAACCGAGTAGTTTGAGCACTGAATTAATTGGACCTTCCAGGCATTAGTGCCTTGAACCGATCTCATCTTTCGCTTCTTTCTCTCTTCTCTACACGATCCTTCTTGGCAGGACACAAGTGTAAATTACGCGAAATTAGTCCTTCTATAGGAAGCCTGCTTGTTAATAGTGCTTTCGACCTCCTTTCTCTTGGTTCCTGTAAGGACTTCCTTTGGAATTCGTATTTAGACAACAAGTACTTGAATTCTAATATTCACTTTTTCTGTATACTGAAATAATTGCACAGTTTTATTATTTATACAAAAAATGTACGAAAAGGAGTATCTCTTTTCCTTTTGCCTCTTCTCCTTCGTCCTGGCAACTCATTTGCCAAACCACTCGGTATTCGGTACAGCATATATCATAATAATAATGCAAGAGGCCACTGGCCGTTACCGTTTTTACGCACGGCGGGACTTGTCCACACCGTGGTTGTCGTCTGCTTTTAAAGGGAATTAAATACAGCGCAACAAATTACGCGCGAGGCGAAACTTGTCGTAAATCATCGGCTCAATAAAACGTGGTCCGGACGGGAGCGAGCGAGCGAGTGAAAAATTCCGGCGGCTTGTTCTTCTAGCGCGGAATACAAGCGAGAAGAGAAGAGAGAAAGGTTGAACAAGACGACAGAGAGCGCTGGCGATGGTTTTAGTACCGGGTGAACGTCTCAATTAAATCCGGCAAATGATCATCGGGCAGTGATCTTCCTTGTTGTCGTCATCGTCCCCGTATTCTCTTGGATGCCGGCGATCCTCGTAAGCGTAAATTTCTCCGCTCAACGGGACCGTGACTTCCATGGGCGCTCATCCTGCTGTACCTGCTGGTGAACGGAAGCTTCTGCTGACCGCACCTCTTATCTCCTGGCCTCGTGGTAGGCCTCTATGAAATATGAACGGCTTTGATCTCCGGTGTACCGCAATGAAAGCGGACGTACCTTGAGCTTGCTCCAAGATTGCACGCCTTATTTCCTACATTTCCTTCGACTCGCCGACGTAAACTCGATCCCTACCTACCTTTTCTACCAAGGAACAATTCGTAGTTGAAAGATTCTTGGTTGGATCAAGTCAGACACAAGGAGAGATACTAGTTGTCAGAGAAGAAGAATCGAATGTGTTCCTCTTGTAAAAGCATTGGAGAGAGCAACTCTAAAGTTCGAAAGCGGTCTTCTGTAGTACACCGAGACTCGATCAGGAGTAGTCTCGTTCTCTTTCTACCGATGTACAAAAGGGAGCTCGTTATCAGGTGGTCCCATCTTATCAGGTCTGAACTGGCGCGGCCGATAGATCATCCTTGAGTCCTTGGTGGGGCACCTTTAATTACCGGGCGTGCATGAGGCGAAAAAAATATGAAGACGTAATATGTTATCCGGTTGGCTCTCGCTCGCTGCCTACCGGTAGATAGGGAGGGCCGGTCCACTTGATGCCGAGAGGCGTTTCTCATAAATAATGAACATGTATTCATGAACGCCACCGGATACCACGTCCTCTCGCGCCACCATGGACCACGGATCCTGTCCTTACAACGCTTTAAGCCTCCGTTCGCCCGGGAAAACTCGTTACCATTTGTTTCCCAGCGAGTCTACTATCCTCCTGACTCATAAGTGTTCCAAACATAAGTCACTTCAAGTTTAAAGCTTTCTCTCCATCCAGTTGAATGTTAAAAGCATCATCAAGAAACACATTCTCATCTCATCTTCGAGGGTTTCGCATCTGTGCTAGTAGCTTGCTTACATTACTGAATCCTTCCACAAGAATTCTCAAGCAGATCCGATTAATACATCTGAATCCGTCTTGGCAGAGGTCGACGGACCATTTAATCTCAGGATAGGTGTCCGAGCTTGGAAATGGTTGAGCCTGGTAATGATTAGGTTGTGGAAGGTAGCAGACGCGCGATCCTAAAAGATAGGGTTGGGAGTGTATGACGCGTTCTGTATTCGAGCTAGGATGTTTCGACAAAGAGCCGACGCGGGATCGCTCGCCGGAATGATCCCGCAGCGAACTGGATATCTAAACGAGGACCTTGAAGGCGGCCCGCAGGCGATGTACGCGTACATATGTATCCTCAAATGAATGCTGCGAGCAGTCGAGTGCTTGGCGAGTGATATATATCGGCCACGATATATCCTCGAGGATGGTACAGCTCGATTCTGAGCCACTCACCGGAAGAGAGAAAGAGAGAGAGAGAAAGATAGAATGTTAGAAGGGATTGAATAGAGAAAAGAGAAGAGATGCTGCTACTCGGTCTTGGTTCACGCACTTCGTAGCAGAAAGTACCACGCCCTTGCGAAACAATGTGATGGTTAACCTAACAAGCTCTCATCGTTGCTCCTCGTGTAGGAACCCTACCGTAGGCCACGGTTGCAGCTGGCTCGAGCTCTTCGTCTTGGTCGCCTCTACGGTGACCGGACGCCTAGAGCAACACTTCCAGGACACTGCATCAGCCGATAGTCGCCTACGATAACGAGGCCGCGACATACGCTCTCGACCGTGGGAGCTCAAGATTATAATGATATTCCTACTATCTTCCTATCAATTCTCCTGGCATGCTCGCAGGAACAACTGGACTCCGGCTGTGCTTTCCTTGTCGGGTCAAAGTGTAATTGAGCGAGCTTTGCTATGGTAAGGTTTTTTGATCGGTATGCGGATTTCTTTGGGTAATAGAATTTGAATAAGATCGCAATGGTAGCCGGAGTGGTTGCGCAATTGGAGATTCCGACGTTAATTCGAAGGCGTGTATGTAAAAGGGTTGTAAGATCGGTTGACGGACTTGATGGAGAGACAAAGGATGCGCGCTACGTATGGAAGACAGTGAGACGGCTGAATTACCAGCTATCAGCGAATGCAGGATTGTTCTCCAATTGGATCTGAATGCCTGCTCGCTGTCTTGAGAGCGGGCTTGGTCTCTTGTCTCATTTTATCGATCTACTGTCCAGCTAGACGACGCCTATCTCTTCACTCGGCTTGGGCGATGTAAAGAAAGACGTAGGCCTCCCTGCTTGGACATTGAACGACGTGCTCGAGCGACGGGCCACGAGACAATCTGCCGTCAGGTTGCAGGGAGGATCCGCGGAAAGGAGTGGAATTCACCGGGTGCTCCCGTGTTCAGTCGTCGTAAGAGTCACCAAATATGGAATGGCACCGCGGCGACCTTTGCCGGGGACCATAATCGGCGCTAGCTGTAGGAAACAACGGTCTCAAGCGGTTCCCTTTGTCTGCCGTATCGTAGCCATGTACACACTCGGGGTAGGCCCGACTTCCTAATGAAAGCTTAACTGCATTCATTTATCTATCTCTCCTCGTATTCGCACTATGCGCATTCATGATTAATTTTCAATTATCATTTCGTGAACTTTACCGGCGAGCGGCTCTGGGAAACCTCAACAATCCAAAGGGGAAAGTAGTGACTTTTCCCTTTTCCACTCTCACTTTATCAATCCACCGTACTTCGATTATTCTTTACAACAACAACAACAACAACAACAACAACAACAACAAAAACAACATACTTTATTACATTATTTCGCAAAGAGGTTTCTATTTGAATGTCATAGATATCCAAGCGGTATGCCAAGAATAAGTAAGCCCTTCTCGCTCATCTGGGAGTGCTGGGCAGAGAGTTCCTACTGCTGGGTGCCGCGTCCTACCACAGTTGACCGCTACCACTACCTCGGTGCAGCCGTACCTCCACCTTGCCTGTCCTCCACCACTTTCCTGGTGCGGCTACCACCTCCTGGCTCGCAGGTACCCGGTGCACCTCGCCATGTGACTGATTCCCCTTCTCCGCGAGGTTGACGAGCGGTGGGCCAGCCTACCTGCCGCCGCTACCCCGCTCCCATTACGACGCGGACTCTCGCGGCAGGTGCACCAACCCAAGTGCCACTCTGCTTACCTGTGTGTCGTGTGTCTCTACGGTAACATCCTTCTCTCTCGCTCTCGGTGCGTGTGTCCGCTGGTCAGGTGCTTCCCTCTCTCTTTCTCTATCTTTCTCTCTCTCTCTCTTTCTTTCTCTCTCTCTCCCTCTTACTCTCTCACTCTGACATTTCACTCATTCTCTCTCTTTCCCCCGCCGGTCCCATCCTCCTTTTCATCCCCCGTTCAGGCTCCTCCACCGGGGAAGTACTATCTCCATCCCCCTGCCAAGCCGATTCACCTGGTCGCCCTCTCTTACTCTTTCTCCACTCTCTCTCGGAGTGTCGCCCTGATCCGGTGGCAGTGGCGTGTCTTAGTGTCGTGTAATCCCGCGGGCCGCGTGCGTCAGTGGTCCAGCGGCGAGCTAAGGGTCAACTCTCTTGTGGTATCATCCCTTGAGGAAAGTTTCGACCCCCCTCTACTTTGCTAATATCGCCTTTCGTGTTTTTGTAAGAGAGAGAGAGAGATTGTTTACGTTATTGTTGATGGTGGTCGGGAAGGGTCGAGGCACATTCTACTGCCGGCTCTCCGATCCTCCGGTGCGTAAACAGGCGGCCCCCTACCTCCGAGCGCATGGACGTGTAGCAAGGCAGCGTAGCGGGCAGGATCGCCGTGAATGAGGCAGTCATTCACTCCGTGTCGCTTGAGGTGCACGCTCGGAAGGCAGTGTGCGCGGCCCCGCCAGTAGAAGTCATCAGTCGGGCGGTAAGACCGGTAGTCGGCGCGCCTCTCTACCACGAGTACGTATAACCGATCGCGAGTGCTTTTTTTTTTGCTGTCAGTGGTGCAACAGAGTGCGGAAGAGACCGCTTTTCTTCTTTCCCATCCTACACTCACGGGAAGAAGAAGAACTTGGTCGTCGTTGTCATCTGCCATAGGATTCCTTGGCCAAGCGGAGACAGTATTAACGCTTCTGGTCGCATCCATTCCGATTGTCTTCTCGGCGAGTGAAGGTGTCAAACGCGTGGCCGTTATTCGACGACTGCTCATTGACATTTCCGTGACATTTAGTGCGCGCCCGATTGGAGCGGCGAAGTGTCGACCGCGCTTGCTTGCTTGCTAGCTTGCCGCCGCGCAATATCGCACGTGGCCAGAAGCACGGATAAACGGCAAAGAAAAATAAGGGTGGATCGACGAGGTGAGAAGAAGAGGTCGCCCAGTCACCGATGAGGACAGCTTCTATTTCGTGCCTTATCAACGTAACGTGAAGTAAGCCACGACGAACGCGGCTTATCTGAACGAGTTATCTGTCTCCTGGGATCGCACCGGTGCACGTGCACGCCTCCCTCGATAAGGGATAGGTACCGACGACCTCTTTGCTACTCGACGCTCCTGCACCTCCCCCCTTTGAAACACCTCTCTCACTCCGCACCACCCCGGCCGACAGAGGAACTTTGCTAGCAGTCAACAGGTGGTGGTCGCTCGGACCTTTTCCAGCCGCGCGCGCGCGCTCCTCGCGCATCTTCGTACGGTTTCACTCGGTGGAATTCACTCGGAAGAGATTGGGACTGCGCGAACCCCTGTCTGATTGGGAAGAAAAAGAAGGCTGCAGGACGTATTCTTCCGTGTCTCTTCCCTCACTGATCGCGTGACTTGATTTCGAGCCAAGCTGGACATACTTACCGCCACGTCGGGAAGTACGGAGTGGAGATGTCCGCGGGTCGCTGAGAGAATGAGGGAGCTGGACACCGAGAGCCCTGTTGTCTGGCCGGCCTGGTGTTATACTGGTGAGTTGATTAAGAAGATTCGATGAAATGTCAGCGTTAGTAATTTTATTGTTGTTTGGAAGACTCTTTCGATCTCATGAAGAATTATTGTCAGATAATAGAAATGGTATAGAGTTGTATAAATGAAGTCAGTTCTTTATCAGTCTTTTCTAAGCGTCGTTGATCGAAGTTCAATACCCTTCTACTTCAACTTTGTTCGTACAAGAGTGGAGAGATCTCGCTGTTGGAGAAGCGATAAATGAATTAGTGGTCGTTCGCAAATAGCGCGTGACATTGGGAAGTGTCAATGCGGCGGAGGCGTCAGCGACGTCGTTCTATCGGTCGCGCACGCCTGTGAATGCTGGCAAAAAATGATATCAGGGGTCTGTGTCAGAACGTAACAGGATGCTGTGGTGACAACTTACGCAAAGTTACGAAACGCATATGCTCGCTATGGTAGGCGGACGAAATTCATGTATCCGATTCAATAGCATTGACAACTCTGACTCTGTCTCGCATCGCATGGTAAGCAAACAGCGTGCACGTATTCGATAAGGAATCGCCAATTGTGTTTTGACACCGCACCGAAATCGTGTAAGGTCGCCGGAAACCTCGTCATCTCTCACTCGACAGTTTAATCGCAATATTGAGGTCGCATCGTAATGTCGCGACACGAAACACCTCCGCACTTATTGGAATTAATCGACATTCGTCGATTTCCCAGCGCTATCGCAATCGTGTTTACAGTCGGCATTGCGATATTATCTCATATACACTAATAAAGTTACAGAGTTACGATAGAGTCGTAGTTTGCCAGAGAGTCGGAGCACATTGCTGCTCCGATACGAGTATTAGCGATATCGTAAGAATACTAATAAGAAATTGTTACGCTTGCAGTTGGAAAGTATGCGCATTTCCATGATAGAAAAAGAAGGTGAACGCCTTAAAGTGTCGAATAGCACGAATCTCTAAAAATCAGCATTCCGATCTTTACGTTTTTCTATAGGGCGACACAGTGAAATTCCACTGCTCTTCGTCACCTACGACTTTCTCCCGGAAAAGGTTGTGAGAGCACACCTTACCATTCCCGTGAACCCTGGCTTTATCAGTTGTTATCGTACTTCCTCTCCTCGACACTGTCACCGCTTATCAGTCAGAACACAGTGTCTTTCTTCCGTCTCCAAGTACAGCAGAAGTCCTGCTGCTAACTTATTCGAGTCAAGGTGAAAATTTTTTGTTCGTTTCTCCTCGAAATTTCTAGCGAATCTTTTGATCTTGATATATGGCGAAATTGGGAAGCTGGACACGTCGGAGAAGCTCGGTATTCGAGAAGGAGATCTCGGCGATTTTACGGGGTGTCTGCCGAGCGAATCCGGGCGGGTGTAATTATGGTGCTGGATCTCGGAAATTAGGCGGCTCTGGAAGCTGTCGGTAGCGAATGGGGGCTCTCACTTAGCACCCGTATCTCGTAACAACCTTATCTTCCCGAATCACACCCACTTACTCCTCGGCGTCTTCTAATTAAGAGAGCACCGTCCACTCGACTGGCAATTAGGCTGCCGATGGAATGGTCCGCTCGATAATTCCCCTTTTATTCGCACCGAAATCCAAGTGCATGCTCATATACACTTGGCCCCGTTTGACAGCGGTGTACGCAATTCGTTGAACGAAAAAGAGAGCAGTTATTGCTTATCAGCAGCGAGAGCGATTCAGTGAGACCTATGTAACTGGGTTATTGAAAATGATTAAGTGCTGCCTTCCATTTGCATATGTTCGCCGCCGTGTAAGCCGTGTCTGGTACAAAGTGAAACAGAATATCTCCAATGGTAATACCAATCGGATCATGTTCTTATTACGCCGAATTTCAATGAACCCAATCGATGCGAAAGCTTAAGCATCGACTGTATAAAACAGGAAAATCTCTGCCATGAAATGGTAATATTTTCTTCAATACTTTGGCGTCACATTGAAACTTTATGTTATTTTAGTTTCTCTTAGTATCTTTGAAGGTTCTATGAAACCTCGTCCCACCTGGCAACTATTGTTTCTCAGGTTTACTTGACTCGGCATCTTCCGAGACTCGTTTAGCTGGATTTTACGCGTGAAAATAAGTACTTGTCGCGGTAGTTTCTTATTTGAATTCTCGTCGCGGAGGGTGAGTGGTTGGCTGTCACTCAAATCACAGACGGTGCTGCGCGCGCGCGAGCGCGCGACTGGTTCATGCAAGTCGGCATCTACGATTGACTTGTTTATGGTCCACAAAGCATAGGCTTGTCGCACCTATTGCTCGAGCGATCCTACTTCGTGAGGATAGCGCGCAAGATGGACCAGCACGTGGTCACGTCTCCGTTCCGTTCTCATTGTTTCCAATGGCGTATAAAGCAAGCACAAGGACCACGGAATATCCGTGCGGCACCGCCCACGTTCACTATGCTTGTTCCACTCGTTGTTTCTTAACGGCTTTAGACAGAGAAGCATTATCTCGTTCAAATGAGAAAGGCTTGCGTGAAATTTCCTCTTTAAAGTATATGCCAGATAATTGATTGCAGATGTGTCGTTGCGAATAATGACGGCGAAGGTTGTTCCGCTCGAATTAGCCTATCGGTTTTCAAGGTGCTTGTGTCACCAAAAGAAAGTGGTCTATTTATCCTTTTATCGCTCTTTCAAATACAAACCTGTCAACTCGACGCGTACGCATTCACGTTTTACGAGTTTTCGCTCGTACCATTTTCATCGATAAGTGACACGATAATGATCGTACTACCACTATGATCGACTGGCGATCATAGCAGAATCTTACTGAGAAAACGGTGGAGCGGGAACAAGGGGAATCATGAGGGCGAAGTCGAAATCATAATACTGCAGAGTTAAGGGGCGAAAGGATGCTCTCGACGGTCCAAAGGGTGCACGAAGGTATTACAAACGCGGTTTGGGCTTCGTGGAAAGAGCGGAGCCCTTCGTGCTGTTGGCAGCCGCGAAATAACGTTACCAGTGGTTTGTGGTTTTTCATACGTGCAAGAAGTCACAATGCTCGGTCTGAGAGGAGTGATTCTCTCTTCCTTCGTGTTGGTTCGCCTGCCAAATGCCTTCGTGGCATCTCGGAGAGAGAGAGAGAGAGAATCGAGGGAGGAAGATACAAAGATGAGAAAGGGCGATGGTGAAAGAGAGAGAGAAAGAGGGAGTGAAGACGAAGAGGAACCAAAGGACAACGGTGTCTATGAAGAGATGGCTTTTGTTCCCACCTTTAGACAGCTTAGTCTGCTCCTCGTAACTTCTTCTTCTTCTTTCACCCGCCTCTTACTTCTTCGTGGCTGGCTTCAGCCGACCATTTCCCTGCTCGTCTTTCTACCGCTCGCTCGAGAATGGTTCGCCACCGCCTATTCACCTTGGCCCTTTGTCTCAGGGAAACGTGATTAGGAATCTTGGCGGTGCAATTTCGTGGCGGCTCCCGCTTCCGTCATAATGGTGCGCCTATTAGTCTCCCGAACAGCAGGGGACGCACTTAACGAACGAAACGCTCGCCGTTGGTTTCTCCTCGCTTCCTGGGCGCGCGACAGGATCCTTCTCGTTAGAGACGCACTACAACCCAGCACGCGAGAATCGTCACCCAAATCATCACTTGGAAATAACTGCGCGTTACTTGAACATAAATCTCTACGAAATCCTATTAAAACATTTCCGTTGTAAATTTCTTTTTCGTACGTCAAATAGATAATCATTAGATAGAGAAACATATATGGCTCGATCTTCTAGATTGGAATTACGAGATTCATCCGGTCGTAATCAGTGAATCTCAAGGTACACAAGGTCCAAGAGCAACATGTCACTTCGTGATACAAAAAGATCGCCGTGAGTCTAGAAACAATTATCGGCAAAGGAAAGCAATGACTTCGCAAGCCATGGAAGGGCTGATTAACCGATTCCTATCGAAACATCGTACATCTAAATGGAGCCCTTTGAGAGTCCATACTCGACGCACTCCAACTCGGTATGTTATTGAAAAGAAGAAGAGAAGTACACTTGGACGAATGAGTAAGGGTTGAAGGCAGAGAGATGGAGTGCAGGTTGGAAGCTCCATTTTTCAGATGTCGAGCAGACGCACAATGCGTGTGTCTCGAGTAGAAAGAGAGAGAGAAAGAGAAAGAGAGTGCCAGGTAGTAGGAATAGGTGCAGGAAGGCGCGTGCGAACGCCTTCCGGCGCCCTGTCGCGTCCGACAGGTGACAGGGGAGTCCTTAATCGTCCCGTGACGCTTCCATGCCGCAAATCGGGCCGAGTCACGTCGCTTAATTGGCCCCGCGAATTCAATTGAATGACCGTCCGCCTTACGACGTAGCTGCTGTGCGTTTATCTTTTGGGAAATGCTCCACAGACGCGCGCGTACGCGCGCACGCCCGATACAGTGAAATGTTAAGGAGAGCTATTATTTATTTACGGCAGCGACTGCGCGTCGATAACGAGCTATCGGTGCGAGAACACCGGGAATGCTGGGCTCCCCGTCGATACAAGCATTCAGAGCATCCGCGTGCCTTGCGGATCCTTATAGCGCCGGAGGAAGGATGAACGCACCAGCTGGCTTCCGCGCCGAGGCAGACTTTGCCATTGCTAATTTGACGGCATCATAATTGCCTGCCTTCTTTTCAGCCGGTTCTTCTCCACAGCTACCGCGATTCGCTCGTGTTTATTTTCACGTACTATTCCTGCTGGTCCTGCATGCCAGGATTGACGGGCTTTGACGTTTCCTATAGAAGAGTCGACCGGGAAGTGACTTCGCTTAGCTAGTTAATCGACTCACCGTAGCCTTTTACAATGAGACGACAATTATTAGTTTCTCTGCTCGAAATACTTAACTAATTATGTGTTTAAGTTTAGTAAGATCTTTCGTTCTGGGAGGTTGAACTTTAACGAGGATTCCTTTAATGAACGTCGAGTAACAATATTTTGCATACTTAATGTCGGCCCTCCTTGGAATCGGAGTGAATGCGAGAATTCGTCCGGTAGAAATTCCGTGTGTTTTAATGAGAGAAATAAGATGCGTGAAATGTGTTGAACCGCCGTAACAAGCCACGAATTGCAGGCTTTTGCGGCCCTATGAAGATGCAAATATTGTGGTCGTCGAGTCTTGATGTTGATTTTCTGATGAGCGTCGTGGTAGACGTCGATCCGAGTACCGCGCTAAGAGTAACGTTATAATCAAATTCGTTTTTATATAACCTTTTAATATATTCATTTGATTTCCTTGGATAAGAATACCCAACGTTTCCCGACGTATGAGGAAACTTGGACCGTTCGACCAGTCCAGTCCTAATCTACTTACGAATCTCGGAGCTTAGAAAAACTCGAGGAATTCGATCCTGTCTTTTTATCGATGATCTCTACTTACAATTAACTTTAACAAGATACCTCGCACTACCTTCGTCCTTCCTTTGGAAGGATCTCATTATTTTAGTGTTGGAAATTCTTTCGTTTATCGTATCCTTTTATCGCCTGATGTTCTTCCACGTCCAGTCTGTGATATTACGCTTTTAGTATTAAAGGGATGGAATAACCACTATCGATTCGATGGAATGAAACCCTGGACTTTTTCATTCTCAGTATCGGTACGATTTTACCCAAGTTCGGCGAGAAATTCGTTGAAGCCTGACTTGGACATACATTGAATTCTCGTCGACGAGAAGTTCGGATGCCGGTTCGCTTACCGAGCAGGTCGATCGATGGATCCCTGAGTTTGAGCATATTTAGTCGTCGCGCTGGCACGTCTGCCTACCAACTACGTACGTAGAGGCAGCCGAGTGTCGAGGCTGGCGTGTCGGTATGACAACCCAGACAAGACGCTAATGGAATACAAAACGCTGTCCTTCTTGGCACCGGCTACCAGTACGCATCCACCTCGTTCTCTTCGCCCGTTCTCCTTCGGTGCTCACTTTTAAGCTCTGAAACTGGCATAGAAGAAATAATTCTCCCCCTTTTTCTTTCACTCCTCGGTAACACCCGTCGTTGTTTACTGCCTCTGAAAAAGAGGATGGTTTCAAAGCACCTAACGGAGTTCCTCTAGTCGACGTTAATTATCAATTTCCAACTGAAATCTTCCTTCCATTATCATTCACTTTTCACCAGGACTACCTTCGGTGGAGAGTACAGATAATTAGCTATTCTATTAATCCATATCTAATTAGCCACGTCGATAATCATGGAAGTGGTCTTGTCAAGTGATGCTCTCGCGCTAAAAAGATGTCTGGTTGAGTCGACTCGTGTAAATATAGTGTGTGTACTATCTCGAGAGAGAAAACGGGAGAATCTTGCATGTGTCTTGTGTCGAACGAGGAAAAGGGTAGAAGAAATTGAACCTCGGCGCCACCTTACACCGCTGTCCCTTAATTTAACCCGCACCCCACGAAAATATTCTTCTTCCATTGCAAAAAGCAAGTATGTGTACATATATATATATATGTATCTGTGTGTGTATGAGAGAGAAAGACAGGCAGATTCTCTGAGAGACACTCTCCTTGGCGCGCGTTCCTTCGTTTTCTCGGAGTGCAGCGGCAGTGTTATTGCACCGTCGACTATAGAAACGCCGTAAACACGTCGGGGCCGCTTGCGACGGGATAAAACGTCGGTTTTATGCGAAGGCGTTACCGGCCGAGGGAGATTCCCCCTCGTGATAGAGACATGTTTTCAGGTATTACCCGGCCGCGGACAGGTACGGGCTCTTAGAGCCGCGTTACGAGCGCCTCGGAACGCAAGCGCGCTCTTAATCGGAGACACCGGGCTGCCGAGCTAGCCATATCCCCATTTCCCGAATCCACTTTGCCTACGTTCCTCTTACCCTTCATCTGCTTTCCTCTCAAACTGACCAATCTCACTTGACTTGAGAAACTGACTTAAGCCTTGATCTATCTAATGAAATGTTTATTTAAAAATGTAGATTTTAAATAAAGGTCTTGCTTTAGAAAATATATTGAAAATATATTGCGAAGTAGAAATATTACATGCATAAGAAATGAGAAAGAAAACAGCCGTGAAGTTCCATTCGGACAAGGCATAATAATATCCATGGATTTATGCGGGGCAACGCCAGCTGTTTAAACTAGCGTCCTCTTAAATCGGATTACGCACCAGCTTGCGTGCCTTGCAAGCTGTCCACCTGTTAAGAAGGGTCGTGGAATATCAGAGAGTAAGGTCTGTCTTTTTAAAATCTGTAAGAACCACTGCTTCCTCCATTGAGTTCTGTAATATGAAAAAACATTCATCCGGATACGATGAACCGCGAGCATTAAGGACGAAAAATCTCGTGAGACTACAGCAGCATCCTTTCTCATCTTCATGGACAAATAAGGTCATTTGGGGAACAAGGGGGATCATCACGATCTCATTAAACCGGTCCTGGTCCTTCGTCCTGCGGCTTCCGTTTCGAGCGGGCCGCTGTCCCTTTTGGCGACATAATTGTTTCGAGAGAAGAACAAACGCCCTTCGTGTGCCCCACTCTTTGGTCATCGGGTGGGTCGGAAGGCCTTTTGTTTCGGCTTGGTTGGAAGTCGGGACCCTTTCTTCGGTCCCGGAAGTCGGCGAGGAGTCACGTCGTTAATAAAGGCTCGGTGAGTGCGCGAGGGGCGCCAGTGCGAGAGCTCTCTTTAGCCAAAGATACGTGACGTTTATGGCGGAGGACGGTGTATCGTAAAGGTATACCTGGTTCGGACCCCCTAATGCCTCCTTCTCTTTCGCTCTCTCTTCCTCTCTCTTGCTCTCTCCCACTCTCTCCCTTTTCTCCCTTGGCAAGTCCACGCAGTGCCATTCAGTGGGCGTAAACGTCCCGATCTTCTGCTCCTTCCCAACACTGATATCTTCTTGCGCCCGGACGTAAGTACCTGTATTTTTTATTCCGCCCTCCACTTTTTACTCGGCTCGGTGTGATTTTTGTCCTGGCCCGCTGTATTTCTTATTTCGCACTTTTTATCTTTGACCTTTTTAAGAATATTACATATCTTTATATCTGCTGATAAATCTCCGGTACACTTAAAGAATTGATAGCTCCGGAGTGTGCAATAATTTCACCCTTTTCTTGGTTAATGTACGGTGTATTTAACAGTGAGGTTCTTTCACCTGCACTTTAACCCTTTTTTGTAATAGTTCGTTTTCATAGGTAGAAAATATGCGACGCCTACATGCTCATTTCGTACGATCTCTGACTCTCTAGCAGGCGAATAATCACATGTAGTTACTTAGCCAAGTGTTATTCCACACGCGAAGAAAACGTACTTGACCCTGTCCAGTCTAAGGAAATGGCACGAGCATCGAAGTATTTCTGGTGAATACGAGGTCGGCTTTGCACGGAACGTCTCACGATCTACCACTTAATTCGAGGGAATCCAAGGCCCGGAATAGCCAGGCTCTCGCGAAATAAAGTGCAAAGTGTATCGGCGATTCTCCGTAGAAGGCGGAGGCCCAAGAATTGGCCGGGTTCTCTGAATACTGTGCCCGCGCCGATAAACTCTGAACGACCCTAAGGGGCCCGAATTTTTAAGAGAAGATTAGGTGAAACTGCCTGAGAACACGATATCGTGCTTCAGTGCGTTCCTAGATCGAAATGTACCTGCAGTCGAACCGAATGTACAGTTTGGCCTCGTTTGGAACGTAGCGTTCGGGCCGGAGGTCAGTCGTTTGTAAAGCGGCTGCGTAACCCGACCTGACTACAGGTAACGTCCTGCAGGTCGTAGCCTGCTGTTTTTATCTGGCCATATTTCAGGATGATTCCACGCTTAATATCCTCTCGGCAACATCGAGCGGACCCGTTGCGCGCACTCGAGGCCCTCGAACGGTGACAACTTAACCCGCAGAGCCCGGATAGGTTTTGCCGCTACGGATATCTGAGTTTACGAGCGCTCCGACATGTCAGTCTCTTTGGTACACCTTACTCACTAGCAACCTTCTTATTTCTAATCGTATTCGGTGTAATTTTCTACACTTTCAACTAGTACTCGTATAAAACGGGTCTTTACAATTGCACGGCTACCGGTTGCAAATAAAAAGGATACCCCATATTGGTAGTTGGTTTCTTTTAGAATGCTTGGAGCGATCTAGAAAAGTTGTGGGATAAGTGCCATTTCGATTGCTCAATGCCTCTCGCTCGAGTTGCAATTGCAAGGCTCTCTCGCTCGTTCGATCGTTCCATCTGAAATTTTCACTTGGAAGTAGCAACGCGCGCCTTCTACTTTCCCTTAGGAACGCGCGCCAACCGTGAAGGACAGATTCTTCGGCGTACGCGTGTAACGAGAACTTAAACGGCATGGTTCTCCATTAGGATTCCAAGATACCGTGATCTCAGTGACTGAGATGGCGAGAGTACTCGAGAATCTCGAATCGTGAAATTAGACGGGAGTGTTTTACTATCAAGCTGAGATATTCCTTTCGAGTTATGATTGCTAGGAACTTTATGATCTATTTCGAGTGATGCGAGACATTTGAGCTTTTACACGACTAGCAACAATGTAGCACGTGGGTTTTACGAGTTACTTGATGCGAGAAGTCGTCGAGATCTAGGCTGACAATAAGTCGTCGTGCCCCTTGCGGCAATGGATTCCACTGGAAATGGCAGCGACGCATCGTCAATCGGACTGATGTTACATTGCTGCCAAGGATTCCAGACAAGCGATTGTAACTTTCATACTGAATCGAAGAGTGAATAAGACGAGTCAAGTTTTGATACTAGATGGAATGTGTTTAGGATTCTTCATTACTCTAACAAGGATCACAGGTCTCTTCAAGCTCGTACTTGTATACGAGGTGCGGTGACGTGGACGAAAAAAGGTGGTGAATGAAAAATAGTTTGAAGGCTCGGCTTCACCCGAGCGGTGCCACCTCTGCACTCTTCGCCACACCGGTCGCGTGTACGTGCTCTGCTGCTCGCCCAGGATAAAAAGGTTTCGTTATATCACCGGACGCATTAATAGCCGAGGCTCGCAACATCGACGCGGTCTACTAAGCGTCAAACGGGGAAAGATTGAGCAGTGATTTATTGCCGGGAACTTCGAGGGTCACAACGCGCGCCAGTGGCCTTTTCCGCGCGCGATTATCGCCCGATAATAGATATAACAAAGGCAAATGCACACGATCCGCGTGGGAGTCCGCTGGCACGAATCGCGTTGGTTCCTTCGACAAATACTACAACTATGAGATTGCTCGCTCACGTTGTGTCTCTCCCATTGACGTACGTTACGTACTTTGCGTATCGTCGTTGCTCGACTTGTGCTAGTCGATTGTTTACTCGGCGGCGTTATCGCTAACAATTTAGTACTAATTCAATCATATGGTAATAGGTCAGAGTGTCGCGGCATTTTATTGTTCCCTCTTAATGAGACCGGTGATAGCAATCGCAAAGGTCGCAACGAGTCCAGATAGCGAAGGTTGAAATAACATTGCGACCTTTGCGATCGCCGCGTTGTGATACTGCCATAATACACCTATATCCTCCTTTCTGTCGCTGATTACGGTTTAATTTTTTACCAGATACCACCTCCAATCCCCCCCCCCCTCTCTTCTCGTTTCTCGTTCCGTGTAAACCGAATTATCTATCTGCGCCGATCGTGCCGTTCTTCTTATGCAATCAGTGCCGTTCCACCAGATAGGACTCATTGTTTCAACGGAAAGAATGGTGCTGGAAAAAAAAGGCTTTCCAGCTTTCCACAATCGTCGAGATCTCTGCCATAAAGGGAGCACCTTCCCACAGATTCCCGCGCAAGGTTTCTCGATAGCGATCGATATAATTCTCCAATAACCTGGTAAGGAATGTACACCGAGTCGATCATTTGTCGATAATTGGCATTAAAGACTTCCTCAACTCGAATCATTTATCTTCTTAGTCGCAAGAATTATAAGGAATAGTAGCAGAGATTCATTTAGTCTCTTGAAGAAGCTTCTGTATGGAAGCAGAGAGGTATAAGATGGAAGACGAGAGCGGTGGCATAGGTAGCAGTGGGTTGAGGCGAGAAAAAGGCGAGTGGCAGAAAAGTAGCACGTATACAGACGGGCGGAGTAGGAGAGTAGCTCTTGTGAGTTGGTTACACGGCTGCTCCTCGGTCGAGTAGGGAGCCAAGCCGATGAACCAGAGGCGCTCGGGACTTGGAACGAAGTCCCGAGGTTGAGCCAAGGTGGTGGCCCCAGGGCGTCGGGTCACCCAGATTTCAATCTAGATACAGCATTCCTCGGTTAATTAGTACTGGCTGACTGGCCGTGAGCTCCATCATTGGTGAGCACTCCTGCTACGCGTCCAGTATACTACCTTGCTCTCTGACTCCTTCTCTCGCCCTGGCACTCACTCTCTCTCTCTTTCCCTCTCTCTTTCTCTCTCTTACTCCCCGCTGTTCATCCTCTGCCACCGCCCCGCACAGCCGCTGACATCCACCTATACGTCCACCCGTACCCGCCCAAGATTTATACGTATTGCGCCGGACGCCTTTGTAGCCCGTCTTACAAATAACTTTGGCATAAAGAGAATCTGAAAGGCACTCCAAGACCTACCGACAATTTATTGGAGCTCTCGCAACAGCCTAGCCCTTGGCTACTCGTTATTTCATTCTGATCCGATTTGATGAAGTTTCGAGGGTCCGCAGCAATCATAGTTACAGGTGAATACTTCTGTATGACTTGGATGAATTATTGTTACTTCAGTCGTTGGAATTTCTGGGGAGGGACCGAGTTGAAGTTGGGTCAGATATATTGGGTGTTCTAGTCGTTTTCGAAGGGGATGAAAGGAGAATATATGTGGAAGAGTTCTTTGGGTTCGGAAGGATATGGTTTCGAGTGGTAAAAGAAGTCCATGTGAGTTTCTTCATGGAATCGTTAAGGAAGCAGTATAGTTTTTTTAGTATCAAAATAAACAGAAAGCGCGCGAATATAGATTCCACTTCATCTCAGAAGAAGATTACGTCTGTCTACGAGCTGTCTGTTACGCGTAAGCGTGATAATTCCGCGGCAAACAAGCCTGGTTATTTTAGTCGGTGGCACCGCGACGGCTGTAATCCTTTATGATTAACAGCTCTCCATCCTATCTTCCACTCGCCACTTTTTCAGGCTGCGAGCGTCTCCTTTCGTTTTGTGTACCTTCGCGAATAGTACAGATATATTCTTACTGTCAGAAATCGATGTGCTCTCCTTTCAATTTTCTCGATTGTCGAGAATATCGACTTTTACGAGACCGATCCTATTTTCTAACAAGGTGCAACAACTATTTTCGAGGGATCGCGCCACGCTCGATCGACTTAGCCGCAGAATCTCTGACAATGGATTTGCGGACTCGAGAAGAAACGAAAGCATGCGCTTGGCTGATTAATAAATCATGGTAGAGCTTGCCGTGGGTATCGGCGCCGAGATTTCCGGGTAAAAGCGAGTGCGACCGCAACACTAATATCGGCGGCGGTAGTCGGCTGTAGCGTCGTGTGTCATTCAGTGTAAAACAAGGAGAAACGTGCCGCGTTACTCCGCTCTAAAGAAAGTTTTCTCCTGATCGCACCGGCACTGATCGATCTCATGCCGATCTCGAGCAATCGTGTGCTTCCTGGGCGCATGATTCCGCCTCCCGGCACATCTCTTTTCCTTGGCCATAGCTTATCCTACAACCTCATTTCTCTCTTTCTCCTTGGCTTTTGCCGCGCATCTAAAAGCGATCGTGTGAGAGAACCATACTGGCACCCTCCAATAATTTCTTGCCGTGAATCATAGCAGTTTAGTTAGGAAGTCTCATGATTCTTTGAATCGGACAACCGGTAGCCCGACTGTCATTAAGCAAAACCGTGCGCCTTCCTAGAGTGGCTTTAACGGGAGTTTGAAACCAATCGTCCGCCACTGCCAGTCTACCAAAGCGCGGGATAATCGTTTGCCTAAGTCTGTATCCCGCGGTAATTCCGTTCTTTACTTCATTACCTCATTTTTCTTCCATTAGCGCCGCGTTCGTTTCCTCCTTCGTCATTAATTGCGCGGATCCCCTACGTCCTGGTATGCCACTTCATCCAGTACCACGTAACTCACGGTAGACCTTTGAGAGTCCGGACTAGGCTTCATCAAAGATATTAATTACAATTTCAGATTTAACTTCCTCAGTTAATTTCCCTCGAAGGATTAAGGAAATTGGTTGGGCTCTGCAAATGATACTGGACTTTTTGCACCAGCAGCATTTGACTTTTCAACGTTCTCGTGCTTGATAATTGGTCCTCTCTGATTGGTTTGGAATTAATTGGCCGGAATAAGATTGAAATTTCATGCTCGTAAATTTCGATCTGCAAGCGCAAGCACAGTCCGACGAAACAATAATTTACGGTCGATGTTGAGGTCGAGGGGTTCCGTCGATACGCGGATCAAGATCTTGAGGACGCGAAGGTTGGCCTGGAGGTCGGGGGAAACAGCGTGCAGGACAGACAGCAGCATCAGGAGGAACGGCAGCGCACAGCAGGCTGCAGGAGCAATCTCCCGGACAATTAGCCCGGCGTTCGTGACGGGCACCTCCTCCTTGGTCCTTTCCCAATGCACTTCTCCCTCTTCCACCTCTGCTTCCTCTTACTCCAGCATCCCCTCCTCTTCGGTATTCTGCTCCCTCTTGCATCGGAATATCCTACGCCTCCTTACTGACCTTTTCCATTTCAATCAGACTTTAGAGTAGCACGTCGTATACACTCTTCTTTTTCAACTCACGCGTCGATTGATTCCTTTAAATCTTCTTTTAGAGGTTACTTTATAATTGTCTCTTTTCAAGGAATATTTCTATCTCAATTTTAATCACAAGGATCACTTTGCTTGTTGAGAGGTGGTTGATGAAAAGTTAAACGCTTTTAATACCTGGTTTCTTTCATTCTACCGAGATCTCGCAAGGAAGGTATGCTTCCCAGTTTGGTCTGGATTGTATCTCGAGTGGCCTCCAATTCTCCACAGCGGAGTAGAGCTGTCCCTTATTCCCAGAGCGCCTCGGAGTACCTACCTGGCGTTTATGCCCTAATGACCTGGCAGGTGCATTGCTACCTTCGTAGCCTCTTGGCATGGGGCCATCCGATACGTGATGCCGCCAAAAAGCTCCGATCGTGAGATCCTCGCTCTTAGGACCAGTCATTCTTGAAAACGCATTCCCAAAGATAATTGGCCGGAAAAGAGATCAGAGTCCGATGGGAATGATCCTGTGGCAGGTGGCTCCAACCGGCATCAATGATTCGACACTTTTTAACAAAGCCTCTCGAGTCTCGAGTTAATTACGATAAACAATCAACTCCTTTTTTCTCTTCACCACGCTCCTCGCCAGAGCATTCGTAATAGAAGTGCTTATGCAAGCTTCAGTGTATATACATGTGCGACGAGTTGGCGCAATAATCGGACTTGCGAAAATCGTAGAGTGTCGCTTGCCAGCGAGAACAACGCGACTTCATCGCCGAGCTGAATAGCAATAAGACACCCGGCTGTGCCCTTTTACTCCAAGCTTGTACACGCGCATCGATTCTCTCGGCTAATTTGCGTGCATCGAACACCAAGCGCATCTCGAGATCCGATGCTACTGCTTTCGCTCGTGCGAGAAAATCTTTTCCCTGTGAAGAATTGCTTTCGCAATAGATACTAAAAATTAGATACTCATCGAACGAATTTACAATCGACGTTTAAAGATCGAATAATCAACGATGACCACTTTCTGGTGGTCTTCGTAAAGGAAACACGCGTGATTCTCCTGACAAATTACCCTCCAACACCCCAACTAGCAAGTGCGCACGCGCGACCCTGCATCTACGGATCCCGATCACTCAAAGTAATTAATTACCGCAGCCACGAGTTCTCGCCTTCTCGTCGTCCTCTCGCTTCTACTAAGACACAGATTACACCGATGGTACGAGCGACGAGGAAGAAGTTAGTGCGAAGGAGACGAAGCAGGAGAGAGATGAGAAACACGTGGGCGAGGTGCGAACGATACATTCATTATATAACATCGCGTCCCTTGTCTCGCACTCTCGCGCTCGCTGCTCCATGATACTCTTTCGTTATTGTCACTAAGCTTGACACACGCTCGCAAATGTTAACCGTGACACTGGCCATTAGTTCGGACGACCACGATAAATTGCCGTGTCGAACTGCGACAACTAGGATTCTCTACCTAGGAATTCCAATGTTCGATCTTTACTAGACTCTTATTTGTGAGATACGGAACAGAGGAGTTTGGTCCGAAGCTACGCTTTCGATCCACCCAACACTTCATTATTCTATTATGGTAATGGTAAACGCGAGTTTCTTTGGTATAATGAGCGCGGTGACATTAATAATACGTTCATAAATGTGGAGTGATCAACCGGCACATAAACGCCACGTGGAATGATCGGTGGTGATAAGTTTGTAGTTTGTATTGAGATAACCCTTCGAATAAAGCTTTCTCTTTAACTGCACAGATTATATATTGATCTATAATTTATGTTAATTAATTTAATATATTTTAATGAATTCGTTCAATTCTCAGATACAAGTAACTGTTGGAAGTAAAGTAAAATCGGGCGTGATTATTGTAGAGAAGTTTCTCCTTTTCGCGAAACGTCGCGCAGCTTTCATCGAGCGGCTGTCAGCGGTCAAATCGTCGAAAGCGATTATAAATGAATTTCGCCGTATACAATTGGCTGGCGCGCACCGGAACATAATTAGACCGGCAATAACAGAGTGGAAAAGTTTCTGATCGACACATGAATTATGGCGTCGAGCAAAACCAGAGCAGTTCTTTACTCGCTCGCTCGGCATTGAAAGCATCTGCGCGGGTGTCGGAAGAGCGTGGCGTATAAAAGGAAATCGGTGATGATCGGTACGTTAATGGATCGCGGCAGCTGGTGATCGCTGGTTAATGATTGATTGTCGAGCATTGAGAAGAGTGAGAAGTTAGTAACTCAGTCGCACGCATTCATAGCTTTTTTGCTGCCAGTCGCGAGCAACCGGTAATTTCTGGTTTAACTGGGAGTGGAATGGATGTAAACATATTAGAGATATTTTATTGTCGAATTTGCGAGCAGGGAGTTTAAGGTTGGCTCGTTATCTCGTTATACAATGAGTGATGTCGCTAGTCCACTTGGAGGTTGCATTGTTATCCGTTCAGGCAGTTTGCAGGATAATTCATCGTCCTCTTAGTGGCGTGGCTGCTCCTCCAGGCGCGTCTATAGGCGAACGTGCCCACGTGTCAAAGAAGGATACGTGAAGCTTGCCCACGCGGCTTTGCCAGGACAATGCGCTAAACACGTGTACCCCCGGAACACCTCTTCGCTTCACCAGACACCCTGAACTTTGCCTGCTGTCCATCTCTTCCATCAGCACCGGCTCTCTCGCTGATTCCTCACCGAGAAATCCAACTAGTCCTGATGCTCTTGCGTGCTCGTACGCGGCGCTGCCTATTCTCCTGAAATGATCGTCATCCTGTTCACGCTTGGCCAAGCGCGTTGTTTTTATCTGGACTCTTTTACGTGGCTCACACGTGGAAAGGCAAGTCACTCGAGGAATAGTCAAGGCACGCATCCGCGCGAGCAGTCCGCGCTAGTGTCAAAGGATCGCTCGGGTCACCGCGAACGTACCAGTTCTCCGCTATGAAATAATAGATCAGAGTGAACCAGTTTTTGCGACAATCTCAGGTCGCAACCCGTCGCTCTTATTACATGCGGATGTAAGAAAAGTCGATTGAGAGTCATCTAGTTGGAGTTGTTGTACGTGAAAGTAAAGAGACGAATGAATGCTAGTTCGATCGAAGGGTATACATTCACTATCGGGATAATTATCGCGCTAAGTGGTAGTGCGAGACTACTAATCGGGGTTGAAGCAGTCGCGTGCTGCTATCTTGATCAGGTCCCTCTTGCAAAGGCTGAGGTCCTGTTGGAATTCGATTAGGGAAGATTAGGGCGTAGGATAGTAGAACCGACAGTCAACCAGTGAGAAAGAGAGAAGAAGAGAGAAAGAGGGTCTTGTCGCTACGCGTACCGCGAAGGATGAGGGTTGAGCAGTGCGAGTTTGCCGGGCGAGTGAAGCGGGCGCGTCAGATCACGAAGACAAAGCCATCCATCCGAGAAGAGAACGCGGAGGACGGGCACATTCCATCGCCTTACGAGGCGTCCGCACGCACACAGGAGAAAAGTAGTTGTGTACCTGACGCACCGCCGCCGCCGCTTGGACCTGGAAGCCAAGCGGTCGCGACCTCGCCCTCACAGAACCAGGCTAATCCTATTGAAAAGAGCCCACCATCCGCCACAGCTTGTTCTTCCCTCCAGCTTTTTATGCCCGCGCCGTGACTCCGCGAAACGCATCGCGAATTTCTAAACGGCCAACCACGCATCCTCTCCTGACTCGCCTACAATCAGTTCAGGAATCCTTCTTCTTCCTCCGCATCCACTTCAGACTTCATGCGTACCGCTCTCGGTTGGCTCTCGCAATCTTCCTCGAATATTGTCCCTGCGGCACTGTCCCTTTGGTCCTCCAAAAGTCGACGAGCCTCTTGGAAATCCAGGAATATCGCACAGTCTGCGGAATGCGAATTGGCATAATGGCTGGAAGGCAACGATTTCCTACGAGGTCGAAGACAGGGCTGATCCTAGATTACTTGTATGCATGAAGGCTTAGGTGTTCGAGACGTAGGAAAAAAGTGCGTCTGTAAATTACACGGACGAAAGCGAGACCTGTGGTTTGGTAATTGAGTGGATTTGGAAAAGGGAGTGTCTCGATCACGAGAGCGATCGATCTTCGGGTGGTCAGTCGTTAGAGTTGCGATCAGTCCGAATATCGTGAGGCTCGCGCCTTACATACCTCGTAAAGACCTTGTTTCTCGTCTGTTGTTGGGTGAGAAGGAAAGGGCCAAGGGAGACAGAAGGAGAGATGGACGCTAATCCCTTAATATCGTTTTACAAGGCGTCTTCTCGCGATCTGGCCTCGCGTCAGGTTATGGGAGGCAGGACACGAGTCCTCCCGTCCTATCGGGTTCGTGGAATCTTCTTGGCTTGACATCCAAGAGGACATCGATCGACGATATCGTTGTATCACCGGCTCTCCGTGCTCCACGTCCTTCTTTTTCTTTCCATTCTCTCACCTTCCTCCAAGCCACCCTGGGCATCTTCGCTACTCCCCTGCAACGCCTATCCTATGCGCACTCTCTCCTCTCTTTCTTGGGATCGACGCTTCTCTCGCTCTCCTTCGATCGAGTCGTTTTTCAATCCTCCCCGAAGGAGGAGCATCTCGTGGTTGTGCTCGTCCTTCTGCGAGAGGTCGCACGCACGGACGTGTGCGTGTCACGCAAAGGAGAAGCCGCTGAAGAGGAAAGGCCAGGTCGCCCTGCTCGATGTGTGCTTCGTAGCTCGGTGAGGACACGACCTCAGAGACCGAGAACCGAGTCTCCTCCGTGACCTGAACCGGTCCGCCTCGTGGTTGCTCTATGCGGGTCAGCGGCTCTCAACTTTAGACAACGCCTATCATACAGATCCAATTCCATGTTGAATGGCTAATACAGATTACAATCAAGGTTTGCGTGACCACTTGGTACACCGGTACTTCTACCTCCAATCTTCGTATCGGAGAAGTGAGTATGCGGAAAAACAGAGGAGTCCTTATCAAGTCACGATAACAATGTCTCTTAGCCTTAAACTAAACAAAGTCGTCCTGCACCGTTAACAATTGGCGCGTGTCAATCGTTACTCACGTAGTGATAAGGAACTTTTCTCTCTCAAATTCTGTCCTCGTAAAAAAGGGTACACGAAAGCTCGAGTATGAAACACTGGTGTTTTATTAAAGTTTCAAGCGGCGGCTAGTGTTTCGTCAGTGGCTGTAAGAGACACGTGTGTAACTCAGCGACTCTCAGTAAGACTTTGTCAGCGCGGGGTCGCCGGTGTCAGTAGCGTTTCGTCAGGTTGGCGTGCAACGCGGCGCGACGGCGGCGGCGGCGGCGGCGGCGCAGTGCAGGCAACAGTGCACCAGCAGCACCAACAGCAGCAGCCGTTGCTTCGCTGTTGTTGCACAAGACCGCTCGGAGAAGTCGTCGTCACCTTCGGTGACACGTCACCTCTGACTTTCGCGACGTGTTGCACCGCGCAAGAAGCAACATGCTCGCACGTTCCGAGGCACGTTTCACGAGCTCGGCCTAATCTGCACCGTTGCATATCTACAAGGAAGCACGTATCACCGCCTCTCCCGCCCCCTGGAAACACTCTGCTCTCAAGAAATTCGTCGGGATCTTCCCTCGAGTCTCGCCTTTCAGGGCCACCTGAGCATCCCGCCATTCCGCGAAGCGATTCAGCCAAACGAAGATAGACACTGCATTGAATTCCTACTCGTTTCGATATTAATTTTAGTAGTAAATGATTTTTTTCGTTCCTTTTTATTAAGAGAAGATGATAGTTGAAGAGCATGTTTGAAGGTCAGTAGGATTACAATGTCGAGGTTTATTTCGTAGGGAATGTAAGAGAGGAAAGGTCGACCGTGTGACCCCTAAAAATAATTACATCGAGGTCGAAGATTTAATGGCCAAGCCTACGCAATTGTTCTCGGCGCGATGCAGCCTGCGTAAATAAGTAACGGCTCGACCCTGACGGAGACAACCTCTTGTTCAGCGAACACGAGGTTGGTCCAGCTTGGTTCATAGACCGATGCCTCGCTTAAGCGCCGGCCGCACGTATTCCACGAGCTCCCTCTCGATAGAATACCCCGCTGTCCTTTTTGTAAAATGCAAATCCCTTCTGCGCACGGGAAGGCCGTGTCGTGTGAACGAGATCTCCTCGCGGCTCGAGAAGCTTCCCCAGCGCCGAACATTCTGGGGACATTGTCCCGCACGGGACCAGACTTTCCTTCCACGTACTTACTTGTCTCCGTGACTTTACTTCTTACTAGTATCCTACAGGATAGGACACTCCTCGTTTCAATCGGAGATCCCCTCGAATTTCGAGGACATATTAAGAAGAAGAAAAAAAAAAGAGAGATCGTTCGATCTCCAATGTTGAAAAGCATGTCCTTTAATTCGACAAGAGTAACACGATCTGAGCGTTCGGTCGTGAAATGCCTAAGAGCTTGTCGTGACGGCTCTGATGCCATTAACATATTAGAAAGCCGAGATTAATATTTCTATACTCGCTTCGAGATGCATCCTACGCCTCTAACTCATCCAATGTCACGCCTGTCGCATTTTTAACTACTTCCCTTTTCACCTGTTAGATTTCCTCGGTAGAACCATCTATTGTCTTAGCTAGTACATACTCTTCGACTGTTATTTTCCCATTTACAATTGTATACTTCGACTCGTGATTCTTTGATTCATCCGGTTGGCGTGCACCGGCTATAAAAAGGAATGCAAAGTGTAGCGGTCAGAGGTTTGGTACATTTTAAGGAAAGGAAGTATAAGAATGACACTAGGTGGAGTGTTTGGCGGAGTCCAGGGAACAAGTGGGCAGGGTGGTGGTGGTGGTGGTGGTGGTGCCCCGTGCGAGGATTGTCGTAAATGTCTTCATCCGTAAGATATGAGATGCCGTGGGCGTCTACGAGCACGTAGACCCTATCGTGGTCCCCGCTTTTGGTTGCATTAACCGCTACGTTGGGCACTCCGAGCGAGAACCGAGGAAGAAGCAAGACGTCAAGGTACTCCGAGTCCACCGGTGTATCTCTAAGATAATCGGGCTGTAAACGCTCCCTCTTCCTTGCCACTCTTATAATATTCCGCTACGATGTGTAATAGTTGTCGCTTATTGCCTTGAACTCCTGTAAAGTGCGCGCGACATTAATACACGGCAATATTTCTGCCGCGCTTCAACGAATGGCTGCCTCTCGAGACTTGAAGAAATATATACGAGCCACGAAACACCAACTCGCGTTGAGTTTACGTCGATCTTGCTCGGATTATACTTTCGAGTCCAAAAGTCGGGTTTAGAATTTGAGGGCTTGTTGGAGGGATTGGGATTAAGTTCGCTTGGCATTCGAGTAGATAGGCATCCGATCCTTCCGCTCGCTCGGATCAGAGACATCGAGATCAGGGGGGCGTTCAGGCATGTATGAGAGGCTCTCTCTCTCTCTCTCTCTCTCTCTCTCTCTCTCTCTCTCTCTCTCTCTCGGCGAAGATCGCCGTATTCCCGGAGCGTTGAAATTCCAAGGAGGCTCAGCTTAGAGGATCGTTGCGTGTTGGCGTTGCACGTGGGTTGGGCGGACCGCGTAGAGCCCGCCGCACAGACACAATGATACAGCTCGGGCGGGCGCGCGCGCCCTCGCGTACACGGGAATAGGTCGGGACCTCAGCGTGTCAGAGGTGAGGCCGCACCCTGCATTGTGTCCTGCCCACGTGACCGCGCTACAAGTCGTCATTCGTGTCAACGTCTGACCCATGAATCCTCCTCTGATCTTAGAAATCCACTCCCGTGCGACCACCTTCTACTTCAATCGAATGGGATAACTAGTAATTTGTAATTATATTTGCATGACAAATTCGATGCAGGCAGTTAAATTAAGTTTGTTGAATTTCACCGGTATTTTTAGATTGTAGTTATATATAGAAATTCCTTTAGAGTTTACTGGATGCGTCTTCGGAGAGATTAGTGCAATACCGAGGTCACATCGTAGGCCGTTGCGCCCAAGCATTCTCGTTCACATCCCCTTTTGTCAGCACTGAATTGACAATTCATGTAGAGCTTTATGACACATTGTCATTATAATCGCGGGTCGTTGTCGTATGATCGATTAACGGCCCACTATTCTTATAGTCCATTAATTTCCACTCGACTTTGCACACACTTCGTCACAGCAGGGAACTCAATATACACGTGCAATATTCTAGTGTTATGTTTGATAGGCGTTTCTAATGTTTTCTTGATTCTCTCTGTTGCAGGTAAGCAGATTTCTTGACACTATTGAACAATGAGTGGACCAGGAGAATTTGAGAATGGGAAACTAAGGTAGTGTGATGTAGTAAAAAAAGGAAAGTTGAATGACGTTGATTAAAGAAAGGTAGTATTGCTGATCGATTAATGATCAAGATAGGTCTTTGCACCCGGCACGCGTTACGTACGATAAAATGCCGTCTCGTTAGAGAAAATTCTATAAATTAAAACAGTACGAATGCTCGACGTGTTTAACCTGTATTTACAGATAATACACTGCGCAAGGCGGGAATGCTGTCAAACTTACTAGAGTAGTTATATTCCAAAGTTAAATCGACTTCACGGGCTTCACTTTTGTTTGATCGACGCTTGAATGCGAGTGTGTCGAGACTAATTTGATCGGGAAGACCCCGAGGAATTCCCACACTTTGGTGTGGGTGATCGGTTGGCGAAGATCGGCGCCCACCGATCCGTTGGCCGCCTAAAGAGACGTAGGCCGAAAGATTTATCGTAGCTCTAACCTTTCGCGTCGAAACAGCTTGGCGCACTTTTTCGTCTCGCGTTCCTCTCGGGTTACCATTTTAATTCCGATCACGTTCTTCCGTCGTCCATTAAGTCTACGGACTGCGCGAAATCCACTTGCGTCCGAGGACTAGTAAGTTTTTGATCCCGGCGAGAGCACCGCCAGGTTCCAGTCTCGTACGACTCTCTTCCTGCTCCAGGATTTTTCTTTCGGGCTCCGCTCCTTCCTGGAGTCCGTTCCGCGATCCTCAGAGACTCTCTCAGGATCGCAATTACGTCTAATAACCCGTGGAATGGCGTCCAGGCCGTGGCAGGTTCAGCGCATTGGATTCCGAGAAAGTTGCACAATGCTAGTACCTATGAATCTATGTTCTCGTGCTAGTACGAGTACTATCGAAGACACAGCCAACTTCGCACTGCCATACACATCATTTCTTGTAGTCTAAGTAACACGCTGTGCTACATACGATTCTATTATACGATTATAGCACGAGAGACATTAAAGAGTATCTTGTAAAAGGTGTCTTACGTAAGCCATGGTAAAAGCCGAAAAGGACAGGGATGAGAAGAAAGTCTTATATAGCGGTAGAGAATCGAGAGTTTGCCGGATGCTGCGACGATACCTCCCTCGGTTGGGATAAAGATGTAAATCTCCTGTAAGCGGCGGAGAAGTACGAGGACGGGAGCGGGCGCGCTATTAATTCATGCATGCATTGTTACGTGTCAAGGCTTGAGCGGTGTATCTGTCGGCAGATCGTCGTGACGAGATAAAACCGAGGCGAAAACCTCGCCTCCTCGCGATCGGCAGCCTCCTCCTTCAACGTGGCTTGCACCACCGCGGAAAGACACCTCCGCACCGGCCAAGATTAATCGGCCACGTCCGCTGGACGTCCTGATAATTCCTTTAAACGACACGCCACTGCGCCAGCCTGCCTCGCTCCGGCACCCTGCTATCCCTGACACTCGATATCCACCAGCCCGCTAATTATTTCGTTGCCCGTTCGCCTTGATCGATGGCCTTTCGGCTCGTATTAGTCACTGGTCAAAAGTACAATTACACCCTTGCCCAGTCGACTAACTCCACTCATTATGTTCCAATCTTCCGAGATTTCATTTGCGACTTCTTCGTGAATCAATTACTATCGAATTCTATTTATTAAGTGGTAATTAAAGGGTCTCGGGAGTATCAATGATATTCAAGCCATTAAGATGATATTTATAATGGATGTGGTTTAAATAAATTTGAGATAATGTTTTTTTTAATAATTACATTTTATTAGAAATATGGAAGGTTGTATAATAAACATTGGTATAGAATATCGAAAGAAAGCCGTGGCTCTCATTACGATGGAGCAGTGAGGATAGAGTAAGGGCAGCGATTTGTCGCGTAATGCGCGATATCAACGATCTCGAGGTCGCGATCGCCGTGACCGGCGCGTCAGACACGCGGTAACACGTGTCTGGCTTCCAATGAGAATTTAATTGCCCGGGCTTTCATTCGCCTACTACTGAAGCAAGCCTCTCCTCTACGGGGCCCCTCTCATTTGCATCGAGAGAGAGCATGACCATATCGGGACGCTTCTATATTACTCTCTGCACCCTGTTTCCTCTTCTTCGTCGTCTTCTTCTTGCTCTTCGTGGCGCGCGCGCTCGCGCGCACTCTCTCACCCGTAGAAACTCGATTTGTAGCTCTGCTCACCGAACGAAATCCCATTTACTTGTACCGACAGCAGCCGGTGCCTGCCTTCCAGATGGCTAAGGGCTTTCGTGGTCCCCGATTGTTCACCGCACGTGATTCGTTGTCATTCGACTGTCTCTCAGCTCTTTTTTTTTTGTTCCTTTCAACGCGACCTTTATCCTCTTTATTCATTATATACCGGTTTGCAATTACTCGGCTTGAGTTAGTTGATCCAAGCGATCGCACTTCATCTCTCGCGACTCTAGCGCCATTAGCCTGGACCACGCTTCGAGGAAAGATCTTGTGGGATTACATTCACCAGGATCCAACGGCCCTATTGTACACTGGGAGAGCTTGCAACCAACGGTGATTCTTATTGTCGCGACGATGTTTATGCATGAGAGCGGCATAAGAGAGTGGCGAGACGCGTTGACACGTACAAATGGCAATCGATGGTATATCGATGAAGAGCTCCTCCCGCTAATTGGTCCGCGGTACGTAATTACGTCTTCCTGGTGGAGCTACCAAAGGAACGGTTAATCTTTTCCCGATCGTTGGAAGAAGAATTTCGTGGGTGCTGGAGCGATTAGGTTCACTCGCATTCCAAAGATATCTCTTCACAACATCCTGAGTTTACCTCAGCTTTTCTAATCACATCTTGACCGAGCGAGCCCCAAGAATCGGATAGGAGTTTGGGTGCCAGGTATGTGTGGGTCAAAGGAGGACGGTTAAGATTCCCAGAGTTATTAGCTAGCCTTTGCCACTTAACCTTTTTTCGGGCCCCTTTCCTGGCCGAAAAGACGCGTAGTCCGAGTTGGTCGGTTGAACGTTTCCTTGTCCTTTGGTAAATAGACAGGCCAACCGCTCTTGGACGGACGGGCGACGAGGCTCGAGGGTTCATTAGCGAGGTATATCTCCGAGGCCGGCATTCCATGCCCGTCGACCTTTGGACCCTTCCGCGGGTCAGTGCAAGCTCTCCGCCAGTCGTCGGGCCAACTTTTCTACCGGGTGAGAACACAAAAATCCCCTTAGCCCCTACACGACTTTCCAGAGCGACGTCCTACGACCGCCTACACCCAACCATCTTTAAGTCCCAACCGCGCACCACTCTAACGAAGGCGTCCGACAACAATTTTGCATGGGTCTCGTTAACAAGCTATCTGAATTCCACCACGACCATACTTCTCCAACTCTCTCACAATTTTTTCCTCACTATTAACGACTTCGGTAACATCTATTCAAGTTTTCAAAGTCGCACACCGATACTTTTTAATCTGTTCACTTTAATCTCACCGGCGATTTCGTCACCACTTCCGCATAACGCAGTCCGAGTTAAGGCAGTATAAAGTCAATTACGCTGGTGGCCGGGTATATCAGCCGGTCACGAGGGAACGTCTTCGAATTTCGCACCGATCCACCGCTCTTAACGACCTCGGCGCGATACGATAAGTCGCTAATTTACGTTTGCCGGCGCTACCGTGGGTGGCCCATCGGCACACCAGTGTCTCTGTCTCTCTACTTCCATACTGCTCTCGACTATATTGTATCCTTTCCACCCCCAAGCAAGCACTGCTCGATACCGCCGCGACATGCTCGCGATTAATTAGCCGGGCTACGATATCGCCGGCTCAAACAGTAATCACCTCAGGATCGGTCACGCTTTCCTCGATGACCACGACCTCTTCCGATTGGCCCGTGCGATCATCCCCATTGATCGCACTCTTGGCTACATTCCGATCTCTCGTAACCTCCTTACGTCCATCTCGCACGCTACGATACCGCCTCCTATTGTACATACACGTGCACCTTCTGCATCGGATAGAATGGCATTGTCCGACAGTATTGTTTCGCCCCACTCCACTGACTAATATAACGGTGAGATCGTGGCTTGTTCCAACGGATAACTCGACCATATCAACCCTTTCGCCATTTTATACACTGATTTGAATTGTTTCAACATTGATTTGTAAGATTCGTTAGTGAATTTATTTTAGTTTTGTTTTAATTGTATCTTGTTTATAGTTTTTAATATTGGATAGTAAAGTGGGTTTATCAGCTGATAAGCATTGCTTCTACAGAGGTAAGACGTGGTCCATTAGTCAAGAAATGAGCGGAAGGTGTATTCTACGCTTAGGGCAAGAAACGGAATGGTTAACGTGCTCTCTTAACGGAGCAGCAATATATTACCGCTGTAATTACTGTTAAACCAGCATCAATTACGATCGCACTGGACTCTGCTCGAGGATCTCCAATAGTAGTGTCCCAGTGAAATGGAGGCTGCGAGGAGAGTCAGTCTGGAGCGTCCGTGACCGTCGGAAGTCATCGAGGGTCACATAACCGTTTCTTGATGACACTCGCTGAGTAATACATCACTCGAAATGATGTTCGCTGACGACCAGAAGGGCCTTGAGTTCTCTTTTCTTATGCGCTTACCATCTTCGTTCGACTTATACCACTGATTTTGTGCTACCCAATGTCATCGGTCACACTTCATAGGTTTACTGCTCTTGCATAATTCGATGTGTTCGATGTCAGTATGTTAGACTCCCAAAGCGTCACTCCATCAGCTGTGATGATTATTGATATACCAGCTTAGAGGCGGAACCGTGAGTGAATGGGTTCGTGGCGCGCGTCCATCCGTTGGCGAACAATGCTGCCTAATTGCTCGTTTGCTAATTGCACGACTTTGTGCCTCGGCTTGACCCCTGACTCGACCCACGGTAAATCTTAAGAAGTAGTCTTGCATTTCTGCATACCTCAGTCTCGGCACACCTGTGCAATATTCAGGATTTAATTAACGTAACTTATTATTTCCGAAGTTCGAGAGTGCTCCTGCAGGGGCCTTGCATATTGCGAAGGTAGTTACTATTAGGTAGAATGGCGAAGAGAGAGAGAGAGAGAGAAGGCAAGGTCTCGGCGAGATGATAGTGAGCGCGTTTTGCTGGCGGCACGCATCGGTCACACCGCAGGTGACTCGTCGCGGTCTGTTTCTGACCTCTCCTCGACCCACGTACCTGACTTCCAACTCGTCCTTCTTCGCCGAGAGAGTTCTCCGCCTCCTCATCTGCCGAGCTCAACGTACCTCTCCTACATTTCCCATTCTCCCTCGGCACTCCGATGGAAGAGGATCGATGGCGCTAATCGCCTCTGCTGTCCTACAACTCCCTTCCTATTTATGTTACTTTCTGCACCGAGTAACAACGAAATTCCATTGAATATCACCGTTCTTCATTCGTCAAATATCCAAGAAACAATAGAATATTTTTCATTATTTTAATCCAAGATATTCAACCTCATCTTTCGCTTTCTCGTGCAAGTCCAGCATGAAAGGCGAGAGAATCTCCTCGCGCTAATCGCTTCCCGCACACGAGACAGCGAGGACACGCGCGCGCGCTCTCCACTCTTTGTTTGTCATTCGCTTGGCAACTCGCTGGCACGTCCAGTCTTACGTCTATACACATGCAGAGAGCCGAGATCGTTGTAAAAGGAGAGAGCCCGGGACGAGGACACGGACTCACCAAGCGCTGCGAGGTGTATCACTCGCAATGCTGGAAACTTTCCAGTATATGCGCACTATTCCAACTTACCATCGACACGTATGTAGGTGGTTTATTAATCGACTTAGATACATATCTAATCGGTTGCATCGGTAACACCAAGCGATTACGAACCTCGCTCTATGCACTTGGCCTTTCGGATCACCGAGCGATCTATCGATCTCCCTCGGTGATCTTAAGTACATCGATCACCTGTTATTCCCCTTACATTAGCGTTGCGTAATCATCCATTTGAAATAATATCACATTTAGCTCATAACGTCGTTCTGCACTGTCCCCCTTCATAATAGAGTCGATTTAATCGCTTTCGAGAGAATGTCTGTCTATAAATCTTGTTCTACTTAAAAACTATGATCTACCATGTACCAATGTAATACAACTAGTGTGAATTCAAGGGAATTCAAGGGAGTTTTTTTTTCTCGATGTTTCTTATGAAGCGTATACAGTGTATGTAGATCCGGAGATTTATTCATAGCTTGTGCCTCCTCTTGGTTCCTATCGTCGATCTTCATCCGGTGAGAGTGACACGCGAGTCACGCCCTGCGAGTCCTGGACACCTACGATCCTTATTCACGCCCGTTTCTTCCTCGGCGGGGCATTAAGGATTAGGTGGCCGTATCCTTTCTCTAGTCGGCGCAACACCTACGTGCCCGCATTGGAACGAAGTGCACACTCCCGCGGAGGACGTCGCTGACGAGCTGCTCACAGAGAGACGAGAGACACAGTGAGGACGACCGAGGAGAGGTGGTTGAGGAGGAATGACCCCAGGGATCGCATTGTAAGCGCGTATACGCCGAGGGTAACATATGCGTGATGGCTTACCAGAGCTACGTCACGCAGGAACGCATCCTTCTCTTCTTCTGTACCGCAGCATCTCTTTTTCGTTGTCTCTGCAACTTTCGAGCGCGAGCAAGCGAGCAAGTGAGCGAGCGACCCCCTTTGCCTGCCGTGTTGCGCACGGGTGCAAGAGGTCACCGTACGCTACCTGCCACCGCAGGAACCAACGGGAACCATGGCGAGATGTCCTCTACCTGACTCCCGAGTACCATTGTACCGAGCCAGTCCTACCGATCCTCTCGCAGTATTTATTTAGGACTCCGGCCACTCGCTCAAAAAGGATCCCGTGAGGATCGAGCGTAAGATTGACGAACACCCTGTAGCTTTAATGAAGATTATTAAAACCTGTCGCGTTGCCCTTGTTGTACTCTCTCAGAGTCTCGCAAATGGTGTATTCCGCTGGTTCAAGCTTCTCTCGACGGTCATACCGTTACGAGTCGAGAAGTCGTAATTATAGTCACTGTTAAACATCTATCAGGACACATCTGCGCCAAGCGGTTTCCTCTCGCAGGAAAGTGGGTATCTCAGAATCGAGAGACAATAGATTCTCCGCGGGAAAAGGATGCGATCCTTTCAAGGCACGAGAGCGAGCGAGTACCGGGCGATTAAATAGAAATTAAGCAAAAGGAAGTGCTTAATGGAATTTCATCATGGAGTGTCGCCGCGTGTCCCTGAATGTGTCGGTCACTGTCGCCGTCATTTTCGGCGAGTGCCCGTGAACGATGTCCCAAGAAGGGTACGCGCGCGTACACTTACTTACATAGTCGGTCTGTTGAGAAAGGTGCACAGTGGGAGGGCGCAAAAAGCAGCTCAAAAGAACGACTGTACCTAGGCTAGCGAGAGACGCACGATTCACAATGGAAGTTCATTAATTACACAAAGGTGTCGACTGCCAACGGGGAGAGTACTGTACACCGGCTGAGAAAGACAGAAAGAGAGAAAGACAGAGCCATTTCTGCCGCGTCGCTAATAAACAACGCGCCAGCATGATTTATAATGCAGACACTTTTGTAGATTTTTGCCGGCCGATAGTTTCGCATCTTTCGCCGGAGAATCCTCGTCCCCTCTTATCTCCATCGTATACGCGCGCGCGCGCGCTCAGCTATTAAACTCACCCAGGGAAAAATAGGAAACAATAGTGATGTAATGCGCTTATCGACTCATTAACGAGGAATCTTCCTTGGCGCACTGTCCGGCTTTATCATCGATCATTATGCAACTGCTTTAAGCAACTACAGCTTAGTGGGACCTTTGCATACACACACTGTTATAGAGAAGTAGCCGCTGGCATATTCGTTGGAAGGCTCATCGGCAATCATTGCGAATTCATTTATTCGAAATTATCATACCAATTGCCGATGAATAACGTTGCATTGTTACCTCTTTAGTTGTCGGTCGTCCTAGTTCGGCCCGGCTTGATAATTGCTTGCTCGTCACGCGCTGCCACCATTGTGTACGTATCAGAGTAGGTATGAAACAGCTGATACGAGCATTCCCCGCACGAGCAAGGTTACACACCTCGAAGGGGACATAGGACGTGCTGACCCAATCGATGACTTACTTAGCCATCACAGAATGTCCAATCGGAGTAGAAACATAATTACACTTCTATATGTATCATTATATTTCTATTACTTTCATTATTGCTCCAATAATTACCACAATAAAATATACTATCAATTTCTTTGGCATCGACAAGAAATTCTTGCAAGGATACTAATGCCTGAGATGGAACTTCCATTGAGCCACTCAGGAACTAAAGAGTCCATAGTATGGCACTCTAGGCACTCTAATTACAAAGTAGGTGCTCGCTTTCATATTTCTGCGTGAGTCGAAGGAAGGAGCGCGGGTGGGTGTGTGTGCGGTTGTTGCGATCCTTCACGCGCTTCCCCGGGCGAACGGGGGACCCAGCGAATGACGAACGAGCGGTGGTTGGGCGCTGCTCACACACGCGCGCAGCCACACCGGCACTTCTGCATTATGCATTAGTCATGATTACAAAGTAAGTGGCGCGCTCGTGGCGCGTCTATAGTAATAACGCCGTATTTGCGGTGCTTATGATTTTCCACTTGAAACGGGCATAACCCGAGCTTTAATAGCGGAGACTTGCTTCCCTTTCCTTGCTGGTATATCCGCCGCCTTTCTGGGCGTACACATATGTATGTATATGCACGGTGTAACTTATGGCAGATTTACAGCATCGCCGGTGTCGGATCCACCGCAGCGGAATAGTCGCTCTCACTGACGTCGCTGATCGTGTTAACTCCGTGACACTAATCTCTTGGACCGGTGAGTCCACCCTTCTTTCATCTGGACACCACCACTCCCGCTTTAGATCCTCCTCCTCCTCTTCGTCGATCCGCTTGAAACACGCTGTATGCGAGCGCGTATATGTATACCCGGCCTTTAAAGGTCGTTACGCTCGGCAATTATTGTCGCCTCTAGTCCGAACGGCCTTAACGCTTGAAGTAAGCTTCGCTGGCCAATTAATACACCTGGAAACGTTGGATTTGCCTGTATTAGTCTCCCCGCGTCTCCTAATGTCTCACCCCGCTGCTAATGACTTCGCCTGGAGAAGCCGCCAGCATCTGTTCACGCCGAGTTACGGATGCGAGAGAAGCGTTCGTACAGTACGCTTTTGTCATCTTTGCCAGGCGAGAACATCGTTGGTTAATTATAAGATTATGTCTTAATCGAATGAGAGTCCCGGTTCGAATCGTTTGGGTAGGTGGATTTGTCAGTGGTTAATTAGACGGCGCGCTCTTTTAGTAGTTATTCCGTGATCGGTAAACCGCGCCTGGGGAATTGGGAAGTGATTACGTGGATACTGGTTCGGTGTAATTAGCTTGAGTGGTTGCCGGAGTATTATATATTGGCTACGGTAGCTGTGATTTGTTTGATCAAGCTCTACCACTTTCCCAGTGCATGACCGACTGTAGTACGGTTCTTATCGATAGCGCGAACTAACCCCGTGACTTTCTAACACCGGCTGACGCATTTCCTCTTACTTTCTCGCTTAATTCGGATCGCGCGACCTTTCGAGGACGTTTCGGGCCGCGGTAATTGCTCGCTCGTAGCCAGGAGTACGCTCGTTCACCTGGTAATAAAACGTAGCGGTATAGTTGACCCGAGCAGCCAGTGCGCTTCGATCACTAACACCTCGCTGCCACCTATCTCATCTCACCAAGATACTTTTCCTAAGACAACCAAGTAAAATCACCAGGCTTATTTTTACATCATTGCCAGATGTAGCACGCAAGACAATATTCAAATGTCAGAGAGAAAATTGATCGTGATTGTGGTATTGTAATAACACGCGGTTTGATCGCGCGCGCTAGAGTTACTCGATTGGCGAGTGTATGTGTGTACGCTTGGGACTCCGGATGCGGATGCTCGTGCATCGGGAATAGAAGGTGTACAATGCCGCGTGTCTAGCAATTAAAATGCTCTCGCAATCGGATGGCGTTAATAACTATGGTTTCAGGTACCAAACGACCCGCCTGCTGAAAGCAATGATAGACTTGGATAATCGCGCGATGTTTTTCCTTCGATAGTTGGGTGTTTCTTGTATCATTTTGCGCGGTTACGATGATTCAGAATCACCCATACGTTTTGTTTAGTTGAGAAACATGGGAATATCCTGTTAAAGGTTAGTTCGATTAAAGCCTTGGTATATAACATGAGATTTGTGCATTACGGAAAGGAAGTGGCAAGCGGAAGCCTTAATCGATAGCTGTACAAGGGGAATGGAAATCTCGACATGGGTGTGGTTTGCCTCTCTAGATCAGCCAGCGGCGCTGTGCCATTTCCGACAGTCATCTACCTAGATCGGGGGCGTTCATATAAAACGATACGCACACGCATTGAATATTAAAAGATGCAAATGATAGTAATGAATTTCTCGCGACTTAATTGTTTGTTGGTCTCAGCACATGTCGTTTATTGAGGCTCGTTTAAATTTACGAGCTATACGAGACACGCAATGCACTACTGCGGTTAGACAGTTAATACCACTTTTTGTTATTACATTTATCGAGTTGCGATAATCGAGTATTTCGACAGAATATATATCTCGGTTATTCATAGCTCGAAAGATACTTTTTAAAAATATGTTATTCGAATCGGATGGAAAAAAGAATAATTCTCTTTGGTGAAGAATGCTAAGCTAACGACGACAGGTCATCACCTTGACGGATAGTCAATTGTGATTTTTTGACTAAATGAACACCGAGTTGCGCGGAAGTCTAGCATGTATGCGGTTTCGTCGTAGGAAGCTCTTAAGATGAGAATAATTAACGGCGAGCCCGTAGAAGCTGTATGTCGTCTTTATTCTTGTCGCGCGCCACTCTATTCTTGACCTTCGGGGTCAATTCGTTTTAGCTGCGGTCCCGCAGGATAATTTATATCCGGCACCTATCATTACGAGTTCCTGCTGTCCTCCCTCGTCCTCCGAGTCGTTCGTCCAAGGTCCTTTGGATTTTCCTTAAGAATTATTGCAACGACATTTCTCTCCCTTTTACTTTAACACAAGGGAGTTGTTCAGTGTTTGTGCATTGTGTACTGTAAAACCTCGTGTTTAAATGTCAAAGTAAAGAACACTAAAGAGAACGCAAAAATCTAAACTTTGTTTACCCGAATTTCTTCGAACACGGTGAAAGATACTTCGAGCTCGTATTTAGTAACCAATGTTCTATTGGCATCGTCAAGTCTTGGCAAACACAGAAAGAGAGTCATCTATTTGCTTTTCACGATATTCGACTGGTAGTTTTCGAAGAGAAGGCTGGATTAATTTTTCCACACGCTTCTGGTAATAATGGAAGAGAAACGGAGGTATTCCGAGCGATCTGCAAACAATAGATTCCTGCTTCAGGAGTTAGTGGATTCGAAGTTACGATATTTGTCGTACGTGACGCAGACACGCTACCGCACTCGTAAAAGTTCTGTGGTCAGCGCTTCCCTGCGGATAGTAGTACGTGAGATGGTATAATGGGGAAGCGCAGACCGAGGAAGGCTTAACTGCGTTTCTCGGACACCTTCAAATTGAAAATCTGTCGTGCTACGATCATATTTACGACTCGTTGGAAAGATCACAGTGTGCGATTGTCGACTCCTATCCGGCTGGTACTCCGGACTCTTCATTAACTTTTAATTCTCTTTAATAGATAGCTTTATCGCTCACCGCCGAATGTAAAACTTTCATCCAGTATAGTTTATGATCTTTTTTCGCACGGTGGCTGTCGTCGTCGCGTGAAATAGTGTCTAATGGAATTTTTATGGGGCGTCGCAACCATTTCCCCCTCCCTTCCCACGGTGGTAATGAAGACGTGTGCGGTAGTGGCTGTCGCGCTAGTAACTTTTATGACTCTCCCTATCTGCTTTTCCTCTAAACGCCACCAGCCGCCTCTTCCCGATTCCCGGAAAGGCTCTTTCGAATCGCAGTGATATAACGACAGCCATAGTCACAATTCACCTCTCCCGACTTTCATCAGTGTTTATCGCACGTCATAAAATCCAGTATGCCGCGCGGCTATCTTTCTTTATGGATGACTTTGAGTTACGGTCGGAAATCGAGCGGCCAGGGCTGAAAAGTTCGGCTACTTCTAATCGCGATTTCGGAATTACGGCTCGTAAATACTTTTACGATTTCTTGTCACATCTGTATTATTGATTGGCCATTTCGCCGATCGGAATTGCAATATTATTCCCTGGTGATAGCGTTGGCCGAGATATATACAGTTACTTCATTAATGACAGAGATCATCATTGTCAATCAGAAATGAGGAAAGTGAAGTAGTGCAATGGTAGATGGATTGGATAGGCGGCGGGACGAATTCGAGGCCGCAAACGGGTTACTGGCTCCGAAGAATCCGGGCCGTTTAACGATGACAAGAATTTACCGGCTATACATTTGGTATGTACCTGCTGGGCAGTGACCGATCCGATTTGTAGTGGCTCCTTGCGTTGGTCGACTTTTTTCCTCGGAGGAACTTGGTCTCGCCGCGTGGAGTCTTACGGTCAAGCTAGATAGGCGCCCGCGATCGAACAGGTAGATAATGATGCTGCGAGACAGGTCCACTTACTGGACGTAAATCTTCTTAGGGGCTTCGGTATAGATTCGCTCTACTTGGAGAACTCATCCTGGTGTCATTCGACTATGACATCTCTTAAGATCTGACATTGAAACTAGCGTGACTCAGAAACCTGACACCTTTCTATATTCCCGCTTAAACGACTCTCTTTTTTTCACTACCACTGTTTTTTTTGTTTATTTTGATCCACCTTGTATACTTCAGCTTCTCTCGCGCGTGTACATTTCTTCGTGCTGCTTGTTGAGATCGCTCGGCGAATGGACTCGCATTTAATTTGACCGGTAAAGCATCGCCCGGAGCGTCTCGTTCCGCGATGTGCCGGCGGCGATCTTTTCGACTCGCAGCGTATTTCATCGAAATTCCTGGCGCCGAAAGACAGCAGTTTACACGCGGCCAACGTTGAGAAGGCTTTACGAGGTAGCCCAGACTACAGACACGTTTCGAAACGAGTCACCGCCATCGAGAGTGCCGCGCCATGGGAAAACATACGCTCTGGAGCACCGATTTATTATCCTCGTTGGTGATGATGCGCCAAAATACGAGCCTGGCTTTCGGTGTGCTCTCGATTTATTACCGTAAGATCTCACCCGGGGATTTATCATCTGGAAGTTAATACCGGTATTCACGGGATATTCTCGGGCGTAAACTGTCCGGGAATTTTCCGGCGAATCATAAAAAACGGGTTGTATTTATAAAATCTTATGGTAGTAGAAGGATTGAAGTAAATTCAGAATGGATAGTTCAAATAAATGATTCTAGAATTGGTTGGAAAAGAGTTTAGCAGTAGTGTCAAGTATAGGTTTTGTCATGTTGCAGGTGAGGTGTCAGGTGAGAACGTGTCCGGCGGCAGTGGTCCACGAGGTGGTGACCGTGGCGAAGCAGCTGATTTAGGCACTCGTACGGAAAATAACGACGGGACCACCCTGGCAGCGAACACAGCCGTCGACGCCAGGGGTGGCAGCCCTCAGGGCGCCCACCTATCCGGTGCGGCCACCCCCAGGCCTCCCAGGGGTAGAAGGCGCCAAAATCAGAATGGTCTCGACACTGCTCAAGTAAGTTCGTGTGCGTGCCTTTCATTGCATCGTTTCTTCTACTTTTTTACGAGGTTATATATCGTTTTGATCTCCTCTCCTGTTAGTACAATTCGATTCTTCTCATTCGGACGCTTAGGGTTTTATCTGAAAATCGTGTCACTCCAGCAGTACTTGAAACCAGACACAAGCACCGACTATTTGCTCTTCCAGTAAGAAAGTTGGTATACGCGAAGGCAAATAGCTTGGAGATAGACAAAAATTTCCGGAGAGTCTTCTCGTACAACCTGGAGTGTTTAGTCACCCTGGGTGCCACTTGGCTACACGTGCGACGAGTTGGAGGGCTTCCTCGAAGGAGAATCTCTTTGGTATCAGGTAGTAGTCAGGTTGAGTTCTCACTGGTGGCTCGTGGACCGTTCGAATCGACCCGGAGCAGGAGTCCGCGATGTCGATGTCAACCAAAGCAGCACTGTCATTCCCCCGCTGACATTCACGTATCCGCCAGACGCTTCTGTAAAGGTCGCACAGGAAAGAGTCGCTCTCGAGTTCGATAGCTGAGTTCGGTGGCTTGGTCGAACGTGCTACGAAAGTCGATGGTCATCGTCGGAAAGAATAGCCAGCGAATGATACATGAGAATTCGTTCTACTCAGCTACTATCTATCGTCATAGAATGGAGACTTTGCTCCGGAGACAGCGGTAGAAATCGATCGAGTCATAATGACCTTTTGATCTGTGCCCGGCTTGTCCGCTACCTTTTTTTCTGGCTCCGGACACCGTGGCATCTTTGACTCTCCAAGTATTGCGACAGAGAGAGAGAGAGAGAGAGAGACCCACCAATGGAATAAGAGGTCGTGTAACTCAGGCTTATCGCGACCAAATCGTACAGCCAACATTTTCCGATCATTTCTCGTCGAATTTATTGCATCGATTCACGACAGCCATTAATTTACTTGGGTAGTAATAGGTCTGTCGAGATGTAACTGCTTGCTTGGCCGAAAGTTAGTGATTTCGCCAGATGGGGCGGTGACCATAGGCTATCGGAAGCATGCAGAGAGAAGATCGTGTCTAAGCCGCGAGAGTTGGAGCGGTCCCCTGTCAGGAAGAGGTCTCGGGGCGAGAAAGAGATTTACCGTGGTCTGCTGGCACCGCTCCTCGGACTCCTCGGGTACCCTATTCTACGCCAATCGAGTCTCGTTCTTCTTAGTGTCACGGCGCGCTGCTGCTCTCCCTGCACAACCGAAGAGGAGTCAACTCTTACGCCACGCGTTCCCTTCATTACCATATCTCAGATGCAATCTGTTCCCGGGAATTAATGCACCGAGATATTTCCTGCCCCGGTACCTCCCAGCTTCCCTAAGTGAAACCGGCGTCCTTAGTTTCCTTAGGCGACGTTTACAATGACCAAGGTCGTCTATTGGACTTCGACCTTCTTACACTCGAGGAGATACCAACATCGCTATTTATTCTTAATCGATTCTTAACTATCATTGCACAGATTTGCTAGAGATCGTATATTGTCACTGTTTCAGGTCAAAACGGAACGACTCACGCCGGACAATAACTCGACGTCGTCGAGGAGCGTGACGCCGTCGTCGTCGAGCCACCCCGGTACACCTCCCAATGCTACCCCTTTGGGTGGACCAGAGGGACCACCGGCACCTCATCATCTCAAGCATATGGAACAGATGATGGGACGGAATTATAGCGATTTCATGAGGAGTCTCGCTGCCAAATACAACAACGCCAATCCGAACGAGTGAGTCACCCTTTATAGAATCAACCTCATTAAGGTCTTCGAACTCGAGACATCGTAATAAAAGTCACGTTATTCAAACATAGCTTCAACGTTCGAATTCGGCATCGTAACTGGTAAAGTGCTTGGACCTTTAAAGCGAGAACGAACAAGGAGCCAAAGCAAAGACGGGAAAACATTTACCAACGTGTTACGCGTCTTAAAATATTGATATTCGATTTGAAGAGAGTACTCTTCGGACTATCGGAGACGCGCTCGCGCGCGTTACTGTCATGCGAAACCGGTCGGTAGTTGTTGGGTTGGCAGTTAGGTAGGCAGACTTTCGAGCGTGTAGAGAGACCTCGTGGCAGTGAGCTCGGGACAGGTCGAGCAGAGGGTACTTAACCGATCAGTCAAGTATCGGGCATAGGTTCACGCGGCGCCGCTGACTCCGGCTGCCCCCGCGATGCTTGCGATCTGTGGCATTTCGAGCTGAGAGAGAAAGTTACTCGTTTGTCGTTCCAATTCGCCCGAGAGACGTATTCCGCATCCCGCGTCCCACGTACTACTGCACTCGGGATGCAGCTGCCCCGGCGAGATTAGAATGCGGCAAAAAGCCAGGAATTCATGGCAATTCCGAAGAGACGCTTTCGTACTTACTTCCGCCCGATCAAACCCGTCCTCATTCGTTCTTTCGCTTTTCTCGAATGATTTAAACTGTCCATTAATCCGAGAAGTAAATAATAGGTTTACGAGATAATTAAGATATATCGAATTCTCTGTCGGTAGATGGTTAAATCAATTAAATATCTTTCTTTTGATTTTATACGAATTATATAAGGATAAATAATGAAATAATTATATCTATAAGGCATGATGTAGACCTATCGAGATTAATCGCTTTCAGCTACTTCAGTTCTCCGAGGAACGGTTACCCTCCTGGTTTGGATCCAAGGTTTCCAGCCTTCAAGACCGCAGCCACGCCATTCGTAGGTCTTATGGCACCTTTGGGTGCGCCCCAGCCCCCCACCGTTCCCACAACCTCGCCACTCTCCACTAAAGACCCTAAAGAACAGAAGCAGGATAGTCTTTTTGGTAACCCTGTGTTTCCCCCTATGCTCGACATGTCGTCGACCCAGGCACTATTGCACATGGTGCGAACCGCCAATGCAGCACAGAACGCGGCCGAATTGGAAACCTATCTGAAAGGTAAGCATCCCTTATTACCTCGATTTTTCATTAATTGTCACTTTATCGCTTAATTAGTGCTTAATCTCTAATCGCAAGGAATAAGGAAAAGAAAAGAAAGAGATCGAAATAAAGAGATGTGTTTGGTCAATTATATTTGCAGGTGCAAATAAGAGAGACGCGGGCGTAACGAGTCCGTTGGATCTTTCGAGTCCCGGTGGTTTCGTACCACGGAAAAGGCAAAGAACGGAGACGAGAAGATCGGGCAGTGTATCTCCTAAGCCGAAACCTACCCCTCGACCGACCACCCCTCCTCCAGTCAGGTGTCCATCGCTCTGTGGTCATATGCCGTGCGGTGACGGACAAGCAGTGAATCGATGGACCATCGAGGACGTCGTGAATTACGTCTCGTCGATCGACATCTGCGCCGAGTATGCACAGGTCAGTGACTTCTATTTTACAGCTCTTTTTCTCTGTTCCACTTATATATATTTCCTCATATCTTATTCGCTATTTCCACCTTCGTTTCCCTATTTTTCCCCCCCCGTTGTCCAGTTTGAATATATTAGAGCGTGAAATCGACGCTAAATTTTATCACAAGACTAATTGATCCGGAATCGTGTGTGTACTAGTTTTAATTGCTTTTGAAAGTCGTTCCTGGTAATGAGGCGTATCGGGATCCATCGTGCACAGACTCGCGCGCGCGCGCGAGCAATATCTTTAGAAACGCTCAACCTTTTCTCAAGTTGGCCGCGCGAGTGGAGCAACAAGGAGGTCTAGGAAGCTCTGAATGACCTAACATCAGTCAATCCAGACAGTCGGGCATCAGTAAAGAGACGGTATGTGCCGGTTAGGAGAGTTCTATAATGACCCCTTGAAGCTAGAATCGACCCTGCACCCCGCTCTAACCCGCGTGTCCACACTTTCTCCCCCTTTTTCCTAGTCTACCTTGTTAGGCGTCTCTCTCTCTCTCTTTCTCCTCCTCCTTATCTCGCCCTCCGGCAAACTATTCTCCCGCGAAACGTGATGCTATTCCTGGCGCGGTGCTGCAATCGTTTCCTGCATTTTCACCGGTCAAAATGTTGAATTGATTCGTTGGGAATTTTACTTGAATTTTAGAATCACTAAGATTATAGAATATTGGATTGATTATATAGTTGACTTTTCGACAGTTTATCTTAACAGTTAACATATTTCTTCATCGAATTATCGATAGAGTCACAACTACTCGAGTATAGTGGTCGCGTCGGAAGTCTCAATTGCATAGAAGACGCCGGAGAACTCGGATCTGTTTGCTCAGATCTTGTGTTTACTGAGAAAAACGAGGTACTTAGTAAGCGGAAGGACATTTCCAGCTTGAGATCGCTGTGAAGGCTCTTTCCAACCAGGCTTTATTTACTCGGTACAGCTTTCCAGATAGCAGGGTTTCGTTTTTCCTCGTCGGTCGGTCTTTGACGTGTCTGATACTTGAAAAACATGACACAAAAAGTCATTAAAAAAGTAAAAAAGCATCAAGTATCTCTTTGCAGATCAATTGTATCGTATTGATTATAAAATTTGTGTGTCTATGTGTGCTCGTCTTTTTCGTAATTTGAATGCAAAGACGACCCCTGATTTCCGTATTTTTTCATACTTGGAACGTGCGAGGACTATCGCGAGGCTTCGTGGCCAACACTGGTCCTCGAAACGTCAGACTGTCAGGACAGCGGATTTGTACGCGGGCGAACAGCGCGTCATGCATATTCATGACTCTCGAGGGCAGTCAAGAAACGCGCGCGTTGCCAGAAGAGGGCGAGTCCTCGAGCTTTTCGATCGGCCGTTCATCCGATTCGAGAATGACTGATTCAAGGACTCTTCTCTTTCGAACCTTTTAAATTGTTCTCTCTCTTCTTACAATTTAAAAGACTCGCATCTTCCTGGCGCCACAATTACAATTTTCATTACACTTTCTCTCGTAATCGTTGATTCATTATCTTCTCGAAAGATTGGGAAATGTTAAGGATGGTGTTCATTGAATACCAAGATCATTTTACTCGCAACAGTGACACAGAGCGAGAAACTCGGGTATACGAATGTTACACACAAGGAATACTGGAACGTCGTGCTTGGCTATCAGGCCGTGTAAATCTCGATCGATTTGGCCGACTGGAAATGTCTCGTGAGCAGTTCGTCCGTCGAGTTTACCGATGAGATCTTCTACTCGAACTACTGCTGCCATGCCAAGAGGACAACGAGATGCGAGCATGTGTGTATGTGTGTTGTTGCCCGGAGTTACTTTCATCGGAGCCTTTTAAATTAGACGTGAAATTAATTCGTGATTGACGAGATAGGAGCATCCCATCCTCGTGACGGATCCGAGATCCGAGGAGAGCACGAGCGATGCGATTTAGAGGCTTTCCTTGTTCGTAAATAGCAAGCTGGGACACGGATTCGCGAGATTATCTTATAAAGGGTACCGCGCGCGCGCTCTCTGTACCTCTGATCAACGGTGAGAGTCTGATTCTTCGGTAGATCCCTAGCGAATTATAGCATCGATCCTTATCGGAATCAGGAATAGTGTGCCGGGGAACGTAGATGCGCTCACTTTCCTTCAGGGATCCACGAGAAGCGAGAAGCTATCGTCGGGAAAATGTAAATAATTACTGTAAACTCTGCGTACCTAATTACCGCCGGTGCCTTTGGCAGTAGCGATTTATCGTCCCAAGTAGAGATACCGATTCAATTTAGATCCCTTAACCCCCGGTTGGCATGGTGCTCTCCCTCGTTACACTTTCGCCGGTCACGAGTCGCGCGCTAGATTTATTAAGAGAATCTCTGCAAAATTTTATCCAACATATTTTCCATGAACCTATGGTTATACGAGGAAATGGGTAGAGTTGAAGTTAAGTTCTTTGGTGGTCTTCGGGTGCAAAAGTCTGCCAGTGGAAGTAGTGCGCCTATGAATTTGGCACGGGCTGATTACCGTGAAAGGTGGCTGGGATGATACTCGACGGTTCTCGAATATTATCGCCTATTAATGATTAATTGAGCGGTAGAACTAGCGTGAAGCCAGAGAGGGATACGTGTGTGAAGGTGCTACACGTTAAGTGCGCTCGAATGAGGGACGAGGGATCGCGTCGGGTCAGATCATGCTCTGCACCGAATCGTTAGAAAGTTCGCTCCGTTTCTCCAACTCACTTATATCCACCTCTTCCTCTTCTTTCGCCCCTCGACAGTTTCTTTTAGGCCGAGTATTCGCATCCGTTTGTCTGGCTCCCTTTCGCCCGGCTGGCTTTGTATCGACTTGCGTACCAAACGACTGGCTACGAAAAGAGATCCATCCATCGAGCGCTCGACCTGATTGCGAAGGATTACGCGCTCGTTGTTAGCGCGTGCCAGCGATGAAAAGGGTTCGTCTCAGCTGGCTCGTTATGCTGGAAAATCTCTTGTGTAATTCTGAATTCCTTGAACAAAACCGAACGTATAAATCAGAGCTATCTCCGCGTCGCTTGACACTTGCCTGATGGATACGTGACGTTTCCTTAACTTTCGTTAAACACTTCAAACTATATCGACAACTTTTCCTATACCATTTATCTTTAATCTTTCAATCTAGATGAACGAATGTTCTATATTCTAATCGCGTTCTTTCATTGCGAATACAGTCAAACATAGTTAGCCACAATTCAATGGTACGAGCTGCTGGTCGGACGGCTTGTCAAATGCTCGACTAAAGAAATTCGGCCAATAAAACCTCAATCGAGATAAGTATCGCCGCAGGAGTCCGGATGGAATCGAGACACAGAGTAAGCCGGTAGCATGGCCAGCCCTATGTAAATTCCACTTCATACGGCGAATTCCGCGTACCGAACAATCAGCAATCCTTTAAACGCTAAAACCCGGCTCCAATCTCGGATATTTCTCAGCGGGCATTCCGGGCGGGCACGCTCGTAAAGCACAATTAGTCCTGCGGTGAGATTGGGTCTCTCGCTTTAATCAGCACAGTGGTATTCATTTATCTCAGTGGAGAATTCGCGCTCCTCGTTGACACAATGTTCCACAAAACTTGTGGCTCTTCGGCACGCAGAGAGAGAGAGAGTCTGATTCAAGTATCAACGGTATTGGTCGAAGGGAGCGGCGCGTCGTTCGGATACTCGGCTGGTTAATCCGTTTTTGATCGGAGTACGTCTTTATCGAGTACGATAAGCTGCCGAAACTGTAGAAAGTCCGAGCGAACGATTATCGCCGGTGGTCTTTGCGCGCAAGTGTGTGTGTGTGTGTGTGTGTGTGTGTGTGTGTCGATGCTAGTTGCCGGAGGTGCTTTCCTTGGAATCCAGGCGATCCCGCTTTATGCTCGGACACGTGGTACGCGTCCACCTAATCGGCAGAAAGGCTAATTAGCCGGGGGGGCCGCGTGCCCGCGCTTTCTCCTGGTGCGTGCATGTAATTACACGCATACTTGACCGAGCGGCCACCGTGTTCTCCGAGGACGCCAGAGCCACGGTTAGAATCGATACACACTACCGCTAGTAAATATAACTCACTAGAAATACCATACACTTTTTCTCTCTCCTTATATTATATAAAACGTAAAACATAAAAATTAACTAGTTGAAATGATGAAATTAAGCACGCGATACTTCGAACTAGTTTAGTTTATACTCCTGAGGACATCGAGTCCTGTCTTTTTCTACTGACAATCAAGGTGTATGAGACAGTGAGTATACCATGCGGAAAATGAATGTTGCTTCGGATTTATCTCGGGGAGAGTGTGCGCGTATATTCGAAATCTGACAGGCGAGCGAGCGGGCGCAAGCAGATAAGGTCAGCCGAGGGGACGGACAGGCCCGATAGCTGGATGATTTTAATTGATGCTCACATTGAATTTCACACTGACACGCCGCCGCCAGGACTATCTGGCGGGTCGAGCGCATTAGCATGCGTAGCTTGGCGAAGCGAGTGTTCTGATTTACACGCGAGAGTCAGCTCTCAGCCCTCTCGAGCGTTAGATACGAGGATAGAGAGAGATTCGTGCAGGGATATCTTGCGTGGTCGTGTGTAAGGCGGCAGATATGTATACGCTCTTGCAGGCGGCAGCAGCAGCTGCCCGTTTTTCTTCCACTGACAGATCGCTACCGTTCGTTTAGGAGCTTGTTCCGCGATAACCACGCGCGCACCTCGCAGTAGCCACTGCCCTGTCATTTCCCGAACGAACGTGTCTCTTGATATATTCATTGCCGTACGAGTGGGAGCACTGGAAAGAATGAACTTTCATTCCGGGAGTAGCAAAAGCTCTCCGAACAACTACTTCACTCGTCAGCTAGACTCGACAGGATTCAATAAATCCCTTGAAATCAATCGGTGCCGGTGTCAAGAGAAAGTATCTAGGAAACGGACCATATAGATGGATCATAAATCTGATGATATAGGTTGTATATAATAGTAGACACTTAGATCTCTCATCTACGAAGTTGTAATCAGCGCGACGAATGAGACACGACGTTATAAGGCAGAGGGGGTTAATTGCATGGTAGTTTTCTGATATCAAGCACAATGTAAGGTGCACGTTGGTTGGGTGTCATGGTCTTTCGCAGGTTTCGTTGGCACCAGATAGACAAAGCGTGCATGGTGTGTCTCTGGGCTTACTCGGCGTGATCTGGCGCAAAGCCTCGAGCCATCACTCACGTTTCCTACGTGGCAGTTCAATAAGCCCTGAGTTTGACGTCAGGTTACCACACATATTCTCCTAGCTGCTTAAGGCTGACCCGCATCCAACACGTTGCTAACAACAAGGAGCAGTGCGATCGCGCAGTCAGAGAGGAGGGAAAAGAGTGGAGCGCGAGGATAGGAGGAAAGCTGGCGAAAGAAGAGGAGGTCGTCGTTGAGGTCATGACACGTGTACGTGGATAGTACACACGTGAGGTACACGCGCGTCCTCTATATCGGCAGGTAGTTCAGGTCGACGCCGAGGTTGCAATCAACGTCGTATTGGTTCCACTGTCTGTCTCTGACTATAATTCTCATTGCCCTTCTTCGGCAATGAGCGGTGAGCACTTCTTCCGGCTACTGTCGTTCTACCGGTGAGTTCTTGTTAGCGATGCCTGACCGCATTCGGTAAAGCTAAATCGAGTGATTAGGTAACGATAGTACTGTCGTGGCAATGTTTTTTCTAACAAGATCACTTGATTCTCTTTGGATCGAGAGATGAGAGCTTTCTTCCGGTTGAGTTTCGTAAATGAGTAGCGAGTGGAATATCCGCACGGTTTTTCTTAGGTAACACAAAGGATCCGGTCTTACACAACGCTCGGCCTGTCGAAATAGCCGGTGAGACGTTTATAAGCTTGTTGTTTTCATTGCTCTCTTTCAGTAGGAACCAGTTCTTTTCTGGGTGCCACTGTAACCCCTGTCTCGGATCGGTGGCGTAGAGGAAGTTGCAAGTCACCGAAACTAGGTGAACACTATGAGATTCCTTGCTGGCTTAACCGCCTTGCTCCTTCGGTGCTTTGTTTCCAAGTCGGATTAACCGTTTCGCCGAGCCAATGACTATCGGAATAGAGACGTCTAACGTTCATCGATCGAACCGGCGATAGCGAAGGATCGTTTGTTACCTTCGAAGCGCGTTGAATTAGATCACTGGATCTACTTTTATTTCATCCTGCTAGCTAATCGATAGTGGCTGGACCAAACGCACGGGGTTAATGACCACGACAAATCGCGGCGGGTAATAACTAATTAAAGCTCATTAGATCCGCGCTCTCGGCAGTTAAGACGTCCCATTAAATCGCTCCATTTACCCGCTCTCCAATTACTCAGTATCACTCCCCACAAACTAGTCAATGGTATGCATTAGTGTTAGTGTCTCTTGGAAGCTTTAAGCTCCGGTATAAGTGCTCTGTCGTAGGCTTGATTTCTTTCAAGCGAGCTTTAAGAGTAAGGCGTGGGTGTCCACGTAGGATATATCGGCGAATTTATCGCTTGATTTCTATCCGGCTCGTTAGGGTATAACTAATTATGGCTCGTTATAGGTCAATGCTTAATTACACCGCGGGCGAGATCCACCTCCGCTTTTAACGTTATCTCGCCCGGCAGATCTTAGAGCGCTGCCAACAGGTTCTCTCTCGGGTGCAGGCAGACTGGTTCGATTTTACCATAATTCAGCGATCGAATATCGCTGAACTCCGCGGTGACCTTTCCTGCACACGTACGCGCGTAGACGCGTGTCAAGCAAGTAGCAGCAGCAACCAGCGCGCTCTACGAAATTTGCCAGGCTGCTTTTACCCGACGAGAGTCGGCTTCCCGTTTTATTAGCATTTACCGCAAGTAGCGTGCGAATTTTTGCCCGCCCCTCTTCTCCACTTTTTTTTTCTTCAACAGCCTGACCGCCGCGCGCTCAGAGCCAGCACGAATCGGCTAGCAAATTTCAATTTAATCGTGCGAGACGTCGCGCAATTTATCCACTGACTATTCGAGCGTGCACATAGAGAGGCGCACTCTCCGAAGCGACTATATAATGTACAGTGATTTCCACCGCGAGAGTGAGAGAAAGGAGGACTTTTGTCCGTGCATAAAGAAACAAGCGCGCGCGCGAGCGCGCGCGGTGTGTGTATGTGCTACTGTTGATAATATTGCACGACATGTGTTCGAGCTGGAATGCCTGGCACTGCTCTCTAGGAAGTAAGTGCGCCTGGACGGGGCATTATCAGCATTGAACTAGTGCGCCATTGTAGAAACATGTGCATAAAACAGTAGTGGCCGCGTGCGCGCGCGCTCCCCCCTTAAAAGGAACGTCCTTGCATTACACAGTAGCGCACGGATGCACGCTCCTCTCGCTTTCATGAAATTCTTCCTTCCCCCGGATTCTCCCGGACACGCTAAACATCTCCGAGTCCGATCTTCGCCCTACCGAGGATCCTCTCTTCTCTGCTCTGTGCAACGCTTCCAGCCGCATACTGTGGATTAAGTTAGTGCACCGAGCTTGAAATAGATTCTCGTTTCGCCTGGCGGAGTAGTAGTAGCTCGTTGACTTTCAGTAATAAGGAAAGGGCATCCTATAAGTGCAGATCCGTGTTCGAGATGTCCGATCTATCTCGGGCACAATAGCTACGCCGGCTACCAGTCGCCAATTGCGACTCTCGCCATTGCTTGCTCCCATCATTTTCCTCTCCCTTACCACATCATCCTTTCAGTCGACTGATTTCACCTCCTACGAAGTTTTTGTCTTTTTTTCCCACTAGAAAATCTTTCATTAAATTCGAGGATGCGAGCTGGGTGAATTTTATCCGATAGCTGACAGTACGCGGACGGAAGTCGAGGAGATCTTAGGGAGGAGGGAGCGTGAATTGCACGGTGGCCAGTAGTTCAGGCTCAATTTCAGGTAATTCGCATGTGCGCTGCGTTACTTGCTCGAGAAGCTGGTGGCTCCCGCTCCGAGTAGCACGTGCTGCGAAAGAGTAGAGCAGGAACGTTCAAGCGCGAGAGCACCTTTTCCCCGTGCGAATTCCGCCCGTCTCGCTACACACGTATCTCGTTATCATTTAAGGATGATTACGAAAGCGCGGCGGCGGCGGCAGCAGCGACGATGGTGCTCACCGGGGGCCGCTCTTTCAGCGGATGATTGCGCGATGATGAGGTCTGAAATCACGAGGAGTGCACGGCCGACGTGGTTGTTTTAGGAGCGGCCACCTCGCCTCCACTCACAGCCCTCGAGCTCGATATTTCTGTGGTCGTCGGTCCATGATCTCTCGATGCAGCACGGCACCGGCGTGTTCGGTCCTGATGAATGGCCATCCCTCCTATCATCTCCTCGCCTCCGTTCTTTCGTCCTTCTGCTTCTATCGCGCCATCCTCCCTCGTAACCGTCTCTCTTGGGTGACAGATCTGGGTTGCCAAGCTTACGACACCCTCTACCTATTCTTCCACAACCACTGTCTCTTCTCCCACTCTCTACTTGCTTCCCACACTTCGTCTATTATCACTTCCAAATTGAATCGACCTTTGCATCATTCTCCAAGCACCCTCTTCTCTTTTTTACCCTTCGACGTCTTTTAGTATATTCCATTCTGACAATATTGATATTTAATAACGAGGGGAATGATGCTGGAAACGTATGGGATTCCGGGTGATTAGTCCACCTGACATTCTCATTGTTCTGTTCCCCTTAAATCACGTCGATCAGCGTCAAGGAAATTGCAGTCATCGTTAATCCGTTGCTAGCACTCTTTTCGCCTTTCTCCAAGCGTGCACCTCTACTTGCGACATGGTCGTTAAGTGGCACTTTTAAACGACACAGGTTCCCCCCGCGCGATGCCTACTACAGAAGTTAATAGGGTTTTCGACGAGGAGTTTCGTAGGAATTAACCTCGCATGGATTGTTCCACTCCCAGCGTAAGATTGGCCCAGACTCGACGCTTAATTGCTACGGGATTCCGGGATCGTCGGGGGATGTATTTCGCAAAGCTGCCCTGACAACAATAGGGCGCCGCGGTGAATCACTCTATTTTCGTACAAAGTAGAACGTGCCGTAGCTTCTTGCGCTTGCTGGTTGCACGGATTAAATCGGATGTATAGGTTGACGTGGCTCAATAACTTAAAGGCTACGTGAGTCCATCCACCTGCTCGATCTTGATCGGCCGGAGTAAATGGACTCCACCAATTTCCTCGGCGAGGCTTGAGCGGGGCGAAAAAAATGGCCGAGGGGGGCCTCGCATTAAATGAAGAAGATCAGCGAGGCCATTCGGTGGACGAGGAAGGAAGGAAGGGGTAAAGGAGGGGGCAAAAAAAGCGAAGAAGGGGCAGAGAAAGAGAGGACGACTTTCTCGAGAGGAACGTCCCGTTTCCATCATCGTCTCGTTAAGAGCCATCGATCCACCGGCAGTAGCATTGAAGGAGCGCGTTTCGTGACACGCTGGAAATGTGGTAAACGAACGGGCGCTGCCTTTAAAGGGCTTGATGCCCGAGCCTTTCCTCTCCGGGGTACGTCGCTCGTCTTGTCGCATCCGAGAGATATCCGCTGGTTCGAAGTAGGGCTCGCTTACTTCGGCCACTCCGCTCTGCTCCCTTTGCCTCGCCAGGGAGAGAACACTCTTGTCTCTTTTCCTTTCTTACCTCTTCGTTCAAGAAGACTCGCGTTCGCGCGCGCGCGTCCTTTAAAGCCTCGACGTCATAGACAGCTGGTATCTTTATCGAATCGATTCGGCTGACAAACTGGAGGATACCGCAAGACGAATAGCCGATCTGCATGAAGTATGGAGTCGTGCGCATTGCGATTAGTCAGGAAGACTCGAAGTCCCCGTGCTCTAATGGGCATCGTTAGCCGTTCACGTAAGGGAGCGCCGAGCGTGTCGGTACGCGCGCTCTCCTCCACCTGGCAAGCAACCGAGAAACCAAGCCTCTGCCACTCTACGCCTAACTCGGACAACGTCCAACGCAATGCCTTGCCTCCTCGACGACGACGAGTCTGATGAACGGGATGGCAATGTCCCAGTCCTACCCGTGGCATGTACCTGCGCGTGGATCGACGTGTTCAGGGTGTCCACGCTAATCGTCTCCCACGATCCTCATCTTCGACATTTTGCCCTCGCTTCTCCTAGCTTACCCTTCTCTGAACTTTATCTAACTATCTTCTATATTTACTTGATTGATCCTGGCATTCCTCTGCTCGATATCCAGTATTTTTTTTTTAATCTACAATCATTAGGAGTGTGTTGTGATTAGTAGCGTGGGCGTATAATTTTTCTATGACCCTGGTAACAGTGTACGTAGGGTACACTTATAGAGGAGAAGGCGCCTAAGCGGGAGAACGCGCGCCAGCGAGCCAATTCCAAGTACGATTAAAGGATTCCGGTAGATTGTGGAAAGGAGCGTTATAAGAAGTATATGGTCGCTCGGCTCTTTCTCTCGTCCCTGATCTCTGTCCTTCCTCTCTCGTAGAGTGCCAGGAGGAACCGAGAAGTGGGTCGTGGCACGGGCGCGGTAGCCAGTCACGGCGAACCTAGGTGGGGTAGACACGATCCCATTCCTTCGCCGAGGGTAATGATAATTAATCCAAGAGGGAGAGCACCTTTCAGCCGGACCTCTCGCTGGTCAACGTTGGCAGGCGTCTGGGGTCAGCCCCTGGACCCCTCTCGCATCCCACTTTATCTCTTCCACTTCATCTTCAATCTCCCTTTAACTTCCTCAATTGCTACTTGCTCGCCGCCCGCTCTTTGGATTATCCTTTTTCGTCGTATTAACCAATTAATAACGTCACCTACTGCCGCGTTACCGTTCCTCTGCGGCCTTCACGCGTTGACCCTGGTGAACGGTACCTACCTGTCCAACCCACTCTACCTTTCAGGAACCCTATAACCTAGCTTACCTTACCTTACCCGATTATACTTATTTTTCTCGCCCGTAGTGCGTGTAACACAAGCTTTCTAAAGCAAAGAGCTGACAGGATATCCTTTCAGTAGCGTTTAGTTTTGTCGAGGGGACACTCGCCGCCGCTGAATCCACGCTTTCCTGCCGTTCCTCGAAGTACTTTTCACTCATCCAGATAAATGGGGGGATAGCGAGTCTCGGCGGCTGGGCAATTTCGCCAGGAAGATATACTTCATTGGTAGCCTGGTAGAATGTAATCAAGATAGACTGCTCTTGTAAAAGGACAGACTTCTTCTTGCGATGACCGGCTCTTAGAGCGCATCTTGAAGCGCGTCCAGGATGGATCTCCCTTCTTATTCCGAGGGATGGCCTTCTTCCTGTTGGTTCTTCAGCAGTTTCTTCTCTGACAATTTTTCTCCCTGCCACGATCTTGATCGGCCGGCTGCACTCGCCTCGCCAATGTAACACCCGTGTTTAGCAAGGTATCCATTATCCGCGTAACTCTCCTATTTGAACTGGATCGTAGTCGAGCTAACTTTACCGGGCGATACCTTCGGATGATGAATGCGCTCAGATAACGAATGTACCATTACACGTTACGAGCGAACTCCAGTCTTTTTTTTCTCAGCAACCCTGCACGCTTGAAACAATAGTTCATAGCTGCAGTGGTGAACTGACGCAATGATCTCGCCCGTTTTATCTCACCTTCGAAGTACGTACTTATGACACCGTAGTCATGAACCCCATGTAATAGCCTCACGATCGGCACTGATTCATCGTGTTTTCCTCTACCAGAGTCACTCGAACTGTTCCACTTGGCCGTTGCAATTGCACCGGCAGAATTTTCCTTCGCTCGCAAACCAACATTTCATAAAACCTGCGAATTCTAACGGGTTTATTAGGGTGGTATTCGTCGGACTTTGAACCACCCCTAATCTTTCGACATCCGAGAATGCTTTTCCCTAGAAAAGGTAGACATCGACCCGTGATTACATAAACCTGCTCGAGTACCGGCGGCCGCGCGACAAACGACTTCCGCCCGATTGCCTGTTGCTGATTGCAATTTAAGCGGCGACTAATTCCGATAAGTGTGATAAATAGAGCGGTCGTTTCGACAGGCCGGTTTTGGCACAGACATTTTCCACACTGTACGCGTCCCAAGCAACAGAAAGCTCGATTCAGGCAAACGAAAAATAATCTTACCGCCCAGGGCAATTTGTCCGAGTCAAATTGAGTCTTTGGAATTAGTTCTCAGAGAAATGCATTGGTAAAATCCATAGGAGAGCAATGTATGCGATGTAGGAGGGATGTGTCGCAATGAAAGTTGGTATCAATCGAGTTTGCCATGGTTGTGAGAGAAGTGCCAGAATGCCGAGGGGAAAAATGAGACTGACTTAATCATTACATCGTGAGAGCAAATCCTCGGCGCCGAGGAGCTAGCGCAGGTAGATGCATAGTATACGCCGGCACGGAGGCGAGCGGTGCATAGAAAGGAGGACAAGGAAGTGCAGCGCGAGGCGAACGAATTCATCACGCGGACGACGTCTTTTCGCAATGGTATCAAAGGCAGAGCGGTAGGCAAGTAAGCCAGCCAACCAGCCAAGCTAGCAGCGGCTGGTGCTAAGAGGCACGCGGCGCGACAAGCGACGATCATGTTCCCCGTAGCTTGTAGTACACATTGTCATAAGCAGAGCCGCCGAGCCGAATAGACGTGCCTCTCCACCTCCGAGTGTGCCGAAGATTTATTGCTCGCTCTCGAAGCCAGCGCTCGCTCGAGAGTTGCAGACTTTCCCAGAGAGACCAGAGCAAACCAGACCGAGGAGGATTGCTCGATCCTCCTTCCTCTTATCCTCCCAGTTCTCCATCTTTGTTTTTCAGCTACTTCTTCGCTGCTTAACCATCTATCCTTCCTATCTTCTCTCCAATGCATTCCTTGGATATTCCTTTCTGCTCCACTTACTTTTCGAGAACGCTCTCATCTGGCAGAAGTTGAAATAGGAACGACAGATGGTGTGGAAGACGGTAGCAACGGATGTACCTGAATACAGTTCCGTTTCTAATTGTAAGTCATACTTGGCAAAGGTAGGCTCGCAAATTCTAAGATATGCGAGACGGCGCGCGCTATTTCTAAGGCTTTATCGAGGCATTAGTATGAAGACAATGAGGTAATCGTGACGACGCGGTTCATGCACGCCGGCGGCGCGGCGCAGCAACGTCCGTCGAACTCCAGGACGACTACAGCGGCGCCGTGATTTAGAAACGTATGCACATACACATCCGTGCGGGCCTGGTATGTTGAAATCGTAACACATGTTGCACCGAGAGCGAACAAGGGACAACACGAGCGCACCGGGGAGAGAAGGATGCGCGCGGCCGCCCAGAAACCTGTGGAGAGTCCATCTCTCCCAGGGAGCGCAGCATCCGACGCTCCTGCTTCTCTTCTCCGCGCCTTCATCTCCACCGTGCGCTTGCTCCTCGTGCGCTCGTGATCCTCGGTACCATGTTGCTAATGCGTCGACTCTCCCTAGCACACCTTCCCCAGTGAGCGCATAATTCCGGATAATTTAGAAAGTTCCTATGATATATCGCCCCCCCAACGATTTTTCAATTAGTCGACCGTTAGCTCCATCGGCGCCGTTGGCGTAGTCGCCCTGCATCTTTCACCAGAGTGCAGTCTTTCATCCTGCAGGGGATAACGAAATTAGAGCCCCACGGAATTAGAGCCTCGTGCCTTTCGTTATTTTCTCGAAAAACCTTATAGGAGAATCCTAATTCTGTAGTTGCGCTCGAGAGAAAAAGAAAAAGGTTCGAGAATTGCTTTCGGGCGCGGATAAAATGTGCAAAACGCAGATCCTAGACGTTCCTTCCGGGCAGGTCGAGCAGGATAGTTATGCGTTCGTTGGGGAATCATAGGGGTTCCTCTTATCTAGAGGAGGAGGTCGAGTCATTTCCAAAAATAAATCACGCCCCGGTGATCGTTAGGATGCCTTCGACACCGGGGGCGATCGAAAAAGCAAGCTGTAGGAACGCTCGACGTAGCCTCCGAGGAATTATGCAGGCTCTCTGCTCGCAGACGGTTGGTAGTTACCCAACCCATAGACTTTGAGGTGCTACGCGCCGGAATCCAAAACTTGCTCGGTATTCCTGGCTAGCTTTTATAAAAACAAGCCGAGAGAATCACTTTTCACTGAGCACCCGATGACCAAGCTTACCGCCGCTACGAAGATTTATTCAGTAGCTTGTAAATTTGTTTGTAACTATCAATTAGACTTCGTCGTAGGAACAACCCACGCAGACCGCCACAATATGTAATCAGAGTACTACACCTTCGGTACGTAGGACTTAAATTACCCACTACCAGACTGGATAAATGCGTCTCGAGCGTACTGATAAATCTCCGAGGACTAATTTGATCGCTAGAATGGAATAGAGTGCTCCCACGCGCTGAGCCCCTCCGATATTTACGATAAAGCTACTCCGATGGATAACGATGGAGAGCTAGTCGAGATCAAGTGGAGCAAAATAGTAGCATTGATTGCGGTACGTAGGCTTGAAACTATCCCGGTGAGAGAAGGGCGTACGACTGGGTTTTCAAGGATGCGTGGAGTAGTGCTCTGTTCGGATGCTGCCGCCGGGGACAATTACGCAGATGTGTGTCCGGCCGAAGAGGAGGAGGACGCGTGGATCCTCGTTCTTCTCGGCCAAGGGGAGAGCATCACACGTGCGTGCAGGATATCTTGGCACACCTACATAATGCGGCCCTCATGCTCCCGCCGCGAATTAGTATGCACCGGGTCCAGAAGAGAGCAGACTCTCTTCTCGCGAGAGGTAGGGTTAGAGGAGAGCGGGTGCCCTCTTGGCACACGTGTGTACCTCTCTCGATCCGAGAAGAAGATCGCTCGAGGATGCTGCGCGGCAGACGCGTCGCCCTGGCGCGAGAGAGTGCAACGGCATGCAATGCAGGCTTCACCAAAGTCAAAGGGAAAGAGAGAAAGACAAGTGATTACAGAGCACGAGACTTCGGTTGCCCCCGGCGCGTGCGTCCACCTCTCGACCATCCTCCTGTAAAATCCTCCCAGTTTCACCTTTCCTGGAACACCGCCTCGAGCACTCGCCAGATCCACCGGAGCCTTCGCCATATGATGCTCCGATCGTCGGGAACATTAACGTCAATGGCGGTACACATTGGCTCTACCATTTCGTTGTACCATCCTGCTATCACCCTTTAAAAGTCTTACAAGATTTAACTTTATTCTTGAGCAATCAGAATTTTCTCCAATCAGATTGATTTCTTTAATGCAGTATTTCAATATCGTAAAAGTAGAATTGGAAATGTAACGCGGAATAAGAAATTCATTTCTACATGCTGTCGCGTGAACCATTTCTAAAGGAAGCGCAATTGCTACGCGTGCATATGTATGCGGTGAACTTTCACCGCAATTAAACTAAAAGTGCAATTTCAGCCGTGACTGCATTCACTCGTGATGGGGTTAATAGCTCTGTTTTGCGGGGTCACTCTACGCTTGACGTAATGTGGAATTTCACGAGCGCAGTAAGCACAATTAAATCACAGGGTTACATTCTGTGGGAACACAGTATAATCATTGCCTGTCCTTTCATCCTACAATTTTAAATAGAAATTTCAAGTGATCTACATCTATGTTTATAAGTATACAAAAATAAACTGATTAATAATAGTAATAAATAGAGGAAACGTTTGCTCGATTAATCCAAGTGTACGTGTGTTGAAATTCATGGATTAGGGCTACTGCGTGGGTGTTGTTATTGCATGAGATGACTGCTTACTTCAGCATATTGCATGATATTCTGTATTACATTGATGTGCTTGCTCCCGATTGCTGCACTATTCATATTACGGCCGAGATGTGTTCGATCACATTGAATTCTTAGGTAACAAGGCTAGCAGGTGTAGAATAATAGGTTAAAGCGATTCAATTTCGCAATTATTCACTTGTCACCAAGTGGGTAGCTTTTATATTTTCAAAAACACAAAAGTCACGATAAACACTCATGATAATTCCAACGAAAATCAATATTAGTTTGGAGGAACTTTGCTTTGTCTTTAGAGCGATGACGCAGTGGTCAGTCTCTCGGGTTTCGATGAGGTACGCACGGCTGCACTTACAACCGTGAATCGCGGAGCATGGCAGGCCATCCGGCACAATCATTACGGTGATCCAGATCGACATTGTCATTAGAGATATACCGCGACAAGACTTTCCAAGGAGCGTCCGATACCAGAAGGATCATTGGTCGAGGTTGGATCTGAGCGCACCTTCGCCTTAGGGTAAAGGATCTTACCAAGGAAGGAGTTATCGATAGGGATGAGCGAGATGCATACCCTGAGGCGAGAAGCTCGGCCACCAGGGCCTCTACTTACTCCACGACGTTATTTCGATCACTGTGATTACGCGGCGAATGCTGAGCCCTCGACACGCACGCACACGCACACTCTACCGCCTTTCTCCCTGGCATCCTTTATTTCACGCACTGTCGCACGTTTCCTCGCTGGCACTCTTCTCGAGAATTGAATGTGACCGTAACCTCATACCGCCGCCCCTGTTCTCCTTCTGACCATGCGCGTTGCTGCCTCGTAATTATCAAGAATTGCTCTTACGTCCCTACGAGATGTTTGTACACTTAACGTCCAGTAATGGCAGTAAGATTTTCATCCCGGGTATAGGAGATATGGTAGATCGCAGTTAGAAATGGTTAGTGCCAGAGCGAAATAAATGGGATGCTCCACAGCAGGATGTCGATACCACCTTGTACCCTGAGCAGCATTTCCCTAGCAGCAGGATAATTTCTACCTTGGTGCACTTGGCAAGCAGTGCAGCCGAGGGATAGTTCGAAAGAAAAGTTAAGGGTACGAGATAACCAGTTTCAGTTTAACTTCTCTTTAATGTCAAACGGCGAGCAACTTGAGCGGCGAGTGCTCGGTGGCAGGAAGGAGTAAGACATAAACAAGAAGGGAGAAGGAGAAACAGGATGTTACTGTTCTCCCGATGACTGCGATCATAAGGTTTCGTCGACCTCTACCTTTTCTGACGCTTCCTTCGATCACAGTCATTATCATTCTGACGTCCTGTATTCTTGTTTCTCCTTTCCAAGAAATGTCAGAAAAGTTCTCCTATCGATTTTAATCTCTGATCGGTGTACAGTATCCAGTATCGACATAGTGTCCGGTTCGATTGAGTAATTACCCGGTGATAATTAGGCTCGGCCTCTACTTCTTTGTAAATAACGCTCGGCCGGCGGCGATCTATGAAGTAAGAGAGGACGAAGAAGAAGTGTAGAACTGCTGTGAGACAATGGGCGAAACCGTGGGGAACAATGGCCGCGCGGTTCGTAGCCGGTGCGCGGGGTTCTCTCGAACACTATAAACAATACCGGAGAGAGAGGCCTGGCTGATAGGGTCACAAGGTCGGCCCCTGTGGGAGCTCATAGCTCTCTTTACTTCTCTTCATCCACCGACTCTGCCAACCAGCGCTCCCTACCTCTGCCATGCCTGGTGGTAACCCTGGCTTCTTCGTCGCTGCAGGTTCTTCCCGAAGGAGGTCACGAAATTAATTTTTCCCTTCCTGCATCGACGAGAATAGTGCTCCAGCTTCTTCTCCTAAACTTTATGTTCGATCTCTCGAACGAACTTATCGGTTTTTGCTACCATACTCGCCCGCTTCACTGGATTAGACGCACCCACCTTCTTTCATTCTTGTTCCGCTTCATCGAGAGTGACTCCTCGATTATTCGATAACCGATCAATCGTGAATTACACGTGGACCAGTATGGAATGCCAGTGAATTCAAGGTTCGCCGCGCTCGTAAGTTTGATTGGGACGCGTGCTAATTGGCGATAGCATGTGGTAGTAACGACTGGGCCTTGCTTAACACCGATAGTTGGTAATTACTCGCAGCACCTCGTAGCGCTTACCACTACGGCACGTACAGTTTGTTTTATGCACATTGCACGGGAGTCACGAGTCAGCTCGTAACTCGGTGCGCTCGCGCGGCCTTATCAGTGATGCCGATTTGCATCTCGTTGCGGAACAATATGATTAATCGGCCGAAATTAATAACCGACGCTTTCTAATCCAAGCTGCTCGGCAATTACCCTGCGTTTTACTCCGAGCGAGCTGTGCCGAGGTACTCTGTGAAAACGGCATAATTGCGTGTCAGGTGCTGCACGGTAGCGGACTAGTCTGCAAAGCCGAGTTAATCGAAGCACTTTCAGGATCAATTCTCTATCGTTAATGCTGGTATTGCTAGCGCAGATGTTCCCGCGGGAAGAGGGGATGATATAATAACTCGGGGCCTGATATCGATTGATTTTTCCAAATCGACGGTAGCAGGGACTCGCGTGCGGGCTTGCTAGTAATGTCGGCATTATCTATCTCGCATATATCAGCGCGTGTTACACAGTAAGTTACAGTAACGGAGGAGCAAATAATCCCCCACTGTTCGCGCGGCATTCCCTGATAACGCAACACAAGATTACCATCTGCGCGCTGAATTTCTCCCGGTTGCAAGGCGGTACGCGCCACGAAGCCGGCGCGTAAAATTGTTATGCATTCGCGGGCCGGGCATACGCCGATTTTTTCTCGCCATCCCCAGGAAGCCTTTAACGAGATTTACTCGGAGGTAGGAGCGCGTAAACGCATTCCAGCCGGTGCAGGCGGCCGCGGTGCGGCGCAGCCTCCCAGCAAAAATCAACCGGCGAGAGATCCTTTCGCGAGATAGGATATCCGCCAACTCGGTTTCGTCGGCACGCTTTTAAGGTCGAAAGCCAGGGAAACGGCAAATAAATGCACTTGCCTCGCGCCAGCACTGCTCCACTCCACTTCCAACGGGTCCCTGCCCCTCTTTTTTCATCCCGCATTCCCACTTTATATCCACGCGAACCTTTAACTTACCACTAACCAGATCTCTGTCCACCCTAAGGAAACCCGAAACGAGGATTATGAACATCCGAATAATCAAACCTAATTCTTCGACGAATGAAAACCTTAATTTCAAAACAAGATCATCGATTAAACCTAAACAATTTTCCGGCTTATCGATACCAATCGGGATCTAGGCGCCGTCATTTTTGTAACGGCTTTCATTACGGGGCATCCAATATCTAGAACACAGTACGCGTTCCCGTACTGCTTCAGGGTATAGTAAGTACGTGGGCCCAGTACCGCTGCATCCGCGCTCTGCTCCGTAGGTATATAAACCCGCCCGCTCTGACTCCGGCCCGGACCTCGAAGGCCTCTCGCGAAAAGGCCACGTCGAGGTCAGGTAATGACGGGCCGAACTCTGCAATCACAGAAGCGCGCACGCCACGTGGCTCCGGTATACGCCTTTAGTCCGACCTCTCTGCTCCATCCCAGCTTTATGCCAGTAAGAGTGGCTCGGAGAGGAGGAGAGGAGGAGAGGGCACCTCGGGATCGATCGAAATGTAGAACTCGCCGGGTCAAGTCCCCAGGGTAATGCTCTTATCGGGCTGCGCCCATCCCATGTTGTACCGTAACACACTTTATTGAGCACACACGGCTATTCACTTAACATTTTGCATTGGCAGTCGAATATTCGAGGCACCACTCACGCTTCCTTTCCATTCTCGATTACTTATTTCGCGCAAAGGTGTTGCGTTAGTTCTTAGGAAGCTTTGTTCATCCTCTGCTAGTAATAGGGAGTAGGGTGCGAGAGCTGGGTCAGGTCTGGCGGCCCTGCTGAATCATAGGGTGCACAATGTGCCTTCAAATTAATAATCGGCATCAAGATGTAGTCGGGCGACGGAGAGACTCACTCCGTGTGTAGGCACACACCGCTCAGCATCGCCGCTCCGAGACTAAAGTCGGCGGCGCCGCTCGGAAAAAAGTACGATCCGCAAAATCACTCGGATACCTTACCGCGGTGGAGGTCAGCTCACCTCTGGACGTCGTCATGGGATTAAATGACTTTGGCCGGAGGAGCCGAGGAGGGCGATCCACTCCGTTCTCGTCTCCGGTTGGTTCGCTCGCTTGCTCGCTCGCTCGCTCTCTCCGGGGGCGATAAGAAGCAGAAGAGGGCTTGGGAGTCGCGCCGAGTCATTCCCGTGTAATTATACGTACCGCGAGGCCAATAGGGGGTCCCTGTATCGACAATTAGGGCATTTCGGCTTCCCATTTAACGGCCTCTCGATTTATTCGGATACACCCGCGGCCCCTCTCTCGCTCGCTTTCTCTCTCTCCCTCTCTTCATTATCTTTTTACGATCGTACCCGGACGATCAGGCTCACCGGGCCCCGCACCCGCAGAAGAGAACTTTCATTAGAGCCAGCCCCCGCGCGAACCCCGTAGGACTTTGGAAATTATTTACGACGGTTAGTCGTGCTCTGATAACGCTTCATTACCGACGGCCGTCTCCTATAAATTCCGGCTGATTCCTCGGTGCTACTTCAGCCCTGACTCCCGGCTATTACAGAAAATTGTCCTGCCTAATGAATTTCAAGTTACCGTCCACCTTAATGTTTGCCCGTGAGCGTCGATCGCGCTGATTGTGCTTGCCACGGCATTTAATCTTTGGCTGAGTCCATCTTCACCGGAGAGAACATCCTCCGCTTAGACTAAGTCAGTCTCGCGTTGCGTAACACAGCACGAACTCGACATCGGTGATAATTAGCATGTGTTTCATAAAGCCGTTTCTCACTGTGTACTCACAGTTCAAAGTGACGGAGAGGTCGACAGGGGCGCCGGAAAGTTACTCAACCCCGAATCACAGAATCTCTGAATTGCCTTCTTGTTTGTCCTTCTTTCGTTCCTTCTTATTCTCCCTCTTTATCTCACTCAGGGCCCTCGCAATTATCACGGCACCCGCGCCGATCGTAATTATATATACTCGTTCTGTATCAGCGCCGCCAATCTTGAATGCATTATTCATAACGCTGAAATAACAGTCGCCTCGCGATCGCGCTCGCCAGCTTCTCATTTCCACTTCGAGCCTCCTCTCCCGGAGGACATCGATTTTTCTCCCGACAGGATCAATTAAGTCCTCGTTGATGCTCCCTCCTTCTACAGATTGCAACTTGCAGCTTCATTATCAACACTGTGTTTTAATGTTAAATCTTCTTGGAATTTTTTATAATGTAAGAACAAAGCTTATAATAAATAAAGTCGTAGATTTAACCTTCTTGAAAGATCGAGAAGGTTAACACATTCTTGGCCCTTGAGTGACAGTATAATTGTTTTCATGCGACTATAAAGAGTTCACGCGACAGCCGGCAAGAGCTCTTGCGTAATAGGAGGGAAAGTCGAGTGAGGTCAGTAAATTACAATAATCACGGGCGGCGAAGCTTGGGTTTCGAGAAAACCTGGGACAATTAATTATACTGGATGGTAGCCGCGATTTGCCCTGACATTTCTCACCCGGAATCACGAGCGTTTTCAGGATCTTATTAAATCATCGGGCTCGTTTCTCTTGGCGAAGTTACGATTTATTTGGTTCGCCCGACGAGTCGTGACTATCGCACAGTTCCAATCGACTCGCAGGTATCCTCTCTCGAGTTTTCACCAGGTTTCCGCTTTTCAGTGAGAAGAGCTGTCGACCGGCAATTTGCCATAGTTATTCTATGAATGACGAGGACTGTATGCTGATTAGCTGTTCCCAAGAAGTCTCCGTTGTTTAGTTTCCCGTGAGAAGGGAGCTTCGATATCGCGATATAACGAGGCATTCTCTTCAAATGGCACTAAATGAGCGCGGGGAACTTTTCTCGCACGAAACAATTAGCTAGAGAATAGGCTGCTCTAATCAGAAGCGATGAATCATGCCTGTTGTTAGTATTGTCGAGAGTTTCATACGTGTCGAAGATGAAGAAAAATCTGTCCCGCGGGATGAAAGTCCAGAAGGAAGCGGATCTGATGCTACCCTCGGGCGTCTATCGGTCCACAGGAGACACGCCTGGTGTGCGAGGACGCGGAACGACTTACAGGTTTACCGTGACGTGAATATCCTTTTCCCTCTTTTGCCGCGCCACCTTTCCTCTTATCGCACTCATCTTCTATCCACGCGTACTATTATTACCTAGTCATTCAACACCCGAACGACAATTCGTTCCCTCGATTGATCCATTTATTTCTAAGCGTAACCAATCTCTGGCATAGCCTAAGTCTTTACGTCAGTACACGTGAAATTTATGTCGTCCCTGTCATCGACTCGTGACTCGAATTGGCCTGACATTCATTTTCTCGAGCCTCGTGACTTCTCGCCCGAGCAATCACTTTCCCAGGCTGGCACCTGTTTCGCCTAACGCTTTAACAAAGTGGTATCCAATGGAAGAAAATCTTATGTGTATAAGAAAGTAGAAATATTACAATGTCGAAGAAGGGAAAGGATTCCTCTATAAAATTTAAGAATTTCGATGACATTTGGAAACGAAAAAGAAACCATACTAGAAAATCAGAGGATCCCGATTTATTTGGATATATGGAATGCGATGGTCCGATTGACGCTTGATATTCATAGGAGTGTATACGCGAGCGAGTGCTTATCAATATTCATAACGTATAATGGGCAGCTGTTATACATATAAATCAGCTGTAGGTCGGCTCGAAAAATTCAGCCTCGCCTGGATTACCGTGGCGCGGGGCTCGTTTATTCATGCGCAGCTTGCTCGCACCGAATCCGACTCGGCCTGATTGCTCGCTGACAAGTTTTCAGATAATCAGCATCGGCACAGTGCTCCTTTGCACGCCTCCGCTCTGTTTATTACATTACTTATTCCATAGAAGTTGACGGTTTCGGCTGTAGTTACCAGGAGCATTCGTGCCAGGAACCTGTCATAATTTCCTTGCTCGTGATTACGTCCTTTTTTTTGCTACGTTCCGTCAAGCTAGCAGGGTCTATTAGCCGAGCTTCGATATCTAGTAACGATGTATAATCACGAGGGTAATATCGAGCAAGTAACAATTTGTGAGAATCATTGAACCGGGCCTGTCTCTCTCCACGCTGACTAGTACCGAAACCATTTAGAAAAAGTCTACCAGTTCCGCACTGATTAGCCTGGCCATATGCAGTGTTCGTTCAACCTCTAAACAATTCCCTCTGCTCTCCTTCTCCTCCTCCCCCGCCCTCTACCAATTTACATGAAGGAATGAAATTCAGCCGAGAAATTACAACAGTCGCGAGCAATATCCTTGGCACGAATTCGGCTCTCAGTCTCACGCCAGCTTGTCACAGTGCACATACCTGAGCCGTGATTGCGTTCAAATTAAAGCTTGTCCCGACAAAACACCACTCTCCGAGTGGATAAAGAGCGAGAGGAGATCAGAGGGAAAGGGTATGTGAAGAGATGAAGGGGGGAAAACAGGCGACGTATTAATGTCAGTTCGCCAAAGGCGGAGTGGAATTTTGGGAGCGCACAAGAAAGGGGGTGAAGATGGTAAAACGAGAGTGGCGTGTACGAGCGATCGGATGCTGCGAGCGCCCGGCGGAGAAGCATTCCTGCACGTCACCGTGTCCGCCCAGTGGCTGCGCCGAATCGCGGGGGACTCCTTATATAATTAACCATTAAATTATAAGTTTGGCTATCGAACCGCCAGCGAAGCTCAGCGCCGGACTAGAAGTAATTACTCAGGGCCCCTGAGGCAGCCCGACTCCGGCCCGGTGGAGCAACGTCAGCGGCGCGTGATCAAAAAAACCAGTGGTCCAACGAGAGAGCAGCCTCTCTCGCACGACAGAGAGAAACGCGACTCTCGAGAGATGCACCGGCTGAGAGGGAGAGAAGGAGGGAAACGGGGAGGATGAAAAAGAGGAAGGGTGGAAGAATAAGAGAGGGTCGAGTCGCAACAGCTACCTTACTTCGAGCACGGAATTACCAGCGCCGCCGGCTCCATCGGCGTAATGATCAGAGGCGGGACTTGTGCCTTTTTAATCGGCATTAATCGCGCCGGGGGCTCTCTGGCCCGCGGTCCTCCTCGTCGTTATTCCCCGCTGCAACTGCGCCCCGGCGATCTGCATTAATGTGCGCTGCATGTCCGCTTGCCCGGGCGGTCACCACACTCTCCGACCGAGCGGAGCGCCTACCCATGAAATATCGGTGCGCCCTCTTTACTTGTAACACCCTGAGATTATTCAGTACGCCGCGCAGAGCTGAGCTCTCCCACTGAATCGCTAAGTTACTTCTTGCGCCAGAGTGCTCGGACCCCGTCGTAGAGCTGAGAAATGGACACTGGCTAGATTACATCATCAGGCAAGGGCGGAAACGGGGAGATTTTTTGGTGCTACTTTTTCGTCGAGTATACGCTACGATGATGGGCGAGTGGCGCGAGCGAGCGAGCGAACGAACGAACGAACGCGCTCGCGCGCTTCCGGGCGCGTTCTTCTTGCTGGCCACACACGTCGCGATCTTGATACTCCTTGTCTTCCCTTTCACGTCGGCGCGGCGGTGCCGCGCTGCCCATCAGGGAGTTACCAAAGGCTGAGCTTTGTCGCCGTAGCTGATCTCCAAGCCCCCCGTACTTATCCAGCCGTCTCTACCAACGACTAATCCCAATTTAATGCTGCACTGCTCCCTCTTCTTCCAGGGACCTCCAACTCCCTCTCACTTTCCTCTCCGGCTTCGTCTCTCCTGCACAGCCGTGTACCTCGTTTATCTCCTCGCTGCGCTCGTGAAGAGAGCGCGGCTCGCCTAATGGTCCTCGAAATATCGTTACATCGGGTTAGAATGTTCCACCGCTGGCTCGAACTTCGCTCTCCTGTCGAGCATGAATTTAATCGACCCGGCAGACCTCGAGTGGCCGGCGCGCATTTTAAATTCGAGGCTAAATTAAGCGAGGGTGAGGCGCGTCTTGTATCTCGCGGAGATCCTATCGCGCTACACGCACTGTTATGCGATTTTTCTTCGAGCGAGCAGCAACTCCGCTTGTTTTCATCGGCTGTTATTCGAATCAATCGGATTTATGGCTACTCGTGCGGAGGGATCGCATACTCCGGGGTTTTATGGGCTTGACGTCAGGTAACAATGGCAGGTAGCGGGTATTAAAGAGACCTTCCACGTCTCCACGCTCCATTTTACGGTATCCATTGATCAGACACGGAAACTTGGTAGACGCACAAAGGGACAGCGAAGTATCGAGAGTTCTTGCTGGTGGTTCGATCAACGAGTATTTTTCTTTTCTTTTTATTAATCTTTCTCTTTGGAAGATGTTCTTGAAGGAATATTCGTTGATGTAATTGCACTCCACACCCACTGCGAATCATTGCTCAATGCCATACCTGACTCTGTATTTTCTGCGCATTAATTACATAATCCAATTAAATCGCAATCTGTACTCGACGCACTAACCGAAGGTATCGAGGCATGCACAGGTATGACTAGAACAACGAGTGCTGCCTCATCCTTGTGGTAGAATCACGGCTTTTCAGGGAATTTTCCAACGCGAGTCGAACATTCCTTCGACCGAGAGAATTCTTAATGCAATCTGTCAGTCCCAATTGTATTCGATCGCTTCGCTGGCAGAAGCGCGCTTCGGAAAATTCCAACGTCGACTGCCTTCGCAATCTTAGAGCAAGGATTTTCCTCGATCGTCACTGAAGAATGTGACCTAGAATCTTGAAATGTTAGTTTCGTAGCTACGTCTGACTGTTCGCATTTTTCCAGTCTGCGCAAAGACACTCTTTCAACCATGCAATGATTCTATTTCACTAATAAAATTGTCTATTTGTCTGTTGCAGGTAGGGTCGCAATCATCGAGTCACCAGTTACCTGTAACCGTGAGATATATTTGACCACTTTTTTTTTTTTCAATCTCAGCGAAGCAATCTGCCGCTTTATCGTGTCATTAACTTTTAAAGCCTTCTGGGTAAAGGATGTGACGCCTCGATAAGGAAAATTGAGTTTGACTGGAATGAAAATTGGAAAGATAAGAGGATAGTTAAACTTGTTGTGCTTATAGCTGAAATATGATCACGGCAGATTGCTCATGGCGATTTCACCATATGGAACTTGAGATATGACAGGCTTGCCGGTTGGCTCTAATGCGAGCAGGACGTGTTATCACTGGTTGGCTTGGTATCGACGTCGTCCTTAATTATGAGCATTAGTGCGATCATTATTCTCGTCATTACGGTGTACACAACATTCAAGCATGTTCTACCACTCGGCCGCCTTGTGGAAGATCGTCATTAATATAGCGCTAACCAGACTCGACTTGTACCAACGCACACTTTCAACAATGACTCCGATAAATTTGAGAACGTCGATTAAAACCTTGCGCATGTTTATTGAAGTGTAGTATATCTAACTTACGATCACTTCTACTGTGATTAACCTTCTATCGAGGCTCTCTGAAATACAGTGTAAAATGAGATAGGTTAATCCGGAGGTAGTTCGATAGGTCAATCGAGTATCGCGTGATCCACACCAGACACACGGTAGAAATTGCATCCGTATTACTCAGATATCGATTGCACAATGCGAGTCACTAATCGGCACGAGGAACGTTCCCCCAGCGAGGTTCGATAATTACCCATAAATCGTCTTGGCGATCGAAACGATCGGGAGCTGCTGTTGCCGGCAGTCGCGTGTGCGCCGCTCCTACCCTCGACTCCTCCCACCTTCCTGCCTTTCATTTAGCCCCCAATTCACTGAACCAGCCTCACATTCCGTATCGCCGTCTGCGTCACAGAGAGTGGCCGCAATCCTGTTGAAAAATCGGCAGTCGGAATTTTCTGATCGCGCCGATTCGCCCGATCATTCTTTCCTTATCTTAATTACTGGTCCAGAGAATCGTTGTCTGCCCGGCGGCAGCAAGCTCGACCCTCTCTTTCTCTGTCTGCATCTCCTCTCTACCCTCTCTTACTGCTGTTGTTTTGGCCGTGGCAGAGCATAGTGCGTATGAAGGCGCGCGCGCGCAGGGTTACAGCGTGTCGCTCAGAGGCAAAGTTGTAAATTCGCCGAGCGGTTTGGTTGCGTGCGCCCTTTATAGGCAAGGCTCTTAAGGGGCCACGTCTGAGTTTTAAGGTCCGTGGGACCAGAGGATCGCGGACATGATTGCATTTGCATTATACACGCCGCGGCGCGTACGCAGATTTATCTGGCCCTGGGGTTTATTTATCTGGAGTTATGGCAAACACTGACCGGCACGATGCCCGCCAATAACGTATGGTAATGGAGAGGGCCGATTGACTTTTTTACCCTTCCTCCGTGACCCGCGTACACACTACCCTTCCAGCGCCCTTCTTCCCCCTTCCACCAAGCCTTCGACCAGTCCACCTCGATTTCGTACTCGCATTCTACCCGATACTTTTCCTGTCGCCTGTCGCGCTCTTGTTATTCATCTTGAGACCGCTTTACTGCGACATCGTAAAAACGTACGCTCAAGTACAACTCGAGAGGAAGAGAGCCTGTATTCATTCGTAATACATCGACAGCCGCGTGTGGATGGGAAAAATAAGAGAGCACGAATCATTGAACGAATTTGCTGATATAAGTACTATATGCTGTCTTCTGTTCTTGTAATCGTATCGTGTGTTATTTCATACGTGGTTCTTGGTTGGTTGTTTCGACAATTGGTGTTGCTTTAACAATAGGCTTTAGTATGCCTTGTAGATTTATATAGTGACCGTGAAGGTTTGTGTTGGTGGCTCATCCTGTACGTTTTTCCTCAGGCGCCAGTTCCACCTGGCTTTCTCGCGATGTCTGTTTCGACGTGTTCCAGTGCTTTTATTTCGCCTGCGCCGGCCTATCACAACACGAACGATCGGCGAACCTTCGACCTCCTCTATCCTCGTAGCTTGGCCTTTAGCCGTCCTCTTCTAAAACTGCTGTTTCTCCTTCGTCCTACGGCGCAGAACTCCCTCTTTAGAAGAGTACGCGCCGGTAACCCTTGGAATTCTATTTCGCTCGGTGCTGAGCGATCCTGGATCGATCTTGGCTCTATCACAGATGATACTTTATGTGCGGTCTCGGCTGTGCGCCGCACCGCGCCGCTCTTGTGGTCAGCGCCTTTTTCTCCGCCCGTAAGGTAATGTAAACAGACACGCCGCGGAAGTGGAATAAGACAGGCCTCTGGCCAACCCCAGCATGACTCTCGAGAGTTCGCTCGACTGGAGTCCCTGATGAGCAGGAACATTAGATTTCCGAGGAGTGAAATCATCAACAAAGTGCTTCTTTGGTAAACCTCTATTTATCAAAGTAATGTAATTGCACTTTGAAGATTGCAGTTTAAATGGTTGGTTCGATCGGCAGCGAGTCTAGTACGATAATTACGCTCCTCGAATTCTCATGATCAGTCGTCAGAGTGATTTACAATATCATTATACCGCCGCTTGGTAGCGCGAATATCACACCCGGCGATCCCTTGTAGGTCTTATGATGCGGTCGTTAGTGGCGCGACAACGCGTAGGCTTTACTACCCGCGAAATGGGCGATCCTACCGGCGAAAAGGGCAGCTGTCTCATTAGCAGTGTTCGCCGGCGTAGCCGCAAAGCGAGGGGTCCCAGCCTTTTTCGAATATGTCGAGACGACCTAACTTCTTCAGACACCTTTTCCCAGTGGCGCCTCCAAATGTTATCCAGCATTCCATTCTCGCGTCGCAATCTCATTTGTAATCGTCATTGGAATCACATTAGAGGCACGGCTTCCAACGAAAGATTCCACACTCGGTTGACGATAAGCATGGCTTATTCTAAAGCGAGCTTGGAAATTGGATTTTAATCCTCTTGCAAAACGCATGGATCTGATTGTGGACTGTTCAGTGCATATGGCAGAGGTAGCTTTCATGAGATATCTTGGCGTAGAGTAGAGTGGCGAGTGGACTCGGTAGTCGGAATAGTCGGATGCTGAGACCGAGCAGGAGTCGCTCGGTGTGTCCTCGCCGGTTCACGCGAGGGCTTCTAATCGTGGCCGTATCTACTTTACACGAATCCACGTGTAAAGGCTCTTTCAGGAGGCGATGCTGTATCGTGTGGCTACGGCACGGCTGCGCAGCTGCACAACCACTCGCTTGAGATCTTGCTGTGTGCAGCACCAGCAGCACCAGCAGCAGCAGCAACAGCAGTTCGCCGACTGACGTAACACAGAACCCGCTCCCACATACGTTCATACATCACGCGAGACTCGCGAGAAATGAATACATAAAGCCACCTTTCGAATGGCTCTCTTGGCTCGTGTGGCACACGGCCGCACGAGAGACATGCAAGGGACTTGGCTACTGCCAAGTGAGATATTAACTGTCCAATCGGTATCGGCGAGCACGCCTCACGTTAAATCGGACCTAGGCGCCTTCAACAAGCCCACTTTCTTTCCGATTCAATTCCACCGCCGGCATTTGCGTCGGCCTCCGCCTCCTGTTCTCTCTCTCTCCCTCTTTGAACAAAGGGTGCATAATGCATCTTGTAACTCCGCGATAAGCACTCGAGAAGCCGGATGTGAATACAGAATTAGGAATCGACTTTGTCGGGGAAGAGCGCTACCTCGATTGCCACTTGCTGTTGTTTAACATTCTCGACTGTATGCAAAACACAGGAGAATGTTCTTTTGGAAAAATGAAACATTTTTAATCTTTCTTGCTTGTATGTATATATTCCAGTGTTTCTTATGCCAGTGGATTAGTCGGGTTTTATAACGTATTCCTTCCTCCATATTCATTATTTATTCTTTTCTAATTAATGCGCTTAATGCGTCGGCATTGGTCATAATTCAAAAAGTTTTATTATGGGGTTGGCTGGCATAGGCGACGCTTGGCGTGCCATAAGATTATTTACAATGACGCACTTCATGCTTGATCGCGCCGTGGCAGAACGAAACACGCGGCTCGTTTTGAGTAAACGCCGATTACTCGGCAATAAAAGGGTTAGCGAGTATGGTCGATAGAATTTCGCGCATTCCATCGAGTTCAGTTGGCCCAAGGAAGGCGGTGGGGGAGGCGAACGGCGGTGCGAGAGTGCGTGTCGGTGTAATTTATAGAAACTGAGTGGTGATAAATAGCTGGGCTCGACGATTGCAACGAGATAGAAAGGAGGTTGATTAAGTTATAAACACAGTTGCCGCCAGAGCGTTCCGGCCGTTTTTATTTCAATAAATATGGGCGGTGCAGCTGGTGGTGGAGTTTTAGCTGGAGACGAACACTGAACGCTCTTCTCTCGCAGATAGCTCGCAGCGTGTGTCATTAGTTGGTGGAGAAGGCCGTCGCTAAGAGACACCCGGCGAACTCGTAAAATTTCAAGCGGGGCAGCAATATAAATTTCACGATCGTAAAGCAGTTTATATGGTGTGCGTGCACACGTGTGTGCATGCCCCACCGCGAGCACTTTCGGCGTAACGAGGCCGCTCGCAATTTCCTCGGCGACTCCGAGAGAGGAATTACGGTCGAGGGTAGCGTGGATTACGATCGCCCATGGGCCTCGGTAACCGTTTGCGTTTAATGCGATTCCTAATCGAAATCATTTTCACGCCGCCGTTGCGCCAGCAGCCACTCGGTAACCGAGATTCATTGGCTCCTTGCTATGCCAGTGGTACAAGTGTGCCCGGAGAGAACCTTTCCAACAGGGGGAGCGGATGATTTCGACTGACAAATCTCTGTCGTTACTAGTCCTCGTCATCCACGTGTGACTTCATCCTGCGCCCCGTGACATTTCGAATGGTGTGGCGCCCGCCACCCACTCCATTAAATGTCACTCTCGGAAAGGGACGTGATCGATGCCGTACCTCCGCTTGCACACCATCGTCTGTTCTCTACTTGCATGGTCCGCCGTTTCACTATGGGAACAAATCACGTCGTCGAACCAGTTTCAACGTAACTCTCGGTGCTCTGTTCTCATAGAAGTGGATCGCGCGAAGCAGCTACCTGCTTCCTTTCCACAAGTGGGAAAAATCTTATCTGCCCCCGTCGCTAGTGTTGTGCAGTGCGAGGAGGCAAAAGACTCAGACAGGTTATTGGCGTGGTTGGCACGGTTTGGTGGCGCGCAATTCAGAGATACATAAACTTAGCCTCGGAATCACTGGTTTATCAGTGGGCGACAGGCAGTTTCGTGGCGGGTTCTTCGGACTCCGGGACTCGGCGATAAAGAAAGTCGAGTCAGCCTGTTGTCGGTCGTCGTAAGGCGAGCTCTTCCTCGAATATCTCAATTTCAAGCCGCCGAGAGGAACAACCAGCACCTTCTGCGACGGTCAGGGATTTGCATAATCTTAAAACATGTCCGGATCGGATGCTCGCCATTTATACCGTTTGATATTTCTCAACTGCATCCAGATAACGCAAAGCAACGACTCCGTCAATTTTCTATAATTACATCCTATTTAATTACCTATCACGAACTACGATCACCGATACTTCCATCCAAGACACAGACATCTTAAACTATCAGAAATAATACCATCTCGACTTAAGTAGCCCAAAACGTATGAGGAATTTATGGAAATGATCGTGGACATTAATCATAAACACAAGGATCGTAAAAGATATTTCACTCGAGGCGGGACTCACACCTGGCACATGTCAACTAAGACAAAAGTATCAAGCAGAAGGAAAGCAGAATCCTTGTTAATTCCTGGCTTCCTGACCCGCCCAGCATTATGCCCGATTAATCAGTCGACTGAGGTTGCTGTCGGGATAGAATAAAGCTTACTGGGAGGAGATAGGGCCCGTTTCCTCGCGCGGTCCTTTGCCAAGGTTAGGTTCATGTTGTTGCACCCGGAAGGGGCGCCGAGTCATTGTTCGAGGGTCCGCGCCGCCAGTCGGGATCCACGAAAAGGACGAGGACGATACGGTTGGTGGGGTGAGAGGGTTTCTTCTGGTGGCGAACAGCGTGTAACACGTGGCAGTATCTTGTATCGGTGGGCCTTGGTCCCCCGCTGGTAGCACGCTGTTCTACTCTAGCCAAGGCGGCGCGATGCCATTCCGGCCTCCGTGCGCGCACTGCGTCGACCGACCGCGCGGATGCCAGTGGCGGCTCCCAAGGTGGACACATTTACCTACCGGATCACATGCATAGCAAGTGCCACTCGATCTCGACCACCACCTCACGATCGGCCTCCCTTTAAACCAGCCGACTCCTTGCATAGTTGGCATATTTTTCCGAAGCCAACAGCCGCGCCCTTACTTCATTCGCACCGTGCGCTCCACTTGGATGGGTCGCTATAGTACTCTGTTCCATTCCTCCGCGTCCTTCTGGTAAAGCTTGACCCCCGCCGACTATCTCCGGTATGCCTACAAGAGTAGATTTCCACGAGATAAAGTACCCGATGCACGGAGGTCCACTGATGCCTATGGCTGCGCATCTTCTCCCTCTGTTGTGCCCCGGCGATTATTACCTACCCGTTTTCATTCCATCGGGGAGTAAGTATATGCGCCCTCTGGCAAGCGGACACCTTCGTATCCCTGCAATGGTGTAGTACATCATACTTGCGAAGCCTTAAGCCATTGAGCCAATGGGCATCGAAGGAGAAGGGGTATGCCTAGTACCGGCGTCAATAGGGGAAATGTTTGGCTTCGCTTTTTTTTCTGACAAGCTTTATTTATGATGGCGTGGTACACAGAGTGCACGGGAGCAGTGCAGGTATAGATGGTGCTGTAGTGGGGCGAGCATGTTATGCCTGGATCGGTTGGTACGCGAGTTCACCACAGGTCATTGCAAGGTTGCCTTTCGAAGAGGCGAGTCGCTCCTCGGGGCGACCACTTTCCCCATTTGATCACCCTGCTTCCACGTTCTCCGCCGAGCCGTACCTCTCTCACTCTTCTCTTCTACCTCTGTTTCTTCCTCACTGTTGTTATCGGTCCTCCAAAGAGACTCGAGAAACTCTCGGAGGTTAACCTGCTCTCACAGGTCAACGCACCTTCCTGAGAAATTCGCTTTTCTTATGTCACTAATTCTCAAGGAGATTCCTTCATCCGATAGCTCGAGATTCTAAAGTAATGTCTCATTTTGCGAGACATCGCTGTAACACGAGAGCTTGGTTACAGACAGTCGTTGGTGTACATAAATTACCTAATTTGCATCGGACCGTCTCGAGTCTGGCAGCGTGTCGATGCGAACGATTGCGCAGACCGCTTGTCCGCCTAAAGTCGTAACACGCATCTGGGTGAGGTGTTATTTCCTACCGTGACAGAGGAACGACAGAGGAACGACAGAGGCATGCCGAAAATTATCAGTCGGACCGAGCAAGTACGACGGCCTGTAAATTTCTCCTGAAAACGGTATAAATCAAGGTGAACTCGATGGGGGAGACGTACGTTTGCTGGAAATTAAGTTGCAGGGCCGCTGCCGCCGGCCCGTCGGAGACAGATCGCCAGTTTGCCCGGTAGTGGCGAGCTGTCAGGGAATTAACGGTCCCAGTGTCGAACATTAATCACCGAGCTTTCTGTAGGCAATAAATTTCGATCGGTTGTGTCGCGCGCGCTTGTTACTAGTCACCGAAAGTATTTCGGCAGTACTTGTCGGCCAAGAAAGCGCTGACGTTAGTGAACTCCACACTTTTCACCGGAAACGTACCACCGCCGGGTCAGTGGAGAGGTCCGAGCACTCCTACGAAGCACTGCCGGGAATCTAAATTAGCTTAGAAAGTTCTCCAGGGTCAACGGTGCATACGTAGCCACGTAGACTGGTTGGAAGTCTGGTCGACTAAACCTGGCAGAGTATACGCGTTCTCGATTTATCCATGAGATTCCACGAAATCGTTGCTGAATTCTCACTGAAAATGCAGTGACGTTATTGAACCATAAGGGAATCTGAAATGCTCGCTTACGAGAGGCGGTCGTGCAAGAACATCTTTATTTTCGGCAAGTGGCCCCAGCTCCTGCAGCCAGTTAAGAAATAACGGTGCCCACTTTGGAATGCAACTGGAAAGCTGAGCCGAATTTTAAGAAATCGCGTGTATCGGAGACTCTACCAACCTGCAACTCGCGATAACATTTCAAGAGCACGGCTCCAGGAAATTTCGAGTGCACCGCTCTCTCGAGCGGCGGCGGCCCCTTCGAACTGGTCCGGCTTGTCTTTGCCGAGTTTCATTGCCAGTCGCGCGCACACGCGCGATCCTCGAATAAAACACGCTGACTGAAACTTTAATCGGCAGGCGGCTCAATTAATTAAGAGCGTACCGTTCAAGACGGGTTCAAGATTTTCTAAATGAAATCAACGTCTCTCGCATCCTTCACGAAACGAGCCAACTAAAATCCTGGCATTAATTAAGATTGCTTTGATGGCTATACGGTGTAATTAATTATGAACATTAAAGTACACCTGGTTGGAATTTAATAATTCTAGCATAAATGAATATAGAATTTAGAGACATCGCCGAAAGCGCTGTTATCCGAATCATTGATGAATCATGGCGTTTTGATTACCGTACCGAATTGCTCGTCTCGGAAATTTGCTCGGCGAGGGTTCATTAATCTTGAACGATCGACGCGAGGATAATTGATGCGTTAAATCCGACCCGGCAGTGACATCGGTCAAGCAGAATCCGTGTCGGACAAATTGCATTTATCTATGATAGTTATCGGGTGTCGCGTGAAAAAATTAATTTCGAATTGATGGAACGAGTGATGCTTGGTGGCGTGCGTATAACCTGCCAGGCAATTCGAATTCGTTCAAGAAGGAGAGACGGGGACAAGGAGTCACGATGTAATCTTGTACTTGTACGCCAATGAGATTTTTGCCCAATGCAATACCGTGTACAGGATCATCGGAACGATGATTTATTGCTGTAACATATTGCTGATACAAGCCTTTCAACGTACTGCATCGAGTCTATTTCTTTCACTCAGCGGCGATTTCTCCAAAGATTTTGTGCACCCGACTTATTGCAAAATCGAACTGGCGACCTTCCATCGCGTTACATTCTCCGTGACACCTTAATCATTCGAAGCACGCGAATTAGAAAATTGATGGGACTGATGCGAATGTTTAGGAATTCGTGTGTGCAAAAGATCTCGAGGGCTCGGCTCGAGGAACTAATACGTAAGACGATCCTCTAGATCGAGATATCCACAAGGACTACTCGATAACGCTGAAACTGGTGTTGCAGACATAATGCACACATGATCCAGGCATCGGCTGGTCTTTGGGCACGTCGTGATCGATCAGTCGGTGCCGATGATTAAATCCGCATGCCGTTGTTCGCGGTTTAAAGCCCTGGCGGAACACGACCGCTGCTACTCTCGAACCATGTGATACTTTGTACTGTGAGGTGGAAAGAGCCAAGTGAGAAATTCCGGCGAGGATATCGCGTGTCGCATGGACACCAGCTCCCTTCGGACCAGTAAGCGATTTGCTATCGTCGTTCGATATTGTTAATGCTTATGTTAGCCCTCTGGAACATTCCACATTTTTCGAGGCGGGGCTTACAACTTCTTAACACCTCCACGATCTTAGAAGTCTGTTATGATTACGTGTTCGAGTTCTCCTTTGCGGCTAAGCCGATTCTTTATTGAATCATAATTAGACCTCTTTCAATACGAATGGTCAGTCGAAACCAGTAGTTTGTCGTTGGCACACGCCCCAAGGGAAATATGACCAGCGGAGCCATTCAAATCTGTCCGATTTATCGACACTAGTTTATATCGGGCGGCATGTTAATAGGGAGTTATTGCTGAGAGGACAACGCCAGGAAAAGAACGCACATTTGTAAGGGGTTTAGCCAATAATAGAAAGTGTCGATTCCCGTCGAATTGGCGCGGAGGCGGCAACTTGTATCACGGATGACAGTAAAGTAGTGCCACCCACGTTTGCCAACCCTCAGCCACCCTTTTGCGGCTGTGTCGAGATCGAACGATTTTGGGAGCAGTGATCTACGAACTGGTCAAGCCACCGCTCCGGCAAGTTATGCACCGATTTGTTCCTCCTAATAGCCCTCGATATATATCCTGCATTCTGCATAGCAAAGAGTAACCGGTCGTCTATTATGTCCAGTGTGCAAATCGGTAATTGAAGACATCCGGCCATGGGTGGCAAGCTCTATTCTAGTCTCAAGATATCCGACTTCCCAGTGACTCATTAGTCACATGTATCATATTTTCTTGTTTCACGCTCGGAGAATTGTTCACCGAACAATTCCTAGCGCAAACCTTTCCCTTACACGTTCTACATTTTTCTATACCAACATCCTTCTCCCCTACTTTCTCCACTCGTCTATCACTTTCATTCGATTCGCGCTTATCAAGTTCAGATGGTAACCCGTTATACACAAGATAGATGCAACCGGAAGAGATAAGAAATCTCGAAGGACTCGTAGGCTATGCTCGAAGTGGAATCAATGTTGCTAGGCAAGCTATGCTATTTCCTTAGGAGCGAATCGTAATAACGTCGTAGCGCCAGTGATAATCTAGCCACAATTTTACTCTCTACTTTCTTGATTAGCAAGGTTCGATCGGTGCCAATTTAAATTCTAGCCGATGCTTTTTAAACTCGTTTCTACCTCGCTCGTCCATATCGTATACACGGAAGAGTAGAGAAGCGCACTTACGAGATTCCATGCTGAGACTTTTCTAGTCTACATAGAGGCGTTCGCCGGCCTCTATAACCCGGCTGGGCCATCATGGCGTACATATATACAAGATATGAGTTTACGGTGCAAGTGCAAATGCCGGAGGCTGCGCTCGAACGGTGATCGGAAGCTTCTTATCTTAGCTATACGATCCACCTAATCCGAAAAAGGTTTATCAACCTGCTTCGGTGCGGCCGACCTGCTGGATATCGAGGCATTAAGAGGAACGCGTCGTTTACATATATTACTCCCGGGCTTGGTATAATCAGTTGGACGAGCTATGATCACTGATCACCGGCTCAGAACCGGCTGCGTGCGCGGACTCTTCCTTGCGCGATCCATCCATTCAACAATTAATACTCAAAGACTCATGAGCGACGAGTTCTCGTAATTCCTTGGCTTCTCGTTCTTGGTTAGTCGAATCAGAGTGTACTTGGCTCTTGGGGATTGCATTTGATTGGCGGGAGGATGAGGAAGCGGTCTCTTCTAGATTGGTTCGTTTCCACGAAGTTTTCCAAAGGAAATACTTGTGTGTGCCTGAGGAGGCTTGTTCCAAGCTATTCGTTCGATGGGATTCAACGAACGCTTCGTCCAAAGGGAGAGACATAAAGAGACCTGGGCTATCCTCGCAGAGAACGTGGCTTCATTACCGGGAAACCTGTTAGTTATGCTAATATCGTCTTACAAACCCCTTCATTACCGCTGATGAGCAATTAATACGCCTGCCTGCCCCCTCGCTCGCCGGTGCTAATGCACTCTGAATGTCTCTCAATTACACGGCGACACGAGCCCCCTATGCAAGGACGAGCGCGCGCGCCGTCCTCGTCCTCATCCTTGTTGTCCTCGATACCTGCTCCTTCTTTTCACCGGCTACCTTACGGTTTCATCCCTGACGACTTCTCCTTGGCAATCACGATGTTTGTTCATCAATTACAAGTCCTATTTCTATAAATTTATCCGATTTCCAGTCTTTTGATGCGTGATGTAACGAAAGAGAAGTGAAAAGTCTTAAAATAAAAGCACTTTGCACACGGCACATGCTAAGTTACATTGAATATACAATATATACATATGTTTACTAAAAATAGGATACACTATAAATTGAAGAAGCACTAAGCTCGACGTGTTCTGACCTGTATTTGCAGACGGTAGGAAGTGGCGAGTTGCCTTGGAGAAACGAAAACATTTACCACGGATGATGTGATTCTCTTTGAGTTATTTTGAGGTTGAGTTACTACCTCGAGTATTTCTATTCCTGCATGGTTCTAAGGGGCAGTTAGGTATGAGAGGATGAAAGAGGTGCAGGTAAAGGTGTGGCGAGCGAGGAGTGAAGAGAGGAGAGGAGAGTAGTAGTGATCTGGTTCGGCTGGTGTAGCGGCGGCGCGGCGCGGGCGTCGACGGAGGACGGTGGCCGCTGGTGTACACTGCTCGGGAGAGGCGCGCGACGACCTCGACAGGGTGTGGCGGGTCACCGGTCCTTGTTCGCTGGTACACAGTGGCGTACCTGGCGATCGTACGCGCCTACCTCGCACGCCGACCTCAGAAAGCCTCGCTAGAAAGTCCCTGGAATGTGTCCCGCGAGATCTCGAAATCCGGCCGAAAGGTCTTCCGCACACATTGCAACGCGCGTTCGAGATATCTTCGCCTCCTTATTCGCTCGAGTATGAATACTCAATTTTCGAGACAAGAACATCTTAGATCGCTCGTAAAAAAAGGAAGTCTGTTCGAGACTGACATTCTAGAAACGATCCGATCCATTGGCCGCGCGTGTTCATGCAATGATCTGGTAGATGCAACGCGTAGAATTCGTCGATCGGTATCTCGGCTAGGGCGAGCGAGATACGCCAATAAATACGTGGAATCGCGGAAACTCCTCTGGCGGAGATAAGCGCGAGATAAAGATCGTAAGGAAGGAGAGGCGGAGGGTGGCCGGAATTGCTGATCTTTGTCCGACACGAATACCACCGGGTCGTTTGAACCTAACAGTATAATAGCTTACGATGTATCAAGAAATTCCATGGAAAGCAGACATTTTTCCCGGTACTTTCGCCGCCGTAGATCGCCGTCGTAAGAATTGATAAAGGTGGCAGGAGCTAGCACGGTGAACGAATCTTCTTGTTCTCGTGACAAAGTCCTTGGGTATAGCTGATAGGAAGCACTGCGGAGTCCAGCAGTAGCGCTGCCGGCGGCATTGGCGCGTCGAACACCCTGCATCCTTGGGAGCAAGTCATAAACGTAAATTCCAAGGATCGGTTCATCCTAGTTCATCCCGGTTGGCGCTTTGCATGCGGCAATTCCGTATAAGGCGATGCCGTAAGCGCCTAACAGCCTGCAGCAGCGGGTGCAGCTGGGTTGGATGCTGCGGTAGCTATAGCGGTAACAAAACTTACGCCGCCCATCCTTTTCCTTTTTACCATCCTCGGCGACCGGCTGCTCTTTTCCCCCTACTAAAACATCCGATATTCTAAAAAGGCTAGATCATGATCGGTTGCCCAGGGCTACATAAAGGATTCGAGACACCTGTTTCTCCGGATGAGCAAAGAAATGTCTCGAGAGAAGAAGAAGGATTCACCGCGCGGCAAGCGGGCAACGTGACGTGGTTCCGAGTGGATGCTCTTCCGAGGTTATTATACTTACACGAGTGTACACGAAAGAGTGAAAGAGACAGAGCGTGAGAGAGAGAGAGAGAGAGTGAGGGGGAGGGAGGGAATCCTTCGGGTCAGGAATTCGAACTCGACAAGAACGAGGCCGTTACTTTTCGAGGATCTTGGATCCTTTCCTGGGTCACGGTCCGATGCCACTTCGCGAATCCAAGAACCCAACGAATACATTGCCGTCTACAATTCCTCTAGAAGACCGCCTCTTCTGTCTCCCTCAGCTTCTTCGAGCAACATCCACTCCTGACGTGATCTCTTCGGGCAGCGGGAAGCAAAGCCAGTGTTTCACTGCCAGCCGCTATAATACTGTCGGCGAGTTTACACGCATTGTATTGGGCTTCGGAGGAGGCAGAGGGAGGACGGTGAGTGTTCGGGAGAGTCAGGGCGGCGCGCTTATGAATGCGCGCGAGCAAAGATCGTGTTTGTGGAAGGTATAATTGATGCTGGGCCAAGCGGCGGGGGGATAGCGCCTTTGCCCTTAAGAGTTTGGAACTGGGTGGAGAAAATATAGGTTGTCTTGGTGGCGCGGAGGCCTCGAGAGGGCCGCGGTCGCCCGCGGTGCAACACGAGGATGATATATTCCCTGCAACTGCAGCTGCATCTCGCACAAGGCCCGCTTCTCTTAGCCTTCTTCTTTCGTGAGATTACGAAACCCCTCACTCTCTCCCTTCTGTTTCTCTCTCTCTCTCTCTCTTTCCATCTCCCCCGGCAAAGACAATGAGAGAGCTTGGCCACACGGAGCAACTCGCATCATCCGACAGACTCCTTTTTCCAGATTCGAGATTGCCGGGTTCCTGTAAAGCAGAGTGCCACCTTGTCCCTTCAATTTCTTCGTGCGGTCGCCTCGGGAGCGAGTTGTCCCGACCGCGACGATTAAGACAGTTCTGTTACAACGCAAAGATCGCGCCTGATTACCGGTGATTTAGAGGGAGTCTGTGACGATCAGAAAAACACCCGGCGGAATCTCCTCGACACTGGCTTGAGACACGAGTGTCCGTTGGAAAAATACGAGCATGGGCAAAATAGAGCGAAGCCTTCTTCTTGCAGGCTCGTTTGCCGTGCTTCAGCAGTCAACGCGCAAAAATCTTCGCGGTAGAAAAAGGCTGCTCTCCAGAGCTCGCATTTGCGCGAGCCGATCCAGAAAAACGACCATTCCGCCCGGGTAACCGTCACGCGGACATCCTGTCGGTGCGACAATGCTGCACTATAATTTCGTGGCGCGCGACTGCCACGCATCATAACGATAATTCGGCCCGTTGTCTCTCGTGCTTTATTCTTACTCTGTGGACGCATTAAGAACGGCCCGTATTTGGGTCGATTGCGCGGGGCACATGCCTCTTCTACTTGCGCCCGTGTCTAATAACGGTCATCGTCCAACCGGCGACGTCTCCTTCAAGACGGTGTAACGACTTAGTTAATTAGCGTTTTGCGAGAACTGACCGTGAAGGGACGCCCGGCAGCTTTACCATTCTTACATGTGCGGTTACCTTCGTACCGTTATCCCCGTCGGCCAATGGAGAATTCGTGTCGATCTCGACTCAGCTCATCGACACTGACAGCAGTTAACTTATTCTTCGTTTGTGCCCTTTACTATTGATGACTCGTAAGTAGTACAAGTTGATCGATCAAACATAGTCACTAACAGGTAAATCTTTCCCATTATAATAAATTTATTTACATCTATTTTTCACGGTAGTACAATTCTTAATTCTTAGCTCTTTTAATTCAGCTTTACACATTTAACTGTGCTTCACTTTAATCTCGTACGATGCTTCCTCCAGTTGGAAGCGCATCCTGCTGGAGGAAGGTCGTTGCGTGCGAGTGCTGCATTAGAGCGTTGAATATTTCATTCATAAGCCAGCGGAGAGATCGCTGTATTCCACGAATGTGTATATTGGAGTGAGGATCGTGCCTCCGTGAAAGTGGCTGCTCGTCCGAGAGAAGGCAGCGCATGTGCCCGGGGTGGGTAGCAGTAGTTGCAACTGCAATTACGGTCGTGGCCCCTCGAGTCGTGAATGAAACGTCTGTCCCTTTTTTCCTACGCCTTCTTCTTCCGCTTGCTCCTCTCATTCCTCGACGCGCTCCCGGACTCACTTTACCAGATCGCGCGCGCTCTTCCACCCAGAATACCAAGTTCGCGGATACTTTTTGCTCATCAACGCTCTACTTCGCAGGCGTTACACCTCGCAAGATGCGAGACGAATGCAGAGAATTTCAACCGCTACACCGTAGCGACTGCATCGATTTCGTGAGAACTAAAGCTCTTCCAATCGAACGTGCTTGTTCTGTTTAATTGATTCTTATGTGATTGATTTACACTTGACAGTATGTATTGCTTTCTGTATAAGGAGAGTATTAATGAGAGTATCTGCTTATTCTGATTACAGAACTTCCGGGAGCACCGCATCGACGGCGCAGCGTTGCCCCTCCTCTCGGAGGATCACTTGACTGGACCGATGGGGATGAAACTGGGTCCGGCATTGAAACTTCGTGCTTTGCTAGCACGGAAGTTGGGCGCATGTACTGTCTGCCTTCATTGCGCCCACTGTCATCAGACCCCGCTCCCAGCGTTGAATGCTGCCGCGGCAGCTGCTGCCACGCAGCAGCAGCAACAGCAACAACCACAACCACAGCAGCAACAGCAGCAGCAACAACAGTTGCCCGGCAGGCGACCAAGTAGTACAGGCAACTGACAAACAATGGCGGAGACTCCTTCTTTGGGTGCGGACACAGCGTTGAGCAGCGGCAATATGCCCAGCCTGGACCCGAACCGGGCGCTCAGAATAGAACGGCGCGTACCGCGGCCCATACGCAAGCCGGAAGTCGTCTTCAAGAAGCCGATCAAGCAGTGACGCATGAAGACATCAACTCCGATCCGATCCGATCCGATCCGGAGGCTCCGCCCATTGTCAGTGTTGATTTGACCAGAAGATAACGAGAGAGTCGCGCGGCAGAACGACCAGAAGACTTTCTCGATTGAGTAATCGTGTACCTGGAGGAACAGTTGCTCGCCCGAACCACCATCCCCCAGGTGGCTCGGATATATGTAGACATGCTTGTATGGTGCCCACGTCTCACTGGAGAAACACATGTTCGATTCCTCATTGAAGAGAAGAATTAGACGGACCCTGGTATGCCGGATAAATTGCTCGGTGCGAATATATAATCCTGGTGCACATTGAGGTTCTTAATCCTTGAGAGAACGGGCACTTTCCTTAGAATTAGAGAGTCGATGGTAAGTCCAGTTGAATTATTCTAGAAATTTCATCTGGAAACAAGTGCCTAAGTTCGAACAGTCTTCCAAGATACTAAACAAGATTCTAAAGTGAAAAAATGATCGTTATTCGGATATAGTAAAGGTTCGCTTAGACATTAGAAATGCTCACCGTCACTCCGTTGCCTGGCACACACTTGTCGTGCAATCAATCTAGGATTTCCAATCATCCAAATCTTCCAAGTTCAGATATTTACTAATTATCTTTAGCAGAGACTTTAAAATCAAAAAACGAATGGTATTAGAGAAAGATTCGAGTGACTTCTAATCCAATATCGGCGAGGACGATTCGTGTTTAAGTGAGATTCGCACCGTCTCGGTGGAAAGTAGAATCGAGGAAACACGAGCGAAAAAAAGGGGGGGGGGGAGATGTACGTGTACTTATCCGAGCAAGGATGAATTTAGAATGAATGCAAGTGTTATTGGGAGAGAAAGAGAGAGGGAGAGAAAGAGAGAGAGTATGCGCGAGCGACTGAGAGCAAGAGAATATAAAATAAAAGAGACAACAGCCTATCAGCGAGGATCCATGTGCAATAACAATAAACGAGAGGATTTCGACGCGATACTTTATACCCCTACCCGTACCCGATATACGTGTATTTGCTCAAATCGTTGTTTCTTTTATATATTTTAACGAAGTTTTTATATGAATGAATTATAACTGATAGATATAACTAAATTATATTTTTGCCAGAGCGCGCGGGCCGTACGAGTGCGCGCGTTAAAACCAGGCAGACGACGAGGGTGCCACACGATGGAGATAATATTCCATCGGTCCGAGTCGAATTCCAGCTGATCGAATCGCTAAACAGTTTAGGAAAAATTGTACATTAACTTTTCTCTGCTCTTATTTACGACGAGTTCGATCTTTATTTATTTAGAAGTATGTAAAGCGTTGCCTTATTGTATGCAAGTAAGAGTTAAGGGAGAGACAGAGAGAGAGAGAGAACGAGAGAGAGAGCGAGAGAAAGAGAGACGCGTATGGAAGAATGTAAGTCGAATATATCAAGGTGGATAATCAGTTCGTAAGACGAGCAGTATTTTTAGATTTACACTAGCCTGAATTTACTGCGGACTACATATATATAAATAAGAGCTGTATATGTATACAAGACACGAGTACTTAGAGGCGCGGTGTCACGCGCGTGGTGTGCGACGCTGACGTCGGCAATGCGCGCGCGCGCGCGCGTTAGTTCGACGGGCTCGCTCGCTCGCTCGCTTTATCGGGGGAGAATTTATGGCGCGGTATCGATGGGTGGCTGTCAGTTCATAAAGTATCTCTCCCGCAGTGACAATCAATTGAATGGGGCACACCGATGTGACTAACTCCCTCGTTAACGCTTAACCGACTCTACTCACCGGGATACTTTATGGCGCCGCGGTGCGATTCCACGCTCGCTCGCGAAAAGCGTTCGCCGCCGCTACTGCCACCGCCGCCGACGCCGCGATGCCCGAATGACGAATTCCGCTCTCCCGAACTAAGCGTGCCGAGATGAATGAGAAAGAGAGAGATAGTAAGCGGCTTTTACTTAAAGGAGACTTCACGGAAGGAGCGAGAGACCACTGTACATAAGACGCTTGAGCATTTATTTATATCGTCGCTTTTCAGACACAGAACGCCCGCAAGTAGTATTTTATTTAGTTTCTCTTTAGCCGGGGTTTCTTTAGCGCGACGCACACCTGCACTCCCCAGGTGTCTCTGTGTGTTTGTGTATTTGTGTGTGCGCGTGTGTGTGTGTGTGAGTGAGTGGCGCGAGAGTAGAGGCACGTCCGTCTTTCAGTTGCGCAGATCGTCTGGCATCGGTGACCGAAAGGGATGCTGCGGGATAGTAGAGAGTCGTGCTGAGTGCGAGAAATCTTCTACAGAGGACGAACCACTCGGTGAGCATGGACAACGGGCGATAAGGCAATTTTGTGATACTTCGACCTTTTATTTTCCAACTCATTTTTTTTTGTTTGTCTCCAGTCTCCGTTTAACCCCCCGCATCCGTCGGCCGGCATCGCGTATATGTCTATGCGCGTCCGGTCATCTTCTTCCCATTTTTTCCCTGACACCCATACACCCTCTTTTTTCTATTCCCTCATCGCGCGTTTGTCGTGTATTAATTTACGAGTAACTGTCATATTATGTATAGTAGAGATTACTGGTGAAAAGAGAAAAAAACAGTACATTGTTTCTGTTAAAATAAACCTTTGTTGAAAAATACATCTCGCCTCTCCTTCTTGGATGAATCTTACACCCTCTCGGCATTATGGGAATGCGGAGATTAAACTGCTTGGTAATCTATTGACACGCGACTAATCGGGCGTCTCGTGACAGGTACGTATTGGGACATTCGATAAACTGTTGTCGTTGGAGATACAAGAATTGTGTCACCCGTCGTAGATAAGACTTACTCCATTTACCAGACGCGTGCTAATTAAAATAGTTCTCTTCATATTTACAAAGCTCGTACAGTCTTTATAGCGACGATGATCACGTCAGTTCGAATGATTTACGTTCCGCATTTTCGTGGAATTCCTTCAATCGTTATTGACGCGTTCGATCCTCGCGCTCTCTTCATCATAGTCGAATAAGATCAGCTTTTCCAGTTGGTCATGATAGTTTCGCCTGAAAAATGGAAATTGTTACTCAAGAATAACTATTACTTCACCAAGAGGAACTTACGCCTCTGTGAATTGCAAGGACTCCGTCTTCCTGTCGGATAGGAATCTCAAAGTGGGTGTCGCCGTTCTTCTGCACGTTGATCACTTTTCCAGTGCATTTTCCTCGTTCCAAGTTTCCGGAGATGACGTCACAATATTTGCCCGCCGGCAGAGAGGTCTTGATTGTTACCTTGAGGTTGTATTTGTCGCCATTGAAAGCAACACAGCCCAGTTTACCACGACAGAATGCAACCTGGTTGCTCCCATTGTCCCACCAGCTGTTCAACTCGGTGCCGTTGACGACGTTGCGGAACTTCGCCATATTGTAAATCTGTCGCCAGCGGTGCTCACAAACGAAACCATTCGAGCAAGTATTATCAGCGTGGATGATGGGAGAGAGAAGATTTCCTTGAGCATCGGCTGGCGGACTGTCATCGAAACTGTCGAAGTGATAGGAGCTCATAACGCGCGGTCTTCCGTACGGGTGAGCCAACATGAACGCAACAGCCATCTGTCAACAATACATTCTATCAGTGTTAATTCCAAAATCATCGGATATTCTTCCTTCATCGATGAAAGGATACCTTGTACAGTTTGGATGATTTGTAGGTGAGTACACGGTTCTCCGGTGATCGTTGAGTGTCATGGTTGTCAATGAAAACAAGAGCATCCCTCGAAGGTAAAAGTGACCATGGCTCACCCCAATTAACAAACCATTTCAGTGGATTATTCCCACGGAAGGAATTACTGATTTCCGCGCCAAATTTGAATTCAGTGACGGCAGCTTGTTGATTATAGTCGTGTTTGCTAATTCCTTCACCACCATAGTCGATGACCTCTTGGAAAATATAGGGTCTCGCGTTCCTTGGGAAACCGTGTTCTATATTGAGATTTTTAATACGCGAATAAATCGTTTTAAGATCTTCGGGCCACATATGCTTAGCAGCATCGATTCTGTAAAAGCAACGATAAGAAAGATTTCATTAGAAGTTTCGAAATAAATAATTCCCCGACGTGATGGGTCAATTGAATTCTCGTGGAAAACAAGACTCATCACATACGTGTCAACGCTTGATTGAAACGTACGTGACTTATCTGTACGACGGTATAAGGCAATATTTCCACGTAGTTGAGCGTGCTGCCGTTGCAGAAATCGGTACGTACCTGAAGCCGGCAACACCCGCGTCGACAGCCTCGTTCAGGAAGCTAACGATCTTGTTTCTCACGTGCTCGTTGCCCTGATTCAAGTCGTGAAGGCCGACTAACTCGCAATTCCGCACGTTCGCCGGATTCTTGTAATCAGTAATACTACACACGGAATGGAAGTGACTAATGTCGAAAGGCACGGAATAGTAGGTGCGGGAGAAGGTATTCGCTCTTGAACCACCGGTGCCAATCGCTTCTTGGTGGTCACCTGTCATGTGGTTGACTACTGCGTCAACATAGATCCTCACACCGACTTTGTTACATCTCCGGACCATATCCGTAAACTGTTCTTTATTACCCGATCGAGTGACGAATAAATACGAGATAGGTTGATACCTTTCCCACCATGGTCTCTTCCCAACTATTATGTTCTCTTGAATCGGGGATACCTATTGTTTAAGGACATTGATCAGTGAGGAATTTTTATGCTTTCTTGGAGTTTCTATTAGTGTATCGATTAAGATTTTGATAGGACAATTTTACCTGAACACCAGCGTATCCCATGGGTCCTAGGAATTGTTCACATTCCTTAGCGATGTCCTTCCATTTCCACTCGAACAAGTGGACCATAGTATTACGGCCGGGAGCATAGTGGGGCTCCTTGTAGTCACCTTGGCCCACGGCCGCCGATACCAGAGCCAACAAGCCAACGAGCACCAGCATTACGACTAGAGTAGTAATGTCGCAAATTATCAGCCTCACAATATATAACCAGGCGGTGCTTACATCACTTCACGCAGCCGCGCATCATCCAAAGGTCAATACTTCTTCCGCCTCCGATTGTACGCATTCTCTTGAACAGCTCGCACGCGATGCATTATCGCTCTCTTCAGCTGATAAAACATAAGGTTTACACTCGGCGAGATTTACGGGGAGCAGCCTGTGTTACAGTGACACACTCGATTTCCGGCAACCATGTCGAATCATTCGCTGTATCTTTTGTATTTAGATATTATTAGAAAGGGAGAGATTATGCGTCATTTAGTGTAGGGATTCGAATTTTTAAGATCGTTATGATTACTGGTAATGATTCATACATTTTAATCGGGGTTCTAGTATTGTAGAACTCACTGATTGTACGGATACTTTGGCAGATGTCAAAATAAGAGATCGATCACGTGCTACTGACTTGCGATATCTAGATTAATGACAGTGTATAATATACCCAGGATTTCTGTAGTAAATCGTGCCTCGATCGAATTACTTCTAAATTGCAATTTATAAACTTCACGGAATTGATGCTTCATAATATTTTTGCTGACATAGATTCGCTTCAAAGATGACTTTAATGCAGCAAAGTCCGAGCTTTCGCAATCTCGTAACAAAGAAACTGGTGAAGTAAATATTTGAAAGAGGAGCGGTTATCGAGGGCGTGGGACGATATATGTTCTGCTTGCGGAATGTTGCAAGAAAATAATTTACTAGTTGACGTAGTATTGGACGACCGACGTCATCAGAACCGATTACATATTTATGGTGTATTCGTATATTTAGACTTTGAACCTCCGGAAACAGCACTCCCCCAACTCAAGATAGTCCCTTGTAATCAAACAAAACGCACAATGCTTACATTCTTGCAAATCGATTTCCTCGCCCCTTCATAACCATGTGATAATTTCGCAGACATCAACGTAACTTTTCCTCTACTCTCTTGCGCCGTTTGTTCGACATGTTATTAATAAATCGTAGAAATGCAATCGTTCGAACTTTCATTCGAACGCACTTCAGGCACTTGCGAGAGTAACTCACCGGGAATCCCAAGAATTGGGACAATATTAAAGCAACCAAAACCGTGAAAGGCAAACACACGTGCCAAAGTGGCCGGGATTTTTGGTGAATCTGACATTTACGCAAAGTCAGACGACAACTGTGCAATCAAATACCAAGGACACGCAGATGTAACAGATTCAATATGTGGGTGCAATAACCATTAATTGTCTTTAGTACATCACTGTAATATAACACATGTGAGAACAAGCCACATTAATTAGCGTATTAATAAACTGGTAAAAGTATAAGTTAAAGGCGAGCTTCGACATGAATTGCCAAGACTCCTTCAGGAGCATCCGATGGAATTTCAATGAGAGCTGTGCCGTTCTTCTGCACTTGCACTGATTTCCCAGTGCATCTGCCATTAACCAAATCACCGCTAATTACATCGCAGTAAGTTCCAGCTGGTAGTCCAGTCTGGAGATTGCGACTGAGGTTCTTCGAGCCAGTGTTGAATGCTACGAATCCTTTAGAACCACGGGAGAATGCCATTTGATTATCGTTGCTTGCCCACCAGTTCTTCAGGGGTTCCTCATTCACCAGATTTCGGAATTGGACCATATGATAAATCTGTGGCCATCTGTGTTCGCAGACCCAACCGTTTGCGCATTGACCATCTGCCGTTATCTTCGGGGAGATGATTTCTTCATTTTTATCCATTGGGGGTCCAATGCTGGGGTCGTTGAAAGCGAAGGAACTCATTACTCTCGTTTGTCCGTAAGGGTGAGCCAACATGAAGGCAACAGCCATCTAGAAAAAAAGATTGACAATAATTTTAAATATTGTAAAAATGTAAAAATGAAACGAATCTTCGTACCTTGTATTCTTTGGGATTTTTGTGAGTGAGAATCATATCTCCGCCAGCACCATGTCCTCTTTGGTTATCATGATTATCAACCATGACCAGAGCCAAGTCAGATTCCATAAGATTCCAGGCTTCGGGTACACCCCAATTCTCTAGTCGTGTTAGATTGTCTTTTCCACGGAACATGTAACCCAAAACGATACCATACTGGAATTCGATGACAGGTGCGAATCCGTACTCCTGCTTGGTCACAGCTTCTCCACCCAGGTCAATGACTTCTTGATAGATGTAAGGTCGACCACCGGGTTTTATTTGGACATTCTTCAGACCACCATAGATCGCTTTAAGGTCCTCTGGCCACATATGTTTGGCAGCATCGATTCTGCCAAGTAAAGTTTATTACTCGTAACATTCGTATTAAGGGAATGTTCTTAATGACTGCTTTATTAGACAAGTTGCCGGCAGTTTCGAAGCAGTTGGTTCAAGCGGCAGATGATTTATTCCACTTCTATTTAAAGAGATAATCCCGATAACGGAACAACAAAGTTCCAGTGGGTCAAAGGGCAGCCACCCGGAGCGAGGATATTCATTTCCCGGTTGAATAATTACCAGACCTCTTTAATCGCCCCTCCAGTTCGGAATCGGATACCGCAGAGTTCCTTTGTGCGAGGACTATATTATAAATTAAATTCGTACACGTTCCTCTTCGGCAAACGTGCGATTCAACAATATGCCCTGTGTTCCGTATTACAAATGAATCCAAATTAAACTCAACTTGACCCAGTTTCCTGCTGTTTGGTAATCGAGTCAACGAAATGGAGGAGCAGAAGAACACAGCTGGGTTGGCAAGTTATCATCGAACAGCGAGAGGTAACAGTCACGCTCGCAAGCTACGATTTCGCTCGGGGGTCACATTTAAAGGCGCGGCGCGTAATTAAAAGCCAATGTCTCCCATCTATTAAAGTTGGCCGAGGAGCATAGACACAAGCGCGCGGCTCTGCCCACTTTAATACCGAACATCATCGCTCTTCAATTATCGGCCTTCCACGCTTCCCGACTACTTCGCTTGCCAGGAGTTACGGATCGTATCTCAAGCTCCTCGCATCCTTTCCTCTTCGGGCAGAGCACGTTACCCTCGAGAAATTGGCGGTGCACGAGCGAAGATTAATGCAGGCCGATGTCGCGACGACTCACCGGAATCCAGCGACGCCGGCGTCGAGAGCCTTGTTCATCACCTCCAGAATGGCATCCCTCACATGCTTCTTGCTCTGATCGAGATCGTGCAAGCCACTCAGCTCACAGTTCCGCACCTCAGTCGCATTGTTGTAATTACTAATGGCACAGGGAGTGTTGAAGTCCACCTTGCTATAAGGAACGCCTGGATAGTCCAACTTCTCTGTGTCTGCTGGTGTCCGACCAGTACCGAAGGCCGGTCTCTGAGTGCCGGTCATGTGATTGATCACCATATCGGGATAGATTCGAACGCCGACTTTGTTGCAGCGATCAACCATATCCTTCAGCTCATCAAACCCATCTCCCGAGCGGGTCACCATTGAGTAGGAAATTGGCTGGTATCTTTCGAACCATGGTCGACCGTCGAGTATTAGATTCTCGGTTATAGGTGATATCTATAGAATAATTAATATTCTTGTTTATATAATTATCTTTTACAGTCTGATGTACAACATGGAATTTAATGAGTATATAATAGCTTTTAGATAAAGGATTTGAATTTTTCATTTGTTTATGCAGTTCGAACATTACAAACATCCGTCAGTCTTTTGTACTTGTCTATTGATTATTTTAATTACCTGAACTCCCGCATAACCCATTGGACCAAGGAATCTCTCGCACTCCTCTGCTATGTCACTGTATTTCCACTCGAAAAGATGGACCATCGTGGTCCTATTTGCCACATAGTGAGGATCATTGTATTCGGCAGAAGTGATCGCCGCAATGGCGACCAGTAACCCTGTGACACTCCACATACTGAGCAGAAATGCAATGTCGAACTGGAAACCGTTCAATGCATTCACTTGCAGGTCATCGCGACGAATTTATAGAAGAGCCATTGTTTGCATTGCACACGCTCGATGGGCTTCTAACACCATCATGAAGACAATACCTGACCATTACAATGATGACCTTGGCATTTGTCAATGTCGTGCAGAAATGAGCAAACTCATTTGTCATACGAAAGATAATATTGGTTGTACAGTTCAATTATAATTATGTAAGCTCTTCAATCGTTGGCAAAGACTATTATAATATTAGCAAAGTTATCTGCACCGTAATTTCAAGTATGTTCAAGAATGTTACTTGTTAGATTTTTTTTCAAGTCTCTTGGAGGTTCTAGAATTTATATTGTAGCAATAGTTCACTGATTGAACTCTGAAAGCCAACCGGTCCAATTATTTCGGTATTTTGAACTGGTCTCAGGCGGTGGTTACATACGCTGCTTTTTAAATGGCCATTAATGTAGATGGCGCGGCCCCGGTGGCAGATGGTAGGATTGATAGGCCGCGATCGGCAGCTAGATCCCGACGGATCCTTGCGTCATAAATATCCGGACGGTGAAAATATAATTATTCCGCGATGCGCTGACCACCTGACGCTCCTGTAACGAGCCGGCATCACGACCGCAAGGTCAGTCGCACTCTTAGAAACGAAGTGCCACAGCGCTACCCGTCTTCCGGTCGAAGCTGTGGAGTCACAATAAAATAAAATCATCGAAGTACTTGTAAGCACATATGGGTGAAATAAGAGTAGACTACTCTTAGCGAATTGGCACTTTATTTCTTGGCAACGCGATTTCCCCTCTTCGCTTCTCGGATTGTAAATGCTCAGAAATTCCAAGTTACTGTTAGACAGATTTAAAGAGGGATACAATGGTTCTTGTAATCGCTGGTTCATTTTTTCCGAATTCAATGTCAAAGTGCTTAGAAAAATATTATCATTTCGTTGGAGGAAGGACTCACGCTTTTCATCTACCAACCGTTGTGTGAATAGGAATTTCATTCGACCCTGAATTATCTTTAATCAATACGATAAGCATAACATCGCTTGGGAAACGATCAATGTTTCAATTCACATCCAGCTTTCTTTTTATTCTCTCTTACATTTCTTGGAACACATTAAAGCTCGATTTAACTATTTAATCCTTTAAGAGAGTCCTGCAAGTCCTTCCTCACCGTTCAGCCAAGAGCAACAGTGCCGCCAACCGACTGTTTCTTGGCACCGCAGCTTGTTAATTGTATGTGCGCACACCGGGCGTAGAAAATAACGGAAACGTCGATGCTCGCGAACGAACGTCGACACACATGTAGGTGGATGCAGGGCGCTACGCCACATTCATAAATATACCCTTGACACTTACGCAATTGAGCTGCACAAAACATGAGGATAATAAAATGTCTCGATAATAGCGGCTGCGGTTACTCCGGCAGATATAGGCGACACCGACGGCTTTCATTGTTCTCCTATGAAGTCGCGGAAAGTACTGTGCCATCATAAATTCTCCTGCTGCAGGAAATAATAGATGCCGTGCCTATATTTGGATGGCACCGCAGACTATCTTGGAAATGCCGAGCAATGATAGCCGGTCGCTTGAGAACTCGTACACCACAACAATTTTTCTATGAAACTTATCGATGACAATCGTTCGGTCGTCAATGTACAACGATGTATGAAAACAACAGATATCTGGGAGGTTGTTGTTGTCTTATTACTTGCAACAATTTTGGATTAAAGGAATTGGGTCATCACACTGGAAGGATGATACCATCAAGGAACATAATTACGGGGATTTCTCTTCGTAACGTGTGGAGAAGATTCGTTTCGTACATCGGGTAACAGTTAGCTCAGTGCAAGCTTATCTAAGTCACGAAACACCTACGACAATTGCTGTTGCGGTAACATAGTTTGGCATCGATTTCTCGAATTGTAAACCTATGCCATTTGTAACAATCCTCTTTCTTCGTGTTCTATACTTTTTGCACTCATCGAACAGGACATAAAACTTTCGCAATCACGCTCAACAGGATTAAAAATTTGACTTTACTCCAATATATCACAAGTCGTTGGTAACAGCAAAGCGAAAAATATCGACCGGACTTTTCGCCCGCTTTGGTCAGGAACGAAACGCCGGCCGCCGCGAGAAAAAACTTTTGTCCGCGCTCGAGCAGACGGGCCGTTCTATTTTCTTCTTAAATGCGGTATCAAATATATATGCGTACGCTTATTTACATGGATATCACGCGGGTTTTCGTATACGTATAACGAGAAACGTCGAGGTTTCTTACCTAGTTTGTGCTGGTCGATTGACAATATCGTTTCTCATTGGAGAACACGATCTATCAACGTGACGTCACTGACACTTTTCTGACGTCACAGTTCCTGGAACTGAATTAAATGAGGGTGACAATGAACTTACATAAATTTAAAGGATCTAAACTAACATGAAGTAGGAATGTGGGAAGAAGAGTTTCCCAGACAGCGAAAGACATACGAATTACAACTATCGAAAATATATAAACTTCCTATTGTATAGCTGGCGAGCTGATTATGTTGCGATCGAATCCTAGAAACCTTTTTAGAATACGTATGATTTGTACAACCAGACTAAATTAGTACGATCCTCATGACGCAGCACAACCTTAAGATAGAAACGGCCCACTCCAGGAACTACTGTTTCCTGTGGCTGCCTTAGTTGCTGTCGACGAAGCTTCTCCTGTTTTATTCTTTCCCGGAGTGCCTTTCTCTCTCTCCTTTTCCTTATTGCTTCCTGTTGCTCTCTTTGCCGCTGAAGCTCGAACTTTTCGTTTCTCTCGCGTTTCTCTTCCGGAGGCAAGAGAAGTTGTAGCTGCCTAGGTAACTGGCTTTCCTCTTCCTCCTGCCTCCTTTTCTCTTCGATTAAACGCAGGAGCGCCTGTTCCTCTTTCTCCAAGGTTTCATCTGATATCTTCTGTTCTTCTTCTTGGATGAGCCGGCGTTTCTCATCCCTCTTTTCCATTGCTTCCGCTTCCACTATCTCCTTTTCCTTGATCTCCTCACCTTGCTCTTCAGTACTATCTTTCAGCTGCTCTTCTTCCTCTATTTTCTTTGATACTTCATCTTTCGAATCATCGACTTCCTCAAGCAGGTTCTCTTCCTCAATTTCCTTAGGTTCCTCGGCTTCCAGCATAGCAGGTTCCTCCTCGATTTTCGGCTCATTCACAATCACCTGAGGAACCGTTTCGACGGACAAAGTTTTCGCTTCCGAGCGATGGTCGGGCGTCCCATTAACAGAGGGTTCATCGCGTCGGAGCTCGTCAGACACGGCCGCGACTTGCGCGACCGTGGCTAAAGGTTAATTGCTCGCCGAGTGCTGCCTCTGGTCCGAGCCCATATCGGATCCACTCGATCCCAGAGTCGACTTGCTGCCGAACGGGTCCATGGAGGACTGGACCGATATACTGCGACCCTGTTTCCGCACCCGATGGGGCGATAACTTATCCGGATCCACGCTGTTCGGGTCAGCCTGGACAGAAATGCCGAGCGAACACGGACCTTCGAATAAAATCCTCCATCCAACTCGTCGCACGATCTTTCCTGAAATTGAAGCCTCACCTGAAAGGCCAGGGCGATTTTCAATGTGGTGTCAGGCACGACATCGCAGGGGTCGACCTCCCGCATGAGAACTGTCGCTGGTATCTTGTGGAATTGAATATAGTCCAGGAATTTGCTCACCACATTCTTCAATTGGACGTCCCTATTGCTGTCGCAATACTTTTTACTCCACAGTAGCACAGCCTAAACAAATTACGATCGAAATTCTAAGCTTATTTGAATGAAAACTCAGTTATATAATGAGTAAATTAAATCGTCCTTCAACCTGAAATTTGATGAACTCGTCAGCACGTAATTCTTCTCGTGCCAGGATTAAACCAACCACATTTTCTGGTAGTAGAGTAAACGATCCAAGACTTAAGACTTCGTTTCCATGTTCATCGACGAATTCGAAGACCTGTGGATCAATTGTGCTTCGTATTCAAATCTAACTGAATATTCGTCACACAGTCCCACCTTTTCAACTAAGCCTTTGGTGCACTTGTACTGAATATATCTCCCAGCGGACATGAGAAGCGTGTAGACAGTGTCGACGGTTATACATCGTTGGAAGAACGCCGAGCAGGCATTCCGTAGTGCTTCCAAGCCGTAGTAATCGGCACCATTCATTACACCTGTAATCAGCCGGTCATCTTCAGGCACCATCAATCAGGAGGCAGCGATTGATCAGGCACAGTAGCGAAAGCACTTGTCACGCGCTCCGGTGACTATCGCACTCAATTATAAAGATACATCGTGTTATTTACCCACGATAGTCCTCGCCTGCAGCATCACCGAGCCAGTGTGAATGTACTCGATCACCTGACGAAAGACATCCGGCTCGAACTCCTCGATTATCAGAGTCTGATGTTGATGTGGCTGTGGCGGCTTGTCAAGACGAAGCAATTGTCAATGAAAAGATCGACTGTGTCACTTATTACGAGTATACTATGGATTTAAGTAGTGAAACTAGTCATACGTACTGTTCGCAAGTGAAAGAAGAAAAGACCTGAATGAGACAGCGACATGCTAATTGAAATGGGGAACATAAACTCGATTAGCGAGGTGTCCATGCTGTGATAATAATGCGAGAAAGGAATACGAAGATGATAAACGGATTTTAGTATGGAGATCTTTAAAAGTCCTATTTGCAAATACCTCGGGAATAGGAGCCAACTGCTGGGTGTGCCCTGATCGCTACACGAAACATACAATATACTCTTACTATTGCTATTGTCGATAGAAGACAATATTTCAACGGTGTCAGTGAGTGCTTATTGATTTTCACTTGGTGTCCCACTACTTGATGAATGTGTCCAGACAGGGAGGGGAAATGTGTAGAAGAATTTGATACGTGTAGGTTGAAATGCCTTCGTAGTTTTCGCTTTCACTAAATCATATTAAGCGTCCACGACACTCTCCCAACACGTGCGCTTACCTGTTGCGTTGTGTTCTGAAGATTTATCAAAGGCTCCGAACTTCTTTTTAAAAAGTGTCGAATTTTATGTTCGCGCGTTGGTGGATCTTTCTTGCGTGGAGAAGTTGGAGTGGGGTATAACATTTTACGAAATACTCTGGAAGAAATAAAAATTAGATTTGTTTCATAGCAGAGTCAAATAGCATTGGTGTCTGTAATGATCAATTAGAGGTTTTCCTATTGCATACTGACCTACTTCTCGCTGCCAGGATGGCCCTAACCGCACATACTGGCTCTCGGAAATCACCGACGAGGAAGGTGACATCGCAGAGTTCCGGTGAATCCGCAAGGAACTTCAAATCATGGGCGATGCCAGACTTGTTCTCGTAAGTATCGCATTCTGCCTCGTCGGCAATTATCGCTGCAGCTTCCGGCATCGGGACAAGTATTAATTATCTGTACAAGCAGAACAATAAATCTTATCTGAATGATGAAAGGGTACTTGTAAGTGTAACATAGACCATAGAACACTCCCATCTAACTAGAAAGTAAAACACGCTAATTTATCGATGAATCACCGCGTAACCACATCTGCATACAATAAAGTTTGCTATCTGAAGCGCAATTAACCTACTTGCAGTGCGAGCCTCATTCAATTTCAAAGTGAAACTGTTTTAAATGATATCAGTTCTCAAACTGAAGTAGCAAATGAATCCAGTTTGAAACAAGTGTTCATTATGAATTTTACATTGAACTGAATTAGATGTATTACAAGTGTAAACAAAAGAGCTTTGTTACACTGATTCTTTTCTTGATAATTCATTGAGCCACAGAACAATTTGTATCTGTTTGACCTCGAAAGGAGCACATTTCTCTGGACAGACTCCATGAGTCGATTAAACCCTAGCAGACGAGCACTCGAGAAGTAGAGCAGTACAAGTCACACCTCGCAAGAGCATCAAATTACCTGTTGCTTGAATCCCGAGCCCGCTTTTGGCTCAGCTGAACTCTTGTCTCCCTTTATTTGGCTCCAACAGCACGCATGATCCAGCACGCGTCTACTCCAGGAGCATTCTCGAGATTTCTGCCTGGCACGTTGCGAGCCATTAAAGGGGATCACTGAGGAATTACACGCGCACCGAATTCCAGATGACTGTAGCCATTCACGATTTCATTCTCGGTACGAGCACGAAAGACGCACGAGATCTAGAAAACCTCGGCTTGAAAGGACTTTTAAAGCACACCACATTCAACAGAGTCTGCCTTTTCTACTCCACTCTTTACGAAACCTAGACTCATGAATGCTACAGGATTTCTACTTTAATATTCACACGACATTACGTTCGTTAGTTAACTACGAAACACTGCCAGATCTTCTGGAATTGAGCACAGACCACACAGGGTTGATGTGCAGGTTCGGCAGAGACGAAAGCAAGTCAACTAGCCTGAACCTCCCTGCACTGAAAGCTTCCCTCAGTGCGCATACGCCGATCAGCTTGCATGTTTCTTGCGCTTGTGCATCTTGGAGCATTTCAATCCTTGATGGGTATTTACCAGTATGAGAACACGTAAATGGGATCATTCATTGAGAGAATCATGATCGAGAAATCAGAAATTCAATTCTGTTAATAACGATAAAAACATTGTTTTTCACTAAAAATGTTATTTTCTATTCTATAATTAATCATCGTCAATAACTTAATGGATGGAAAGCATGGTATTTATGTGAGGGTGCTAGGAAAAGTGGAAGAGTCAATTTTGAGATGCCAGTAGAATAGATCCGTATATGGTCAGACACACTGGGAATCCATATGATGTTAAATCCCTAGGCTTTATAATACTAGAATTGACTTATATGGTTGATTCAATTTGGCCAGAATTATTGGGATACAGATTATAATTAGGAAAGGGAGAGAAAGGCTTCTTTGTGCGGAAGATTGTAAGGGGGATAGATTTATAGGAAGCGCAAGATGTTCGATCGCCAAGGACGCCTGCGCCAGAATAACGAGCGACGCGATTTCGCTTTCTACGGTAACATCCGAAGATTGCTGAAATAATAAACTTGCCCTTTCCGCCATGGTATAAGTCGATTCTTCTAGTCAAACTAAAATAGATCAAGGTTGACCAGAAACTATGTCAACACATCGCTGTCTATTCTTAAAGATTTATCTTTCATGAGAAAATGAATTTGGAACTATTGGCGGATTGAAACTGAATTGTGAAGGGAATCGGAAACAAAAACCCTTCGCTCTTTATTAGACTGATTTGGCTACAGTATATCACAACATTATAGAGATCGAACTTTAGACAGAAGTACACCAATCGCTCGCGAACTCATAGACGGATATCGGTTACGATTCTTAGTTTGTCCTCCCAAGTATAATGCCAGAGTGGTTACAAAAATATTTTCATCTGACGACAATAAGTGTCACGGCTGACATTCTCGTTAATATTACGAGAAACTATCAGTGGCGGAGTCTGATGATGAATCGATGAATGCAGGTGACTGGCAAACGCAAGTAGAAACTTTGAATATTCCGTCTAGCAGAGTTCGAGTGGCGACATCGATGGCGAACGAGGTGCCGAATGGCTGCTCCCCGGCACCACTCTCGACAAATTACAATACGCACAATTAACGTACAAAACAACGAAACTGAAAGTATATCACGCCTCTGCCATATCCTTAATAAATGACAGTCCACTTTGATTAGTCTCAATCGGAGCTCCTAGCAATTGCAACTTTAGGCGACTCAATCAGAAGCACTATGCACGAAGTAACATTGTTAAACGATACAAAACTCGGGGATAAACTATAAAAAAATAGTCGAAGATATTTCTCGGATGAGGTAATGATTAGTTCGATTTGAGATCGCACTCGACTTACATTTACTGTGAAAGAGAAACAAGTAGCACCGACATTATATTCTTAAGGGATGCACCAGTTACTTATTTTTACTATAGTTAGATCATTTCTCCCCTTCTATCTGCATTCGTCCCAAGTGAAACCCTATAGTTTTTCTCATATTCTTTGTACCGATTATGCGTGTTACATTAATTAACAACGCCTAGAGTGACTCGGTGTACATTATCTGTCGGTTTCTGAGTTTGTCAGCGGACTGCACGGAGAAAAGTGCAACGTCCTCTCGCCTTGTATACTTAAGTTCTAAATCAGGTCAGGTAGAATCACCCCACTTCTCTATCTTACAATTTCCCTGAGACACTCTTCTCCCTGCGGTCGCGCCATGTAATAGTACATACGTAGATTTGTACCTTAAGTATCTCGAAAATAGTTGTGGAGAACTCTCGCTACAACTAGCCCGTTTACACCGTGTGGCACACAGCAGAGTGAGAATACAGGATGCTCCTCCTCTCTCGTCAACAACACCGTATCATATCTGCGATATAAACTATGCCTAACATCTCCGTGAATACAGCGATCGAACAAGACGTAGAATTCCAGCATTCATGCGTAACAAAAACTCAATGGCAATATCCCTTAAAATTAATCTAGCACGAGTTAACGCTCGATAAACTTCATCTCCCAAGTGTACTCAAATACAGTATATCACAATTCAGCGCCGGTAATAGGGAAAGAAAATAAAGGGAAGGTTGATCGAAGCAACGCGCCAAGCCGGGGGGGTTTCTACTTCTAGGTCCTAGGAAAGGACTGGTGTGTCCGGCAAGAATAATAGCTGAGCATGTCCCATGATTCGAAAGTAGGGCAGTGACCTCGCAATGAAAAAGTAAGTAGCATCGAAAATAAAATGTGTAGAGCCCGCGATCCCAAGTGTCTCTCTCTCACTGGGATTGATGCGCACAGTCTATGCTATTTCTTTTAGCGTAGTATCAAATATATATGCATATGTGAGCGTATATGCTTCGTATGCGTATTTACATATATAGATCTGCGTAGACGTATAACTATGAGTCTTTGAGGTTCCTCGACGTGGCTCGTGCTGATCGATGGATATGTCCCTTAATAAAGTCTTCAACAATAACGCCTGCAATAGTTCTCTGCTTTTTCGATAAATCTAACTAGCTCTGCTAAAGAGCGATCGAAACTATTCGATCAGAATGATTGGGTGGACAGCAAGTAACAGGGGGATAATGAAACTATATGAAGCAAAGGCTTTCCATTAATAGGTGATCGTACGAGAAAGTACGTTTCGAGGAGGAGAGAAAATAAGTTAGAAATTTCCTAGCTACGACTTTGAATTAAAAGGAGTATTCGGTACTCTCGACAAATGACTTAGAACATGTACGCCTTGTACAGCCAGACTAGATTCGTGCGATCTTCGTGGCGCAGCACGAGCTTTATATAGAATCGTCCGACCCCAGGAACTACGGGTTGCTGTTGCTGCCGTAGTTGCTGTTGCCGCTGTTTTTCCTGCTTTATCCTCTCTCGAAGGGCCATCCTCTCTTTCTTTTTCTTTACGCTTTCCTGTTGCTCTCTTTGTCGTTGTAATTCAAACTTCTTGTTCCTTTCCTTTTGGTCGTCCGTCAGTAGGAGCTGCTTCTGTTTTGGTAAATGACTGGCCTGCTCTTCTTCCTTCCTTTTTTCCTCGATCAGACGCGATAGTGCGTCCTCCTGTTTCTCCAATGATTGTTCCAAGAATTTCTCTTCCTGCTCTTCGTCAACGACGCGCCACCGTATCTTGTTCTTTACTTCCAATGCCGTGGCAGTACCTGGCGTCACTTCGATCTGATCTTCCTCGTCCCTCGAAAGCTCGGTACTTTCTATACTGATTGACTTTTGTGATACTAATTTGTGCCGTCGCGGTTGAATCCTCTTCGGTTCCTGGACTTCTGTGATCTGCTCGGCATCAACCTCCTCGGTTCTCTCCTCCTCCACATCGTCCAAGAGCGGCCCTTCGGAGGATTCAATGTCGGACTTTGAGCGGTGATCCGAGTATCCATTGAAGACAGGCTCGTCGCGACGAAGCCTGTCGGAAACGGCCGTGATATCCGCGGCCGTAGCCAAAGGTTAGTTGCTAGGCGAGTGCTGTTTCTGGTCCGAGCCGCCGTCAGATCCACCTGAACCTAAGTTCAGGTCTAATGTCGCAGTACTTCCGTATGGATCCATTGATGATTGAATTGATATACTCTTGCAACCCTGTGTTCGTACTCTATGCGGCGAGAGCTTTTCTGGATCGATACTACTTGGATCTGCCTAAAAAATATTCACTTATTCAGACTTGTGAATTTGTTTTATGATAAAGTTTAAATTTTTATTAATAATCCAGACGCCTACTTGATAGGCCAACGAGTTCACGATAGTCGGAATTGGCACCACTTTGCACGGTTCCACGTCCCTCATAAGGACACCCGCCGGTATCTTGTGGAACTGTATGTACTCCAGGAAAGTACTTATCACATCCTTCAGTTGGACGTTCGGATTGTTGTCGCAATACTTTTTACTCCACATCAACGCTGCCTGGAATTTCACGAACTCATCCGCCCGCAATGCCTCTCTCTTGAGAATCAAGCCAACGATGTTTTTTGATAAAACTGTGAAGGAACCTAAACTCAGGACTTCGTTTCCATGCTTGTCCACGAATTCGAAAACCTGCGCCGAGATTGTGAAGATTGTATTACGTGACGATGTGTTCCATTTAGATTATTGAGTTTGTTATAAATTGATAAGATTACCTTTCCAACTAAATTTCTGGTGCACTTGTAGTGAAAGTATCTCTCCGCCGATGTTAAAAAGGTACATACGGTATCGACAGTTATACATCGCTGGAAGAAGGCGAAGCAAGCTGTCCGCAGTGTGTCGAGTACATAATAATCGGCGCAATTCGTTACACCTGTAATATGTTGCAGCCAATGTCGATTAATCGAAAGATTGAAAAAACTTTTTCGAATTACTTGTAATATTACAATAAATCGTAAAATAGTGACTCTGCTTTATTTACCTACAATAGTTCTGGCCTGCAGCACCACGGATCCTGTATGGATGTACTCGATCACCTGACGAAACACGTCCGGCTCGAATTCTTCGATGATCAGTGTCTGATGCTGAAACGACTGAGGCTAAGCATGGAATCAAAGGAAACTCGCAATGAATAGATTCGCGTTAGCCTAAATTGGATCCATGCTATATATTCTCATACTTTTGATGAATCATACTGCTAGGAGAGTTGTGCATCTAATTGCTGCATTTGGATGCAATCTATAATTCATTCTTACATGAAAATTCATTACTCCCAATAAAAAAACAAGACTACATGGTGACCATTTTTAAATAACACGAATCATTATTCACTACGTCATATAGAAAAAAGAAAATTTTAAACAGAGAATTGAAATGCCACTCGATAAAAGAGAAAATATAATAGTCGATCAATGTATCTAGATATACTCGTTTACTGGAGAAATACTAATAATCGCGCGCTCGTACGATGGCATCTTGTTATTTCCGAATGTCTTCCAATCACGAACAAAGCGGAACTTTATTACGTTCGGTCGAATATCGGGTAATATTAAAATCGAGCAACCCATATCGGTTTTAATTAATCTCGTCGCGCGAGCCCGTCCACTCCCCATACTCCGATAACTGCACATGCATACTATGTCGAACGAGGTACAATATGTAATACACGATAAACGAGTGACATATCAAGATAACAAAAATGAGATCGGCGAATCTGTCGCGACAGAGAGGAAGCTACAGAGACGCTTATTCTTTGATAGTCGATCTGTAGATAGAAATCGTTTAACTATGACATACAAAGTACCTCTTGAATGGGGGCCAACTGCTGGGTGAATCCTGATCGCTATACGAAATATAAATATACACCTTACTATTACTATCACCTTTGATAAAGGAGAGTTTCGACCGTGTGGCGTGTGTGGTATGTATTCAGTTTGTCTGAAGGGGACTTTCCTTATCTACTTTGGATCAAGTTTACTCGGCTGTCTACTTGCACTGAATGCGAAAGGGATAATTTGGAAGTCGATCGAAACTATTCTGTCTTCTATTTCTAAATTCAAATGTGAATATACTATGTTTTTTTTACAAAAATCTATTACAATACAACTGTTAATGTGTTTCTATACTGTCTGTGAAGGAACATGAGATAGTTTCGCAACGCGCGCGCTTACCTGTTGCGCTGAATTCTGGAGATTTAACAGAGGCTCCGAGCTCCTCTTGAGAAACTGGCGGATTTTGTTCTCACGTGTCGGAGGTTCCTTCTTGCGCGGAGAGCTTGGCGTAGGGTAGAGTAGTTTACGAAACACTCTACGGGAGAAGAAAATGAAACTAATATTTCTGAGACCACCTGACAAATTTCTGGTCAGTTATAGACTGAGCGAGAACAGGAGTGAATTTTTCTTTGGTACGAACCTACTTCTAGCAGCTAGGATAGCTCTCACAGCGCATACTGGTTCTCTGTTGTCACCGACGAGGAAGGTCACATCGCAAAGTTCCGGCGAATCCGCCAAGAATTTCATATCATGGGCGAAGCCGCCCCTATTCGAGTAAACCTCATAATCCGACTCATCGACCAGCCCCAACCCTGAAGCTTCCGGCATCGAGCTAGCCTTTCCCTAAAAAAAAGCCCACATCTTCCTGAACTAACCACTATCACCTTCATTAATCGATGTCCAAATGCTACCGAACCATTAAGATTCCATTGAGTTAGGATATCAACTAATTGATCGATAAATTATCTGTGATAAGAGATATACAGTTATCCCCGATAATAATAAGATTTATCTACAATGCTGACAGTCTACTTAAACAATTTGGCATTTCGAATTTTAATACTCGAAAATTGCAACACCCACTTCTTCGACTTTCATTAATCGATCTATTTGGCTTAAGCGCGGCCAATGTAAACAAATAAATTGGGTCACCGGTAAACAAACACTCGGACGCAAATAGAAATTCGTACCGCCCAATATTACAAAAATAATCGATAAACAAGTCCATTTCTCGTTTAGTTAATTTCCTATTGGATACAGGAAATTATAGCAGGTTTCCGGTACTAGTATCATCCAAGTAGTCACTTCTAGAAGGGTCCTTGAAAGTAGAGCAATGCGAGCTATAGCTCGTAGAAGCGTCAAATTACCTGTTGCTTGGGTCTTGGAGCCCGCTCGCCAGCCGGGCTATTTCTGCCCCGAAAAAACACTTTTGGCTAATTTACTCCCAACGGGTTGCAAGCATAATCCAATGGGAGGCGCGTACACCGGGAAGTCCGAGGAGTATTCGAACTAGCACATCGCGAGACGAATTTAAAGAGGAGGAACCACTATTAGAAGATGAATTAAGCGAGCGAAGATGAGAGACGATCTTGCGTACGTTCGGTGAAGTTGCAAGGCTCGTGCCAGCACGCGGTAGGTACGACAGATTGCGAGGAGTCGCGCTGCACCAAGAGGGAGGTGTAATTCATAAGAGACACGCCTGTGCCAACCCTCTCCGCCACCTCGCTCCGCTTCAAGGACGAGTCGAGGATGGCTAGAAGCTCCCGAAAGTGGCCGCCGTGTCTCTCGATGTCGCCTGCCTCCGGCTGCAGCACGGCTTCCTCTTGCGACCGGAAGTGCAGCAAGTGTCACGGTTTGTGCGCTCGCTTTCGTGAATGGAGCTTGCTGAACGGGGACGAGCTGGCTTGGCAGGGAGCAAGGTAACTCGACTGGCTTGAACCTCCACTCCCTGATGCCGGGCTCCTCGTACTGCGCACACGCGGACCTCGACGCTGAACCTATGCGCCTGTGCGACCTCGCCGCTCGCAACCCCCGAAGGACCTCTCCCCTTTTTCCAACGCGACTTTTAAATGCCACCTAGTGACCGGTCCCACTCAATCAACAATCAGTACGCACCGTCAATAATCGCGAATCGACAATAGGAAGTAATACTGTTCATTAATTATCTCAATTAGCCCCATTCGGATTGGATGTGGTTGATATTAATGAAGTACTAAAAGAATTGGGGAACTATTATTGGTGTAAATAAAATAGAAAGACACTGTGATGGTATTTGACTTCTCGAAAATTAGTTACTGTAATATCCTGTTTTCGGTTTCTGCTTTACATGTTTCATTATTTATTGAATAATTTCAATAATTTTATTTTGAGGTGATTGCCACAATTTTGATTTTCAATCGTGGAGGTCAACCATATGATCAAATGGAGAAGATTCAATGCGTTAGATTGCTTTGCCGATATTATCGCTTGTCAAGATCTTTGTTTCGATTTCAATGCTCTATTTAGTAGTTAATTCATCATTGGTAGACAAGTTCTTTGGACTAAACACGACCTGGTTGACATCATTTATAACGCGAGCAACGAAAGCGAAGGTAACGCGAGGGGCGCGGTGAGGAATCCGGGTCAAGCTCAAAATCTGGCTGTGTGGACCGCAGCCATTCATGTCTGTGGAGGAAGTTTCGCCTCCCTCCAGCTTTCCCTGCCGCTTTCCATTGATCAATAATACCCGCCGTCTCCGCAACAAGTAGGCACCCGGGCGAAAAAAAACACAAAGAAATCACGAGCATACTTACAACGTGTACGCTACTCGTGGCTCTATCAAATTTTGAAAATTCATTCCTCGAGATTGAACGAAAATTCTATCATTGATTAACGATTGGATTCAAGGCGATATACTTTTCTTTCAATGTGAATCAATTTCAACGCCTTACTGTTTTCCAACGTACGATTCCTCTGTTATTTTTATAAGTTGACATTAATTAAAGCTGAAGCCACGCTAGAAGTACGAGTTTATAGTAAATGAATATTCTCCAATGTATATGAATAAATTTAATTCTCCAACATTTCAAATTAGTTGATAGTGAAAGAAGATTAGAAAAGCGATTTTTTTCGCCGGAATCGCGCGTGGGATGCCTTCGTTACCGGAACCCTTCCTACGTCCGTATCCGAAAGACGCGTGCGCGAGAATAACGAGCGACTTCATCCTGGTTTCCCCGTGGCAAGCGCCGATGGTTGGTAAACTACACGATAGGTAGCCGTACCTTCCTATAATAAGAGGTTTGGTAACAACATGTTCATCTGATTTTCTTCTTTAATTAGCCACTAATTTAGAATCAATATATCTGTTAGTATAATAAATGAATGTTCTCCATTGGACGAAATATACTAACGTCTGTCAAAATTGTAGACATATATTACTATACATATAGGATGCTTAAATAGTTGGCTAACTAGGACAATTTAGTTTGTTGTTGCTCGATAGTACGAAACCCAAAGTGATTCTGTTGTCAGAGATGCCGGCATTCCTGATCAGAAATAGATCAAGACTATGTCATGACCTATTTCCATTAATCATTCACTAGTTTGATAGTTACATGCTTTTCTATATAACTTAGAAGAATGTGCAGTCTGGCCAGTTGTTTGTTAGTTCTAAAATTCGTTACTAAAAAAGTTGGTCGCATATAATTAAGGAATGGACGACTCAGTGATGGTGGGAGATAGGAAATCATTAGGCACGGATTAACATAAAACAACATCGATTTATTCAACACAAATACTTGCACGTTACGATAGAGGTTCGTAATAATGCTAATGGTAATAATATTCATATATACAGGAAATAAGGCACGTTCGATATTACACTTTAATTAACGCGCGACACCGAAGCCGCATTTTCTCTTTTCCCGTTCTTACGATATGCAACATCCTTACCAAATGTAGAAAATGTCGTATGTATAATATATATATATTTATATATAATATAAGTATATCTATCTGTATAAACTTCCACGTGGAATTCCATTCAAGTCCGCTGTCTCATCGGCCCCTCGAAGAGAACAAGAAGTGAGACGTCCTTAATGAATCTCTCCTTAGAAATCTATTCATTCGACACTCGCGCCGAAAAAGAAACCACCTTGGCCTCGTTAAATGAACTAGCGATGAAAAAATCTCTAATTACTCGAATCTATTTAAGCACTCGTTACATCCCGCAATACTCGCTGCTCGCTGAATCCACTCTCGCCCACTTGCGCCCGAGTATCGCGATATTAGACTTAATTACACGCGAAATCGTAAATCCGGCCTAGTGCAATCAACTCGTAATTACTGGCAACAGTATAGTCTCCGTCGATTAAGCTATATTGTCTTCTCAGCATGAATAGGGATCGATAATCGCTTTGGATTTGAAAATTGGCTGGAATTATCGGGATCTCGAACGATGACGACGATGCTCTTCCTCAACAATAAAGGTATGGAAAAGAGTTTACCTTCGGTGGGTCTCAAGTTTATGCGAACCTTTCTTAGGGATGGTCAACGGCCGACTATAGACTGTAGCAAGCCTATCCATTATTTATATATCCAACCACCCCTTTTCCCCCTCCTTTACTGCAATGTGCAATATGAGAGCCGCACGTAAGGAAGTGACATGAATTTACTAGAATTAACATTGATGATATCTGAGTCGATACGTCAGCGGTATTCACGATTTCGTTGGCACGCGTAGGTACATGTGGACCGCGCCTACGGATCCCTAGATTTAATTATTTATAACGACGCTTAGGGAAGAATTATTTTAGCAATTGGATCACGACTGGTAATGTTTGGGATGAAATGATTTCTTCGATATGAACTCGATGACGATAGGTCGAGGCACGATCCACAGGTTATTTACTCTCGCACATACACTCATAGACTTACTTTAGGCGGTATTTAAACTGGCATCGAGATACTTTACTTTACACGAATGTACAAAAAGTCAGCTTGTCCCGTCGGAATGTCTATCACGCCTGATCCGAGCCCGGTCTCTACCAGTATCTATATGATTCAAATTATATATAAAAAAAAACAACTCCTCTTTCAACTGACATCCGCCGGTATCATTACTGTCTCGCCTGCTTAAAAAGCTGGAATGTAGGATATTATCGTAAACAGTCAGGATTCAGTTGAGTCCAATTAATTTCTCGTATACGTATCATCGCGTTAGGTAAGGATTCTCGAAAAGAATTCGACACGAGGATAAACTTAGAAACACCCTCAGGAAAAATCTGAATTGGACCAACCACTTTTCGATTTGGATATGTTGCAACAATTTAACCACTAAATAGAATTAGGATTTCCGACTTACTTAACGTGGGAATGTTCTCTATTACCCTAACAATACACGACTTATCGTTGTCGATAAAACCGACGGACCAAATCGCCTGGGAATGGCATTAGCCATACACGTCAAACACGCATCGTTCAATCTCCTTTAAAACAGGTATTAGAAAGCGAAAGTAATCGCTCGCTTACAGCATGACAACATCACTCTCGCTTACTTAATCCCCGGAATAAAATCTCAGTAGTTTTTGTGCATCCAGCCGACGAAGTGCCATCGCGCACACGATTATCGCCCTCCGCAAATTCGGAGACGTGGCTAGAGGAGTACTAACTACTAACTCTCATTGTACATCAGTAGAGTTACAGCTTGCTGACATCAGCCCTCGTCAGTGCAGTCTTTTCGAGCTGATTTCCTATTGCACATCGTCAGCTTCGCAGAGCTAGAGTCTTTATCTCCTCTTTAACAGAGGTGTTCGCCTCGGAGAGCGCCAATTCTCCCCCAATGGGAAGGGCAGTGGTTCGCGCGACAGTTGCCCGGCAGTTTCGCGATACTTTTTCAGGTTTCTCTTGCGCAGTTGCAGTCGATCTTGAGCGTCTCGCGTGCCCGGCAGCTTCGGGGTGGCTGATCCCCGAAGCCACGGCGAAGCCTATCTGCCAAAGCGAGTCTTCGCAACTGAGTACCGCTGACCGGAAGCCCAGGAAGCAGCGTGCTCCGAAGTGTGCGCGAGGTTGTGCGACTGGCGACGTGAGAAGGCGCGATATCACAGCTTCGATGGATCGTAATTCTCGAAGGACCACCTCTGTCTGGCACCTGTTGGTGAGCACTCTTCCATTAGTAGTCGCTGCTTGCTCTCCGTGATTGCCAAGCACTTGTCGCTGCTTCCGTGCCTGATCTGCTTCATCTGTAATTACAGTTGCATAATACTATCGTTGACTTCTTAATTAACACCTCGTCGTTACTGTGTTTTAGTATTAAGCTCACTCTAAAAGCTTTCGTGGGAAATAAAGTTGCAATAACAAATATAATTATGCTCGGAATTATTTGATGTATTTATGACTGACAAGATTAATTGGGAGACTATCGTTTGACTGAAACTAGCAAGATCAAGATGCCAGTTTAATTTTGTGTTAACCGTATGATTGGCGAATGTATTTCGGACTATGTACGACTGGGAATATTATACCTGAGGATTATAAATCCATTGTTGGTTCCCCTTGCTACCATGGCAGGGATATAGGATGACATCGGTGCCGCTGTAATCCAAGCACGACTCGTCTCGGCGGATCTCCCCGGTCTTGCTCAACATCCAGTACTGTGACAAACGATCGAGATTAATGCCGGCAGGATTTTGACCTTTCGTGTTTGGCAATGACCGATGGTTCTGACAGACGGGCGTATAGTCACGCGAATTCCGAGGGGCTTGCAGAAAAAGTGGATTTATGGCTGCGAAACGAGCGACAGTTAGCCGTTTTATTCCAGCAGTACTGAACTATCTGATTTTCTAGAGAATTGCTCGATTAATACAATAAAGGGAGGAAAAAGTACTATAAACTTTTCTAAAGATTAACAATCAGTCTTGGTATGCCTTTGGTATGGTTTTCGCCGATCATCCATTTTCATTTTGTTCTACTCGGAGTAAAGTTGAAAAGTCGATGTGTTTAACTGATACCTCAAGTATCTGAGAATTACGAGGAGCAAACAGAAGAGGCCATCTTTACCGGGAAGGAAGAAAAATTGTTCCATTAAAACTATGGAGTCCGGCTACTCGGACTTTGCTGAGTGTACCCGGCGTGCGAGAGCCGCACGGCCATTAAAGTTCCTAATGTAAATGAAGGACGATTACTCCAGCTAATTGCTCCTACCACGCGCACGCCCGACATTTACAAGTGTAATGACTTATTCGAAGAAACCCGCGTGATTACAGCTCCCTAGAGTAAAGAAAAGTCTGCGAAGCCCTTGGAACAACCTCTTCCAACATCGTTGAGAGAACCTAACATTTTCTCCCATCGTCCTACCAAGTTTTCTCGTACGATGACCAAACTCCTAGACGAACTTTTGCATGATGGGCACTAACGATAATGGCAAGATTGTTTCCGAGAGTTTAATGCGAGTAGCGGGTAATACTAATCAAATTTTTCACGAATATCGGCAACTGCATTAGCCTATGTAATGTGTATTAAAGTTGGAAACTTTATGACGCCCGGTGACTGCACGTACTACCCTCGGCACGCGGCAGACGCCATATAAATTTGATAGAAAGTTGAAGAAAACTTTTCTCGTGCCATGTGCACTCATTTTTATGATACGATGCAATCCACTTCTGACGGCTGGGCTTCGGAAAGCCACAAAAATTTCGAAGGTAAGCGCTCAACAATTTTCTCCTTGCAATTAAGTGAAACGCGCCACTTTCAGCGGACTAATGGGGCTGTGCATTCTGTTTTGAATAGTTGAAATGATTTTAAACGCTCGAAAACTACGAACACTGGGCAATTTGCTGTTTCGCTGCCACGACTATTTAACCCCTCATTATCCCTTCGAGTGCGCTGCGTATTGGCGCCCAACTTTCCGCTGTCCTTCCTCGAACAACGGCCGCGGTTTAATGAAAAGTTTCACTCAAGAGCGGAGTAGAGCGGGGAAAAAAAGTTGTTCAATTTATTCCTCCACAACTGGCACTTGTTTTATACGAACTTGGTTCAATTGGTCGACAGTTTAATAGTTCTGCATGCGAAAGAACTTCTCTGTCGTTTAGAATGTTACAATTATGCAATGAATTAGAAGTAGGGCAGAAAGTGCAGTCAAAGATCGTGAAGGGAGAGTCAAGCGAACCAATTGTGAGTCACGCGAAATTGAATTGAATCCATTCCGGCTGGTTCGTTCTATTCACTCTACCAATGAGGTAGGAGACCGCCGGTGAAAAATGTCCGCGCAACTCCGTGTTAATTCAGGCCTTAATCCAATCCGTAATCCAATGAACCCATTCCTTGGCAAGGAATTTCCTTCTTCTCAATCGCTTACGGTGAAGAAAGATCCTAGAAGCTCTGTCGTTATCCCTTTGAATATTCGAAATCCACTTTTACCAACTGGCAGTTGCTCGCCACCGTTCATGCATATTCCCGTGTCAATTGCCGTGCAAATTGGGCCCGATTTTCGCCGCCGGTTAATTATTTCGAGGGTGGCAGGGACGCCAGCCTCGAATTTACACTTGTAACTCGACACCGAGATCGAGGCTGCCTAGAGGGACGTGTGTAAAACGGGGTTTATGCGTAACACCGCTCGGAATGCTTGCTGGCAGGGGTGGCTGGCCACACCAGTAGCACCAGAGTTGGATACCATAGGCACAGCAATGAACACCATCGATCGCCAGCCGAGTAATCGAGTTCAGTGGTCCTAGAAATTGGCGCTGATCAGAACGTACGTTCCCGTTGTTTCACGCGCACGTTTCGCTCCGCTGAAAATCACGTCGTTCCTCCGAGTACCGAATGCCAGCCTTTCAGACAGCTTGCGGGCTTTTCCGGAAACAAAGGCCACTGCGTGCCTCGTTTAATCGTTGATACTTCCTTTCCGCACTGCTGCTCGCTCACCATCGACCATTCAATAATCCATTTGTCACAATATACTTTCGACAGGACTTTCCACAGGCGTTTCGAGAGGATTTTCGTCGCCATACCAAAGGCATTTATATACTCGATGAAAGGACCGAATTCGATCGAATATTTTTCGACTCGAAATACTTACCTGGAAAGAATTGATATTGTGGTATTGAACAATTAGTTTAAATATCCTAGATAGTTTACTGTCAGAACCATTAGTCACGCGAATAATTCAGTTTCTTTTTGGTTGAAAAGAAAAATGAAGCATGGTTGGCAGGATGAAAAGCGAGGCTTGTAACATGCAGTTTTTCTACCAAATCAATGATGCGTCAATGCTGAAAGAATAATATTTCCGTACATCCTTAATATAAGTAGAAGCAACAGGCACCAGTCACCCAAGCATAAAGATTATAGAATTAAAACGGCCTAATTCCATCAGTGCTTTTTCTATTTTCAATTTCCAAGATTTAATTTTATCCAATGATCTGTATCAAAATGATGACAATTAAGGTAAGAGTACTGCGTTACAGTTCGGCACTCGAATGATTTAATGATGCGCTTGAGAATATGTCGCCATTTACAGGTTTGAACTGGGAATTTACGAGTGCGAGTCGATATTCAGGCACTGATTGAAGAGGATCATCGAAAGCTAGCGGAGCTATCGTCCGCCAACTGCGGTCGCGCGGAGTCCATCGTTGCCGCGAGCTCGCTCGCCAGCTTCCAGGTGTAATTACCGTGAAACCGCGGCTTAATTGCTGCGGCAAATAGCTAAATTAAAGCCCGGCATATTGCAGCGGGTACCGGCGAGCGATTGTTGTGTTTTCGGTTGTAACCGGTTGTGTCACGCTTGTTAAATCCACGATCGAGCCTGAGGGCCGAGCAGCTCTCGCGCGAAACGAACCGCGGGTTCACGCGTCGCCCCCTTTACATTCTCGCACTACCATTTCCTAATTATCACTATCAACACACTCGACATTCTGCTTTCCCCACTCCTAAACTACAGCTTTTCCGAAAAGCTCTCATTACGAAACATTTCAATAGGAAAACATTCTCTTCCAATAGATACGTCCAGATTGACACATTCGCGTATCATAGAAGTATATCGAATGATATCTTTGCCGCGTTCTTCGCTGGTAATAATGATTGATAGTAAAATAATCGGTTCACCGGGAGTAGGAATAGGCGATCGCGTTCACTGGCGTCAATTTTTCCACGTCGAGATAAGAAACGTGAGGGAGCGAGCACGTAATTGATGCCTCGCTGTCTGCTCACTACGAGACGCCAGCCTTCTTATGACTCACGAGTTAATCCGACGTTAGATTAATCGTCCCAGTCGCCACTACTGGCTATCACTACCCACGGATCAATGACACGCTCTCTTTTAATTGAAACTACGCCGAACGATAGAGCGGCTTACTGTTAACGTCTCAATGTCAGAAAGAGAGAGTGTGAAAAACCAGACCACCGCGCGTTCGTTCCACCGATGGGCTATGGAAGAAATCGGCGATGTTAAGCTGCGATGAAAGGGAGCCATGTATCAGAAGTGTAAGGTATTATCGGCTAAAGTATTACCGGATACCGAAGGATAGATCATATGTTCTACCGGAGGATAAGATGCTCCTGTATCAGAGGCTTTAAGCATCATTTTACAAGAGCGATAGTGTGTAACAGAATTGGATCACCGGTGGTCACTCACACGGCTGCGCAAGATTGATACTGCAAAGCGGCAGTCGTTGCGAAACTAAAAATGAAGATAAGGAGCTGATAGCGGGGAAGACGTCGCAGGGGATGAAGAGGCTACGATTGATGAACACCTGCGCGAGATTAGCCAGGGTTACTAATCACGTCGGAATGGCCGTGATTAGCGTCCAGTTGGCGTGCAACTTAGGTGCCGGCTCCTGCCATCCGATAAATGACCGCTTTTTATGCCTCCACGTCCACCATCATACCACTCGGCAAAACCATCATCATTGAAGAACGTGGCAACTCGGCTTGTAATTACGAGCGCACCACCGCAAATATCCCCGGTGAAAATTAAACAGAATTTTTTCCCTACCGTCAAATAATACGAAGGCACGCGCGCGCGTCATTAATGTCGCGGTCTTTACAAAACATTAATGAATGGCTAACGAGAAAAGCGACAAAGTTGCGATTGTTAATGTCCGGAAAAAATTGGAACGGCACCGAAACTAGTGTTTCTAATGATCGGTCAGTTGAGAGTGGATATTTAGGATCTTAGGAACCATCACCGATTTTGTGCGAGTGTAAAAGTATGTGGAGGGTAAATTTGACATCCATTAGATAACCACGTGCCCCGGCGTTATTCGATTAGAATCACGGTGTATGGCTTTTGCTCTCTAATGAGACCGCTTGAACGCTCTCGTGTACCTGATTGCCGCCCTGGCGGTGACAGGGGTACAAACCCACCGGCTGGTGCAGGTCTTCAGGCTTGCCTGGCGAATCTATACAGATCCCGCTTACCAGGTGTCTGATCTAGAGTGGAATTCAACAAAGTTGCAGACAATTACTAAGCGCACAAGTACACACACACACACCCATACTCTCCGAATTTCTCCAACACGTGCGCGCCGAGCCCTTAACAAGTACACTTTCGCACGAACCCTCCTAGTCTCCTAAACCTGCTGCGAACACACACTACGCGCCAAGAAGCTGTACAGCACGATGATGAGAACGGGAACGTGATCCTGTTTAACGAAGCGAGCGTGACTGCGGTTAGTGGTCGTTATGGGGTTACAACAATTAGCGAAATGAAAACTCGACTTTCCCACCGTTAGTTCGCGCTCACTACAACCTCGAACAGACTGAAATTGCGAAACAAACGTCAAGTTAGACGCTAGTCAACGAGATAATTAAGAAATTGTTGATAGAGAAAATCGAGTATTCGTTTGCGTGGTGCGGAAAGATGAACACATGAGAATCAAGGCAGACAGACGAATGACGGGAGACGGCTTTGCCAATTGGCCAATTGTCTCGTGGCTTCCTACGATATTGTACCTGATTTCCACCCTGTCGATGGCAGGGATAAAGTCCGACCGGCTTGTGCAAGTCTGCTTTGCGTGCTGGCGAGTCCAGGCAGGTATTACCTCCCTCTCCGAGATTACGAACCTGTTCATTGGTTAGTAGCATCATTACAGGGGATTAGTACGACTCATCTTAAAAGTTAGTCATTCTTGATTCATAGGGGGAAAAGCTATTTTTATATACAGCCTCCGAATGCCGAGGAAAATAAAGCATACTGTGAAAGGCAATTCAAAGATTCTCATATTTTATCGAGTGGCCCATCCCTCCGGATTCGAGTGGGAATCTTTCTTTCATGAAGCATGCTCTATTTTCTCCGGCCTCTGTTTTTTTTTTGCGCAACATAGGAGATATTTACAGAACCGACAATTTTCAGCGTACTTCCTGTAAAATGAAAGATTCAGTTTCACCTGGCAAAACCTGTGGGAAATATACATCGAGTGAAAGTCAAGCGCGAGTTGCACTGGCAAAATTCGACGCTTCGTGTTGGTCTTGCTTGTACGAAATTGATGATCATGGCAGTGCAATTCTTATTTAATTCATGCAGTACCAACATGCTGACAGAGCTGGGAATTTGTTCACAACTGTTTTGCGATGCGGACTACCTCTGCCAAATGTCGAAGGGAAAATGGTAGTCGAAGCGTCGAATTTTTCCTGGCGAAACTAGACACAGAGTTTCGATCGGTGGCGCAGCAGCGGAGGCTGGCTTTTGGACCATGGAAAATCTACAAACGCATCCGGCAAAAAACCAGGACTGCAATGCATTCGTTCTTTCTGTCTCTTTCTCTCTCTCTCTCTCTCTCTCCCCTTCTTCTCCATTCTGTAGATAGGACAACCAATCGAAAATGAGCAGGGCTTCGCTCGTTTTGTTCACGAAAGTACACCACTCTTTGCGTAGATATGTGTGTATGTGGATTGCTCTTTCTCGAACTGTGCCCTCGCATACGCGATGCTGGGATACAACATATGGCTCATCAGTGTGAGTGGCGAGCGCATATGGTGAGTGTGTGGATGCACTCAGTTGGAGCGGGGAGAGAGCTCGGTCAGCAGTCCTGATTTCCGGCGGAATGCAAAAATTCTGTGGTCCTAGCAGTTTTAGTGCGAGCATCTTTATCCTTTTCATCCCCGCGGACTCGACATAGTTGTCGTCCTTCTCGTTGGCTGCTGGCTGGAATAAAAAGTCGTGATTTATCGATGGACTTCCCAACCCATCCCTTTCTTGTTCCTCTCGGCGAACTCGGCCTCGATAAAATTCCGAAAGGCATTCTCTGCTACTTCTCCTGCGGCCGCTTTATTAAAAGTAGCCCTCGCAAGCTCTCCCTCCTGCTTCCCAGGTATTTCCCATTATGCACTCTGAGGAGGACACCTGCACTTTTGTTGATATAATGCTCTATGATTTATAAGATACCTCTGCCGAATATGGAATATACGGAAGATTTCTATAACTGACTACCATTCCTCTTAATGGACTATTCATTAGAGTTTTTGTCCCGAGCTCGTGAATTGCAAATGCTACGTCTTCGACTGAAATCCTTAATGGAACGTTTCAATCGAGTCTGATCAAGAATGTACCTCCATTCACTGCTGAGGATAGCTTTTTCGGGGGCCAAGGGATATTGCGAGTGCAGCGTTTTCCTCGCACGTACAGAGAATCACGTGCACTCGAGATTATTCATGTCTCCAGTGGTCCACATGGACGGTCAGGGGTTCCGGGAGGACGATAAATTTGGCCGTACCCCTTTCCGAGCAGGGCTAGCGTGATTTAACTGGTACTCCAAAAAGATGGAGAGAAAGGGGTCGACGAATGCGTAGACGAGAGTCGGTGACGACGAGGAAATACAAGAACGCATAGCTGAACCTTCCAGCCTCCGAAGGTGAGCGGTGGTTGGGTCCAGGGGAAATTGTTATTTCACATCCGGCCAGCACCAACACCGCATACCGAAGCGCGTGAAATGCTCCTTCGCGAAAATGCCCGGTCATCTTTTATGCATTCCTTCTTTTGCATGACTCCAATCCCCCCGTCGTCGCCTCCTCCTCTCACTCTTTGCAGATTTTTTTGCGCTTTGTACCCGAGAATGCTGAGAGTATACTGTACATTCTGGTACGAGTGAAAAGCCACAATGGGAAAAAGGTATAGTAATACGTGTCCTTGCCGTAAAGAATATATTAATATTGCCACGCTCGAAATTCATTATACGCCTTCTTGGTAATTGGAAGCTAGGAATATGGTACCGCTGGTACCCCTGATAATTTCAAGCTGATGGTGGCGAGATTTAGTAGCATGTAACTTCGGGAAATTACGGGCCTGTTCCACGGGATACTTCAAGTCCCTTAAGATATATGGATAAAGTCACGAAGAAGAAAAGCTCGAGTCTCTTGGTTCGGCTGGAGTAAAAAGCCGGTTGGACGGCATTCGAAACTTAAATGAAATTTCCGCTACAATGAACTTTAGAAGTCGCAACTGGCACATGGCTAACGAGCGCTAACCCGAAACAGCAGGACAGCACTGTAGAAAAAGATTACTAACCGAAAGAATAAATCGTGAGATTCTTCTAGTTTCCCAGTGCTTGAATCTCTCACGAGTCGGATAATGGATTTTTTTTCAAATAAAAACTCGAGGAATCAATCTAATTTTTTGACAGACCTCTTGCTGAGGCTTCTCCCCAGGATATTACACCAGTACTTTATCTTCCTGGTGCGCATGACTTTTTATCCGCATTTGGTCAAGATATATTGTTTGCCTCCGAGGATTCTGTTATATCCCTTCACGAAGAAAGATGGAGTAACAAAGTAATTTTTGACGGTCACTCAAACGGCCGGAGTTCCTTTAAAAATTCACGTCGTCCACGGCCAGAGTATATCGAGGCGAGAATAATGGATCACAGAATTGAAGCGGACTGGTCCGGCAAACTTTAGCTTTAGCGTTGGTTGGTGCAAAATTTGTCCCTGAATTTTTCACACCTCCGGAGAAATTGTGCGCCCACCGACGGGCCTGGATTCGAGCGAGGGATTGCCGGAGTCAAGTTGCATTAAATTGGCGCCGAAAGTGATTTCAGGTGACGATGGAAGCCGGAGAGTGCTAGCAAGCGAAAGAGAGGTGGCGGAACGAAGTATGAAATATCCGCGTTGCGTGACACTGCAATTTATAAGGGAACACCGAGCCTTTAATCCGCATGCTAGATACCGTCACTTTATCAGGGATCTGAGAGTATACATAAGAGGAGCGATGCAGGATCTTCAGGAGAGGCAGCAAGTCTCACGGTAATAGCAAGTATTTTCTACGCTAGCTGCTCCGAAGAATTCAAACATTTACGTAGCCTCGTACGGAAAAAAAGGAACAGCCTTGCACTGTGTTGTAATCATAAAATACCAGGCATTATACAGATAACATTTTTTTTACTTCTCTATTCATTATATATAATGAAAGAATAATTATTATAAATTTAACGAACATAATGAAGTAATGAATATGCAAAAAATATGCAAAAAATTTTCCGCACATGCAGTGCTTCCAGTTGTTGTTCTGTTTATAATAATATCATTTTACGTGTTTATATTAATATATGTATATGATAATAATAAAAAAGAAAGCAGTATATTATGCATATTATGATGTCAATCAACTATGAGGCCCGAGCAAAAAGGTACACAGAGGCTGACTTAAATAGGGATTTTCCACGCATCACTGATACAATTTTCGATCAGGAATACACCCGCCGGCTATTCTGTTTGACGTTGGTACATATTTATCTCGCAAATATGTGCCAGGGAAAATAAGCGCGTAACTACCGCGCAACCGTCGGCTACGAGCGAAGAATAATGTCTTTTAATGATGCCACTGAGGAAGAGGAAATACGGCAAGTGCGGGTACAGCTAGGTCGCGTGACGAAGTAATTCGCACGGAGCTTCGCCAAGACTTTAAAGCCAGGAACACGTTACTGCTTGGTCAAGAGTTGCCAACCTGGCTTTGCAAGTTTTTCAGTCTATTAGTTTGTACACGCCTTCGGAGGAAAGACCAATTTCCCCGGTAACAATTTCCGCAATTAGAATGAAGACAAGGGCAACAAGTCTGTCGGACAAGAGAAAATGGACGCTTAAATAAGGACAATGAATTACGCGACTGAGTGTGCTCTGTGCACACCTTTAAACGAGATCGAAACGTGTGTCCGGGTAAACATTGCACTGATATTAATCCGCAAATACTCAGTAGCGCCGTAAACGCGACGGATAAATATGAACGCAAATGAGCCGCGTAATCTGAACTGGTTCGCCCGTAATACTATTAAGTGCATAATTGAATTATGGCTGGAACCCAGGGGATTGCATTCCCAGGATTAATCTCGTAAATTCCATTGGTAACCATGAATTAAAGTACACGCGAGTTCCGGGTAACGAGCTGTTGTATCTCGTAAAGCAATACAATAAAGCAATTGTAATGATAGAACGTAAAAGAATGGCCGCAAAGACCAAGGGAAGAAATATAGGAAGGACGATTTCAGTGACGGGCTGCTGCTAAAGATAACCCATTATACAAGAATCCAAGCGAGACGAAAGGTGTGCGGGCAAGTGCTGAGTGCACTACTGCCAGTAGAATCGATATCGCACACTCCAGACAGCAAATTTCCATCGGTTCGCACCTGGCCAAACTCTGTACAATTAATAAGAACGTTCGTGTCGCGATGCGCACAATGTGCGACCAAGTGAAAAGCACACGTTTAACATCGGTCTAATGATCTACAAAGGACGAAAGACGCCGGTCATTTAGAGATCACGAATTTGTGGAATGAACGAGCCACTAACAACCACGTAAATCGAGGAAGTGTTAGAACAAGCTATAAAAGGAGAGCATCAACTGTGATGTCTCAAGAATTGAGACGGAATCTCGTTCGACGGTGATCTTTTCTCGGGAAACGAGAACCTTTGATCAGAGAAAGAGAGGAGGTTAATTTGAGCCGGCAATAGCGTGTCCTCGGCAACGTAAGCCAAGAATGTTCGACCGATTGAGACGTATCGATTTCCGATCGGATGTCGCCCGGGCCTGCATCCGCGATCCGATCGGGATTGGCCCAACCACCGACGGCACCGACTGCATTGTTTCCCAATCGAAGGCATCGCTTCCTGTGTCGCAAGCTCGTCGGCATCAATCATCGCTTCCGCCACCAACCCAATCTCACCTCTCTACACGTGCCTACTGAAATGAAAACTCTACACGCCCCGTGCGCGATAACATTTTCCAAATGGAAAACTAGAACTTTTCTCCACCTGTATTTCTCGTGTTAAATGTACGAGGTTCAGCGGGACAAATTACATTTAAAACTGGGGATCATGAATGCCTTTCTCGCGACAAATAAAAATGTTGTCGAGCGAAAGTAATGCATTTCCGTGAACACGACTTTTCCGGACAAGTATAACTAGACAACTGACGTTAGCCAATGCAATGTTCTCCAATTTCAGTGAAGAAAATATGTGTTCTTTTATCAGGAGGTACATTGTCTATCAGACTCGACAATCTCGGGCGAAATATTCAATTTCTCTCCTCATGTATGACACAGCCAAGAAGAATGGCGAACGAACAAATAGGAAAAAAGTGATCTCTCCATTTACCGTGGGTGTCACGTTCGCTCGGAAGAAGAGCCTGCGAGTGCTGTAATTCAACACCTTGATGGATCAAAGTAGCATCGAACGTCCTTAAAGGAACGAACGATTCTACTACGTTTCCTCTGCCGGCTGGCGATGGCGTCTCTATCCGGATTATACGCCTGCCAAGCTCGATCCTGTCCGAAGAAAAGAAAATAAGGAATCGCGTGGAAAGTCTTACCTCGCCGGAAGCCACAGCTTCGCCAGGTATGAAGAGCTCGGGATAAACGTTGTCGAGGTACCACTTGAACGACTTGCAGCCGAGCTTCTTCCTAAGAGTCTTACGATCCGATACGTCACCGTAGTTACCCTGGAAATCGAATGGACCAACCTCTTCATTAATCATCTATCGCTACCAAAAGAATCCTCCTCATCGAACATCACCGCACAGCTAAATCTCATCACTCTACAAACTCACAGTGCTTCTGTTCTTCACTTTTTCTATTTCAACTCTCTGTCATATCTTTCTTTTCTCATCTACAACTCTTACGACTAATATTAAACCGACTTTATTCCTCCTCTTTAACTGTGTACCATCAACAGTAAGTCTGACAGCATATCTTTCTCAATGACAAGAGAACACGGAAGAAGACAGGAAAGAACAGAATGCAGAGTGAGAAAGAGAGAGGGTACATCTCTGCAAATGCGGATTTAAACGCTCCAGCGACAGACGGAGAAAGCGGCCAGCGTGAAACGCAGAGAGGCCGCCGTAAAAGCAAAGAACTCCCAAGAGAAATAAAGGGTAAAGGGGGAACACACGACGGATCTTTATGAGCGCGCGGCCGCTAAAACCTCCAAGCAGCGTGCGCGGCCGGAAGCATTATTTTTTCTTAAATGGAAAACCGCTCGCATGTCTGTGTACTATGGGAAGCCGACCCCCGTGAGTTGTAAGCCGTCGGCTGTAACACGCGAGCTTCATCGCGATGCGAATATTTGTGGTGAAGTTTACAAGTTGGGAAGTATGCCATCTTGTGTTTAGCCGAAGCACACTGGCGCACATGTATCGCGTGCCTTGGTGACTTCTTGTTCGGCATGCACGACAGTACGAACTTGAAGGAAACTGAACGCCATCGCCGGGAAAGAAAGACTACCGCTGGAATCTAGATCAAGTACGAACCATCGACAGCTTTCCCGTAATTCGGTGTGCACTCGATGACGATTTCTTTTCACAGCGATTGACTTTACTCAGCGATTTGATCGGATTGTAAGGAGGCGAGCTAGCTGGATAAAGGGCTGCTCCTTATAGCAGAAGAATAAAAGAAGTGTCCTTCGAGTGGCGGAGGAGAAGAGAGAATAGGATCTCGGTGGGCAAGGACACGCGAGCGATCTTTTAAGAGTACTCGCCTTCGTTTATGGCACCTTTTTTTACGGCGAGATTCAGTCTACAACGTTCTCCATCATCACCCACGTTTATTGTCGTCCTTTAAGAGTTACTGTCGCGCATTCTATCGTATAGCCTCGCTCTCGCAAACTTTCCCCGTGCGTGCTGGATCGTAAAAATCAAACGCGCGCGAAGCCACTTTTAATTATGGAATTAAAAGAGGTAATAGTTACACGATGCTTTGAAAAGCTTTCAAAGAGTTTGTCAAGTCGACAAAATTAGTTAAAGCTAAATTGATTAGCTCCTCGAAACGGTAGGTAGAAGACGCTCATTTTACGAGAGGCTCCAACAGAGAGAAAAAAATTGTAAGCTCACTACGAAGGCAAGGAGGAAGTGCTCACCTTGTCGTGACCTATCCTCTGGTAGTAGTACTTGGCGTACTCGTCCAGCCACACTTCGCTCAGCCTTATGCTGTTCCTCTTGAGCACGTTCACGCCGCTGCGCCACTTGTACGGCGAGCGCTTCCTGAAGATGTGGCCCACGTGCGAGCACGGCACGATTTCCAACGTACCTAGCCCAGGCGCAAGTTCAATCGGACGTTTCGTGAAATATTTCATGATCTTTCCACTCTTCAACCCCCCCCTCCAAACGACCCACTCAAATCCCAAAGTCTCCATCTCGTTATTCATTCGCTTTCGAGTGCGCTACCACTTTTTCAAAGTTCGTGATTATAATTCCGAAAGAGATCAGAATGGAAGAAATGTTTTAGAGTGAAATAAAGAAGAAGAGAAAGGTTAGGATTGAGAAGATTGCCTTGTAATAATGGGAAAGTAGCCTTTTAAGGCTGGGATGATTGTACCTCCGCACATCCACGTTTTGAAGGAGAGCTCAAGATTCTCGCCGCCCCAGATGTCGAAGCCACTGTCGTACGTGCCCAGTCGCTCGAAGAAAGCCCGGTCTATCGAGAAGAGGCCGCCGGCCATCGTAGGCGACCAAACGGGCTCCGCTGGATTCTTGTGCCTCTTTTTCTCCCTGTCCGGGACTGCATGCCAGTTGAACTAATGTAAACATGTCAAGACACGTTGGGAACTCTCGATGATACGCCAGGAATACCGATGAACTTGTTCGCCGTGAAGTAGCCATTAAGCTTTTATTGACTATCGATCTTATTCTACCAATAATATTTCATTCAACCAAGTATTTCCTTTCGTAATCCAATTTGAAATTGACCAATTCTATTAGGAAACTTTGTCATCTTTTAAACAGATGGAATCTAATTGTCTCGGATGAAACTTCGTTTTTAGAAGTGTCTCACCTGAAGGTTCCAGTCAAAACCACCAACATTGACACCGCCAGAGTCTCTCCAATGGTATTCCAAGGTGGTGTCGTCGATGACGTCAATCACGGGGCATACGACAGTGGTTGGATCTCGCGCGATTCTATCTAACAAGGGTTCCAACCAACCCTCGGTACATTCACAATGGCTGTCTAAGTATGTGAGAACAGGCGCCTTGGCTGCGGCGGCGCCGAGCAGCCTCGCTCTAATAAGACCCTCTCGTTTCTTCGCCCTGATGATCTGCACTTTCGGGTAGTTCATCATGTAGTCCTCCAACTGACGTTGGAGATGCGCTGTAACACCACGTACGAATTCGATGTTGAATTTTTATAAATTATTATAATTGTATAACAAAACAGAAAGTTGGGAAAATGATTTTATAATAAGCATGATAATCTCGAAAAACATTGACTTCTTTTGTCTGCCATGAATTTATTGTTCCATCATTCCACGCGATAATATTCCAGTGCTCGAATCCTAATTACGATAGCTCTAATTACAAAAGGCTTTTTGGCTTGCAAGCATGAGAATCGAGTGGACATACGGCAAACAATGCGTTGAAATTCTAATGCGAATCAATTTCTGATGCATTCCAGGTGCACATACGAGCAGCGAGGGTCGACGCGATGTCGAACTACGTCTATTACTGCAGAATTCATTTCAACTTCCTCGCGGAGCGCCGGAGAATCCGGTTCATCGGGTGAAAACTGAATGAGCTGGGATGCCGCACGGTCGTAATCAACCCGACAAGCATTCCATAAATCTCGCTGGCGCAGAGACTCGCCCATTATACCAGAGAATATCATCCCTCTCGCGTCTATGCTTAACTTACTTAGTGCGAAGTATATGTACACCACTATTATTTATGATAGTGAAAGTTTCGGTTGGAGAATCGAAATTTATTATTATACAAGTATGATAGAGCAATCAGAGCACGGTTAATGGGACAAACCAGGACTGGCCATAAGAGCAGGGTGGTCCCCGCGTTCAAGTTTATGAGGCTCACTTCCGGCCAGTGAAAGGCTTATCTCGAGGCTTTTAAAGGGGATTGCTAGTAGCTCGACGCTATATCGTTTCCACGACGTTGCGCTTCCCTATTCCACTGTCACGGGTTAATCTCGACCCTTGCCTTTCTCCCGCCATTTTTACTTCCTTTCTTCTCGTTCGTTCCACGCAAACCTATCTGCTTATCCATCCACCTTATCCCTCTACCCGTTAATTTCACTCGAATCTCACCCAGTGATGCTGGACCTACCCTTCGTTCAATCTCTAATGACTTTGATTCACACTGACACATCCTGGCAATTCTACTTTAGCGCGTCAATTAGAATCTGGTATTGATTTGGAAGAAACTAGTGTGCCAAATGAAGACGCGTCGAAGCGATCGAATCAAAGAGACGCCGATACCTGGCGGGTGTAGTAAATCCTCAAAGGAAAATAGGCGATTGGCAATTAATTGACGGGGAAGCGGAGGTCGAGAGTCAATGAGTCAAGCTTGAAACGAGTAATGGAGGAAGGCGGTATCGTCGGGGAGCAGTCTATTTGCTAGAGAGAAGAGCGTCAAACACACGAAACTTCCTTCCGGCGACAGGGGAAAGATATCAGAGCGCGTACTGACTCGTAGCTCGCTTTCTCCCTCGTTTCCTCGATGTTACGTGTGCTTCTCTGTGCTCCCTCGCGTTCTGCCGGTATGCATCAAACTGTCGGAATTTTCCGGGCGCCCGGGAGAGTTTCTCTTCCATTCACGTCGTCGCTCGTTACGCTGGGCGAGCGCGCGCGCGCTTACACACACACACACATACGTGTACACAGACACACAGACACGACGTATTCGCAGGCAGCGTTGCAGGCAGGGAGAGATGGATCGCGATTAATCGATCTATCGCGGAACTACGGGCAGCCAGGACGCCGCAATAACGAATCACCCGGCTGAATAGGGACACCCCGCCGCGGCCGGCCAAGTACGAGGATATAACGAATCGTGGTTTCCGGTCCTACTATGCTCTCGCATATGCACCCTTGACAGAGACTTTCATGCGCCGAACGCCCGCCGTTACCAACCATTGTTCCAACCCCTGACAAATCATCCTCGATTCTCCCGCGTTCTCTCGCCCACCGATTTTCGGACTTGGAATTCTGCTGATTTCAGAGTCAATGGAGACGCTGAATTTTCGAGCGTCAAATCTGATTAAGAATCACTTACGCATATCGGAGTAATCGTCCACGAGGATGATCTCTTGAATCAAATGTTCCGGTGAACGGTCCAGCACAGAATGCACGGTTCTCAAGAGGACCGACCATGCCTCGTTATGGAAACAGACAATGACTGCGGTTGGTGGGAGATCCTGTTGGTACCGACCGGGTTCCTTGCACCTGTAACAATTAATAATAGCAATCCTGTAAGTCTTTTTTGATACTGTAATTTTTCGAGGTATTATAGCTTTATTGATGCTTTCTGAGGTTCGCGAGACAAATAGTAATGTCGTACGAGAAAGAGAATAGGGAATCTGTCAGTACAAGCGGATAGAAATCCCGATGGGACAATAGATTCGATATGCTCGTATCAATTCCTTAATCCAATCATCGTCCGGAAGAAGGGGATTATGGGTGGCAGATAGGGGCGCGGAGCGATAGGGAAGAAAATACGGTAATGCGATTAGAAGCCGGAATGCTGGTGGAATAAACAAGGCGCAAGGTGGATAGAGGTCCATTGCTCCCTGAAGACTGGTTACTAACAGGCTTTGATTCCGAGTTCCTTTTCATTCGATACCCGACAACGACTGCTGCTCCATCTAATGCCACCGGTAAACAAAGAAGCACCTTATTTCTCTCCACTCGTCATTTCCGGGACTTTCTGAGTGCCATTGTGAAATAATGGTCGCCACTGGCTGCGACCTAGAATCCCGGCTTATTTATTAGTCACCGTTTTTGCGAGAGAAAATATGCCATTTCACATCAGACTCGAGGGATAATTAAGAATAAAGCAGGGAGACGAGTCTGTGCCAATCTTCCTCGCGCAAAGTGGCTTCAGGAAAATGAGAAGTATAGGATGCGGCCTGTTTATCACACTTTGAAGCCGCGCTCCTCCCTCGAAAATCCTTTCTGTACTTTTCTCGCGTCAGACTACATCCCTGTTGATACATAAAATAGGAGTTTGCAACGGCCGAGAGGTTGTTCAACAGTTTATTTGGCGGTCTATATTTTTACGGCGATACGGTGAGTAGAATTGGCCACGACGTCGTTGCGGGTGCTTTTTGTTGCTCAGTTTGTTCAGAAAGGAGCTTACGACGGATTAAGCTGGTCATAGTCGTGCAGCGAGCAAGCAAGTCGAGTAGGCAGATATGACTAAAACTAATATGGCTGCTAAATCCAGATTTTTCTCTTTCGTGCACTTGTGATACGCTTTGAGCGTTTTATCTGTCGGAGTAATTCTGACTCGAATGAATTATTCTATTACAATTTCTATTACAATTAAGCTACTGGTGACTGTCGAGCACATACCGTGCGGCTAATTATAACTAAATTCAGTTGGCCAGTGGCCGAGTGTCTTGAAAGTCATTTCCCAGCTCGTACCATGAATTTAATCGACAAGGAAATTTTATTACGGTGCTTGGGAGCGCGGCTTAAGTTCGCAGTAGTATGAAACGCGACTGGTCAGACGGAGCGTAGTAGAGCGCTCCTGGTGTCCGACCATAATTTCATAAATACTACTGAAGCACATTATTACAGCGTGCGAGCTCTCCAACGTACCGTTTGCATAAAATATTGGCTCAACGCTTGCGGCACGCTTCTCACCGCTCTCGAGAATTTATTTGACGCTTTTTCTTCGGCAAGAGTCTACTTCATTAGTTAATTAAAGTGGATTCGTACGTAATCGAAATTCGTTCGTTTAATGGCCGGCAATGTTATCGAATACTGTATTCGACCCGTCGCGTCAATTATGTACCGCTTAATGTTGACTATCTATAAATTAATGAAATACAATTTCGAATTTTCATAAGCGTTGGGAAGTCTGCATAATTGATTAATATCGATGCGGCCGAAACTTTGCTGGGCAAACATTCGATTATCCTGGAAATTGTTTGTTCTACTATTGTTACCGGTAAATTTGAATGAACTGATTACATCCCGTGGGATACTTCAATTACGTGATATTAATGTAATGGTATTTGTGTTATTGAATAAATCGGGAGGACAATCAGCCGATGATTTTGTTAAAGCTAGCGGCGATTGAAGCGTAGGCGAAAAAGTGCCGGAGCGCGGACAATGCGTTGTCAGGGACAAATTTGCCGATGTGCCGAGCGGCGAGAGGATGATCCAGGGAAAACAGAGTGCGAGAGAGAGAGAGAGAGAAAGCGAAGGGGGTGAAGAGGCGGAGAGAGTAGAATGAGCGTGGGAGCTTTCACGTTCGAATAGCCGTAGTGTGGAGCGGACGTGATGTGTTTGATCGAGTGCAGCCTGCCGAGGAAGAGAAGCCAGCAGAGAAGAAAGAAGTGGAGGGAAGGAGTAAGCTCGGGTGGTAGCGCCGATCGGCCAAAAGTGCTGAACAGGAGAGCCGAAGGAACCGCGTTCTCCTCATTCGATATCCGTGCCTGATTCCGAGGCGGATAACAATGGGGGACTCTTTTGTCGTCGGGAAAGAGGATATCGCTCTTGAACGCCAATCGACTAGAAACGATTCGAGCGTTTACCGGTTTAAGAGTCACTCTCCACTTTGCTCGATCCATGTGTCTGCTCACTCTCACGCTCGCACGCGTTCGACTCCAGTCGAATTCGAATACAGAGCAGAGTCGAGCACCTCGACTATTAGCTTCTCCGTCGATGAAGCCAGCAGGCTACGGTAATTGGAACAACGAGATGCTGCCTCGCATTGCATTCGAGGCCTCACTGAGTGCGGAATAAGTGCTAGCCCTATGGCTGTGCTCCAACGATTACTTATGGATGCAAGATCAAGAGGAAGAGAGAGAGAAAGAGAGAGAAAGAGTGGGAGGACCAAAGACGCTGACGTTGCCAAATTTCAAGGGGGGCCTGGGCTTCCAATCCACGCAAAAGCCGTTGCTCCCACAGATAACTGAAGAAGCACGATGACGAATTGCCGTGAAGCAAACTTCCCTAAGCACTCGAATAAAATTCCAATCACCAGTGAATAGCTATTCGATCATGGAAGAGGATACGCCGAAGGAACAAAAATTTCCGCCACAGAGCGACAGAATGGGTGTGACGATAAGATTCCTGCGGGAAATCTCAGCTGGCGTAAAGAAACTCTCGCTCGCCACAAGTACTATTGGCTGGCCTATTCTACGAAATTACGACAGTCGGGGCGTGACAAAAGTCGCAGTACTGTGGTTTCAATTAGCGTGTGCCGTGAGTATCGCGCACTCGGGAACAGTAGCTCCGCAGGGCCTCGTAAAGCACCGCGCTTGGGCGAAAGGGGCGCTCCAGACTTTCGGACGTGAAGGTAACGAGGGTGTCTGTGATGAAGTGTTTCTCACCTCGCACGAAAAGGGACCGGCGATGCGTGTAGTCACGCGCGAATAACGCTACCGCCGGAAGTTATGGGGGAGCTTTTTCGTAGCGCGTCGTGCCGGGAATGTACATTCGGCCGCGTACACGAATAAAGTTCGAATTATCTTGGTGCTACATTAATACCAGAGGGGTGGGGGGGAGGGTTTAGCCGCTGTTCTCGCATCTCCCTCCACCTTTACCGTAATAGCCGTGGCGCGGCAAATTTAATATCACGCCTCTAAGCACCGCTGCTGATGGCTGCGCGAATTAATAATCTATCAGATAAATTGAAATCAGAGGTGCTTTTTGCACGAGAACTTTTCACGCTTGAGATCATGCATGAATGATACATGAACACTCATTCAGTGTTTGTTTATCCTATGCATAAGACATATATCCTTTCCTGTCTGCTTTCAATTAGTACTCGATGCTGTTACTTACTGTTTACGTTTATTTATATACACGGTAACATATGTTCACACATCGATAAAGTATACGCGAGATATATTTCCGACTGTAGGACCAGCAGTTTCGAGTCGCTCAGTTCTTGTCGAATGTACGCTAATTACTGAAAGTAGGAGTCGGAAGGGGGAGGGGGCGCAATCGGCAGTTTACAAAGGAGTCCTTTACAGTTGCGTGAAGCGGGTGAATAATCAAAAGTGACTCGTCGCTTGGTTATACGTGGAATATACATACATGTGGATCGAGCGAGCCAACCAACACATCGCTACAGTGGCTCTGCTCGCTCGCTCGCTCGCTCAGAATTCGGAGCGTGCTGATTGAAATTCAGGCGTAACGAGAGAGCCAGGAGCGCGAGGCTACGGAGGGCTTTAATTGCCAGGAAGCGAGAGACGAGAGGCGGATCAACTCGAAAACGCAGGAACGCAATGCTCGTCGCTCGCGGCGCACACCTGTACACAACAAGCCGAGAGAGGATCGACAATACCAGCGAGCTCACTCCGTCTTCTGGGAGTCGCGGTTTAGAAACGCTACCGATTCGCATGCGTGATGTCTCATTGAATCCCTTGCGATTGAGCCAATAGTACGACAGCTTTGTGCACTCGGAATCTACTATAGCTCTGAAACTCGAATCTGCTCCTAGCAACTCGAATTAACATCGAGTTGATGTATACAAGTTTTTAATACAGCTGAATTTTCGATAGGAAATATGGCAATTTGATGTATGACAAGAAATGTAGAACTATTGACCAGCCCACTTAGAATTACAATGTTTGCTCGGGTTTTGGTTTGGAAGGTATACTGGTGAGAGTATCGAATGGTTGGGTGAGTCATCGAAAGCCAATAATGGAGATCGAGCCTGAACGATAAAACCAGTGACTCGGCCAATCCCTACCTCTCGCATGACGATCAAAGGAAAGCGTTGCTAAATCAACCAATTTTGAATTGCCCTTTCAGCGATAATTCATCATGCGTCAGTGGCCGGCAGTCGAGCGGGCCTCCCTCTAAGCCAGTTTCCATGGCCGACCAACAATCAATATTAATCGGGCCGTTTCGATAAATCAAAATCGCGATAACTCAGTTATGAAAAGCGGGCGGCCGCTTCGGCTGATGGTATCCGCCGGTAGGACTTCAGCAGTTTTTAGCCGACGAGCGCGCGCGCGCGCGCGCGAGTATGCCTCGTCGGACGATCCATTGAATAAATAACGGGCAAAAGCGGCGAAATTGAAAATGTAACTGTTCGCTGACCACCGGTCTGCGTGACGTCGCATGAAAATTTATTGTTGCCCTCAAAAAGACAGCGACGAGCGGTCTTTTCGGAAAGAGAGAGCATGATAAATGCCAGCCAAATGACAGCGACAAGAGAAAGAACATTCGGAAAAATCTAGTAAATAAATATTGCATCACTGAATCGTTTTTCCTATTAATCCAATCATCGCTTCGGAAAGGGAAGCCGCCCGGGAAACAAATGTACGCGCGCGAGAGAGACTAATTCTTCCGGTGCGATACTTCAGAATGAACGACGTGACACGGCCAGTTGGTAGCAGCGTACGCCCGTCGTTTTCCACTACTCGCTCGCCAGAATGATGGATCGTGTTTACCTGTAATGAGTAAACATTCTCGCGAGCCGAGCCCCGTCCGGCGCGCTCGCTCACAGTAAATGTACAAGCGAAGCGAGAAGTGCGCCTGAGAGCACCGACACTAACAAGAGCTCTCGTTTGCATCCAATTTCTACCCTGGCTTTCCCCGGTGCTCATCCGTTTACCTAAGAACGTCTGATTCCCTCGTGCGCGTACTTCTCTCTGTGATTTTCTTCTTTACTCGAGCGGAGCACCGATGGTCTAATTCAATCTCGTGAAAATACAAAGGCGAAACAAAACTGGGGCTTCTATCGTGGCAGGCACATTTTTCTATTTCCCTTAGCAGCTCGAGTACTTTTCGGTCACGTAATTTCTCCCCGGGTCTGCAATGCTTCGGGGAAATTGAACGATGAATACCGAAGCTCGATTGATAAAGGTTAAGTCGATCGGGGGTGGCTGCGGCGGGCGCGTTGACTGCGAGAAAAATGGTTTTCCTCGTAAGACATCAAGATCCTTTCAGCGACTTGAGTCAGCCGCACCACGGCCAATCTCATTTTCTCCTTCGCTTATCTTTGAGTCCGCACACATCCCCGAGCGATCAGTAAGACAGCCTAACAGGCAAGGCAGTACATTTTTTCCTTTTCCAAAGGTAGCACGCAGCGCGCGATATGAAGATCGTCAGAAAACGCGGAGTAATAAACGTTATCATTGACTTAACACTTTTCTTTCAAGACTTTTGCTTTCCACCCTCGAAACTTCCTAACTTTACCTTTCGCTGCATCACAGAAAACCCATCCGACTGTACCGAGAATACGAATCCTTAATTAAGCTAACCAATTAACTTTGCTCGCAAAAATCAATAAACCTTCAAACATTCCGTGTACAGCATTACGAATTCAAGAAGTAGTAACCCAATCACAAATATCCTGCGGCGTCGTGGTCCGCAATAACCGGTGGGCAAGTAATAAAAGCAGGGGGAAAAAAATGGAAACGTCGGTTAAATCCGGCGGAAATAGTGAAGCAAAGTTTTATCAAGCGAAGTCACGCGAAACGCGACGACACGAATCCAAATGTTACTGGGTGGCCGAGTATTATTGCAGGCAGAGCGCGATGATTACATCGCTCAAATAATGTCATGCCTAGGCATTCAAATTGAAACATCGGTCGAATGTAATTAAACTGGTTATTACGAGGAATGCGCACTGCGCGTGCGACCACCGCGCTATATTACGCTTGTATGCTGTGTGTGTGTGTGTGTAGTATAGTGTGCGCTTAGATCTTCCATCGTGCAGCGGAACGTTAACAACGGATAGCTGATGTACCACTAATTATGTAATCAATAGTCGCGTGCTCCGAATACATTGCATACCACCCGAAATGCCCGCCACACCCTGGCCTACTCAGCATCCCCTAATTTTTGGCAACATTACCCATACACTTTTAATATTCTCGACTATGATGAATGTATTTTAAGCCAGCAAATTTTCATTCCACGCATTATGTGCAACGCATTAATATGAACAATGAATCAGGCATAAATTATTACCAACACGCTGAATTTAATTTCGATTCTGTGCACATCGCGTCCTATGAATGATTGAATTTATTGCTCGGATTCTCACTAATACAGATGTGACACTCGGCATGGAACGGAAGAATACGCGATTGCTTGGAAGAGTGGCTTCAATAAAATGAATAGAGATCTCGCTGATTCGATTAGGGATGATTCCTCACCCCATTCATCCCTGTTGTTGTTCAATCAGCTATGCATTCATCCCCCTCATTGTACGAATGCCGATTTCACATAGATGAAGCTAGCGATTGTTAACCTAGAGAATTGAACTTCGATAGAGAAGAAATCTTGAAAGGAGAAATAGCTGATAGTAAAGCTTAGAATTGATATGACAAGAAGGTGTACCAAAGATGTGAATATTAAGGCTATCGATGATTAGCTGACCAAGTAGATAGGGATTCTCACGACATTGCTAGCTAAATATTAAGGAGCTATCACTGACTTGTTATTCCGGCAGGCTTTCTTAACCACCGATTGCCAAGCTAAGGATACTATCTGCTAAAGAAGAAACCCTCGTTACGCGGTGTCCGAAGCTGTCAGGTCGCGCGGTGAACTAACATAATTATCGGCATCCCCAGACAATGGCTCTCGTTAGCTCGGCCGAAACTATTGCCGGAGACAGTTCGCAGTTTGTCGAAGATGCCAGGAAGCCTCGTGTGGAACACGGCGAAGCGGCTATTACTTCCCGCTTGGAAGCTGTCCAAGTTTCCGGCTGCTTATTGGGAGACCGGTTCCTATCTCTATAGGGAGCAGCCTCTACTCTCTTTCCAAGTCGGTTTCCCTCCAAACCACCAAGATCACGATTCTCTCTTACATCCCAACTGGATTTCCTCTTTTTCGACTATCCCCTCAACCGTGACATCCGTCGCACATGAGCTTCCGGTACTGCCACGGATTCGTCAGTAATGGAGCTGGATCTTCGACGCATCCTGCTTCGTTTCTCATACCAGTTTCAGATTTCATCTAATACTAGAAAATATTTCCGAGTCGATAAAGATACGCGTTTATGTGTGATATCACCAGCACAAGGTTTCCGGTCGTAGCGCATACACCCTGGCGACGTACTCACAATTAATTGGTCTTGCACCGTGATTAGTAGGTCTCGGCGAATAGCCGCGATGCTCCGACATGATTAATGTCCGGTGCTGCCAACTTTCCCCGGCAGAAATTAATAATGGACGGTGAAGGAGTGTAGAGGACCGCAACGAGCAGCCGCCCGGAGAATCTGACGTTTTGTGCAGAGTCAACGCGCTTTGTCTCTGGCATACAATGAATTCGCCATGGGTTGCTTTCTTATCACTAGGTTTAAGCAGCTCGTGCATAAAATCGAGAGAAAATCGGCAAAGAGGGAATTTAAGAAAGGCTATTTTCCTCCATCGATTTTATCGTCGGAGAACAAATTACCAATTAAACGGAGCCACTCGTTGAGAGGGAAGTAGGAACAGAAGGAACGGAAGGAACTAGCTAATCGAAGATAACAGACTGGCCCGGTGAGCACGTGTACCAGGCGGAAAATAGTAGGAAAGCCTTTAGCTTAATGCATTCGAAATTGCTCGGTAGGTATTTAATATATCTTACTGTGAATTCTCAGGAGAAATGAGAGCGGCAGAAGTGCCCTGGTAACGAGAGAGAAAGAGTCGACGCCCTGAGAAGTAATTAACGTCGTTTCGCCAAGCACGAGAAAAGGAGCAGCAGCCGCGAATTAAAATATGGAGTATAATGAAACCCCCGCGATGTAAACGAGCCGGTGCGACCCAGAATTTCAAATGTCTCCACTGGCCCTTTCTCATCTTAATTACATAAACCGCCAGCAGGCTGAAAAGGTCGAAATCGGAAGATTGAAGTTACCAGAGCGCCTCTCATTCCCAACGGACGCCGGTATGTTAGACTACTTACGGCAACTATATTAAGAGGAGTATTTTAGTTCAAGATGGCAAAACTTTAACCTCGCTATTAAGAATGGGTTACCGCACAGACAGCTAACAAGTCTCAAATTAGCCTTGCCGAAAATTAACCTCTCTCTTATTTGACTTCTACAGCAAATAGTCGCATCTATTTCGACTGCACGCTATGTTCACCAAGCGACGACACTGTTCTCATAAATTGCATGTAAAATTTCAGAGAAATTCATAGTAGCCAAAAGAGTTTCATTAAGTCCCTTGAACTTCTTGACACGATGATTCAATGAACACAGGGCGAATATTCTCTGGGATGTCGGTGGCATTAAATTCATAGCGTATAATCCGTCACATAGACCGAGTATGATACGCCTGAGAACCGTCGATCATTTATGCATTTCAACCCGCTGTGACCTGATACTCTCCATACGTCCGTACAAACGGGCGTGCGCTCAAGTAGATCAATGATTTTCGCACGAATGCAGTCGACCCGCACCTGCAACTCTCATCCAGCGAATTACAGGCTCGGCCTGTACCCGCCACGTTTATGATTAACGCGATCCCTCTGTCCAGAAACACATTGGCGCTGCTCGAGCTATGGCATTCAGCTGTAATGCGTGCACGCTAATTAAATGCTGCCAGTCAACTTCACCACGAAATGTCATCGGTTCACATCAGCCCTCTCACTTCGATTCGTTGATCGGCCGAGTAGTTTCCTCGATACGTGGCCAGTGTGCCGGATCGGAAATTATTCCGCATGCATCTGAGCAGTGTCGAGAACGAGCGTGCACTCGAAATCATCGTGTACCGATGGACATCTCTTTGAGCGTACTGAAACCCTCGATACAATATGCCCGCAGCGTGCTCTAATTTAATTCGAATATGAATGGCACCCCAAGTGGGCCGCCGTCTATTTGAACATCCCGCTATTACCGCCAGCATTTCACTGCATCGACCAAAGTCCAAATAATCAATTGAAACTTGCCAAGTGTGGGATGGAGTGACACGGCCGATGCTGAGAGTCAACGTCCAAATGCCGGGCTAATAACTCTATCGTTCAGTAGTACAACTAGCAATCGCGCAAAGTGCATAAAGTGCATAAAGCGCCTAAAGTTATAATGTCCAAAGCCGCGCATAAGTGCCGTCTCGAGAGAAATAGCATCGTAAAAGGTACTAAACGCTAATGCCAGTGGAATTCCCGAATTTAGCCGCAACAGGGATTCCGATGCTCGCTGAGTTTCAACGAGGCTTTTCACTGTGCGGTATCGATGCACCGTAGCCAAGGACATGTGCTCCGTGGTAGTGGTTTACGTATCGGTTTACTGTCACGATAAAAATCCATCGACAACCTATTGAATTCCTGATGCAAAATCACGCAGACACCCTCGGATAGCCAAGCTTTACGGTCAATCGGGTGTAGGCAACTATTTTATGGCCAGCTACCTTCCCCATCTAGGGGAAATATAACATGGGTGTCCTTAAACACAGGGTACACGTCCAAGTACGAGCATCAAATTATTTATGAGTTTTGAGCTACTTCCCAATAACTATTCGCTATATTATTGGCTGTGTTATGTGTTAATCAAATCTCATGAATATATATTCTTGTTACCCTACAACGAGTTCCATTAAAGCTTGGTTATTGTTTTTAGCATCAATATCTCTGATATTTTGAACTTTAGTAAGCGAGCGTTTATTTATTGTTATTAAAACGCAGTGAGAAATTACTTAGCAGCATTCGACCAGTAATGATTTGTGCCAATAACGAAGAAAACTTGAGTGACGGTCAGAATTCTCGACTGGTGCAATTTAGATTAATATTTCGCGTAGGAAGCCAGTTTGGCAAGGACGCGGAAGGATTTCTAGCAATAACACCGGTGGAAAATGACTGATCGAGAAGTGAGTGGGAAATCAGGGCCCCGGAATGTAACCGGCTACGTGATGGAGTTTGCATTTCGGCATGCACGTTCTCCGAGATAATCGCGGGGGTGGTAGTAAATCAACGTCCGGCGACTGTAATTAATTCCTCGGCAGACGGAAAAATAAATAACGTCAGTAGCATCCGGCGGCGTGCAATCGATACTCGCATTCTCTGGTACGTTTCCAAGCTACATGCAAGCTAGAAGCACGTCCGATCTCCAGCTGGGATTAACTAGATAGGATGTAAAAGCAAACTTAAGTGCGAGATGAGAATTTTCAATTGCTAGCTCGGAGAGATAGTCGTATTAATAAAGGTCCGTTGGTAATAATGGAAGAAGTGATAGTGCAGGATTGACAATAGATTTCAGAGAAGAGTATCGGCCAGCGGATGGCGCATGGAACGTGTTCAGCGTTTCCCGCTCGATGAAGATATAACCTAGAAAGTGCACCGACAGGGCTTTTTATTAGTTCGCTCCCCGGTACGTCCCAATGGTCGCGATTATTCTTCCGAGAATAGGTGGCGCGCTGTGAATTTCATTCGAAGTCCGTGTTTGCTACTACTTAAGAGTTCTGACGTGACGGCTTCTCGAACTCGCCGGACAACGACTCTTGGTGGTCGCTAGTAACTCCGGCGTTCTCGTCACGGTTGAATTAGATTCTATCCCGTTGAGACCGTCGACGAATGACGCTCGCTAATGAGAGCACTCAATTTACTAGCCACATATATCTTACCTCTCAATTCCCATACGGCCCGCATCTCAGTATTATAATTATTAACTCGAGAACCATCGAATCACCCAAGAAATCGACGTACTTGAATACAGTGGAAAAAATAAGACGGAGACTGTAAATATGGTGAATCGATTGGTACTTCGTTCCAGATGCCGGCAGATTGTCAGGGAAAGAATGATGGGGAAGTACTGGATACGACGGGAAGTATAAAGTGAGTCGTGCATGAAGCTTCATTTCAAGTGATGGCTGATCGAATTTCTTGTGGATAGAATCGACTGACGGCGCCGCGGCAGCCACCGTCGTTGTGTGCCGTAAAAATTGCGGCTTTTCAGGATCACGTGACCACCGTGCCGGGCGTCCGAAGCCACATACTACATACAGAGAAGCGATAGTGTAGGAAAGATGAATTCCGTCGAGTCGTCGAAAAATAAGTTGCGCGCTTGGATAAGGAACGTTGAAGAGGGTCATCTTTACTCACTCTCCCGTAGCTTGCGTCATTTCCTATTCCAGCAAATTCGCCAACGACATCGAACAGACTCAGCGAAATCGGTCGGCTGCTGCGGGCCGTTCTTGCACGTGCGCCTCCGCCAATAATGCGGGCAATGAGAGAGTGCCCGAGCCTCCCCCGCATTTCCCTCCAGCGATCCTCGTTCATTCAACACATATATTGAGAGATTCTATACGAGCCAGCTGCATCAATCTCATCTCCGATACCATTATTTGCATGCGGATATGATGCCGGTAATTCCCCAACGAACCGAATTCCAATGTTTTTGAAAAAAAGTAGCGTTTGCTATGTAACAACTTAGTAATTGATCAGCGATCGGCTATTCGAGCTGTATTCAAAAGGCGTATACAAGGTGGAAAAAAAAGGTCTGTCGATCAATACTTGTCTTTCTTATAAGCCTTCGGTCCACGCAGTTTCCTCTGCCAGGTGGGTGGAGCAGAAAATATTAGTTTTATCTTTGCATCCGGCCTTTATTACGTGTGTACGACTGGCCCTTTGAGCGCGCTTCACCAGTATACCCAGCCCGACCAACCCTCGTTGACTAGTATTTCCTCCCTCCAATTCCCTCTTCCTCTAACCCGTCTCATCCACCGCGCTTTCCTTCTCCCTCTCGCTTCCTCTACAATCATATCGATATACCGTAATCCTTTGATCTTTCGGTTCAGCCCTCTGGGGCTCGCGGAGAAGACGCCTAACTTCCGAACTAATACCTCCGCTCCCCGGAAGCCGCAACCGCGCGCACCACCATCCCTTCCCGAGGCTGCGGAGCAGGATCTCTGCGAGTTCTCGGGAAGCATCGGAAGAAAATACGCGCTGCTCTGCGGCTTGGTAGACCAAGCAACCAGCCCTATAATACCGCTCGAAGCAGCCGGAGGCCCGGCAAACTAGTTTTCTCGGGTGTGCTTTAACCTCACTGGAAAAAGATGAATAGCGACGACGGCGGCACGCGATTTAAGTTGAAGCCAAGCAAGCTGCTAACGAACTACCCGCGAAGCGAGTACTCGCACGCGTTAGTCGAGCAGATTTCAAGCAGGGAGGGTGACGAGGACGAGGATGGCTGAGAGGGCGAGCCGAGTCAAGCTTTCGAAGTCCAAGCGGTGCGAGGAGAGCCGAGCGAGACGAGTTGTACGATCAAAAGCGGCGAGGGTTATTAAAAAGCGATCGGAGAGTCTCGCTGACGCCCCCTTGAGTACGCTCTCGCTCTCGAAGCTTCGCGCAAAGTCATTTCCCCGAGCATCGGTTGGAACTCTCTCTACCGTCTAAGTGCCTTCCGAGTTCTAACTGAATGATCCCGCGCGGCCAATAAGTCGGGAAAGCAATCTTCGATATCTCCATTGAATCGAATTATCGCTGATAGATATGGGAGATTGCTTGATTTCTTTAAGGCGAGAACTATGCTTTTCATTATTGCAAGCTGGTGTGCTTGTCCCGGCAATTTATTGGGAATAATCGATCGACCCTTTTATCGAACGCTCGAGCACTTCTGGCTCGAGCAAGTGGGCTCTTAAACTTTCTCGACTAGTTGGCCTAGCTCGTTGGAGGAGCAGGCCTGCGGGGCTTGGCGGAGAACTCGAGATTCAGCAGTAAAGATAAAGGCTGAGATGAAAGAGGCGAGCAACAAACATCGCGGCCAACACTCCACTTCTGTAATGCTGCAACTTCTTCTGTTTATGAGCCAGTCAGGTTAAAAGCCTCCGAGATTACATTTCAGGAATATGATACTCCCCTGACTCGCGCAATTACTTACAAACGCATCTACGCAAATTACTGAATTAAGAAATCTCGAATGGAATTCCTGTGCGGAATACGTATTCTGAATTTGACACGCGAAGAGTATGTTCCGAGCGAATGAGTGACGTTCACAAATAAGGGGAATACCTCGAGGAAACCGGGCGTGAGTCAGATGCGAGATAATCGACGCAGAGGAAGCGACTCACCCCTCAACGGCGCATTTCACGTTCCAGTTAGCACGAATTGTTATTCAGTTAACAAACCCTGGCGACATAAATTTATGGTGATAAAGTTCCGTTGAACGGGCAAGGGGACGATACGAGAGGAGAACGGTGTAGCTCACACGAAAGTGGAGCGAGCGAAAGTTAGGCCGAAGAGCAAGGCCGTGGAGGAACTTCGAACCCTCGTTGCTACAGAAATAGTACTATCGACTTGAGAGAAAGAGAGAAAGCTCGAGATGGAGAAGACGAGGGTGAAGTATTTCAGAAACTCGCAAGTACACCCCTTGGTATTTGAATATCTACGATCCCACCGCCCCCCCAATCCCGGCTTGGTTCTTCTCCATGCTCGGGTTCACCCGGACTTCTCAAAGTACTCGTCATTTTGTTAGAAACAATAATTTCAGCATCGCTTTCGACATTTCGTTGCCGGCCAACTTTTCGTCCCGACTTCTCGGTCTGCTTCCTTCTAGGAGAGGTCTGAACGAGAGACCGAGAGTTCAACCAGTTATCCGCTGACACAGACGCAAGTTTCTGCAAACCTCTTCCAGATTTTTAATAAATCAGTCTTCCTCCTCATCCTCTGGTACTTTTCTCGCGCGAAATTAGGAGAGTCCGTCGAAACTTCAGAGGAATAAGTGCGAGGAGATGAAGAAGTTGTTGAGCAAATGTTCGTCTGGCAGTTTTTTCTCGGTTTTTAATTCTGCTAATACTTGTTCATTGTAAAAGTTCACTCTGCGAGGGCAGTAACATTGTAATCCTATGTTAGAGCATCCGTATAAATGTAAGAAGGTATTAAAGAAATTTCGGACGCTCTAGATTCGGCAGCAGCCTATTCCCACCCTCGTTTTCCTCCACATTGGTCTCCGCTTACATACTTGAGCGCTGAAAGAGAGACACAGAAAGCGGGCTTCCATTTCGGCGGGCGCCTGCAATTTTCTTTGAGAATGAAGAGAAGCCCACCCGTCTGCCTGACTGTTCACTCACCCACCTAGCAATTGGGACAGTGAACCATTCTCCTTGGCTCCTTGCAATTTTGTTATTCGCGATCGAATGAAAAAGGTCAGGTTCAATAAAAAGAACGCCTCGAAAATTTCGCTCAAACTTATATTTAATAACTAAATTTATCAAGAAATTAATTATCTTTGTACTTCATTCTTTAATAACGATGATTTAAAAAAAGTGAAGCAAGTTTTCATAACTCGTCTAGCCGGTCCTCGTTTCAGCTAAAACCCGTAGACAAAGTTCACCCGGAGGAGACTTTATATGAGAAGGGGCGAAGGTCGAAAGTATGCGAAACAGTCAACGCTCGGGGTGAATTCAAGTATGCTCCCGAATAAAAGAGTTAACAAGGGGTAGCACATGGTAGGCAATCTCCTCCGCATGTCTGACTAAGAAAGCCAGACTTCCTTGCCACGAAACCCCTTGGTTCGACTGACTCTCAGAATCCACTGTGCCTCATTGACCTCGTGTCTAATGAGCGTACACCCTACTACACCCTGCCAAGTGGATATACCTTCCGCCCTGCAACCACACTAGCAAGATTCGGCATGTGCAAGCACGTGACTCCATGCCGCGGGTGAAAAACTCTCGACAGAGCTTTCGTCACAAAAAACTGTCTGCCACGAGACATATGAAATTAATTCAATACAAGTTTCTCTTGCAAAAATATTCCATTTTGTGATGGGAGTAGAACGGGGGTGGAAAAACTGTTGAAAAATAATTGAGACGTCGCCCGGAGTTCCGTCAAAGAGTTATTTCGCCGGATCTTCGTTTTTCCGTGTTGAGAACGGTAAAGGGTTGCATCTGCCACAACGCTTGCGACACTTTATGTGTAGAACTCTGTCGTTCTTTCGCGTTCTCCCATCTCTGATCTTTCGTTCTGTCGTGTCAGAAAGAGAGAGTAAATTTCTGCAGTCGATTGTAACAGGTGCATCCACTCGAGCGGAGCTTCTTCACATGTATGGAAACACATACGAGGTGGAAAAGGTGGATGCCTTTCTCTTGGCAGTGAGCGCTCTCCCGTAGCAAACCACCCTTGCTTCTACTCCTTGAATTCTCTTTCTTCTTCTCACTCGCTCTCCCAACTTTAATCCCACAGGCTATCTGCGCACACACTCTACTACGTACGGATGTACTTGGGTATCTCGTAATTAGAGCGAAACATGCTCAAAGACTCCGTTACCCTTCACCCCTTCAGTCATTCAGCCGTGAAACTAACGCGCTCGATCCTTTATCAGAATTTCGGCGACTTCGCCACTCAATCTCCTCTATCTAATACCCTCCAGCTTCTCTTCGCTCGCTTCACCCATGCTCAACTCCTGTTATTGACGTCTACCTGGAAATTCTGGTCGGAGAAACTTCCGATACTCTGCTACTTTATTAAAAATTGCTTTGAGAAACTTTTGACTTCCTTTTAACAAAAATGTATCCGAGCTTTGCATTAATTCCGCACGAGTAGAAGCGTTTATGGATACTTTCGGTGATGTGAATTCATGAGTTCTTTTAGATGCGTCGTCAAGTTTCACTGCCACAAGGGAATACAACCGGAAGCTTATAGGCGGATGTTTCACGTGTATGTGATCCGTTACGGCATTGAGAAAATATTGATGCCGCTGTGGCGAGGGTATACAACACTTCATGGCGAAGCACAGAGGCTTGTGGAGTATACAAACATGCGTATGCTTGTAATTTTGCTTCGTCCGAGTATGCATATGGCAGATGGACGGTGGAGAGAGGAGTGATATTTGATTGGATTGTGAAACAAGGTCACGCACTACTGGTTGGTACCAGGCACAGTCCATCCCTTTATTACAAACTTTTGGAATACAGCATCAACGGCGATGCGAGCCAGCATGCTATTCTGTTTAGTTTGTTCTATGATCGTGTTGGCCGGCGCAAAAAACAAGTTAACACACATACACGACACCCAACCGCGTCTCTAGGAATGTTTACGCAGTGTGTGTCCGAAATATTTGGCGATCGTTGCGACACGAGAACTAAACTGAATTTTTCTATCAAACAGAAACACAAGCTATTATAAAATACGAAGGTATTATTGATGAAATAGCCTAAGGGCAAAACTGCCAGTCAAACTCGGCACCATTCGCTACAACATATTGTTATCGTTGCAACTGTACTTGTGCGCCGAGCGTTTCAATTTCCCCAAACTGCCACCGAAATGTATTTCCTTTTCCTACCTAGCGTTCCTGAAAATTCTATAAGACTGCGAAAACGCTGGCTGGGCGGAAAAGCAAGGAGTATTTCTTCGGTATTTTCGGAACTGCAGTCTCATGAGCTGGAAAGCACTATTTACCAGAAAACGCCTTCTCTCTGTCACTGAATGCAATTATAAGGAAATCTTAGGACAGACTAGTGCATTCCTCTTTCCCGAATAGGAATATCACTGGAGGGAATTTTAGAAGGAGTCCATAGATAGAAATAGTTTAGCCGTCGGAAGTTTCCTTCTGAAAGATTCATCTGGTTGATTTCGTGTAAGCCAGCTAAAGAGTTAGGAGACTAGTATTTGATGCCAGTTTCAAGCAGACTTCTCGCCATTTCTGCAGCAAGGGAAACCACCGTATCCAGTATTCCGAGGCCCTGATGCATGATGAATAATAAAAAGTCTACGAGACAGAAGGTATCGAATTCTTATCCCCCTTTGACTCTGCCTCCAAGTCCAATGAATCTTTTACAATCCTTGTACTCTCTCATTTATCGTGCCCTACTTACCAAGTAAGTGGCTGAATCATCAATTTCTTTCCAACAGAATTTCGCGGTTGATTAATTCCAGAAGAATTCCATTACCTCCCTGCTATTATCATCAGCAGTTTCCTGTGACGCATTTTCCCTCGATGAGTAGCAGTGATTTTCCAGGAGGCTAGTTTGCTAATACCGCTTGTTCCAGCCAATATTAATTGGGACGTCATAAATCATCGGTGCCGTCCGATATCATCCCCTTACTCGGCCAGGGGTTATTAACGGGATCAATGCTTTGTCGAGCTCTCGCTGACGTAAATCCCATCAACCACGACTTACTCCTGGTGAACGCGAGACCAACTTGCGGTCAAAGCTCTCGGCCACCCTAATGGGAACTTGCCAAGGTAAACTTGGATTCCTTGTTTCCCGTACCAAGATATCACTAATTAGGCAGTGACTGAGTGAACTTTAACATCCGATAACAAGCAATTCCCTTTGAAAATCATTTCCGAGCATAATTTCATTGACCGTATCAATTTACTGGATCTCTTACCTTATTGAATCCAAGCTTACTTTCCTCTGAGTATCATCAATGATAATTACCGTGATGATGTGAGAGATTGTACTACATTCGAAGTGTAGGAGTTGGAGAATTTCATTAGGAGATAGGGAAGATGCTTTCTCGACTGTAGAATGTGGCTGAATAAAAGGAAGGCGGGTGTATTCAGTAGTGGTGATGCGAGCAGAATGAAAAATCCATGGATCTGAAACCACCGGCAGAGACTACTGGCTCGAATGGAGATTGCTTGCGCAACTTGAAGCAGCATGGCAAATAAACTTTCAATTAATTCTTGCCCGCCGAGTAATAAGGTGTATTATCCATGGAAAACTGCGGCTACTCTCGAATACAGGATGCCCTTTGCCAGTGAAGAAACTTCACTTGCAAGCGTGGAAACGCGTTGCCATCCACGGTAGAAAAAGATCACGGGCTCAGAATTAATTCGCAATTCACGAGGGGCTTTTTCAAGCGTATTCGATGCTTACCGGAAGAAGGGAACCTCGCTAGGCGAGCGAGGGGTGGCGGAACTCTGCCGCGTAATTAGCTAATTAACGGCGTCAACCAGAGAACCAAGAGGATTTCACAGCGACGCGAATGCACAGCTATCACGGAATACAGTACGTTCTACAAATACTGCTCTTTGGTATACAATTTAAATATGAGAGGAATTGTATGTTCGTGTTTTTATTGTAGGAAATTTTCTTTCTCGACTATATTAAAATTGTGATGTAATACAAAACAGATTTAAAGAAGTGTCTTAAACGTTCTTTCTACTCCTGCTTTTATTTGTCGAGACAATTTTATTGCGGCGTGTAACGCTGAACAAGGCAACACCGGATGAGTGTAAACGGGAAATACTTCCGCAGCAACGAGACCTCTTTATTGCTGGTATCACTCTTTCCCCCCGCGGAGTTTTTCGGAAATCCTTTCGGCAGGATTTTACGAGCCACTCGCAGTTCCTCGAAGCGCAACCAACGCGTGGTCGTTTTACTTGCACGTGACGCGGACGCCTCGTAAAACTCAATCGGAAGTGGTTCGCGCCTTCCGCTGAGAGAGGAAGAATCCGACGTACTGTTTGCTTTCAAATGCTAGCTTTGGTTTCTCGATTGCGTTAATTTGATTGCGGAGCAAGAGAGAGCTTGGAAAATTCAGACGGCCTGTCACGCAAGAGTTTAGGTAGTCTCTGCGACACTAGTTGGGTATTTGGTCTTTCCGGGTACACTGCCAAGATAAATAGCGAAAAATTGTTTGAGCGTAACTTGGAATTGCTAATGAGCAGAATGTAGAGCGGGTATAAACCACCGGCATTAAGCATTCAAATTAGGGGGAGCGTGAAATTCCTGGCGGAGGCAGCGGCTGAACGAAGATGCATTAAACCGAGCAAATCGTGAAAATTTCATTTTTGAAAGCTTTTTCCCCCACTTCCTGTATTATTAATTCATGGATGCTGTCGCGGAATAAAGAAACTTCGATTTCTTAAGCGAATTCCATTCGGCGAACTTCTTGTTAGCTATTAATTAAAACTGCTCCGGGAAGCTTCTCCACCGGTGAAATCTAGAGCATCGGTTTTTATCTGCGAAACGGTATCTGAACTATTGTTTAACTACGCCGACAATCTCCTCATTATTCAAACGGTGGCCAATAAAAAATTTGTTATCCCGGGAAAATTACAGCCGACGGTTATAGAATCATATACGTACAGCATAAATCATGAGTATTGAAAGTGCTCTTAACAGAACTGCACTGCACTCTACGAGCGGCCATCAGATAAATTATGACCAAAGAACTTGCCCTTAATTCTAATGAGAAACTGCAGTTGCCACTCCCACTCTGTCCCCTGGGAATGGAAACATCGCAGAGTCACACACCAGGAAGTAATTAAAATTGAAAGTGACAAAAAAAAACTTCTTCAAGCACATACACATCGCTCACGAAATTCATCGAGTGAGATGAAATTAATTAGCATAAATGCTGGACAGTTAATAGGTAGTTGTATTTAACACTGAATGAATAAAATCGGTATTGTGACAGATAACAAAGCTTATAAACGATTATTCAATTAGACGTGGAAGAGAACATACATCAGTGTTTAAACGTACACATACTTTGATGGGAAAACGTATTATTATTCCAGGCCATACAATGAAAGTCGAGCGAGCTGAAATTATAATGTTTGCGGAACTGCTTCCATAGCGCATATTTTTACACTGACTCTTCACGGCGAACTGATTGCATTGTTCCGGGTGCTCGTCAGCTTGCAATTATAATGCGAGATTTCACGAAAACCATTTAAATCTCTGATAACCTGGCCCTCAAATTATTCGAGTGAGAAAATCGCCGTTACAATGAGAAATTACGAGCCTGTCGGAAAATCATTTCTCACGTTTGCCATTTCGATTCATTGTAATCGGTATTTTATACCCGAAACTTTTTTATTCCGAGTACTTCTAACATTAAAGTTTCGAGGTAAAGATTTGCCTTCAGCGAGCCAGGAAATAGATACGTTAATACGACTGAGCGCACCGCATTTTTACAGACATGAGAATATCAAGGATGGGATATTACGCATAACTCGACTGAGAGGCGTCGAGCAATGAACATGTGCGTATAAAATCCAGAGAAAGGCTGACATGCACATGGAGTTCCGTTTCCTTGCACGTCCTTCTCCGTTCTACCAATGGAAAGAGAAGTCTTTTTCAAAGACTCGAGTCGATCTCCCTTTGCCATTCTGCTATTGCCATCTCAGTTCGAATTGTATAATGATAAATTTTCCTCATTTTTCTCCAGGATATCCCATCCATTCTCCAGTTATTCATGAAATGCAGCGATGAATGATATTTCGATACATGAATTCATTGCACAGGATGATGCTTGGAATAAATAATTATAAGAGAGGTTCATTAAAAAGCAAAAGCTGCCATTCACGCCACCCTCTCCCTCTCACATTCTTCTCAAAGGACGTCTTGTTTTTCCATTAGACTGCAGTCTTTGTACGTGGAGACTATTCATCTCTATTCATCCCCTCATTACAGCATCTTCAGTGCGTCAATCTTCCTTTCCTCCAACAGATATAGAGCTTGTTCTCTTCTATTCATTGTCGTATCGGAAAAACTTCAGTCAGTACTTCAATTTATCGGGCGTTCATATTGCGAAGATCAAACGTGATTACTTCTCGTAAAAGGAACGCGTGAGGAATAATTACGGCGTGTTATTGTGCGCACCAAGCAAGATAATCGAGCAAGCGAGAATTCCCTTTCGCGTCGAATCCATGATCCCGCAGAAGTGCATCCCTCTTATTGCGCCTTCTCATTCGAGCGTCTTCGTAGTCTGGTCTTTGTTCCTTCGCCTTCGGCTCGCACCTTTATTATCCTGACTTCCACGTCATTCTTCTCTTTCCCCGAGAATAATAGCCGGCCCTACGTTATCCCTTTCGCCCTTCCCTTCACTCGAGACAGTCGGCAGAGAGTGGTATATATGCGCGCGCGTGCGCGCCCACCAGCCTAATCTCACGCTCGACTTCAACAGTGAAACACTATTCGACCCCAGACAATGGGAACTACCGAACAAATACCTTCAGTAACTTACTTCGCATTGCGCGAAAGAACGTACGTAAATAAATTAACGTACATCCAATCTTCCGGGTGAAATGGCGTACGTTTAATCAGAGTGACAGGGAAGAAGATCGATATTGGAAAAAGGGATGAGAAAGAATAAATATTAAACGAAGGTTAACAAATATTCGTCCCCGGGGTGGTGTTATCACGAGGGATATGAGAAAGCTTTTATTTCTGGACGAAACTGGTAGAGCAAGTATTCAGGAAACATAAGTGAAAGAGGCCCAAGGGTATCGGCGCGGACGTTTGAAGGCTCCGCACTGGGACGCAGGGTGTCGCGAGGAGGTAATCCGGACTTCCGTCGTGCATCGAACTTTTCCTTGGCCCCGAAGGATTCACGAGTTCGCGTCCATCCATCCGAGGAATGTCTTGGAATCCGAGATCCGACGGCAAAAATACGAAGGGATCAGTAGAATCGCGCTAAATCCAATTACCCGGAGGTCTCGCCGGCGTGATGTACGCGGGGCCAAGAAATCACGCCAGACTGATTCCCGATTTCCTCGAGGACGCTTCCCTGGCTCTCTCTCTTCTATCCTAGCTGGTTGACGGGAGTACTACTGGAGCGAGCGCTACCCTCCAGTACCAGGGAGAAAGATGTGAGCGGAAATCGCGCGTATCTGCTACTGACAAGCTACCAGTCGGTCTTGGCTTTAAGGGGGCACACGCGCCCTCCACCGTTAGAATGGACCTAACGAGTGCTCGTTACATATTTCAGGATCGAACGTGGCACGTGCAAAGTGCTCCGGAGACTTTCCCAATTTTCCAACGACGCTTGGAAGTACATACGTGAGGCGGCGCGCGAACACAATGAGATTTGCCAAACGCCGTAGTGAGAAACTTTCCACTAGCCCTTGCAGTATTTATGCGACCGATTCCTCGTGAAGAGATTTCCAATTTAATCCGACAGACGCCGACATCCACCGGGGGGACTTTCATTTCGGTAACTCATTAAGATAACTTACGAGAGATCGGAAGCCCTAATGCAAATCCTGACGCGACGCCGACGAAAATTTCAATTAGCCAGGCCGCGTGCTGGGATTATATCAAAATTTCAAATTACACTGCCGCCAGGGTGGCCCGGCAGAGCGGCTCACTGCTGCATTTACAACTTCAATTTAGCCGGCCGCGTAAAAATGCGCAAGGGAGAAAAATTCCGGTGCTGCGAGACCTTAAATTGGTGCTACTTCAACGTGGCACAGTTCCATTAAACCTGAATGAACGTTTTAGCCAGTCGCATTTTATACCGAACGCAGCTTTACGAGAGTCTAGTTTCCCCTGCGAAGTACTAGGAACTATCCTGGGTAGTTACTCTATCGTGATAGTGTTGAAGGATAGGAAGAGTTGGATCCTAAAGTGCAAAGACTTAGCTAACCATCTCGGGACGAGATATCCTGCGTCGATCATCGTTAAGACCATCAAGCCCTTTTACTTAACTTCATCCGAACGGGTAATGAGGATTAAAGTGATCTGGTTCGTTCATGGTGAATACTGACAGCCTCAGCGAAAGGAAAGCGAATTCAACCGGATGCATTAGCCTCTCTGCATTATCCTCTAGAACGAAAATCGTAATCCTTCGGGAAATGTTACTCTTCTAAAAACACACTTCGATCTCATCGTTTATCTGTTAGCTCTCACTTACAACCTAAAGCCAGGAATTATTTAATGGATGATTTCCTTCAAAGCTATTTCCAGCAACCATAAATCATGGGTGGAGAGCGAACTGCGAAACTCACGGGGCGAATCGTGTCAATCGTTATCGGGTCTCCCGGGTACCGAAACTACGAGCGGCACATGGACTTTGTTTCCGGAAGTACCGGTCCGTCCAGTGCCACAGAAAGTTTCGAGACCACCTAACTGCCGGCTAATTTCCGCGTACTCGCGGCTTACGTAGCTCGTTTGTTACGTCCAGTGTGACTGCACGGACTTCGTTCCGTTTCGAGTTTTCCGCAGACATCTGCACCAAGAAGACTGACAGTTTCCTAGACAGAATGGCAGCGAGTTTCCATGGAATGTAATGGAATCAAGAATATTAAAAAGAAGATCAAAATACGCTGTATTCTCGGTTCTGTGGAATTGAGATGGTTCTAGGTTGAGGATAATGTTGGTGTTAGTCTTTAAAAATTCGAAAAAGGGAGAAGAAAAGCCAATTTTTGCAGCGAACCTATCTGGTAATTTCCTCGGGCGAGAATAACGAAAGGGAATCGCTGTCCCATGAAAATAGGGCGGAGAAGCCACGGGCAAGAAGCGTAGAAGCTCGTTTTTTGCCGAAAGCTCTTTTGTGAATAATTGATGTAATTATGCGGACGGCGGTTGGAAGCGTAGCTGATTTTATGGCTCCTTGAACCAGAGGAATACCTACCTGGTGGTAAATAAATAATACTGTCACCCAGCCGAGACGCTCTGGTACGCGAAGAAATCGGTAAAAATAGAAGTCGAAGGAATAGTCTGGCAACAAAGGGTTTTCCGATAAGAGCCTTCTTGAACGATCGTGCAAAGCTTCACTCGCTCTGCGAGGACCCTCCAGTCAGCTAAAGCTAACGAGCGCAATAGACCTAACAGTTTTCCAGCACCTTCCACTATAAATCTTCTCGTAAGTTTCTCCAGCACACCCACTCGACAGCAATTTTTTGTAGAGCAGAGCGTGGCGACTCACGCGCCAACTACTTCCTACATTGCGGAAAAGCCATTCATACACCTCTAATGCCAACCGAACGCGCCAACCAGAGTTGGCATAGTCAATGAAAGGATAGCTTAAAAAATTCATAGAAATGGGAGAGGACAATTCCCGTGCAATCGACGGCCGATTGGCCAACGAAATTCAATCGAATTCACCAGCCAAATTCTTTCGTTTTTCCCAGATTGCGAGAGATGCGAAGCATCGCACTGGCTAGCTAGAACGAGGAAGGGGCTCTCTCTCCGGGTGTGGTCCATCGGTGTTCATACCAGACTTTACTCTGTTCGTTTTTAAGTGGAGCACACGCCGAGTTCGAACCGGCCAGCCGATAAAAGCTCCGCAAACATCGTGGCGGGTCTGGCTCTAACTAGTTGGCTCCACTTCAGAGGCTCGGCAGCCCTGCACCGCTGTCACTGTCAGTCGATTCGGAAATAGTAGCAAGTGCCGGAAATAGTAGCAATACGGAGCTCCAATTGAAAACTCCATCGCCCCGTAACGCGCGCTAATCCTCGCGTCCTCGATAACCATCGCATTCCAACCACACATCCAATCAACCCACCCGGCTCATATAGCTGCGGGTGCTTAGCTCTTCGCTTCCATTCCACTAATCAATAGACTGCTTGCAACTTTCACATTCAATTCTACCTTCTTCCAAATATCCTAAATTAATTCAAATTATGAAAGATAATACACGAGTGTTAAGTTTCGTATGTACTAGTATTTACGCGCCAAACTACTTGGAATCCAAGCCTTATTTCACGTTCATTTAGTATCCAACGAAGTATGTGTGGCATTCGATGGTGTTCCGCTTTCGGGGAAATGTCTTCGAAACCGTTTGCGACGAGTAGGGAAATGGTGTGTTGGAAAGGGTGCCGATTGGCGCGGTGTAAGAGTATGTGCCGGTCGAAGTCGCGTACAATAGAAGCCCGCGAATGGATTTCCCAGCCGAGAGAGCCACAATGGTAGGAGTGTTCGCCAATCGTTTTACATTCGCTTGGCTGTGATTTGGCCCGCGCGCCAACTTATTTCTTACGGGCCTTTCTGCGAACACACATCTCTCGCTCGACGAAAGTAACAGGAGGAACGGCAGGAGCGTCGAGAGAGCAGGTGGATGGAGGAGACGAAGCGTACTCGCTTCTCTGGCGAAATTGCTTTTCTGCCTGGCAAACGAGCTTCCGCCACTAGTTTATGTTGCCGCTCGATGGATATTAGCTTCGGTCAGTGTTTGCCAGGGATTACCACGGTTAGACGCGCCTTCGAGTAGCTAATACCTCTGCGTTCTCGCCTCTTGTTTAAAGCAATAGAGTGCTGCTTCATTAAAATCATTCCACATCCTCTTCGTCGACGTATCCACGTACGAGCTTGCGCGGTAGTAGCGAATCGAGTGATGGTTTGCTACTGTAATTTGACTTACTTTCGTACTACGCGTACATCTCGGATTCAACTAACACTGGCTTATGTGCGAAGGGAGCGCGAATGTGCTAGCTTTTATTTGAACTTGCTCGAATTCGGTAACTTCGCTTGAAGTTTCGTCGCGGAGGCTACTCTGGGTTGTCGGGTGGTTCGTTGCGGATGGACACTAAATAGCTCTCCACAAATAACTTCGCGCTGAAACAGCCCTCCTGCTGCTGCTAGGTACTGCCGATTCAGTCTGTTTGGACTTAGGATATGCGGTTTAAGGAACTCCTACTTCTCTCCCCTCACCCTGGCAAACTCAATGGCGTACTTCTCTGAGTGCGGAACGAGTAGTACGAAGCCCTTCCAAGGTCTCCGCGGGATCAACTGGTACTGGGAAGGGCCCCGGCGGGTGAATGAGTTTCGGGCAGCTTTGAGTTTCCCAGCTGCATACCATATATCCTTGAAAGTCGTCGTCGCGTGGTCAGGATAACCCGGACTTTCGGCCAATGGGTTTGCATGTGAAAACGATTTGGCCACACTGCCAACTTATTTCTTACCAAGCACCGGCCAATCCCCGCTGAGAGCACTCCTATCAGCATGCTTTCCCTCCGAATTGCTCCACAGTATTTTGCGGCTATCTCTCCGAGCCGTTCAACTATCACATCACGATTTACCGGAGCTTCAATGATGACTCTTCGAGATCGTCATTCTTAAGGCTTGCCAAAGAAGTAGGCCAAACTGCAACTAATGCTGACCGCGCTAATGAACGCAATAAGAGGTGCACACGTGCAATTTCGTTCGTCCCGTCGTACTATAATTCGAGATACCGTAATAATAACGAACCAACTGCGATTAAAGGTGCGCGATGTGCGCCAAGATTGCACTTGGCCACGCCTGAACAAGCAGTCGCAACCTCATAGGGAATAATGATAGAGTGCAATCCACTTTTCCACCAGATAATATACTCTACCGTTATTAATCTACCACGAGAGCATGGCTTAATTGAAGAATGGTACCAGCAATTTACTCGGCACTTCCTCATCGATCGAAGATGCTCCAATAAAAAAACCTTGAAAAATAAGTAGAAACAGGAGCAAAGGCTATTGGGAATATCAAAGGGTACCAACTGTAATTTGTCAACGGAGAATAACACCGGTAGTTACTCGGGTACGTGTGCAAGGGGGTTGGGTCTAGTGACCACGACTCTTGCACCGGCTATCGTTGTTTTTCCCTGGCAACGAGCAACCGGGAGAGAGAACTGTAATACACTGGCAGTGAGACGAACGAGTGGGTGGAAAGCACATGGAAAGGCTAATGAAAAAATATGGGCCCACCCTAGCGGACTGACTGGCCGATTTCCGGTTGGCGTACCTGGCCTGGGTTAGGCGCCAATATATTTCAATTACCACGTGGCAGGACTTCCCTCGCCTATTCTGTCGACTAACAAAAACCAATTGGATTAGTTGCATCCGGAAGGAACAAGCGACAATTGTTCCGGGATGAATCCGTGCATACTGATCCTTCATTTCTCCCCTGCACGTACAAGCAATTTCCTCTTCTCCCAATTGTCCATTACAGTAGAAGTTAATAGAAATCCCGACAGGATTTCTATTTACCTTTTTGTTAATAAGGGGATTTCGAAGAGAGGATTTTGAAGGACAGAGTCAATTGGACAGGAGCAATTTCAAATCTATTCTTGTAAGTCAAAGATAAACATCGGCCAGGAATTCACTGGGGAAAGGTCCGTAGACAATTACATGTGGTTAAACCACAAGCTATTGTGTGTTTCCTAACAAACCAACTAAAGAATCATTGCTCCCAGCATCAGCGATACGAATCTTGGCGTGGAGCGAGCCGTGAAATTGCCAACCACCATGTGGTAATCCCGTTCCTCATAACTCCTCGTTAAATTCCCGAACCTGTCCCTTTTCTCACTCAAGTATCCAGTGTAGCTGACCTCGTTATTCTCAGTAAATGCGAAACAGTGGCCACGCAAAGTTTTGTCTTCTTGCAAGATCAGCGCGTCGGATGGAGTATAGAATATATCCGGAATCGATAAATTGGAAAATAGAATCGGTAAGAGTCATCATAGCTGCGTGAGCAAGCTCTATTTAGATTAGAGACTAATATAAACGACTTATTGCTCTAGAAAAAAAAGGAGCTCCATCGAAGCTGGTATCTTTCGATGCTCTTTCATATTGCACAATATCGGCAGCCCCGAATCGATCCATAATGTAGAGCAGGTAATATCAGTCTGTTTTCAGGAGTCACCTGCATTCAACTTTGATTTCCATGTTAACCCTGACTAGAGTGCTAGACGATCACCAGAAAGCTTTGACGCAGCCACCACTGCAATTTCGAGTATGCACGGCTGTCTGCTTTCACAGGAGGATCGATGTGACTTGGAGCAGAGCGGAGACTCGACTGGCCCACCCGCGCGCGTGTGAAAGAATCCTCTTCGGGCCGTCGTCCAAGCGTGAAATTAATTAAACGATCTGTCACGGATAAACTTTCTCTTCCGCCCGTTTAATGAATACGTCGGCCGAGCGAGGCGACCGATTGAATATTCAGCAGGACAGCCTGCACCACTGGAAGCGGCATTTTTCCTCCTCCCCGCTTGCGGATTTTAAGCTCGATGAATTTCATTATTAATCGCCGTGAGCGTGCCGGATTGGACCACTTCTGTCGAGGGAAATGTATTCGCGTGACCGGAGCTACAGGTCGCTGTCGCGACGCCTCTGCCTCGCGTCGATCACGTTCAATTTGCATCTCAGATTAAACCCCAATATAAAAGTGATCCCTTTTTCTTTAAAAAGCTCTGTTCTTTGTTTGTATTATTTGAATTATGCGGTGTAAGACATTTATTTGGAGCGAAAACACTGTGTTTCATAATGCATAAGTTAATTGTCTTCTTTATAATCGGAGCTCTCATAATTAATTGTCCACCGCGTAATTTAATCATAGAATCATTCATAAGAACTTATAATATATTTGGGAGTAAATATGTATGTTATAAAATTATGAAATATTAGACAAAATAAAGTTACATAAATCTGCAGCGTTGCCACTTGTCAATCGAAAGTATCAGCGCCGCGTGTAACTATCGCGGCAAAATTCAACGCGAATGTGCGGTGGCTTTGCGCGGTTATCATCCCGAAAACGCGGCGTCTCGTTAATCGACGTCGGGTTGTTTGCGTGACCGCGAAATAGCTACGCGCCAGCAGATGCCTGGCTGAGCCTTGTAAATCAAGAACACCTGTTCGCTGACACAGGTGCTGGACGGACCCTTTCACCATCCCAGTAATGTCAATTCGAGCGCAAGTCCACCGAGATTTCAATCTATTTATAAAACTAAAGTTATTTCAAACTAAACTAATTTTACTTTATACAGTAAATTCATTCGTACCTCAATGGCACTTCGCCGTCCGCAGCGTAATGAGTGGAAATATAGGTGAAAACTCGTCGAGTGTTAGTGCTGCCCCAATTTATAGCGTTCTTTTTCTACCTAGACGACACTCAACCATTTACTTTTCAGATATTTTCTCCCCCATCGCATTGATAAACTCTATCAATTCCTTCCAACATTAGAATTCTTCACTCTCAAACTAAATAAAACAATCGCAAATACTCCTGAATTTCGAAACAATAATAATTAACATTAAACCACATTGGCCGTGGCTGGCTGAGGGTTAATTCGGGCATAGCGGAAGGCTTAAGTTCTGTGTCAGATGGTTTAGGGCCGATGCCGTGTAGGGACAGGACGCGACGTCATCGAGCTCGGCCTCCCAGCGAAGCGAGGGTGAGCGCGCAGCCGCGCGAAGTTTGCCCGGCTGTCCTGATAATGTCGGTTAATACCATGTAAATTGTAATTAATATTCATGGGACTAATTCGGTGCTGCCGGTGTCGCCGGGCGGTGGAACAGGAACAGGCGCGGTGTGCTCAAGTTTTACCCGAGAATTTACGATCGACGCCGTGGCGCATTTCGTGGCCCAGGGGCGAGCTATGTGTTCGATCGAGAGAGACAGAGAGAGAGAGAAAGAGAGCGCGGACGCTGGCCGATCATCGCCTCCGATATTGCCTACGTGCAAGCGGGCCCGTGAAATACTATACATCAGCCCCACGCGAACACCAAGGTGGTCACCGAGATTTATGACCGAATTATATGCAGCAATTTCCCCCGCGAGCAGCCGCACCCGCCGAACCAACATTTTTTCTCCACTCTTGACGAATGCCCCGCAGACATGGCAGAGAGAGAGAGAGAGAGAGGGAGAGACTTTGGAAAACAGTCCTAGAAGGAATTTCTTCTGGTAGCGTTGAAAAAGTTAGTGGTGTTCTATTTATACCGCTTGGTAAAATAGTCGTTGGGTGGGTGGGAATAAAATTTGTTTGAAATGCGCAATCGGGAAACGAGATATTTGATTACGTTTTGAAGTCTTCGAATTGCATTTATAAAAGGGTGGAATTATTATACCATTGAAAGTACGCTCATTCGAGCTTGATGGAAACATCGAACCATGAGTTGTAATTAAAACGGAAGGAAACATATTTTCCTTTAATATATTATACATTCACGAGAGAAAGGTGATGGGGAGGGGGAGGGGGGGCTTGCATGTGGGAAATCCGTGCATATTTCAACTTTGCCGCGCTACTAAAAAGCATTGCAGAATTTTTAATTACACCTATGCCAATGGTATAATGAGAGCATACCCGGTGAAAATTTTAATATTCTACCAAACTACTCGGCAATTATAACGGCACCGCATTAAATTATCAATTTGCAGGTGTGCCAGAGTTTGTCCCGGGGCTGCTCGTACTTCCACAGTTACCAACGACACGTTTTACGCTTTCGGCAGGAATTGCGCACTTATCCCTCCCCCTGCAATTAACGCGACCATTTTTCCCCATTAGAATGATATAGTTACACGAGCAGATACATTCCTAATTGAATATATTATCATAATCAATTAGCACGCAGGTAATGAGCAAACAGGAAAGCAAGCCGTTTTATGTTCCTCTTATTATGATAAAGGCTACAAAACAACTCTCTCACGATTAAATAAATCAGCAAACAAGATTGCGTGCGAACAAGATTTTTCACAGCCACGAATAAACCTTACGAGACAAAGAAAAGCGTATTAACGTAGTGAAAAGGGTGATTGAATAGAACACGCGTGCTAAAAATAAGGAGATCGATAGAGACGCGAAGAGAGTGCCGAGATGAGCCTCGGTGTTCGCAACATCTGACCCGATGGGTTTTATTATGGGTCACGTTACGGCGCCAAAGCACCCCGCAGTAAAAAGAAGATGGCGTGCATATGGCGACAGCCACTTATCCCGTGAAGATCAGACCCATAAATCCCTCGCTACACAAGTCCTTATAAAAAGACATCCTTCAGCCGCCTTTACTCATACACGCTCAAAAATTCACAGTACCCTGCCTTTTTTTTTCAGGAACATCTAGATAAAAATGATACAAAGAATTCTTTAGCAGGTGTGTACTCACCACTGATCTCTAGGATCGGGAAGTGTCCTATGCACGGAGATGAGGTCGCTGACGTACTGGTTAAAAGCGTTGTTCATCCATCCATCGTCAACTAGCTTCTTAATCTCCGCGGTTAAATTCGTCGGCAGGATCACCGGTCTGCCCATCTCGCCTGGTGCGGCAAGGTCCGGTTCACGAGGAGCGGCAAGAACGCCTCCGCCTAGTCGGAATCAATAAGAAGTTAAATACTGCGCAGAAAAAGGTTGATGATTCCTGGGGGAAACTGTGGGAGATAATGGGAAGAAGGGTGCATTGGGATTCCGATGAGGGGGTCACTGATAAGCGCTGAGACAGCTGCTACCAATGAGACTCTATTCTAAGAAGAAGAGCTTTTACGTGGCGCGTTAATCTAATTACAAGTTAATCAGTGTCAGAAGAACAATGAGCCACGTCGGCGCTACGTTGACTTCTGTCATTTCTGTACTTCCTTTTCCTACCTCGTAAGTAGGAGGATTTGCTATGAGGAAGAGGGTGCATCGCGACAAAAAAGTACACGTGACCTTAAGGGCGTTGGAAAAGAGGAAGGAAAAGGTGGAGTAAGGATGTCAGGTTACAGAGAGCAAGAAGCTGACTAAAGAGTAAAAAGAGAGAGGCCAACGTTCAAGGGAAAGATAGCTCGGCGAGTGAATTGAATTTTCAAGACGGCCGCGTGTATCCCAGCCGAATCAGGCGTGACCCGCCTGCACCTTCTCTAAGAGCATCGCCGCATAAACTCCAGTTTTATTCGGCACTACCATATTGGCCGGTGCGCGTTGGCAGAGCCGACTGTAACTGCGATGGCTGCTTCCAAGACTCGCCCTCTACTCCAGCGAAATTATTTTATCCCGTCGGGAAGCGGGTGTGCGCGATGCGGCAATAAACAGGAGGACAAATTGCTTTAGGGCCGAGAGCCCGGCGCGTCGTGAACTTCGCCGCAACGAAACTGCCGCCGTGCATCAAGTCAACCTATCCGCCCAATTTTCCTTCGAAGTTCTTGGCGCCCGGACGCACATACGTTTCTCTCCTACGACATTCGAAAGACTGGCAAGGACTTCTTCAAGGTCTGCTTACAAAGACCGAATAAACACGCGGGTACCTTGAACTGTAAAGCTGTGCAAGCATGGAGGCAACTCAACGTGACGAATGGAATTTGGGAGGTAGAAGTTTGGTAGGAGAGAAGCAGTTACGATTCACCTGGGAATAGTGTATTGGAATCAAGTGAATTACCTTGCTCTGGTCCGGCCTGATTGATCTTCATCTTGGGCTGAGCAGCGTTCATCGACGTCTCTCTCCTGAGGGGCGCTGCAGGCGGCACAAATCCATTGACCACTTGAGGCGCCGCGACGCCAGAAGGGGCCAAGCCTTGAACCGCTGCATTTGCACGATCCTCCGTGTACAGAAGGAAGCAGACTGTAATCCAGACTGCCCCTGCTAACACGGCCACTTTCAGCCACAAGGACCTTCTCCTAGGGAAGCCCATTTTTTCGCCGGAGATACAATCCTCTTTTCTTGATCAGCCTCTTCCTTTAGTTTCTTCTTCCTCTTCTTGATCCTGCCCTTGGCGTCTCTCTCACTTGGTATCTCGTTGCGAGCGCGGTGTGATTAACTGTCGTTTTTCAGCCGGCTCGAGATATCGTGTTACCTCAGCAACATCCTTTTTCCTTGTCCACTTCTCTCTCCCTTTGGAGTGACCAACACTTTTTTTCCCTTATAACTCCTCCTCTTAGCTCCCCTTTAGTCAATAGTCTCGGGAAGAACCCGTCGAAGGACTAGCGATACCAACGGATTCCTTGGGCAACACGGTTTCGGTCGATCGCGCCTGATCGACACAGCTCTTGGTCCAATAGCAATCTAAGCATCGTTAGACCTCCCTCATTTTCGCACGATGATCCTCGTGATTGATATGTTCAAGAGATATTTCCTAGGTCGAATAACGTCGTATCGACGAAAGAAATTGATTCACTATGCAATAAGGTTGCCTCGTGCGATGATTCGACGACCGTGATGTGTGGCTTGATACGACTTGATATGTTCTATTCCAGGCGGCGAACTGCGCGAATGTTTCACTGCATCTCCGCACCTGAAATGATAACGACGAAGGTCAGCGACACAATTTTAATTAGTTGTATGCTCGAATCCTTCCTCCTTCTCTCCCACTCCTCTAGCTTCTCGAATCAAGCAGCTGGCGGCACACTTTGCTAAAAAGCGGTTCGCTAATCTTTCATAGCGAGCGCACTCGCGCAAAAGAAACATTCTGTCAGCTCCAGGAAAGTGACGGGGAGCCTGGTACGAGCTTGGAATATCGCACTTTTTATTGTTGATCCGCCCTAGCTGTTTTTCCTCTCGCTAACGAGGCCCGTTGTTGGACGCACTCAGGAAACTGTAGCGATTTTCAGGCTCGAGCAAAAAGCAGTGGAGCATTTATCAAAGATAGAACAGAGCATTGTCGTCGGTCAACAGTCGTAAACGAGACTCGTGGAGTATATTTTCCTAGTTTCTGCTTAGCTTATTAAAGGATTCTCCTGGCAATTATTGCTTTCCTCTGCACTCCAATTTACTACTCATGCTCATTACGCACTCTGGCTTTCATTTCACTGTGAGACATTTTAATGACGATCGATCCCCACGACCATACACACTCTCCGCTCGCGGCCTCTTACCCTAGGGGGAAGTGCTACCTAAGTAAACTACCACCCAAGGAGTTAATTGAACCGTCCGTGGAACGCTAATCTCATTAACGGCAAATTTTCGTGGAAATTCATGCTACTCAGAAAATTGCCGGCTGCGTGCAGCTTAATGGAGTTTCGACTGCGGTCTAACTGGGCTACCTTTCAGCCGGCACACTAATAAACCCAAGCTTACCAACTGAAAGTAGAAAGAGAGAGAGAGAGAGAGAGACTGGCTCTCCAACATCTCGTTAAAATTGCGAAATCTTCCATCCGTTGGCGACGACTTTCGAATGTTAGCGTTGGCCCTTATCTTTTCGTTGGATATACCAATCTCCATATTTAGACGGTCAGTGATGGAATAGAGGAAATTCGCGGGGGCAGCTTGCAGTAACGTTTACAGACGGTATACACGGTAGCGTCGTAAATGAAATTGCACCGGGATAATTGGATAATAGATCATACATGAGATTTCATTAGCCCGTGTAAATCATCTAAGGATATCCTAGCAGCGGTGAACGCACCCACCCGAGCGCGCTCGCGCGATAGCCCTGTGCTCAGAGAGTACGGCCTGGTTGCAGTGCAGATACTATTAATAACAAAGATCCTATTGTCCGTACGCAGGAGGGATATTAATAACGACGTCGATAGATAACTGCGTCGGTTGCCGGGCTTTTCATCTGGATGCATGCGGTCGGGGTATTAACGACTTGATGAAATATAGAGGACTTGAGAGAATAGGGATTATTGGATTCACTCCTATTTGTATGGATTCGCGGATCCACACTAAATCAATGGAATTTCCCGGAAGGCCGACCACCACCGCTGCTGCTGCTGCCGCCGGCTGCTTTCATGTGCGAACAGCACCGACGATCGTAGGATAATGAAACTTCTCCCAGGTGGATTAACATTAAGACCAGCCGTTCGCACAATTAACTGTACGCCAGACTCGGCTGGCCACCGATGTTAATTGCGAATTCGTGGCGAATTGCGAAAGTCTACTTATTAGCACCTGTTACATCGAGGGATGTGGCCGTCCAATGAAAAGTAAGTTCTCGAGCGAGCTTCGGTGGAGAATCACTTGGTTCGGCTGCCTTACAGTGGCGTTTGTAAACAAAGCGACTCAACAAGTACAAACGATGCCATGGTCGGCAAAAACGCCGGTGCGCGTGTCGGTGGAAAAAAAAGGTGGCAGAGAAGGAAGGGGAAGTGGGTTTCAGGGCGAACGATGGAAACAAGAGGAAAAATCTGCGTGCGCAATCGTCGAGCGTAATCTGACATTAGAATGGCCACGTTCGACACCGGTGAACAAAGGGTGTGCCGTTCAAGCGAAGGGAAATAAAGCCACTGCGAAACCACCACTGCCACCCATTTACTTCCCCTGCAAATCTCCTCGTTCCATGCCCTCTTTTTTCTCTCTCTTTCTCCAGTCTAGTTTCTCGCGTACTCCCGGCTTCCATTAGCTCCTGCTGATTTCCCGATTGCATTACCGTGGCCCAGAAACGTTTAATGGAAATGTACACCCGACGCTGCTTTGACTTTATAATAGTTGAGTAGGAGGCTCGAGTAGCTGATAAAAGAAGGCTGAGTAGACGAGGTGGGAATAGCCAGTGCGATACAATGCACCTTGAACGCAAAGAGTGGTAAGTGGGTCGCGTTGCCCGGTGGAATAAGACGTGCGTGCTTAGATAACTGGAGATCCCAAGGAATCGTAGCGCCGCGAACGTCGACGTCGACATTGCTCTGTGGCGCCGCAAAGGAATCCTGGTATTACTCGCTTAAATGAAACAGCCGACGTGAAATCTGAAAGGAACGTCAGACGTAGGTGGCTTTACGGGAGAGGGAAAAAGGAGGATCCGTAGATAGACAGAACGGCAAGAAAGCAGGGTGGTTGAGTGAAACTCGGTAGGAAGAGGGCGCCCGGGTGGTGGTGGTGTTCGCGTTATCCGTTGAAGTTTAATCTCGCGCACGTCATAGCTGCATACGGGCAAGGAGGTACCCGGGGAGTGGTGATGTCTTCCGTAATTCAATAGGCGCTGGATAAGGGCTTGGACAATGGGAAGAACGTCGACGAGATCCCCGACCGCGAATTCCTGATGTAACTTTTTCCCAAGAGAGACTGCCACGACAGTGTCCTTCCTGCTGTGAAATGAAAGCCCCCTGCAACCCCGAGAGACTCGTACACGTCGCTTACAATATCCGCAACACTCCTGAGACTATTTTTCAAATTATTCCTATAGATTTTGCAATCCTCCTCCTCGCGATATTATCGATCTCGTATAAAGCACGGCCAGTGAAACATGCTATTTTCTAAATGTGGTGCAGCGAAAGATAAAGTTGGGGAGTTTGAAGAAGAATTTTTAATGGAAGGGTTGAGTATACGATGACGTTTATTCTTCCGTACGAGTCGAAGCAAACAAGATAGTTCAATGTAAAAAAAATATCGATATTATCAGTGTAACCACCAACTGAAGAAGGTAGGCACGGTTCATCCAAACGCCCGTACTATCCGCTGTAATTCGAGCACGTCGGAGATTCCAGGATCCGGATAATATTGGTTAACCACAGGCGGACTACCGAGCGAGTAATATAATTCGATCGGCCGCAGGATGGCTCGCGACTATTCTGTCAAAAGAGCTGTGGTTAGACCACGTCGTCTGTAATATGACAGAGTGCGCACTACTACCGAACAAACTTGTAACCAGTGCACTCGCATTCGTGCGATAATTGTCAAAGTGAACTGTATTAGTTCGATGACTGAACTACCGCCGATAGAATGCTTGCAAGACTAATGCTTTTCTGACGAAAAGTCATAATCAATACGAAGAATATCGATTTCCATCCAAGTATTATGACGGATAGAAAGTTTTTATGTTGTTTTGTTGGCTCTCGAGTTTCTTATGTGAGCTAGTAAACCGAGAGGGAAACTGTGGCCGATTGTAACGACCACTAAAACGAGAGTGGACCACTTCGAGTCGTATGCTTCTGGTAGCATTACTCTCCATCTCTCTCTCTCTCTCTTTCCATTTTTATCTCTATCGTACTTGTTCAGTGGGTGGTTGGTGGTTTTAATGCTCTCGTCGGCTGCGCACGAATGGCACACCTTTCACACGTGCGACTTCTCAAGACAGCACTGGGATGTACCATCCACTTGGCGGTAAATGGAAGTCGGGCCAAGACGAACGACAGAATTCTATCTGTGTGTGCCTCTGGCAAGATACCGGTCACTTCGATTTCTCGATATCTAATAACACACGTGCTTCCACCTTGTAAAAGAAGTGTGAACGTGTGTTTCAATTCGCCACCTGTGAGAGAGTACACAAACTGTATAGTGCTGTTGATGCAAAGAAATAGCAAGGGACGCTTCTGTTCTATTTGCTTTTCAATTTTCTTCAATCTTTGATGGTCAAATATGAGCAGAGCAAACTAGAAACTGGGTGAGATATCGTACGCCTGAATTCGTATCGGGTACACCCAACGCCGAAGTTATTCTCGAGAAGCTTTTTCTCGTAGAGTTGCGTGTCACCGAGAATAATGCAGCTGCGAAGGTCTGGCATGAGGGTTGGATAATATCTTGCTCGCGTGTCACTGTTTATTTGGGTTAACTTGGTGGTACTCGCGGGATTTTCAGCGGCGAGACACTGCGAACACACCATACGCTTGTTCGTCCAGCACGCAAACATTTCCTTCCACTATATTGGGTTTTTGTTTAATCCGGTAATACACGATTCTCTTTCATACTTTCTACAGTATATACTTATCGATAGTGCTCGGACAAGTTGTCGTAAATGTGCATTTAAGTTCAGCAAGTATTACTGGTACATTCAAGAAACGACATACACGAGACGAGAAACAGCTTTATCAACTACTATAGGAACCGGTTTTGTATTTTTATTCTCTTTTCCTCAATTTTATTATGCAGTCAGCACTCTAAGTAACGCTCTGATAAGATAGCAACACTGCGTAATGAATTGCAGGTGAATACATGTGAGTAGTAACAACAGGCATATGTTTCGCTTTAAATGCTTATCGATAGGAACTTGGAACTCAGCTTTGTTTCCATTATGAAGTTCAGTTCGAGGTTGGCAAACGACCGAACCATCTATTTCCGAGGGTTGCTGAAATCCAGCCTAAAGACACAAGGGTGAATCGACTTCTCCGTATTAGTCGCCACTCGAAATCCTAGCAAAATGAGAGTAGAGCCAAGTGAAGCTCAATGGTTTTGGAAACCCGGTGGCTAAGAAAATAAGCTGCATTGCCGGAAACGAGAGAATCGGGTAGCTCGGATTTCAGAGCGGCTCGAGAGAAATCGAGGCGACCGTAGAAGGATCTCAAATCTACATGAATCTAGGGAACTGTGTAGCATCGGTTGCAAGGCGGAGATTGGGAAAACAATCGGTAAAGAGACGCGAAGCTTGTGGCGAATACCTAAAATACACACAAAGTAGAGATAGGAAGGAAACCTGGGAGGAACCGGTCCAACTGCTTCCTTTTTCACTCAAGGCAACTCTTTCTCTCGTTTCCTCCTGGGTTTCCTTTCCCTGCCACTACCGGCAACTCTTCCCTTTGTAACACTCGCCTGCTCCTTGTTTAATTCATAGCGGCTACTACACAAAGCCAATTTTGTGTACCACACCGGATCGCCCATGGAAATACGTCTCTTTGATTTCCCTCGGATTTATGCGAGCTGAGAGTCTCATGGTTTTCGAAAGAATCACTGTCAGCAATGCAGATCCACCAAGAGCTACTGAATTATTGAACTTCTCCCGCTTTAAGAAACCAATTGTAGTATTAATGATGCGAATTAAAGATGTTGAGACGAGAGTGCTTTGGTCGTAAATACAGAAACATTAGGAGTTTAACTGGGATAAGCGAGACAGAAAAATTGAAAAGGATATGTACCGTGTTCACGGTAACGAGTTTGCGCGAAATGAAAATTGTAGCTGGCCGAGACAACGCTGAAACATAAACAATGAAAGTCATTTCGCAGTGTCGCGTCTCGCTGAAATTTCAAAGACGCTGTTCTCTCGCGACATCCATTTAGGATGCATTAATTCATAAATTATGTAAAACGTCACGCTTCTGCCTTCTCACCCTCATCCGCACCTCGACTCAACCACAAGTCAACATTACGAATTTCCCTAAGCTCGTTGATCCACGAAATTGGGTTAGCAAATAATCGCACTTCGCTATACCATTAATTCTGAAGATCATCACTGTGAAGCCGAAAATTTGTTTCTGAAAAATCGAAAGCTTCAAGTCTGATGAGAAATGATCGTGCTCGTGACGCATCAAGCTTCTCCCTTGACTCTATTATCACATACATGACGCTACTGATTGGCAAATATTGGAAGAGTAATTGATCAAATTTGCACAATTTTTCAATGTCCCTGTGAAATTTGTACGCTTAATCATACTGAGCAGGAAAACGAAAAGGAGAAAGAGAGAGAGAGAGAGAGAAGAAAAGAGGGTGGCATTGGTCATAATGATTCCCCGAGTGCTCTCCTATTAAAATTCACTAACGCCATCGAGATCATGGGACAATGTGTGCGTGACATTTTGCATTCCTCTGAATATATATGACTCGAGAGAAATCCCGTTCATCCGAAGCCAAATAAATTGAATTAATACATTCAATTATTCAGGAAAAAATAATACATTTTTCATAAATGAAACATCGTGAAATGTTTTGACCGGAGCGCAGAGCGTGCGGACAGATGTTCCCGCTGCTGGGATTTCACTGACAACAATGGTCGCACCGATCGGATAAACATTTGGAGCGTGGAAATTCATCGGCATTAAAAAGCTAACTGATAAATTTCGGAATTTCTGAAAAAGCAGAACCAATTGATTCCACTTCTAAATCAACAATGTAAAATGTGATTGTGAGGGAAAGGCATTCTTTAAAACGACCTGGATGGAATAGTTGAACGTTAAGCTTCAAGAATAGTCGACATAAAAGGTATTCCTGCCAAAACTAAGTGGAGAGCCAACTCGTACGGTGGTTCACAATAAAGAGTTAACACGGTAACCACTAATAGTATAATGAACACTCTAGGCAGAGGTAGTGGTTGGACTATCGCCAAACATATTCCCAGCATCCAAACCATTCTCCTATTCCTAGCCTGACACGGATCTTCACCTCAATGAACAGTAATGAACCTTACGGCACATGCAAGTCGATGTAAAAATTAAATAACACCTCTGAAAACACTAAGAAAGTAACTGATTTTCCAAGGGATCGACATGTAGGTTATTCGACAGGCGTAACTTTTAAAGAGGAGAGAATGAGCGCAAGGGATTCGATCGATGGTAGTTCGGGTCAATTCCTCAAGTGGGTTTCCCTGAAATAGTGCAAGGTAACACGCAATAACGTTTCATTAAGCAAGCGGCACGAGCGAAGCCGAGCCTGTCCCATCTCATGACAAACGTTTGTCTGTCGTGAGACCCAATTTCAGTTTGGCCGCCCCCGAAAATCTAGCATGCGTGGGAAGTCACGTTCGAGGGGTCACGGGTCACGAGGGCAGTATGGTTCAGCGTGCAACAACTCCCTTACGTGACTGCGAAACCTTTACGGCCATCGTGCTCCGCAGAACACACCCCTCCTTTCATTCCAACGCCGGAAATTCACCCTCTAATCACGATTACTTTTAAAGAGATCAGCGAACCGAACATTTCCCGGCTTAGATTTTACAAAGCCAACCCTACCCAATTCAGATACTCTAATATTACTAAAGCGTATCAATGTTATCTTTGAATTATTTATTTTTGTATTAAAAGTCAGCTCCTTTGTATGAAAAATAATCAGAATTAACGAGGGCCATAAAACTGGATTAATAAAATTATAATCACACCAGTTTCTATCCGAGGGGAAATTAGGCGCGAGTGATGCCTTGTATGAAGAACCATTCCATTATCCTGTGATTAATTATAAAATGTCCTTAAACCCGCCATGGTGGTCATTAAGCACAAAGTTTCGAGAAGCATGGACCACTGTGCACGAGGTGTTCCGCTTCTCGACAGGGAAAATAGCGGGTCAGGTAAACAGCGAATACGGTGGGAAAATTAGCTGGGACCTCGGGGACGGATGGAGAGATGGAAGGTAGGCTAACGAGGTGACTATATCGTGGACTTTGGTTTCCTGATCGCGAACCCAAAATTCCTGGCCCACTTTCCACGAAACAAAAGACAGGATGCCATCCCTTCATAATTCATCATAAAATCTAGAACGATCCCTTACATTAATATCCTTGTAAAATAAAACAAGATTATTTAAATAATAGAATGTATAAAGTTCATGAATGTTTCAGGTATTTGAGTCTGATTTGATATGTATCGTTTCTATTGAGATGTCAGGTAATTTCAAGGGGGTTGCACTTTCGCATGGCTGTGGGGGAAAAGTGGAACGACAGTCGAATAAAATAGAAGAGGAGAACGGGTAGAGAGTATCCACGGGGCATGTCAACCAGTTGGCTGAGTTTAGGGGCAGAGAAAATCGAGTAAGAATCGCGAGGCTCTTCCGAAGAGCCGTGTCGTTTTGATTGCACGCGGGACTGCAGTATCAAACGTGATTGGAACTCCCAAACGGATGCTGGATTTCCGATTTCACGAGCCCCGGGCGCTTCTTGGGAATACATATGCCGTAAACACTCACTCGGCTGCCCCTCTGCTTCGGGAATGCCGAAGCGCTCTGATTTGTAAACATTCGCCGCTCAACTCTCTCTGTTGACTTCGAATTTGATGGACTCTGAGCTGAACCAGCAATCTCTATTAATCCCTGGGGCTTCGATGTTCCGTTACTTTATATCAAACTAGGTGATCAACTCCCCCTAGAACCTTACCGGAATACCAAAAAAGCATAGCAGTCTCCAATATGAGCAGCTGGGATTTGATAAAGCTGCAATTTCATAAAATACTCCATGCTTAAAAAGGAAGATACACAATAAAATCACGAAGCTTCGATAACATTAAAGCTTTCAAAGTTGTCTGCCCGAGGGCTAGTCGAAGGTGGGTATCTCGCGACACGAAAATTACATCAGAGTGCAATGTGTCACGTATTTATCGAATCCTCGAGGGCAATATTTGAAAAGTAAAATTCGACAGGAAGTGCGAGGATTCCAGGGTGTTCCAGAAACCTCGTTCGCTGAAAGAGGATCCAGTCGGAGGACAGAGTCGTGCTATTAGGATCTCGTCAGAAGTACACGTGCAGCCAAGGCACCCTAACGGTTGGCTGGTTGGCTGGCTCGGCCACCTCGTTCGAGTTCCAAACTGCACTCCAAGTCGCCAAATATCCTGGACTCAGCCACGTTCTTGCACTCGGCAGGCTTTGCCCTGCACTCGACTTCGGTCACTTCGCCGAGTGTGGTAAGTGCACCGGGGAGAAGCGGAGGCTGCATCTCTCCGGCACTAAACTCTCGGAACTGAATTCAACATGTTCCAACCACGTTCTACCCATTCACAGATGGATTATTCTCAGCCAATATAGCACCCCCAATTTTGAAATTCCTACCCCGCCCAACGCCTTTGAAGTAGACTCGAGTAGAACTTGAGCACGCGTGAAAAATATCGCCATTGCAATTGCTGCCTCCTTTTTCCCCCCACCGGATGCTGCTCTATCGAGCCACTCAATCAAACGGTCGCACTCTGTCGAATGATCTTGCAAAGCGATCGAGCGTCGCCCGCTGTCAACTGTGCGCGCAACAATCGACTACTGGCTGAATGAGCCAGGCACAATGAAGTGCAAAAAGTCGGACAGACGATTCGTTAGCCGGATGAAAAATAAAGTGGAGCAGGTGCCACTCTATTGATTTCAAGATCTCAGCATCATTGGTATCATATGAAATCGTCGATGCGATATGATGCAGTTTACCAAATGCAGTTAATCCTTAAAGTATCATTCACGCATGAGAAAGCACTGATTTGAATAAACTTTTTCTTCCCATAGAATTCGACCGGCGAATGAGAATGACGTTACAACTGTTGAATGTGTGAAGTGCTTCCGAGCGGTTGCAGGGCGTTCGCGTTGGAGTGCTCGATGCAAGTATTAGCCCTCGAAGAGCGGGGGTGGTTTATTCGAAGGACAAAAGAGTCTGGTTTTCCCGTGGAAACGCGGGCGCAGACAGATTCGCGGGCGTCTTTCCGCGCGGCTGCACAGAGAGCATTGTGTTGCACTGTCGTTCTGTGAGGAGGAGAAGCGAGAGGAAGCAGCAGAGTGTGCCGTTTACGTGGATAAGCGTACGTGCGGGTGGTACCTTCGGGCCAGATGCCATAATTCTGTAGGACGTATGTCCGCCTACCATCACGTACGCCACACTATACCCCGACAAAGACACGATGACACAACTGTCACTCATTTTCTCCCAACGTATTTATACACTTGTCCTCACCACCGCTCTTCTCCACTCAGCTATCACGAGGACCACTTTCTCTCTACCAAAACAAGATTAACAACGATTTTACAAATGAAGAATTAACAGAAAATTCACGGTCTGCAGTGTGGATTAAAAATAATGCTAGTATTTTTATATTGTACATCGCAAGCGAGCAGTGAGAGCAACGAGTTGCCATTTATGAATGCTTCAAGTTCCACGGACATTTTTTACGAAGCACCCTTCGCAGTTTCCTTGTACGCGCTGATTCAGCCCTGTGACGTGGACGCGTGAAATATTAAACGAGTACCACATTGACCGTGCATATTAATGGGGCCTTGATGATGTCCCCGGTAGGCTAGGCGCATCCCGTTAGATTAGAGCAATTATGAGTTGTGGTGGCACGGATTCCTATATCACCCGGTATAAAAGCCTATTAATTCGTAGTGGCAGGAGCGCCGGAGTATGAAGTCAAACGGTATAGTGAATAAAGATTTAAAGCTGGCATATCCTGCACGCGGAAGAACATCGGCAGGCTCGATAAGCGGCAGGAAATTACTGATACATCCTTATCGCTAGGCTCGCATAATTATCTTGACAGTAACGTCGGACCCCAGCAGTTTAACAGAAAATCTAGACTACGTTTCTTCCTGTCATAGTTATCATTATAATAGTTGACGTATTTCATATTCTGGATTCTCAAGCAATCACAGAAAATCGCATCCCAAGAGAATTTACGGATTCAACGAACCTTTTTTTTTTTTAATGGGACGCGTTAATCCTGACTGCGGCGATTCGAAGAAAATATGCAAAATCGACGATAGACTGATCGATAATATCCGGACTTTTATCGCAGCCGGACATTGCCCGGCCACGCTGGCGCATTAATCAGAGAGCACGTGACCGCTCATTAATTCCGGCGACATGGCCGCATTTTTAACGATTCCAGGCGAACGCGTTGAATTAACTGAACGGGGCACACACACATGGCGATAATATGGAAAATATCCGGCAACAAATAGACGAATGAAACATAAGGCACAGAATCGAAGCGTAAAAGGATGGGGAGAAAAAAAGCGACGGTACAAAATTGCAAGAGGAGGAAGAGGAGGACGGAAATAACACATCGATTCGTTGAAGTTCCAGGATTCCAACGTGTCTCCGTGGAGCCACGGTACTCACAGTTGATTACCAGGAAGTGTATTTGCGGGCGGCGAAGGACTGCTTTTAATCTCTAAGGATAATAACGGGGCTGGCGCACCATGCGAAAGAGGGAAGGAGTAAAAAAAAATTGAGGAGCAAGGACGAGAGAAGCAAGAGGCAACGAGCAATAGAAGTTACACACCAACGGTTACATTGTGCCGAGATCTCTGGTGCAGTGTGCCCTCGCTAGGCAACCCTATCTCTTCCGTGTGTCGACCGAGTCAGCACCGTCAAAGCTATCTGTGAAATGGATTTGAAAAAGCTCGACAGCACTCTGCCTAACTAATGTTTTCGTGCCCAAATTCTCCAGCCGAATTCTCTTCGAATGAAGTTTTATTCAATTTTCTTTAAATATTTAATCACAGATTTATGAGAGAAAATATTATGTGATAATGGAATCCTCGAGCAAAAACTACGTTCAATCGAGGGAAAAGTATTTTGAGAACCTTGAACTTGTGAAAGCGTAATATTGTCCGAATAATTTAATAGACTGGCTGCTCGATAAAGCAAACGCACGATATGGCGCATTTATTTCTACTCTTTGATAAAGAGCTGCTGGCAGTCGTCGAGGCTGGCGAATTAATGAATTATTTATCCGACACGCCAGAAACAGATGTCAAATTCCCGTTTCGATTCTCGCCTTTCAGCGCTACCACAAATCCGCGCGCATCTTCGGATTATAAATGCAAATGGCTCTACCAATAACCGTAACATTATATTCGTTAGCACTGCACCGTTGGGGAAAGCGAGGAACGAGATTTGTAATTAAAACTCATCGCACGGTGGTTCATCGGGGTGATTTCGAAATGAGATAGAAATTAATAATTATAATTGACGGGAGAACGCACACACCGGTGGTTTAAGCGAAACTGACCATTTCAAATCGATAGTATATATACAAGATTTGAGAGCGATTATAAATGTTGAACGTGGAAGGCCACACTTGGAGGGAAATTTAATCTAGCCGGATTATTAATAATATCGACGAAACTTAAATCAAAGTTCTAGAGGGGTGGCTCGACTCTCTTTTTTTCCCAGTGGGTCCATATTCATCGAGCGGTCGAGCGGGCCCGCGGGCCGAGTGTGGAAAGGGTTGCTCGAAGGGGCAATTAATTAATCCGGATGAAAGTATGCCGAAGAAGTTCTTCCGTCGGGTCAGCTCCCTGCTCTCTATTTCCTTCGCGAAACAATGGAGATTGCAAGTGTACCCTCGAGAAAGAGAGAGAGAGAGAAGGAGTGAAGAAGGAGCCCAGAATACTCAACGGTTCTCAGTAACGAAGAGCTCGGCAGTCACCCTCGTTTATCCTGGCAGTCCTCCTCGTCGTCGACGACGACTACCACCGCCGACTACCAACGATAGTCGGTGTCGCCGCACGCTGGATTTCCACGGACTTGGGAAAGTTTTCGAATAAACACGCGGCCACCAGCGACGCCAGCCCAGCTGAGTTAATGGAACTTTTCCATTCCCGAGGGAACACGGCGAGCCGCGAGAAAGTTAAGCGCCCGCCTAATGTCCCACCAAACACGCCCTTTCCGAAAGCGAGGATTCCTTAATCGTACTGCAACTGAGCTTGTTCCTGGCAATTTCGTGACCGGTCTCTCTATGCTCGCCACTCTCGGCGATAAAAGACCGCTGGTATTAAAGTATATTCTACTTGGTAGAACTTTGTAAGAAGCAAGAAAACTTCTTGCTTGTATCGACTTCTATTACCCCCTCGACTATGTCAGAGATATATATCGGCGATTCGCTTGCTTTGAAAATCGAGTAAGCTGTTCAGACACATATCTCCCGCTGACAAATCGCACATCGGACTCGGGCACAAGGCGAGATTACAGAATGCGGATGGGATATGTGTAACCGCAGCAGCCGTGCGAGCGAGCGAGCGGCTGCTCTGACGCCGGGCCAATATCGAATCGCGTGACTTTCGCTCGCCAGCGACACGTCAGGAAATTTCAATCTTATCGTTTTGCACGCGCGAAACGTTCTCCGCATTCTTCTCCAGCGTGCTCGCAAATCCACGTGAGAAATGTCCTCTTTCCTCTCTGTCAACCTAGCACGCCTTCTTCCTCTCTCATTCTGACAAACGTTCTCTCTTTCGCTCGAGTTACGATAGGGAGTTATGCCAGCAATGAAAGCCCAGAGAAATCTACGAGGTATTAGTCCTACTAATAACGTTCTTTCTATTGCATTCATGTACAAACTAAGTCCTGATCAAATAAATCAAGAAATAGTACAAGGAATATAGTTGAATCAACGTTTAATATTCCACGAAAGATAATTATAAGTCGATGAATGGCAGAAGCGAAAATGAAGTGAAGTTCTAACGCACTTGAAGAATTGCTTCGATCATTTCCTTCCTCTAAAGGAAAGAGCCTGCTACCAGACGATAATCGGGACTTCACCTTGTTCCCCGATAGTTTCAGGGCGGGCAGAACTTGAGCGGGGTCGTCCTGTAGTCTAGTCTAGCTTCTTATCCGAAACTTTCCAGCGGTCCGCACGAAACTCATCGGTGGAGTTCTCTTCGTGACCCGCAACGGACTGCGCTTTCAACAGGTATCCCAGTGTTTTTCTGGCCGATCGTACTCGCGGATTAAGCTAAGGAAGCGGGTCGAGAACGTGACACTCGGCGAACTAATAGCCGGACCTCGTTCCGAGTGAGCAAGTGCAGCCACTTTTTCTATCAGCCAAGAGAAAACTGTCCGAGATTGGCTCCAGCGAAAGCCTTGAATCATGAACTACGTTGATTATCATTCCTGCCGTTTCAACTGCTATCTATCTTCTGTAAAAAGAGTCGGATAAAAATCCGGTAGTACTAAAGGCCCACCAGACATGCCCTAGAAAACATTGCTCTCTGCATGGGAGGCAAGAAACGTGGAAAAACTATTGAAACAGACGGTTCTGGAACACGACGGATCGATATCTCACGGTATTCATAGGAAAAATGTTCCCAATCTTGCGGGGATTATAAAATTTCTAGTTGACGAATAGATGAAAAATGTGTTTAACCCAAGAGAGAGTGAAAGGCCGAGATTCCGAATCGGAGTTGATATTGAGTAATCCAGGTCGGAAATATCGGGGATATAACTTTTCGATGAACTTTGACCCTCGGTAATTTACATGGTAATTTATTTGAAGCGCTCGGTGGGAGCTTCTGATAAATCGGTAATTTGGGTCCGGCGAGAAGTCAGGGCGTGCATCCCATCGGGAGTAACACGTATCAAAAGGGGGGGGAAAGGGAACGCAATGTTAAATGGTAAAAGGCTGGCATTGGTGGGCGTATTCTCTACTGGCATCCGCGATGGCAAACGCACTGGTGCTCGATCAGATTAGGAGAGCACCAGGGAATCGAGAGCACCAGGAACCCCGGGCAACGAATATAAAAAGCACGGGTATACACCGCCAACATCGGTGGACAAAGTTCAAAATTCCTAGCGCGTACCGAAATAGAGTTTGGAGTACTTCAATCGAATTACAGATTGAAGATCGACGATCGGAAAACGGTGTCGCTTGTATGCGTTGCTCATGTGTGTGTCCGTGTGACGACAAAGCTCTAGCTGATTTTATCTCTTGCTGAACCAATGGCAAACTATCTTCCTGTCGCGATCCAATCGAGAAAATTAGCAGGAAAGCAAGCAGAATCGTATTAAGTTCATTAGAGGAGCGAAGTGCTGAGGAAAAATCGGCCAATACTTCCAAGTGACCAAGCATAGTCGGATCTCTCCTTGCGACACTACCTGCATTTGGTCTCTGTTGCCGATGAAAAATTAATGACACTTTCGGTCTGCAACGGAGAGGAACTAGTAAGAGGGAAAAAAAGCCAGCTGCGAAACGGACTCCAGTGTAGAGTGACGACGGTATTTGCGGAAAGGGAGGGCCGAAGCTGGAAAGTAGAGGCTTCCAGCGTGCAAGAGGGATTTTGATGGGGGTTAGCGGCAGGGGAAAAAAAGAGGGAAACGAGTGAGAGAGAAAGGTGTGACGAGCGAGGGTAACCCAAGCCGAGGGCATATTTGCGAAAGCGTTAAGAGGGACAATTTTCTCGGCTGCTCGACGATATCCCAACTTTAGCTCCACCTTTTTTCTCTCATTGCCTGACCACGGCTGGATTAAGCAGTGAGCATGCCTGCTACCAAAGCTATAAGTAAATCAAAACCACCCACCGGGTACTACTGCATGATGCAAGCCAACTTTTCCAACCCTCGTTCATTCCTGTCAACGGATTTCGGTGGGGGGAAAAAAAAAAAGATGCCTCTCCACCAACAACACAAGCGACTTCTGCATCGGACTTGGCAAACCCTGGTAATTAAAACCGCCGAAATTTCACGTGGAACCCAAGCCGTCCCTGTCAACGAGCAACCACTAAACGGCCTAGGCATAAATTATACCCATACTGAAAGAAACGCTTAGCAAAAGAAAATCATAAAAAAAGACTTATCTTTCTTGCGTAACGGCAGGCAAGTTATCAATGCAAGTAAGAGAGTGAATATGAGTTCATAAGAATAGGAAGATCATCGTCGATGCAGCATAGTGGAATGCCGTGTTTGTCAGTGAACAGTAATAGGCTCGATATGAATTGAAGCGTTGGTGGAGGAGGAGCGGTGCGGGTGAAACTGGCAGCGCACAGATCGAGGAGGAGAAATTTTTTAATGAAACTGAGCGCGAGCTGGCGTGGGGTGCGAGTGAACCAGGCAATCTCTGACATCTTGTTACGCGCTGCCGTCGTAAGAAAGGGCTGTCGAGTGCCAGGGATGGCGCTCTCGGTGAAAAAGGGGTGGCAGCTACGACCCCCCGAGACTTCCTCGCGGTCGTGTTCAATTAAAGCGTCACCTTCCGTGGAAAACTTTTATATGAATGGTTTTCATTAGGTCGAAGAATTATTAAAACTGTCTTCTCTGTGAGGGCGAAGCAGGCCGCGCCGATTAATATCCTTGCAAGTAGCACGACTTTTGTTATCAAGCAGGACCGTCATTCATCCGGCTCTACTGTGATTCGCCTGATAACGTAACTCCCATCTTCTTCGATCCCCAAGACACCCATGAACTTTATCAACACCCTTTCTCTCAGCTGCTTCTTTCTTTAGTTAAGATTTAGATAATAAAACTCGACGAAATAAATGTTATAATATATTCATCCCTTGAATGTTACTTTTCCCTTCCTCCTCCCAACTTTCTCATTCACATCACCATATAATACTATAAATAGCCTGAAAGACTAATGAAATAAATTGACACGATTACTCACCGAGTGTCCCCACTGCAATATTCAGACGAACGGGCGAACTACACTCGCTCAAATCTGAAATGCAAGAGAGCAGTGTTAATTAGATTGAAAATACTATTACCAAATACACGTGACAATGAGTGCACTTAACCCCTCCAGTTATCTACGTGCGAAATTATTATATATTCCAGGGTGTTGGCTGTATCGATTGACTTGATTAGTAATCACGCGAGAGAGAGAGAGAGAACGAGCATACACCGCAGCTGTCCAAACTTCGCGCCCGACGCGTTAAAACAATTTCAGGGGCTCTGCTGGAATAGTGGTGCGAATATTAAATGGCAGTGGTGATAAAGCCGAGGAAATTTCAGCTCGCGCACCGCGCTGAGAGAGAGAGAGAGAGAGAGAGAGAGAGAGAGAGAGAGAGAGAGAGAGAGAGAGAGAGAGAGAAAGAGAGAGTGCAGGAGTAGCATTAACAGTAGTAGAAGAGTAGCGAGGAGGGAACGCATCGGGATTATGCTGGAGGCAGAGGCGAAAGTAATTCAGCCGCGGCGGAGCACACACCTGATTTCCCGAAGTGCTGCGTCCGCAGAGTTTTGCGTGTGCAATGAAAAATCTTTCCACTTTCATGGCTCTTCAACCCTCGGCCAAGCGCCGACTCGACGCTCCATATCTACCAAGCCAGCTAGTACCTCTTTACCCATACCATCTCTTTGACACACTACCTAGACACACACTATAGTCTCACCGAGGCACTTGGGAGTGCGATCCATTCTCAGGACTTGTTTAGTATTTCGCGTGGAACAAAGCGCACTCGACGAATCACAGGGCGAGCTTGATGGTCATCCAAAAAATCGAAAGCCAAGCATATTGCGCTCAGCTGGAATAAAGCGCGGTACTCGAGTTCCTTTATACTTTAAAGCTAGCGGCCCAGGTGAAAAAAAAAAAGGAAAGAAAGAAATGAGAAAACACTTTCACGCTGGTTTATTCAACGTCGCGCTCTTTTTCCAACCGAGCCAGGGAAAGTAAGACCGGAAGCCCTGCGACGCATTGGCGCGCACTCAACTGCGAACGTGAATTGTCTCCTCACTCAATTCGACGCCGAAGCGATGCTCCGCCTTCCTCTGCTTCTTCCCGCTTCTTCCTCGCAATTACTCGCCTTCTCACTGGTAGGAAAACTTGATGAGAAAGAGAAAAAAGGAGACAGAAAGAGAGTCAGGGGGTTTCGTGAAAGAATAGAGAAGTAAAGGCGGCGAGCAACGCTTGCCCTCTCGCTTGACGCGCCCGGCAATATGTAAATTGCCGGGCAGTGCGAAGCGCGGACGCGCTAGCTACAGTAAAAGCAGCCTAGTTGCGGTTCCAAGAGGATATCCGACCGCGACCCTCACAGAGCTTCCATCCCATGAAGAGTAGAATGCCAGAGGAGATTGTGGATTTCCAAGAGCCCCTACTCTCCTACTCCAACGAGAATGATAATAATTCAAGCGGGGATCCACATTGTCCATCATGATTTCCGTGTGTCGAGAACATCTCACTTTGAAACAGCTCTCACTTTTCTCTTCTAAATCTAGATTTCTATACTGATACGTGTATAAGGATGTAGCATGTTTATTTGGATATGAGAAGTAATTCATGGAATTACTGAACAGATTCCCTTGGAAAACAACTCTTAATTCTCCTAATTAATCAAGATAATTTTCTTCAATAATTAATTAATTAGATATTCCGATGCGAGAGCGGATAAGATTGTTCTACTTGTTAAGTTGACAAAGAGACGCGATTCCGATAGAAATAAATAGGACCTCGAGAATTTGACAATTTCCGGAGTATTCACTTTTTATCCTAGCCGTGACGGTCACGCCTTTTCAATCTGATATCTGGTAGGTATCTCTCTTTCTCTTTCACAGTGTAGAGCACGGACTGTGACGAACGAAACGTTTGAAAGCGGATTTGTGGGATGCAGTGCTACATTGGAACGTGATCCTAGCAATTTGTCAGGAAAGCGCAGCCTCGTCTACCTGCAAATCGAAGTGATTAAGAGTGCCACTCTCGATGCAAAACCGAGTTCCCAGGCCGATTTTCGACTCGCATCGAAAAGTTGGACCTTTTTGAGAGAGCTTCTTCAAAGGGGATGGGCAAAGTTAGTGTTAAAGAGATATGTTGAAAATACTACCGGTAGACATGTATATGTGTGTTGTTGAAACTAAATTATCAGAGTCACCAAGTTTATATATGACTAATTAATGCGCGTAAATGAACGCCGAGCGTTGGTGGTCCTAGTGGAGAGTAGTCACTTTGAAACTCTACCTCGGACTAATTATCGTTTAACGTTTGCAATGGGCGAAAAGCCTTTTGAGAATTATTTTTGATGTTGATTTCCACAATCGCACCCGCTCGCTTTGGTTAGTCGCGTGTTTGCACTGCTACTTCAGCCGCAGGTGTACGCATTTGCAATGCAGATGATATGGTGAAAACGTGTGACATTGGCGCTCCCGGAAAATTTTCTGATATTAGCCCAAGTTTTTTCCGTTATACTTTTTTTCTGCCCTCCAAATTTTCCCTGAGAAATGAGACTGTCGTCGCGTCTGTCGACGGAAATTCTGCCGTGAAAATGTATGAAACTTAGATTCGCGAAATTTAATTTCGCCGAGACAACGACGGATGTGCCAGGCTAAATAAGAATCATCACGAGACTCTAGTCGCCGGTTCTCATGTCGCTCACAGCAAGGGAGGGGGAAAAAGATCATGCATAATTCAGAGAAAATTTCGTGCTACGTCTCGGTAGAAACTACATACTCGGAATATATCGGCGCATCCTCGAGCAAAGCCATAACTGCTTACTGTTGTTTCGTCTCGTTCTCACGGGACACGCTTTGCACCGAGCGAGTAATCTTTTCCGAGTCATTAGCGTCGAGCAAGTTTTTGCGGCTACCGTCGCTTCACTTACGCGCGAGCATCTTCCTGGGAACTTTGTCGTGAAAGGTAGACACACAGGTTGCTGCGGGACTTTAGATCGAGGAAAGGTCAACCCTCCCTAAGGTCCTCTCAACCAATACACGTGTATTTCGAGAATGCTCAATGACTTGACACAATATCGACCAGCAAACTCATGTAACATTACTATTATAAACAGTTAAATATTCCATGCTATTTTCATAATTCCACAACTAGATTTATGTGGAAACTTGGACACCGTAACGGTCATCAAAGTTAAATTTCGATGTCATAAAGCGGCTGAAGTTCAAAAAGGCAGAGAATGGCCGGAGAAATTTGAACAATGGGAGTTCGAGTTGGGGCAATTATGGGGCGGCGAGTACCGCTTATCTCCGTCTCGACAATATCATGGGGGCCCGGATGCGAGTAGAGTGCGGCAAGCGGGAGCCATAAGCAGCCGTAGACCGAAGTGCAAGCTCGAGCGGTGGTGCTTGAAACTTAATCCAGCGCGTCGTCATAAGATAACAGTACTCGGCACCAAGCATAAACTTCATTGTCCTGAATGTAAGCGGCCCATGCTACTGTAACATTCCGCCAAGCGCGCTATCCACGTCTTCCTTACTCTGATCCGTATTGTTTCCGACATCCGCATTACGACTCCTCCCTGCTACTCCCTTTTTTAGCCGCACCTCTCAAGTAAACCACTCTCAGTGCTGCGCCTTCCCGATTAGGCGCATTTAATACCTTCACAATTGACGCTTTACTCGCTTCGGCAACGTCGCAAAAGCAAATTCTATGTAAATGCCACTGGATTTACGTTACTAGAAATGCAACTAATTTGTCGAGAGAAATATAAAGGTGGTAGAAGATAAAAGTTTATATATAACACCCTTGTCAAATAGTGCACAAAATTTCTAAAACTTCTCGTAAGCATCCCTTCGACTCACTAATGAGACTCGAGTAGAAAGGACATGCTCTTACTTGTGTTTTTTTTTTTCGCAACTACCTCTATAACTGTATTAACGAAGCGAGAGTGCAAAATGCAATTTTGCCGGGCATCGTAATTAAAATGCGCAATTGAATTACAGCCTGTTTATACGATGTAAAAGGGTTAGAGGAAATATTGAAGGTGAGCGTTGGATGCTGCTAGGTAGAGATCCGAGAAAAATGCAAAAAGTAAAAGCTGTTACAGCTGGGAGAGAGCGGATGTAATCAGGAAGAAAATCAGGGGGAAGAAAATTCGTCTAGCTCTCGCGATCATAAAGCTCTGCCAGGTGCTTCGGGGTATAACGTGACCCTTTTCAAAGGTTTCACGATGATTAATGAGGTCCAGCATGCAGGGCATCAAGTGCACGTGTAGCCAATATACCCAGTCCCACCTTACAATTCGTGATGTGTTGGAATAAGTCGTTAATCATCATTTTTCTCCCTCACTCTCCCTCTCGCGTTTGCATTGAAACAGTGCACCATCTTTTTCGGTGCTGGTTATACCAGCGTACAAGCAAAAGCTTTTGCCCGAGGCTGCAACGAATGATCGAGCAAATCAGGCAAATTTCCCTTCATTAAAGCGAACATCAAATGGTTTAAGTGCCGGGGATTCACATGCCTGGCATGCAAAAGCGGTAGAGATTAGAGGAAAAGGAAAAAGTAAATGGAAGGATAATGAAGCCCATTATCAATAGGCGGCCATTTAAACTGCGGGTTCCGTGAGGTAAGAGTAAGCTTTTATGGAAGAAGTCAACTGGCCTGTATCAAGGGTGCCATCGCAGCGTGGAGGAAAGTCAGGAGCGTTAGGAAGCCGTGGAAATTCTCAGTGGTGATATTCGTTTCCCCAGCTCGCCGCGAAATTAGAAAGAGACGACGCCCGGGCGCTCAGCTGAGTTGCCTTAGGGCAAGTGCGAGAGGAAAAGAGAGAAATGTCTCTTGCCCGTAAAGTACGAAGCACCGGTAACCCCCACGGGTGAAATTTGCATCCCCAATTCGCCCGACCGTTGTTCTTTCCAGCTTCGCTCGCGCGAACTTAATCCGTTTTCTTTCCGCAGAACGTCGACTTACTCCACTGCGAACTTGTCGCGAGAAGACTGGTACTTAAGTACCATTCCTAGTCGACTCGGCACGTAACAATGAACTCCCACAGGAGTACAAGGAAAATCCTGGCCGATAAATAGGAGAGAAGGAGAGAGAGAGAGAGAGAGAAAAGGGGTAGCTGAAATAACGTTATTTCGAAAATCAGTGACCAAGTGATATCGGAATGGAACCATATTCCACAATCTCTACATCTGTATTCCATTCTATACTATTTTGGAGAGTGGCCTGCTCAATAAATGAAATTCCAAACTACCTTTTCAAAAAAAAAAAATTCTTCCAGCCTGTTATTGAATTCCGGCGGATGCACCATATTCGAAGCCGAAATCCGTCGATAATCCAATCACCGGGGACATCATGGCTTCGATTAAAAAGGATGCTTTTTCGACTAGGCAAATAGCGAAGAGATCTATAGTCCATGGAAAAGGGGAGTCTGTATAAAAGTGGCTCTTTCGGTAGGCTATGTCCCAATTGACATTTCGTGGAATTCAACATGCTCTCGCTACATTCTGACACTTTATTTCTCGTTTTTGCCGGGGAATTTACCTTGCCAGTGTAGTTCAATGCTTCCAAATGCCAAAGCTCCCGCATAATAATTACAATTTCAGATAATAGGGGAATTAATTTGTGGCGGTGTTTACTAGCGAGCGAAACACAAGCGCGAAAGAAATATTGGTATTTACCTTAATGCGTTACGTCGATTTCACGGGGCTCGCGTTACAATTAAACTGCACGCACACGCGAAGCTTCGAATAGGCTCGCACGGGGACCAACAGAGCAACCAGGAATTAAGTGGAAATTGATAAATCACGCACCGGTTATTGCATCACGCGCGATTCCCATAATAACACCACGGTGAAAAACCAGCCTGATTACCGCTCGCTTGATTTACTTCCGGCCGGGACTAATTTCCCAGCGAGGCTTACGCGCGTGTTGGTAAAACATTTCTGTTATTTTCGTGATACTAGAATGGTCCAATACGCCGCGGCAACTTTGTTTGCGCATTAATTCACTTTTATTCCTACAGCCAGGCGCGCGCTCTCGTTCACCGATGACAATTCCAGTTACGCGAGCGATAGTAATCACCTTTCCTGCGCTCGGCGATATTAAAACATGATGTTCCTATTTCAGGATGCAGCATCAATGTGACGCGAGACTAATAAAAATAGCATGACGAGCGGAGAAGAGTGGCGGCGGATTGCCGAGAGCGTAAATTCAATACTTTCGCCAGACTTTCCGCGGCAATAATCGTCGGAACAGCGCTCGTTCCAGGAAGAAAGGAAATTCCGAGCAAGTGGAGAACGCGTAGCGGAAAGCATCTATCAATTCTCGTCGGGGCGCCGCCGCACCGCGCCGCGCCGCTGCCGTCTCTCGTTATCGGGCTGGCAGTCCGGCAAATCGCATTTGGTCGCGTAGTGCACACGCGAAAATGCTATCTGGCCTGGTCCGGCCAGTGTGTCCGGCTGAACTCGTTTCGCCGATATGTATAAAAAGGGAGGAGGGCTCGTGTACAAGAAATGGCTCGTCATACCAGCCTGGAACGAGCTTGTCGATGGTAACGTAACGCGGTTACACTGCTCCCGGTGTGCGCTCGATGGCCTCGCAGGCCGCGCGATGTAAATGCGCGACGATCGAACGACGCCGATGCTTTTTATCGCCCTCGCGTTGTTGCGAGAAATTGGAAGCGATGGGCGAGAGAAAGAGAGAGAGAGAGAGAGAGAGAGCGAGAGATCGTGCCGATAACAGCGATGCCAGCCTCTTCCTACAATGCATAGAAAGTCGGTCTCGTGTACACTGTGCACCAAGTATACTAGTATGTACCATGAAGTGAAGTAAAGCCAATGTGCAAGCGCTTCGACCACATTGCATATGTGCCAACCAGGCCTTTAGTTACGACAGCGGTACACTCGTTAATCTGCCGAAGAAAGGGGCGAAATGTATACAAGACTTGATTATAACTTTCTACGGAACAGCTCATTGTTTGATATATACGATCAACTACATCTGCTCGCTCCAGGGCATCACGAGCGCCAGGGTTAAGTCCAGAGGTTTCTGTGTCACGATTATTTCCATGACGCAGACCGGACAATTAATAAACTGAACTCTCGAGCTATTAAAGAGAAATTTTGAGAATTGGGTGAAGGGAAGAGAAAGGTCTTAAATCAAAGGGGAGAATAAATGATGATGTTCATTACTTCATACAAAAAAAGTAGTACAGTAGAAAGATCAAACTAATAAAGCGAGTATATTTTAATAGGAAGGAAAATTGGCATGTAATTGGGGAATAGTAGATAAGGACGCATGAATGGGGAGGGAAAAAATGTAAGAACCGACGGAAATTGCAATTGGATAGAGAACATCAAAGTGTAGTAGAATTGTAGAGCTTGGCGTTTCGATGCTACGTTCGAGGAAAAGAGCTGCTGCTCGTGGAGCACTTTTTGCGAGGGGCGGCCTCTTTCGGCTGAACTGGCAGAAGCAATCATCCTCCCGGACTGTCAGACTCGACCCTTTCGCGATACAGATCTACGGGGCTCTCGGATGCTGCACGCCCCCGAGTTAAGATCCTTGACACGCGTACAGCTGCCACGCTGGCCGTGCGCGCACTACCACTCCGCTCTGCCGGGAAACGGCACGTCGATGTCATGCCGTGATAGCAATATTGTCCGCTTGCAACGATCTAATTTCGTAATTTGATCGCGCGGACAACTACTCCTCGCTCCACTTCTCCCAAACGAGATTGCCGTGGAGCCAATATAAAAGCGCTCGTCCAAAGCATTCCCTGAAGAGATAATCATCCACCTAACACGTACGAGTTTCCGCGGGATCTTTTAATTCCCTCGTAACGATTTCTTTCGGGATTAATGAGAAGAGAAATTTCAGCAATTACCAATGAAATAGTATAGAGTGGATCACGTAGAAAATAGCTGGTAGGAAATAGTGAGGGAGGGGGTGGAAATAAGTTGGGAAATTAGTGGGCGAAGTATACCAGGTAACACAGTGCGTGCATCTTCGGTGGCAAGTAACTCCGGGATTTATTCAATGAAATGCAAATTGGATAGCAGTTAGCGAGGACGACCGGAGTAAATCGTAGATCGGCGCTCTCCCTTTCCCTCGAGAATCCGGCGCTCTACCATTTGCTCGGTGTCTCTGCAGATAGATTCTATCTGGCTTACCCGATAAAGCGCACATAAATCCACAACAAATTGTTATAAAAAGTGGATCGATCCAGCGGTTATTTAGCCGGATACATTGGTCACTGCGAAAAAGGAGACGGCCGCTGCCGCCGCCGCCGCCGCCGGGCTGATTGTTTGCTCGCCGGAAAGCAATTCCGGCCAGCGACCCTCTGATTTCCTTCCTCGTATTAATTACGAAGTTCAGAAGTGCCCTCCGCTTCCCGAATTGGCTGAACTGTCGACCCCGGCGTTCCAGTAATTATTACCAGAGAACGCAAATTATTCTTCTCCAATGGCCCAGCCAATTCTTCCCTCCCTCCAACTCCCTTGCATTTATTTCTGTCTCGCCTACATTTTCGGATTTCCGCCGGATTTCCTTTTGGTAGCTCGTTTAAAGACTGGCGTTTCCTTGCTCTTAGTTGAACTGTAACTAGAGTTACTAATGGAAAGTGGATATCGAGAGAAGTGATTGGAGCGCCGCCTACGCTCCGAGAGAAATCGGTCAGAAGAAAGATTGGCCTATACAAATGAATAATGGTACAGTAAATTTAAAGCAGAAGCATTCGCACGCTATCTGTGTAGCCATCACTCTCTCCAACTATGAAGCTGTCACATGGGAATTAGGACCTGTCGATACAATGTTATAAATTGAATAAATCTCGTAAAATGGCGTAGTAACTGTGTTCTTAGTTCAATGTTCATTCGTAATTCCATTCATCTGGGGCGGAAATTAATCCCCGTTGTAAAATAATAACGGAATATCGGGAGCGAGTTAATCGGGAAAGCGTTCGAACCGTTTATATGGTAATCTCGCGTCTAGACACGACAACAAGCTCGCCCATAAATTTTACCCAATTCACTCGTAATCCCGACTAACAGACAGTCCGAAACCTAATAGCCAATAATGCAGTTATATTTGGCAGGGAATATTGCCAACATTAAGGGCACTTTATTCCCGGTTATGCTAGTTGCATTATGCTTCGCTGGTCGGGTGTCTGAAAAATCCTGCAAAAATACATCAGCACAAACGTCCACATCAGCTTCCGGTTAAATAATGTACATATATTCAAGCTTCAACTTGTAGCGAACAGATCGAATTATCTCTGGATCATTGTACTTCTCGTGAGTATCGATTTCGATCGAGAAACCCGAGTGAATAACATGCAACTATTCACGCGGCACCGTATTGTGGCGTGACGCGAAAGTCGAGCCAATCACTTCCGCTTTTTCACTTGGAATTGATCTCAGTGGTAATGAGATTAACGCAACAGCGACGTGGCCACGTGCGAATGGAACAAACACTATCCATTGGCGAGGAAGAGGCTGCTGACAGCCGTGGACCGGTAATGACAGTACAGACGGAGCGGTCAATTTCAGGAAGCGAAAAGCGGACTTGCGTGACACCGCAGCCATCTCCACGCTCCAGATGTCGAAGGCACGCCACGATAGAATCCACGGGACGCGAGCTCACTCTCTCGCGCGCGCATCCACCATCCTCCACCAATCGATAGTTGGCATTCCGCTCTAATAACGCAGCCGGACTGTTAACACTGGCCACCTCGACCAGCAGCACCCCCGACCAGTGATATGTTACTTTCAGGGTCGACATCGATTACTTTCGCGCGTTAATTGGCCATCGATTTGTCAGCGCTCCTTTCCGCTCGAGCTCGATCCCGTTTGTCGGACAAACGACACCCCACTCAACCTCGTTACCCCGAAATTACTATCTTCCGCTAATGAATATTGAAACTAGCCCTTTGAACATCTTTAACAAGGAATGCCCCCAAGAAGCTTCCATCTCGTTGGATGAAATACCACATTCATTATCAGAGCGATATTCCAAAGTCGTAAGTATCTCGTAACATTATATAACAAGCGCTGTTGTCTAATAAGAGGAGGAACTTTGAATGTAACATGAAACTCTCTCTCTAATCCAAACCCGACAGAAAAGGAGCGGGCAACTTCAATTAACAAATTCTTGCTGGCTCCAATTAGGCGATACGTTTGCAGAGAAGACTCAAGGAAAATCTGTTAAGGAGTCGGTCACGAGTATGCGACCCCTCTAACGATGTCATTAATTCGCATCAAAATATCGAGACACTCTCGAGTATTTTAACCCTAACGATCTTCGGGAACAGTTCGAGAAGGGCGTGGGAGCGAATGATACGAGAATATATATTCTTTAACTTAATTAAATTACCACTTCTATCTTTCAATTAGTATTCTCCCTGAAATATCGGCTATTACCGCACCCTTCGCTCCTCGATCAACCTTCATCACGGTAAGTCGAGGATTGCAAATATTCCTGGCAATTTTTCCGATCGACGAACGATTCTACTTTTAAAAGCTAAGTAACAATTTCATTCCAATTCAATAAAACGAGAGTCTCGGTTGGAATCTCTTGATTCATTAAGGTGACTGATTCGTCAGGCAGTAAGAGCAGATTGCAATCTCTCGAATTCATTGTCTGAAGAACCACATGCAATCAGATATACATGGTTGTTCCATCTAAACTAGCTTCCTCATGACCGCTCCACGCCACTCGTGCACTCTCTCGTCCTCTCTCTCTCTCTACTCCAATCTTCCTTGCTCGCTCATCTAAGTGCACTTCACAACCCCTTTGGCTGGCTTGTCGTCGTCGCGAAGATAGCGAGTGAGAAGAAGGTGGGTGGACGGTAGGAGGAAGGAGGAGAGATGCGGGGTCGTGAGATTGAGAGCAAGACTTTTTAACGACTTCTAGCTGCGGTGCTCATGAGGCAGGAGGAAGGTCGAGAGGAAGAAAGACGTGGCAGGGAACTAGGAAGGACTACAAGGTGAAAGGCAGCAAGAGAGAGAGAGAAAGAGAGATGAAAGGAAGAAGTAAAGACTCGTAGAAGCTGGTTCTAACCTTCTGACCCCATCCCACAACCAGCGATAATGGGATCCTCTTGCAGAGATGAGAAGCGCACGATGTCTAAGTGCCTTCTAATCGCATTCCACTTTTCGATCGTGACACCCTATTCCCGTGACTCTATGCTAGAGGAATTCGGCCGATAGTCTCGAATAACGACGCGCCAATACCGCGGAACCGGAAGAACAGAACGAACCGACAATTCCGAGGCATTACCTCGTTTCATACCTCGTTTCAAACCTCATTGACGCGCCTGCGATATGTCTCCGAAGTTACCGAATATAATGCTCGGTTTCAACTTGGTGTCAATCTATATCTATGTGTCAATAATAAAAGTCAGAAAAAAGTCATGCCAAGCGGATTTATAACGAACGTGCTCCCAGGAGAAATGGACCAATAATACTTCTGTATCTATGTGTATGGTCAGAGTGGTAGTGGATCGAGCAAATTTCGCTCTGTAACAAGAAATACACTGGAACCCCAGATGTTGCTGGCTCGGGTAATGTACATTGCCGCTGACGAGCGAAACCGACTGAATGACAGTCTTCCGGGCAACGTGCTATCGGAGCATTGCCAGGGCAACGCTCGCGAGAGCCTCGGAAAATTGATGTATGAAACGCGCGATCGGCGAATTGGGATATTCCTCTCGAGAGAGTACCGGGGCTCGGCCAGGGCGATGGATCGCCAGCCTGTAGGAAGATTGCCAAACGCAACAGGAAATTTATCTCCCTGCAAATGATACTCGTGGCTGACCAGGGCCGATCGGGTAGAACGTTAATTCTCTCGGACTCTCCCGTGTCGATTTAAAAACGCCACCCTTCCCAGTAGTTTTCTCTTCGCCAACATTGGAATTTCGTCCTTGACAAATTGACGCAATTACAATGTTAAGCACCGTGGAGATGTCATCGGGAAATGAAACAGTTTACTATAAAGGATTGTACAGAGTGATTCATCTGCCTTTGCCATTGTTGTATATATGGCAGTTATAAATTATATTTTATATAAAATGCGTACAATATAACATACGTATATGTCTGTTGAAAGTGGGATAATCAAAGAACTTCCTAGAATAATTTGCGAGGAAAATAATGTCTTGACAAAGTAATTGGTCAATCTATAAGCGCAATCATGTACTCTTAGACACACTATCGAATGTAATGAGAAGCAGCGACGATTATGAACGTAATACGGTGCCTTGACCTTCACTGAATGGACACACAGCGGCCGCGGGGGTCACTATCCTCTTCGACAGTATGTGGTGCAAGAAGTATGCGTGCACACACCTTCGTCTCTACCTGGCAAACTGGTTTCGCAAAAGTCAAGATCTGGATCGCGACCTTCTACTTCGAAACGGCACGACCTCGGAATCAGACGTCTGAAGTGAAGAAACACGCCGCAAAAAGAATCGGATATTCTTGTCAGAGAAAATGAGAGAAAGATCGTCAATAATTAAGGAGAAATGAGAAATGAACGTTTTTGTAAATATTAAACAGAATAGCAAGGAAATACAGGAAACCTTTCTTGTAAATATAGTATAATTAGACTTGTACATTTCTGAGTATTCGGCTCAACCAATAATTAGTCCGCACGTTAAAAGATAACAACGAAATTGGACAAGCAGACATTACGAGAAAAATAACGGAAACACCCTAGGGCAACAGAGGTCGTCCCAGGACTGGTTCACTCAAGCAAACGAGCGGCGAGAAGGGCACTCGGGCGTATATTCCCGATGCACGAGCAGTAAACGATATTTCCATGGAATTGCACGTGGCGAAACGGGCCGAGCCTCGGAAATTGGCGAGGAAGAATGATATACGTGGCAACACGCCAACTGCAAATTATAAGAATAACCCAGTTTCGGTGTCTCGCCGTGAGAACTGACGAGCTCCGCTAGAACTCCCTGTCACTGACTGGAGTATTGTCATTTAGTAATCTCAGAACTTATCGCTGGCTTTGAATGGAGAAACATTACAGTTGCTAGTGAAGGGTCGAGAACAACACGTGAAAAGTCACACGGGCGAACAACAGAGTGTATAAAAGACGGTCTGTGTTTCAACTCGAGACAGAATAATTCGCCATTAGCAACGAGTCGTATACGATTAAAAGTCTGTTTAAAGAACTGCTTGATATAAAAACTCCACTCCACTCCTGAGCAATAAAAACAATCATCTGTTATTATGATATAAATGCCATGGGATGAAATCGTTGATGAAAAAAGTGCCATTTGAAATTTAATATTAAAGAATTCCGACAATGTGCGATAGTAATTTCGCAAACTGTAATAGTCGCTCAGTCAATACCCTGTGACACGAGCGTAACTTCATTACAACTGCTGTTTCAACTGCAAAATGGACGAAGTACTGCAGAGGGAAATTTACGACAACGCCGCAGGGTCGAACGTGCGCTAGCTTTTCAATCAAAAATTGTGCGAGTGAGCGAGCGCCCACCGAAATTCGCTTGAACGCAAATGAATCCACTTTATCCGCGATCTCCATATCAGTTGTATGCTCTGTCTGAAGGACGCCGCCATTTGGAAAAATAGCAGCAGGCAGATGCTGCCCGCTAAATTTCCCTCTTCAATTTCGAGATAGAAGCGCGCATCGAAATAGAAATACCAAGCGATAGGCCAAGTGCCCGAGTTAAATTCGCGAGCAAGTCGTGCAGATTCTCCACTTCGACTGCACTTGCGTCTATTTTTTCTATCGGGGAAGCACATACACGATATTCCAGAGGGTTTACAAGGAAAATAGTTGATATTCTAATAGGTATTATCAAGGATCCCTGAAGATTTAACTCGGGCTGTTTGAATATGGAAAAGGGAAATCTGCAAGCGAAATTGTTTCCTTTGACAATATTGAACAGAACCTGTTCACCGCCTTGAGAGTTTCCTCGCTGAGTCTTCAACCGGCAGATATCCGTGCTCGATGATTATTGAAAAACGATTCGCCTTCACCTCTAACCTTCTCGCCAGACAACATTCCCAATTCCTCGACTGGTTCTCGCCACTTTTTGGAGCACCCTCGACTCATCCCAACCAATCGAAATGGTCCTGAGAGTCCGATTCCCACTTTCGCGAATATATTACTGCAGATGAAAACACTTTTATCTGAATTCCCATCGGCTCCCGGAATGCTGATGCTCGCACGTGAATGAGACTTGCCAGCACGACCGACTGGGATTCCACTTTTTCTCCATTTGCATGCGCACGCAATCCGACTTATCATTTTGCACCGGCGCTTATATCTCTCTGTCGATCGGTATAGCGAAAATTTACCAGCTTCCGGGCATAAACAGTCGGCTGCGAAAATTGAAGATGAAAGGCATCTCCCCACAGATTTCCTGCAAGGCTTGCCAGGCCGAATTAGCCGGCGACCGGAATGAACACGAAAAACGCATTAAAGCTTCACTTTGCCTGGCAGCCGGGGGGCAGGCATCGGAAATAAAGCAACCGCTCAAAGCTTGATACGTTTCAGCCATGAAAATTGTATCAGTCTGGGCGAAAATACTGATATGATCCTGTAAACTAAATATCGGTGTACACCCTTCACCAATTAATTCCCTGCTACTGGAGTCTGCCATCAATGAATTATGCAACCTCTCGAAACCGTATACCACCGAAATACCACGGGAATACCACCGAACATGTGCATGGGAATTGGCAGACGACGTTGGTCTCTTTTTTCTCCAACGGGAAAAAAGAAGTATTGCTGAAACCATTCTGCAGTCTGTGTAGAACGAGATTTCCGTTTGATTGAATATATTACCATGATCAGTTCTAAGTTAATAAATCGTACTCCGTCGTTATAACTCAAAATTTATCTAGAACACTAGACACCTTCGAAGTATCATTTCATTCGAGTCTAAAACAACACTACTCTCGCTGCGAATAAAAGTAATCAACGTTGACTCGATTGTGTTTTGAAATTGAATGAAAAATTCAAAACTTTATCCTCGCGAGGAAATCTGAAAAGCTGACCTAAAACTTAAGGCCACAAGACAGCCAGTTGGGAGGAAGATGGAAATTAGTATACGGCAGCCAGAATTACTAGACGAAATGCAATTTCCTCGAGCGTGTATCCAGCATCATCGGCTTTACTTTTCGCGAAGGAAGAACGAGACGACTACGAAGGAGGAAAAGCCAAGCAGAACGAGTTTCACGGGCGTCAAATACAACTTGTTACAAGGTGCGGCACTGCTTGTGCATCGACCACCTGGGGATTAGAGGAGCTGACTGACAGAGATAAAGTTCCATGCGACGCTTACCGACATGATAAAGAGGACACCTTATTATAGTTGTAAACCACCCAATTACGCTGCCGCGGATGAAGTGCGATCGTTTCGAGAGATTGCACGGGCTAATATTGTGCCAAGCTCACCTACCTCATAATGGAACGAAAGCTGCACACTTACGGATGGAAATAGTGAGCCGCGACCGGAACGCCCTCCACGGATTTAAAGGGGAAAGCAAAGGAAGACTTTTAATAACAGTGAACTTCCATTGTGAAAGTATAACAAGAATATAATCGATCGATGCTTGGCAAATATTAAACTAATACTCGTTATAAATTAAAAACGTAGTATTCTATAATTTTAGAAGTTATCAAAGTACGTCATTAATAATATTTAAGAAGGACATGACAATAACTGGTACTTCTCATTGAAACGACAGCTAATACTTGTTAGAAAGTTCTCTTCCTGGCCGACAAGCGGTCGCTACTAAAATAGTGATAGCTCTTAAACCGGGCAACTAATAATCGCCGACGTTGTAAACGCCGCAGTTAATCGTTAAGAGGCGTTGTTACCGGTGAGAAAGTGCCCTCGTAAAATAGGGGGCCATGTTCAGCGGACACTTTTAACGAGCGCACTATATTCCCAACTGGATCATTAGAGTTTCCCTGTAGCACGGAAAAGCACTGATTATGATTTTCGATTATTCAAGCGGTGTCTTCTCTCTCAAGAGAGAGAAAGAGAGATTCGTGCGGGACGTGCTCTTCATTAATGGTTAAATCATTCTCGACGTCAATCTGTAATTAACGAGGAGTCAATCGTCCGGTGACAAACTATTGGTCCTGTGTCGATGGTAGCCAATTAGGGTAGAAAAAAGTGGCGAGGATACACGATCGCGTTTATCGAAGCTAGGCTAAATCCCTGCTAAAAGTCAAAGGGTGGCGATACGGAGATCGAAAAGTTGGCTTGGTGGTGAAGGAACACGAAGCTGAGGCAGCAAATAGAAAGAGCGAGAGAGAGGAAGAGAGCGGGTCGAGCTGAGATCGAGCGTCGACTTTTGCCGCGTAATCCCGCCCGTTATTCATCGCCGCGGCATTACCGAAGTTCCTAAGTAGGATTACCGTAAAGGAGGACTATAGCCCCGACGTTTCGCCGCTGCTGTTCCCCGTGGAATCGCGGGAAAAAGCTTCGCCTCCCGTGCGAACTTCCTGAACTGCGCTCTCAGCACGCACACGCCTATCCCGGCCTAATTTTTTCCCCGGGATTTCTCGTGCCCGATGTCACCGGGCGGCTAAGAAAAATCGTTTCTTCTTACCTTCGCTGAAGGCTCCAGAGTTTTGTCCGGCAGAAATTGCCCAGCGCTTCGAAGCCTGCAATAAAGAGAGAGAATTTGTCAGAAAGGAATGAAATTATTGGAATGCGAAGGGTCATTTGGCGCAGCAAGAAAATTAATCATGGCTCAGGACTATCTTCGGGAATAGTTCGAGATAATCACTGTTATTTTTGGAGGTCGCAGAGATTAATCTACCGTGACTGTGACAATAAGTAATGAACGTTAGATGAGAATCATTAATCTAGCGGAGCTTTTCAATGACATGACGCGCGCACTATGCTCATCGCTTTAACGCAAGGAAATTTCAGTCCCGGGAACTCCTGGCGTACACCGGATGACCTTGCGCAACCGATGACAATACACCCACCGTCTAGGAATGCGGACTTTCACGAGGCACTGGTTTGCATTGTGCGCGAGTAACGTGTACAGGATGTATCAGATAGTATGGTCTAACACTGAACATCCTACATTAATGGATCTTCAACAACAAGCAAATATAACTCTAATTATACTGATTAATAATTAACACAAAGCTGAATCCTAAGGATTAAGCTTCGTACGAATTACTGGCAAATAGAATAGGAAATTCAAGATTGAAAAGATTGTGCTAACGAAAGTACAAGTTGTAGTGTTTCTGTACATTAAATAAATATGGAGTGAAAGAGTATTGCATGGTATAATAACAGGAAAGTCTCGATAAACCTATATAGAACGTAATAAGTAGTGACTTTCTAACAAGAGATTTCCCACGACTGAAGCATCCCGTAGAATCCCACGTCCACACATATATGTCTCGCGCCCACATGCGCGCCCTTGCTTGCGCGCACACAATGCGACTGGGGCTTTAGCATTCGATGCATTCAGGCTCTCTCAATCGCAGAGAATGCATGACAAAAATTACCATAGACATCCAAAGTCTCGATCTCTTTCGATCGTCTCTCGTTATCTCGCTCCTTTCGATCGCATTGCTACGGTGCTGACTAATCGCTCTCGCTTTCGCCTTCCCCCGTCATCGATCTAGCTCGAATTCCGAAATTCAAATCCGGTTTTACGTCACTTCGAAATGCCAGTTCAAATATTCCTGACCGATTTTTTTGCGTCAATGATAAAGCTTTCCAAGGTAGAAGATAGTGAATGTGATTTTAAACCACGAAGAACTTTGATCTCTCTAAGCTCATGAGAGTCAAGTGCGAGTGAACGAAGATATTCTGTCGTCGATTCGATTGAGATAAGGTCATATCGAAGATTCAAAGGATTGCCTTGGGAAGGATCTTTGTTATGGAAGAAATAGAATCGATTCAAGTAGCTATGAATTTGAGAGAGGTAACACGGTAGAGGTTCAATATCGTAACCATAATTGCTAGTGCCTTCTTGGCAAGGGTAGTGAAGGGAGCCGGAGGTCTGAACAGAAGGGCGACCGCAGCTTTCTTGGATGAAGTCCTCTTCCTGTCCACATTGCTTTTGTCCGGCGCACAAAGGACGGCGTTACGCGTGGATACGCGGCCTAACGATGCACGTGATATCGCCTATCGGCGGAGGAAGGTGGTCCTGGGAGATATCTGCCTGGTAAATGCAGCCGAATGCCCCACCTGCACCTGACTGCAACCCATGCCAAGCCATTGTCTCCTCGTTGCGCTCGCTCACCCTCTCGAAATTGCCAACAGCGTTCACTCGGCCAGACTATACACGCGCGCACACACACTCTTAACCCTCGACAATAAAGTACAGTTTCATTACGACGGATTTGTGAGAATACTAGAAATGGCGCGAACATACCACCGAATCTCGAATCACGTACTATTAATTCGGAATAACAGTACGGCTGGATGCAATGCCCCTTGCATATCGGCTCCATCGAGGATTCAGTTATGCGCATAGACACGCGAGGGCGCGCTCATCAAAATGCGTCAGTTTACCGCTGCAAGACTATTGTCACGCGGCGGCGCCGACTAATGACACAATTGGAAGCGCGCACTATACGCCCAGTGTCACGTCCGCCCGCTCGAAACTCTAGATATCGCTACTAGGAACCAGTAAATACACGGGCCATTGTTACGTTGTATAGTCTCTGCCATGGAGAAAATTCACGAATTGCGCTAACGAAATCTCGAGACTGAAAGCCGAGATCGGTAGGATCGCACGAGCCTCTGCACTTCTCTCTAATCCCACGAACACAGAAGTACGCGCAATGGAATTACGCCAGCGTAATGAATCGCATTAGAGCTATTTACTGCGACGTGCGCGGACAATGAAGAAAGAAGAAGCGAGAGGGAAGAAACGGAGAGGCTCCAATCTCATTACAAGGCAACGTTAAAGAGACACCCGTAATACAGGAACAGCCACAAAACTAAACCAAGCTTTGTTCAACTATTTTCAAGGACTGTGATTCGGAAGTCTCTTGAAATCGGAAACCTTTTGAGTTTCGAAACCAGTGTTAAAAATCGTAACTAAAGAGAACCTACAAATCCCAACGAATTTTTCTACACCTTCTACAAACATGGGTTTGGTATATACATGTGGAGAAAGAGAGCGGGATACCCAGAGAAATCTCTGTTTTATTATACTCTACGCCGACCGAAGAGAGATTAGCAGGAACATTCGTCATCAAAGCACAGCGTGCGATCCTCGGGCATTGTGAGAGTGCGAGCGCCGGACAAAATGCCGTGCGAAATAATGTGGTGTCGAGCTAACGAGGCCTCTCACGCTAGCTCTGGCCGCGTTTGCCGGTGGGCGTTTAATTGATCGGGCCCGCCTGTCAATTGTGTTCCGCACGGCGAATGCAAATCGAAGATAATCCTTCGGCTGGTGTGCAGGCGCGTTAATAAATTGGCTCTGCCTTCGATCCAGCGAATAGTAACTGGACGGAAAATCCACGTGAAAGTGTAGCGCGCGCTGCACTCCGACGATGCATTCGTTTAATCCGCGACACGTTTGCCGCAGTTCACTCATCTACCCGTTTGCGCGTGTGTATTGACTCGCTCTCTTCCTCGGATGTATGAACGAAAGGATTTAGCCGTCCAATTAAACGAAGCCTCGAGGTCGAACATATAGAATTACGGCGACCCTGTAGTTAAGATCTTAAACTGTTCATAAGCCTTAAGCTGACAGTCGACCCGGAAAGGATCTTTAACTAGCAGGGATTACATTTATGTTAACTTTCTGCTAATAACATGTGCTGTGTCAAGATTTCTTTGGATATAAACTTATTCGAGAGTAACTTCAATCTGATACACATATACACAGAGAAAAGTATCGACTGAGAGGAAAGCTACAGGAGTTAAATCTTAAGACGTGAGAACAGTTGGTAGCACGCGATCGGTTGGAGCGATCGACTTCCGCTCCCTATTCAACGGCACCGTCGTCGCTGAAAATGTTCTGTTGCGGATAGACAATCTCCCACGCTGTGTCTTCGAGTTCGAGCTCCGGCCAGGCGACCAGCCTCCGAGAAAGTTTTGCGGATCGGAAGTTGTGTTATACCGACGTGGATTCTCATGCTTTGGTGGATATGAATGCAAAGCATCCGGCTTTAAGTCTCCATCGCACCGAACGAGACTTCGCTTTCCTGGCCAGTCTCGAGCCCAGCATCAAGTTTCCCTGCCAGGAAAATTGCTGTCCGCTTTCCTCCGCAATCCGTTTTCAATGGCGGAAGATTAAAAATACGTCCATTAAAAAGGAAATCCGGGAGATAACGTTGTGAAAAGGTACTCGGTGCTCGAAGCATACATCGAAACTCGTTGCGTCAAGTTGCGTCAGTAGTGTAGGTCAATATGTGCTCAGACGCGGGCGCCCTCCTTCATGTCCGGGGTGGTTCACTACGATGCGTCAACCCACTTGAAAAAAGAGATTATAATTTTCATTGCGACCTAAACTTCTAAAGTGTCCGGAATGTAAAGGAAAGAATAGCTGAAATGACAGGAATACGAAACTTTCTTAGTCGTGATGCAAGCTCCAAGCCCGGAGAGAAGCGGGGGAAAACATTTTTCGACGTGGGACACGGCAAAAGGAATAATAAGTTGTTCAGCGGTGCAAGAATTAATTAAAACAGGGAGCGTAGCGAGGCAACTATTGTACTAAAGCGAAAAGAACGCTTAAGGGGAGCACAATCAAAGGCTGGGTTAATAACGCCAGCGAAGAACTCAGGTAAACGACTGACCTCCGACTGTCGGAAGGAAACGGAGCGGAAGATGCTCCATTTAAATGAATACTGATGCGACATACCAACCCAACAAAAACCCGGCTGCTTCTCTCTGTTAATTCCATAAAACAGGAAAGAGGGGGCGGAACACGCGTGATAATTCGGTGCAGCGCAGCCTGTGCTTTTAGTGGGCTTTCTTTCCGTCTCTCCCTTTCTCTCCCTTTCTCTCTCTCTCTCCCTTTCTCTCCCGGCTTCTTTAGTGGAAACGGGAGTAGGACTCAAAGGGAGAGGCGAATAAACAGCGGCAGGGAACTTGATTCGCGGGACAGTTTCGGATGCGGCTGGAAGCTTACTCGCTCCGCAAACTATGCACTCTGCCGATGGTCCGGTGAAAGCACCGCGCCAAAAAGAACAATGGAATGCACAAATAAAAGTGGAGTCTGTGAAAGCGAGGGAGTCAAGTGGAGTGCGATACGGCAAAGTCCGTACTCAAAAAGCTGCAGAAAAGCAATAGCCCCCCCCTTTTTAAGCTACAATTTTCCGAGATTTGATTAAAACTGGATCACTGCGCGAATGGAATGTATCAAAGGCTAAAGAATAAACAAAAGGGTATAACTTTCCTGATCGAAAATGTTTAATCAGTTTTCAATGTTATCTTACCCATTCGCTAAATCGCTGGCACAAAGTAAACTGGTTGATTCCCTGGAAGAGCAGTATGTCGAACTTCCAATTGTCAGATCACTTCGGAGTAAAAGTATTGTCGATTGTACACTAAACGTAGCAAGAAAAAGTGCTCTTTTCCTGCATTCGCTCGTGAAGTTTACGCGCTTGTAAAAAGTTTTTGCACACTCGGTGGTATGTCGGCAATCTGAATCGACCTCTGAAACCTGAAGGGACAAAGAGGTCGAGTTGGGTTTGCCACGGGAGAAGTGCTCGAAACGCGTCAACCGCAGCGGAAGAGTGCAGGCAAAGGCGGGAAACGGGCCAGTGCGGGGGATAGCTGACCATAGGAGACACCATAAAATCCTACCAGCCACCGGCCAAGCTTTAATAGTTCCGACGTTTTGTAACTGTAGCTCCAGAGTACAACCCTTGCCAGCTTTGTACTTAGCTAGCTGGGCCAGCTATCCCTGCTGCTCGTCTACGTGCTCACTAGCGAATGCAGCACGCAAATGTTTTTACGTGGTGTACGCGACCCGAATACAACTCTCTGCCAGCAAGCGTACACGTCGTCCTCGACTCAACACCTTCTCAGTTCTCACGCTGTAAGCGCCAGAGAATTGCTTCCCGACCGGACACCAACTACGAGGGAAAGAAATGAAAAAGTGGGGGGGAGGGTTTTAGACGAGGAAGGAAATTATCCGGAGCTTTAACGCCTCGAGGACGACGTGTAATCTGAGGACCTCGGCGTGGTATTGGAAATAATTAGGAGCCGCCTAGCAGGAAGCAATGAATTCCTAATACGTTAACGAGTGGTGCGCGCACCGATAGTCGCCGAGCCTTACTGAATATGCAAATACCTGCCAGAGAGAAAGAGCGAGGGAGAAATGGTGAGATAATGTGTTTGATTTTCTGCTGAGAATTGTCACTCGAGCGACTGAAGCAGCAGCCCCAGAAGAGAGAAGTCCATGGAAATTGGCGTCCAGTTACTTTTCCGTTCTGAGTTCAGTGAGAGAAATAAAAAAAAAAAAGGCAATGAAGAAGCAGAGTCCATTATCGGGTAACTTTCTTAAAACACTTTACTAAACTCAAGAGCGGAAAACCTTGGAAAATGAGTTTCCAAGGATTCTTCCTATAATACATAATTAATACCTACTTCCTTGATATTATATCACGTGTGAGTGAGATAGAATGAGAAGATGCACATGTTAATTACGTGAGTGCGTTGACACCGTGGAATGATCACGTGAAACTTTCCACGCGACATCTCTTCCCATTATCCACTTAAGAGTAACAAGCTCGCAAACAAACTCCAAGAGTAGTCCAATAATCCGAGTGCACGTGTCCGCAAGCACACGTATTCGCTGCATGAATGTGCGTGTGTGTGTGTGTGTGTGGGTCGAAAAAACAAGGGTTGAAACACAGGTGAATTATGTGGAGAAATTCTGAGATGGTGCGTCAACGAACATTCCATGGATTTTGATGGCGAAGGACGAAAGATTCGCGGCAAGGACGAGGAACACGAAAGGACAAGTGGGAGTATGTTCCTCTTAAGGGTGATTAATTCGATCGGGGTTTGTAGCGAGAGACAGCGAGAGCCATCCATCAACAGGAGCGAGTCAATGTCAAGCTGGCCTACACAAATATTAACAGACCGCTAACAGAGGATGATACCTAGCAAGGGCTTTGCTCAGGAAGCTCTTGGAAGCTGGGTGGAAGGGATCTGCTCGATGAACTAACAATTGTCCTTTAAAGCCGATATTCTCTCCTGCATGTTATATGTTTGAAATAACGAAGGAATTCTTCGTTACACCAAGAAAATAATTCATATCTCGCCGAAATAAATACGTTTGTCTTCCGCATGGTTTCCAGGGTGAATCGATGACGGATTGGTTGAACAAGAATATCCCTTTGTAATGAATGATAAAAAGTATGAGCGCGTGTTGGTGGGAAGGGGAGATGAGAAAGAATGATCGGAGAAGCGTGAAGATAGTGGTAAGGAGGGCCGTTCGCAGCCAGGATTAAGGATGCTCGGACATTTCTCAGCAACAAAGGAGTCCGGCGGACGTTGAGTAAACGCGGTGGGTCAAAACTAACGAATGAAACCAACTCACTCTCCCTTTTTCACCGGGGAGCGAACCTCCACGAGGAGGCTGCTATCTCGCCCGTGACAATGTAAATTCGGCATTGTATCCCCTGAAAAATGTCAGGTCACCAGCCTCGCTGACCTCGCTTCCCTTTCAACACGTTTCCCGCCCCTATTTTCCCGCTCGATTTCCAGCCTACCGCTGAGCAAACGCGACTTCTCACAATACACGGATGTCTGATCCATTACCATTCTAGTTCCATAGGGATAATAGTTCTCTTAAGTTTCTATCACTTCCTCTTGGGATACTTGATACATTCAATCCGATCAGCCTTCAACTAGAAATACTAGTAAACGAAATAAGTGGAAAGAATGATTTAAAAAATATTTCGAAGGAGAAGAGTTTTTCAAGAAGCAGGCACTTTTACTTAAAGGTGATTGTAAACTGGCAGGACCACTTTTGTCCATATGGAACCTATTATACTGACCTAAATCCCAATCGATTGGTGGGTGTGAAAGCTTTTCACGACAGATAGCCTCCTTTTTTATGGCACTCCCTTTTCCCAAGGACGCGATTCCCATCAAGAACTGAAGACAGTGGTCTCGAATCGATACCAACCTCGATCTTTATATCTCCTTGATACGATATAGTGTCGAGTTTATTATGGATAAAATCTCTTCCGAGATTTCTGCCCTACAACCTCGAGGCAAAACTTGGAAAAGAACTAATTAAAACGAGTTGAAAAGGGGTAGAAAAAAGATACACTCTGTGGGTGGTTTTGCGTCCCACAGGGAGATGGTCCAGTCTCCTAAATCTCAGCCTCCACTTTTTTCCCCGAACACAACACGCGCTGCTGTAGGCTCACGCCCCAGTAATTCGGCGGATGTAATCTCGCTGTGTTTCCTCGACACGGCCTACCAAGCAAGATTAACCTTCCACCGAGCGAAGGCTTGGATGGAACACTCCGGCGAGGCCAAGTTCCAAATTGCGAATGTTATACACAGGCAACTGCGCTTGCGACTCTTGCTGAATTCGACTAAAGACGGATTAACCATATAAACGGCTGGTACAATTAAAGTGCAAGCGTTGCCTGTTTAGATTGCTGTTTAGTATCACGGAAGAAACGTGGAGTTTGTGCTAGATTTTGATGGGAATGCTTCACCAATTTTCAACTAAAAAAGTATGCCTCTATCATTTAGCCGGTATGAACTATTCTCCATTAATTAAGCCGAGGAATGTGACGTGGGTTAGGAAGAGACGAGAACTTGACATCGTGATAAGAGAGATACCATAGCCGAGTAAAACAGAAGCAATTAAAACTCCTCCAATTTCTCTGGCATTTTTCAAGCCGGCTCATTTTTCTCACTGGAATCTGAACTACGTTCCTTCCGATTAAACCCATTTTCACATAGTCACCCCTACTTCACGAGGGATTATCCTCGCGATTAAATAGGACCTATCACGAACCTTTTAAAGGATGTAGTGGTTGTGTGATTAACAGGGGAACAACAAATTCAGGTGAGTTTACTACAGATTAAAGCCATAACTTCCTGCACGTCTGGAGCAGCTGGTTCTTTCCTGCGAGATATATCGCAGCACTGCCAGCTTGGCGGCTTCCTACCTCTTAGCTCGCTCGCTCGCTCGCTCGCTCGCTTCGAGAGTTTCCGCGTGCGCCGCTTACGCAGCTTAAAGTAGCGAAACTTAACATTTCACCGAGCGATGCCGTAAATTCTACTTTATTACGCGTCGATTGAAAGCTCGATGTTTGGTAGCAATTGCAACGCAGCTTGATTCAACGACGTCGTAGAAACAGTTGGTCTACCCTTTTCGATTCTCGCCCTTTCTACTTCTCGCTTCTACTATAAACCACCAGGGGGCAGATGTCATCTGCGAAATTAATGGTACACGAAGTTCTACGCGGATTTTCCATTCTACCGAGCGGCTGAAAAACGGTGCAAAGGATCCGGCGAAAAAGGGTTCGCAGGATCAATGCAAATTTTCAGGATACGAGAAACTCAACTGCGCACGGATGAGGAAGATAAGGGATAAAAAGAGGGAGAGTGGGTTGGGGATGTGAGTGATAGAGAGCAGAGTGCTAGAATAGCTCGACTAGGACAAAAGAAAAAGAAGAAGAGAGAAACTGCTCTAAGGACTTTTCCAATGGTAAGTTCAAGCCCGGTACTCTGTGAGCGAAGATTGTCGTAGTGCGACGGCCTTTCTCATAACGAAGTTTCTTTCTTAGTTTGGCACGCGATGCACGTACTACTCGGCCGCCATCCCACCCTTCCTTTTCACTCGCTCTCTTCTTTACTCAGCCATGTCTCTAGCTGAGTTTTCCTCCTCCACTCTAATCTGATCCTATAACTCTAATTATTCGCTACACTTCCCTCGGCGACGAATTACCTGGCGTTATTACATTGCACACGTTCTAATCGCAGTAAGTACGTAGTTCGAAATCGATGACACGTTCTCAAACCGATTGGACGGTGTCGTCCTCTACCGGATCCATGTTCGGCAATAATCTCCTTTCGATCACTGTTCCACCGTTCTCCATCGTCCGCGAAAGCTTCGCGCCACTCCAATCGAGCGCTGCGCCAATAATTCGCCAAGCACGAACTCCACTTCGAGCGGGTGCCACTACGACACGGTAAGCGGGGTAGGCGAAGCTGCGGGAAATCGATGAGAAAGTTGTCGAGCTCACTCGCACACACACGCCTACACATGCACAGGCGTACAAACAAGAACGACAAAGCGAATTTAAAAAGCGCACTTCCTTTCTTTCCCCGAAGACGATCAAACACAACCATAAGCAAAAAAAAAAGGAGGATAACCTCTTAGCCGGCGGCGACTGGTACTCTTAACACGTAAATGAAGATGAGAAAGAAGTCACACGCACGTTAACCCGTTTCTTTGACTCTCCGCGCTACCAGCAAAGAGAAGAGCGAACAGAACCACTAGTAATTACCGGAGAGCGAGATTTCTTCTGGCGGTTTTAAATACGGCAAGATTTTAATTGCCGGTGTTCGCGTTGAGCCGGACTCCCGTGACACTCGTGTATTTCAAAGTAATTTGTGTGTGTCCAGCCGCGGCCTAATGGATTTAAAAGGCCGAGGGAGAAACGGCTGGGCAGGGAACTTGGTGCAACCTACATGCCAGAGTACATACAGAGAGGGATCCGCGTGTGTGGCTGAGAGATCCTAGCTGCTGAGGGCAAACGGCCGTGAAAGATGCCCGGATATAAGAGGGATTTATGAGGGCCACCGGAATGCCGGAGGTGTGGTGGGTGCACAGCCGAGTGTGCTTGGTACCTCCAGTGAAGCGAGTTAATTAAGACTCCTTCGTCCCTTTCACCCTCACGCGTTCCTCCACCCCATGCAAACCACCCTTCGTCTCATTCTCGCTGTCCAACGTCTACCTTTCAACCCTGACGATGTTCGAGCTACTTTTTAATAATCAACTTTTACTCTCCATCTCTTATTCGCTAGTCGAAACTGCTTGTTAGTCATAGCTTGATTGTTAAGTTCCAATTAAATGGAAGATAGAGTATAAAGAAATTCAAGCAAGAAGCATTATCGATCGATAAAGAAATTTTAGTCTTAAAGATCGTTACGAGCGATGAGCCTGACTTTAGAGTTGAATGTACTAAATTGAAGTTGAAAGTGAAACGGAGTTTTCGAATGGCCAAAAGCGTTCACTCGCGTCCAGTCGGAACGTTCCATTAATCTTTTGGCGTTCGGGGGGATTGATCAGTCACCGAATGCCGCGCGCCATTCGCTTTGTCATGTATAATTACGAAGAGCAACCGCAGCCGCAGGAGCGAAAAAGCGTAACTGGGCGGTGGGCAGACAAGTAGAAAGAGAGAGAGAGAAAGGGAGAAAGGGAGAACGAGAGAGGGCAGATGTGAAAAGAGAGAGAACGAGAGAGGTATTATTTGGAATGGGGCGGCGAGCATTTGGGCAGACATCGGGCCCGCTTAATTATTTCACGGCACTCGGTCAAACAATGAAGATGCTCACAGGATCCCCGGCAAACAGCGCCCGCTGCCTGCCGGCACAAATACACATACGTGCAATTAAAGTTCGTCCCGCTGGAACTTCCACGGCTATTTATTTTATATTCCAGCCAGGTGTGTATATGTGCGGACTGTGCGCGCGCGCAGTTACCCGGGACGCTTGTGTGCGAAGCTAAAACACAGAGTATCCGACGCGCGGCGATATAACAGCGATTAAATAAAACGCATTGCCGCCAGTGAGCGCTGGAAATATTTGCCAGACCGAATGAGAGTACGATGGCCGCTAGTATTTAGCCGGGACTTTATTACGCAATGACCCTTAATAGCTCGAGCCTACGACTTTTAAATGAGTGACACTCGACAGTTTAATGAAGACATTAATCATTACCACCTCTATCTTGCTTCGATATTCTATTTATTATTCCTTTGAATATAAATCTGTATTATCGATTCTTGGATTATTCTGAGGGCGTGAATGGAAGAAATGTAATAGAATGAGATTGTGATACAAAGAAGTTGAAGAAGAATGGGTAGTAGTATAAGAGACGTGAAATCTGAGGGGTTGCCAGGATTTCTTTCAACGCCGACTACACGATTTGCTGGTGCGCTCATAATCGCGAGCGCAATTAGCCGCGTCACGTTTAAGGGATGGTTTAAAGGGGGGTGAAGGACCTTCGTGCGGCGGTGGCGGCGCAGCCATGGCGGGCGAGCACGCGAAATGAAAATCAGGGACGCTCGTTCGTGGGGTTGCATCTCATTCCATGATCTACGCCTCCGCGGCTCTAATGTCCCACCTTAAAACACGCCATTTAGTCCTGTAACTCGAACCGCTGTCACTCGATACGACCCAGTGTCAAGAATACAAACGCCCCAGGACTTTCCATAATTCAGCCCGATAAACGACCACCTCGACCGATCATTATCACAGACGCCTCCACATGCGAACTCAACTTCGCAAAAACACGCGTACAATAATCACCCACGATAGTAGAACGAGTGCGTGTAACATGTGGTTTAGCAATCCCCGAAGGGGAAACCCATTGGCGAATCTAGCGGGCAGCCACTTCCACTCGTTCGACTGGTAATTAAAGCAAGGAACGAAACTCTAATGACTGACCCAGATGTCTGGTCTTTTCGCACGAATATACTCCGTCTAATTACCGGGGGATTCTCATTTACATTTCTGAGCTGCCAGTACTACGTATATACCGTGTAATTCTGTCACACGGCCGTTGCTTACCAAACCGCGTAATTATGATTTCCGGTCGAGCCTGCCAATCTCTCACTCCTCGACGTCCTGCAATACGACTGCCGCTCGTAAATATTTGCCCGCAAATATTTACATCTTTCACTCGCCTAATTAATCCCTATGACCAACTGCTTCTATTTCACACGGAAAACTCTGATTATGAAAGGTAATTACAAGGATTTCCTTAATACAGTTTCCCCGACGAGTTAGTGGAGGGAATCCTTAGTGACTTAATTGGAGGATAGAAATTTCTTCCTGCAACTAGGTAACCGAGAAATCTTTAATAACCAGGAGTTGCCGGGCGACAGAGAGTAATGTATTATCGAGAGCGATGGAGTAATAGCAAAGCCATTATCCCCACGCCCGGTACTAATGGGTGCGCAGCTAGTGAGAGCAGTGGAGTAGACCGCGAAAGAGGAGCCTCTTCCCAGTGGACGACGTCTCAATAACCGCGAGTAGCTTGCACAATAAGGCAATAACACGGATCGCTGCACTCGCCGCCGCTACCACCGGAAGCCCTGCGCTAAGAGAACACTCGGTAGCCTTCTCTCCTCGATTCTCCTTGATCGCACCGATCAAAATATACAACGCCTGCAAGAACCAAGGACAAGAAATTCTATGGCACTTGTAGATGCACACATGCATCCACTTTGATGCTACCATGTGTTTTCCGCATTCGGAATCCCCATTAAAATGCTAATTTTATGCCGCCTGTACTTCTTTCCTCTTCCGGTGACTGCGAAAGAAATTGGCTGTCAGATACGAATGCATCTGATTTTGCACCAACCACTACTGCGAGCATCTAACATCTTTAGTTCGTCTATCGCGCTAGGATGATAATATTGTGAAAGCAGGCTCGTTCGAAATTTCTCCTTCGTCCTTGTGTTTCAGGATCACGTGTAACGTTAAGCCGAAGTAATTAAACTAGGTAAGAGAGTGGGAGTTATTTCGATTCCCCGGGATTTTGGACGTCAGCCCACTTTCACACCCTTTCGCTCACCTAGCCGTGCTAAGAATATTCCTGGAGGCTCAGGCTTGAACAATAGAGGAGAAATCTCTCCGTAGAGAGTCCAATGAACTAGTACAAATATTTCTCCTTCACTAGAGTATTCCTGAAAGCTTGAATGATAAGTGGAGAGTGACAGATTTTTAAGACTACCGTTATAAGCGGAACATTTCCTAATCTCAGTGAAAAGCTGGCCGAGAAATCCGGAAATCCTGATCATAATCGAGCTAGAAATGACACCAAGCATAAGCGTGTATGTGGAGAACGTGTTGGCTCCGGTTCAGAAAAATCCGCCGGCAGTATTGTGTGCAGGCGAGACCGATAATCCGAAGATTTATGCGTGCGCATCTAGCTGACAACACGCCGTGGAAACTCGGCACGGCGGCGGCGAGCGGCGAAACTTTGCTTTTATCTTCGCGAAGACGAAGTTCCTAGTCCGGGGAAGATGAAGAACGCGAGCCTGGACGGTGCGCGGGCGAGGCGATAAATTCCGTCGAGAGAAACCAGACGCGCGCGAGCGAGCGCGCGAACGTAAAACGGTGAAGATCATCTCATTTCTGCGGCGAGATGCAGCAGCCCCGGAGGATCGGCATTTCGCCGGTTCATGGCCTTCCTTTCTTCTTTCTCATCGAAAAATAACGCGCCCGCGAAAATCCAGCTGGTTTCAAGCACCAAAGTAAAAACAACGTATATCAGGCAACGCTATTTTCTGAATTAAAAGATCCCTTCTTCTCTTGAGAAAACCTTTCAAGAATGAATAGTTTGCGAATCTAAGTCAGATGAACGATGTGACTTGAGACGAGGTTGCGGATTGGAATTTATTGGACTACTACCTCTGAAAAAAGGAAGAATCTAGAACTGTTTGTTGATAAACGACAGTACTAGGACATAGAGCATCCGAGAAGAATAGCAAGGAGAAAAATGAAAGATTACTGTAACGACGACACCGAGTCGATTACCAGCTTTCCTCATCGCGTCTTTCGTTCCAGCCGACTTGATTGTCGAATAAAGTTAATTAACTCCTCGAGAATACCACTCTTGCGTTAGCAAACAAGCAATCGCAGTGCGCGGGCTTGCCCAAGCCTCGAAATCATCGCAGCGTCAATTTCGCACGGCCGGCAAAAATGAATGGCAAAAGGCAGTCACTGCTTGGCGAAAAAGCGACATTAATTGCGGGCGTCGAATTAAATCGCACTCCGAAGAAATCCTTTGGCCGCTATTACGTGTCAACGTTGCCCAACGAGTGCCATTCATTTTAGCAGTGTAATTGAAATGCTTTACGAAGAGAGCGTTACCTTAATTCAGTGGCGCTCCGCTTTACACTCGTGCGCCGGCTCTCGTCGCAGCTAAATCGTCGGAACTGTTGGAAACCGCGAAATTAGACTAACGCTCGACCGATTCACGCAATTCTCAGTAATTCCTCTGGCAGAGAAGAGGCCGATTGAGTAACAGCGGAGGACAGCGACGCCCGGAGCGTGCCACGATTCCCGAACTTTCTCTGCCCGAGATATCCTCCTAACCCTTCGATAGAAACTATCCTTCGAAACGAGCGAATTTCTCTGCTGGTGGCGAAAAGTGTAATTTCGGCTGAGCCGAGGTTGCCGATAGAAGCCGGCCAATATCAGTGAACATTTATTGATACTCGACTGTCCCGGCCAGTCGAACAAATCCTGGAGCGGTGGATATATCCGCGGGGCTACTCGCGGATTCTGGAGCTCCGCCAGGAGAGGACGGATCGTGCTCGAGTGGCTTTGCAGGCTGCAGCTGCAGACTCACCTAATGGACTGCTTCTCTAATCCCGGGCCTTGCGATCCGCGCAAGGAACGACCAGAAGAAGAGAAGGAGGAGAAAGAGGAGGAGGAGAGGAACCCAGCCGATTGAGTGTCCAGCCAGGGTTACGTGACCGGTTTTCGCGAGTAGATCACTGCCAGGACGAACCCCGTAATTGCGAGGGACCTTTGCTTCCTTTTACCCGTTGTCCGTCGCCTATCTGGCCTTGTCTATCTTCCGAATTCTCTTTGAACGCCTTCCGCGCCAACACCACATCCACCCAACAGGACGCACCTCTTTTTCTCTCTGTCTCGTTTTCTATCCACCCGTGCCAACAAGAGGAAAATGCACGAGTCTCCTCAACTTAGCCGCGCCAATCTCTTCTCTTGGCTGGCTAGCGAACAACGAGCAAGTTTCGCGGGGATCAAGACAAAGAGAAGTTGCGAGACTCCTACGTGAATGACGGTAACAAGTACAGGAAACGGAGGGCTTGACCTCCATTATACCAAGGGTATAAGCAGCTCCGGATCTGCCAAGTGCAAGAGATACTCTGATCCTCTGGAAATGACAGAAGGACTAGAGGACACCGGTAAAAGAACGAGTTTTAATAAACAAGAGGACGACGTCTACAAAGGAGCTCGCCCACTGTTTCCAAGTAGCTAAAGACTTCTTGCAAGAATATTTCTATTACTTTCTGATATCCCTCTACAATTTTCCTTATTGAGAATATCTTGAATATGTCCGAGTAGAATCTTTATCTTTATTTCAATATGATAGTACTAGTTTAATTGAAGCGTGAGATTAATTCTAGTCGTTGGAAATATGAAGATGCGAAGTAATAGAATATGTCTTGGAAATTGTAATGCAGTGGGAAAGGGTGGAGATACTTAGATCTCACTGGAAGAAGGAGGAAGCGATTGCTCGGAGTCTCAAGTGCCCGTAAACGTTGACCTTTCGATGGCACACTTTCCCGAACACACGACAGCAACGACGCTTACACCCAAGACACTCGATGCGACTTCGTGGCTTCTTCGTCTTCCTCCTCTTTGGCCCCCCAAGAGTGGCACACATAGTTCGGGATCCAACCCATGGCATCCCGCAATATCAGGCGCGCGAGCGAGCGAGCGAGAGCCGCTCTTATACGCGTGGAAAGTGCGCCGGAATGCCGCGCGAACTTTACGGATGCTCCGCTGGGAAGAAAGGCAGAAACGACTAGTTTCTCTTTCGTTTATTTCGGAATATTGTTGTGAAATTCAAATTAGACCGGAGGAATCTAGCAACTTATGCCATCGAGGCGCTGCTCAACCTCCGAAAGCAGTTTGCATAATTGCTGTTTGGAAAGCTGAACTACTTCGACTCCGCTCGACTTTATTCGTCGCCAGGCTAATTGACAGCCGCACTGACGAGTGCTTCGTTAAAAGTACTTAGAACGATTACAAAGTTACTAACGATTCCTGTCTACGAAGTAAGAAAACTCTTCTCGCATGCAAAGTCTTTTCATCGGGGACCATGTTTTGAAGAATACCTTTTAAGGGTAAACGAAAATTCGGTAATATTCTTAGAGGTTCGCTTTGACGAAAAATACGAATTCTTTAGGGAGGGCGGCGTTATAAGAAAAGGGAGTGTTTAAAGGAGCGTAAAGAGTTCAAGTAGTTCGTAGGACACTCTGTCGCGTCCTGAAAGAGACGAAAGGGTGGTTGCGATTACACGCCAAGGTATAAAACTTGTCCCGACGATACTACTGAATTTTTATTAGTCCTGAATTAGCATATTATGAGACTGCCGCGTTTTATGAGAAGGACCCGTCGCTTTAGTCCTGCTGGTTTTAAGATCCTTCTCTCTTCAACGCTTGATCGTTTGTCGTTGGTAAAGAATATTGCCGCGCCAAAGTCTGCAGTAAGGATTCAAGGAGCTAATTCGAAATTTTCATTGCCAATCCTAGTCCAACCAGTTTAAATTGTACGAGCGCGTAATAGCTAGAAGGCCTTGGGTAAATGGCCGGATATTTTCACGGATAATGATGTCCTCGCCAGTAAGGTTTGCCGGGGACTTTGAAGCAAGCCTGCGGGGCCTTTGAAAATCAAACGGAGCCACCTCGTTAAGGCCAACTTACTGTGCGTCTGACGAAGGAGAATGCGCGGCGATCTTCTCCCATCGAGTTCTCGAAAGTCCAACTCAAACCTACCTCGGCAAACTCATCAGTCTTCTCGCTTGGAACTATCGGCGGTACTGGAGATGTCGACGTGGAGGAATATCCTGTCACACATTAGCAACTCCACACGTGCAACAACATACACATTTGTTACAGGTTTATCATAAGCAACATCCGATAGCAGAGCGTATAATCGTGATAGGGAAAACACGCTGTTTCTCATAGGCTACTATCAATCTTATTCCTATCTAGTCAGTCTAGTTATTCGGTTTCTATTAACTTGAGTACCACCTAGTTATCTTCTAATCTGACTGTCATTATCGGAAGCCGTCTTCACACTCGCTCGCACACCATTCAAACCATGTAACTTAGAGAGTAAAGGAGGTCACAGTGTCTGCCATAGATGAATGTAGAGAGAGTCTTTGATAACGTGCCTATCTTATCGAGATATTACAACTTCGATAATGAAAGACATCGAAGTCTATTCAAGTATTCTGTAAAAGTGGACTTCGGATTAATCCAACTCACTTGAATCCAGAAGCAGTCAACAAGTGAGCAACTCAAGAAGAAGCTAACAGACTAATAAAGGAAAAAGATAGTAGCGTGGGAAATGTAAGGATAGATTTACAGACAAGTATGCCTCGAGCGATAATTAATTTTCCCTACGCCATTCTATCTTGAATCGGGCGTATGACGAGAAACGTCAACTGCAGGCATATTCCGAAAGCCTCGGCAATCTCGCATCCCACCTAGCAATCGCCCAAAGCGGCGACTGCGTGCGCGCCTCGAAAAAGAGAGACCCTAAGGTGAATTTCCCGGATTAAAATGAAATCCACCTTGGTTTCATAAGCCAGCGATAAAGCGAAGTCAACGCAACACCAGGACAGCTGCCACCTTCCCCACGAAATGTCAAGAGGCTGCTGCTGCTGCTGCTGTGTGCACCAACCCAGTATTTCTACCAATTATTCAAATTGCCATTTATCCGACGTATCCGTGGATCTGCCCGGTCCCAGGGGTAATAAACTTTTCAATGCGAACCTCAACCTTTCCATCTGGGACATATTTCGACACTCAAAGTGAAATTGTCAGCGCAATTCAGGTGACCGCAGACTCGTTCTTTCAAATTGAGAAATTAACTAATCTCACACCTTCCTAAAAACACACCTTGTGGTTTTCCTAACACACAACCTCGATGAGATAGGCTTTACAAGCCTTTACGAAAGCCAAGTGATAACGGTGCACCGACTCTCCTAATAGACTCCACTGAAACTTGTCCATGTTGAAAAGTGAGAGGAGGGGGGTTATGTGCTATGGTAGGGAAAGGCATGAGGGTGCGGAATACCTAAGCATGAAAGCGTGGTCGGTGAAGTTTCGCGGTTAACGGGCGAGACAACAAATGGGAGAGAGCGGAGAGGCTGCGATGAGCATTCTGGCCGGGCTCTGATATAAATCCGGCCACTCGATGTCACGGGCGAAGGCGGACTAAAAAAATAAAGAGCCCGCGGGGAGGGGGGTGGAACGGGGGGGTGGGAAGCACCAAAGGGGTTGGTAGGCTTTTTGGATATCCGCCAGAAACTCGGACCCGAGGAAAACTCTGCAGTGGAGTTCGCTCGTTTGAAAGCGCACCGGCAATCCACTGCGTGAAACTACGGCTTGCTGTCGTACCCTCTTTCTCTCTCACTCTCCTCACTCTTTACACATGTTTCCTCTTTCTCTTTCGTAGTCTCTCTGTGTGTGTGTGTGTGTTCGCGAAAAGTGCTAGCTTGAGAGACGCGCCCGCTATGGACAGGGAAATCGAGACGCCGAAAAACTCTTCCTTGACTGGACGCACAGCAGCAAAGCAAGCCATTCCGTTACTGAACGCTGGTCAACTGAAACTAATCCCTCAAAGTATGGAGTTGCCTGTGATGTACGAGTTTGGACGAGCTAGTAGTTATTAATTGTTAGGCATATAGATATATTTGAAAAGTAAAGAGGAGACGGATATGACAGAGAGTCAAAGATAGTTTTACACTGGGAAGAATCCCACTTCTTCTGGGCGTAACGGATCAGAGGTGACAAAGTGAAAGTTGGAGTTACTTGCTATTTTATAAAGAGATAGCTAAGATGTACGATTGAAGGTTCGATCGTATATTAGCGGAGTTTCTGTGAAATCAGCTGGCCGCGACGCAATAAGAATCCATAGAAATTGACGCGTGGGGAAAGTCAAGTTTGAGGGAAGGAAACTTATAAAATTTTCAATTAGGTAGTAAAGGGAGGAAGTAGTGGTGCTCTTCAATCTATAAAATTCGATTAACTGTTTAATGAATCTCATTTGAGGAGAGAGGCACACTCATAGACGAATTGCTGGTAATGCACATTAATGGAGAGAGAGATAGAGAGAGAGAGATAGAGAGAGAGAGAAAGGTGGGGGGAGAGAGCGTCGTCTAGGTCGGGGATGCGCGTTCAGATCAAACGCCCAAAGGTACACTCGAGAAATCTAATTAGCAGTGGGTGATCGCTTTTCCGCTCGAGCCCTGATCGCTGGCGTCCTTCGCTGAGAGGGAATAAAAGTGCGCCTGGAGCGTTTTATAGCCTAATTTCTGAGCGGCACGAGGAAAAGAGTGGAGTAATCTGCGTAAAATTCCGGCAATCGCAGTGATCTCATTGGGCCGGATGAAGGAGCGTGTTAGGATCGCACCGGCGACTCTCTCAGAGATAAGCTCCGGCTATCTTACACTTCTGCCTGGATTATTTTACATTCGCTTCGTTATCGGAAGTTGGCGAGCACGGCCAAGTGCACCCCGGAGACGCGGGCATTCGATATCTGTAGTCAAACGGCCGCTTGGACCGCTCGAATTTGTCGATAGATAGCGTAAAATCGAACACGCGGACTCTCGTCGTTAGGGCGACATAATTATAGAAAGAAAAAACACAAATATCGAGCCCGCGCTTCTCGACGCCTCCGAATTCCCCTTATCCGGGGAATTCGTGAAATTGGCGAAAAAGTTAAATTGGATTCCTAAGCTCCGGCTTGCTGAAATCGGAATTTACATGGAAATTCGAATCCCGCGAACGCGGCTGCGGGTTCAAGCGTAATGCAAATGGGGCTTTGGCATAAATGAATAATCATTCGAATATTCATTCGGCAATTGCGAATGCACGTTGCGGGTGCGCGCACGCCCCATTCGACACGTGCAATAAAGTTTTGTGCGCAGGGTATCACTTGATTCGTACTTCACGGGATACGATGATCATTTCGATTCACACGAGCATCGCGGCAATTTAATCGTACCAAGCCAGCCTATCACCAATCCCAATGAATTTATCGGCAAAGGATCTGAATAACCACAGTAATCTAATCAAACAGGTGTAAATTAATCCTGGCCAGTACTGGAATTCAAATATAGACGATCGCAAGTAAAAGTGTCAGAAGTGGAAGTATCAAAAGAGCTGCCGCGATCGGTTGTGGCCGGTGAATGGAAAATCGTTGAAAAATATTTTATTCCCGGAAGCAGCGGTAACTCGTGAATACTCCTTTAATTGAACGGACTGCAATCGAACTCCCGGTAATCGAGTCATTACCAGGTGCATATAGATGAAAATCAATCAGCGAGTGAAACGAACAAAAATTCTTCAATTTCACATTCGACTTGACGATTTCAAGCCGACGAGAGATCACCGGTCCGCTAATAATCCCTGTTCATATAAACCGTTTCAGAAAATCACTCGGTAATCATCAGTAGTGAATGAAAAATTTATCGAAAAAAAGTCACTGAAAATCGAACTGAATAAATATTGAATGGTACACGCATGTGGTACATGATGTGAATGATCCTTGAATTTTCAAATATTTCACTGTTGCTTGGCAGTAACTCGTTAAATCGTATCGCTGCATCAAATATATCCCTTAATACGGTGTCGATATAACGGAAAATATACATATACGTAGGGAAACGGTGGAAAGCCAGAGTAAATATCCGACAGCTATCTACCGAGATCATTAAAGTACGGATTCAACGGTGAGTATATATCCGGCTTCTCCGGCTTCTTCTCGTGCGCCTCTTCCTGCTCGAGCAGGAGGATCTCATCCATGGGCTTCGTGTATTCCTACGCTCTGAGAGTCGTCATTTCGACGACGCACGGCTTATCAGCGCCAATCGCATCTTGCTCCCGCGTATTTCCGCCTATCTATCGCGCATACACGCACCACTACAGAGAAACACACATTTCCCGGAGATGATGCTGTGTAGACTAGCTCCAGGATTAGATTACCGTATAAGCGACTTGTTTATTGCAAAGCTAACTCGGATTTGTCCTGACATATTCCCGAGGGATGCTTAACGGTATCTTTGCTCCTATCGTTCTCTGTGAGAAATGCTTTTAATTCCGATGTTTTCTATTCAAATTCACCCTACACTTTTCTTACACTATTTACACTCTACAAGCACTGCTCGACTCGAGATCTTTACGGAAGAGGTTAGTTTAGTACTGTTTTTAAACTGGAACAATCGAAAGTCAAGTGGTACTCTCTCTTCGAATCGATTCCATGGCGAAATCAATGAGCGCGTGAATCATATCGAATCAGAGAAACGCTGGAGTCGCCCGCAGTTTCACTTGGATATAATGGCGCCGATCTACAGTGAAAAGTTCAACTTTACATGCACATATATATATATATATATACGTGATGCACTATAGTTTCGAGGGAACGGGAACACGCCGGAATGAATGCATCTCTCGATGAATGGCCAGAGAGAAATCGAAGATACTTTCAATCACGGCAGCGATTAAGTAGAAGTCGAAGTGAGTGCGCGCACGTATACGAATCCATACGAGCGAATGCAATAGGGTTTATTTGACCTATGCGCGTATGTCGAATAATTGAACCGGATGGACCGTTTACGGTTGCCGGAGGCTGCGAACCACTACCCAATGAATCCGGCGTTAAAACGCAGCAACGATCGTCGCAACGAGCCTGTCCGCTCTCGCAACAGCGCTTATATGTGCATCGTGCGACATATAATCCAAATCGTGTCATCCGAGGCTGTTTCATCCGGCTCGTTACATCAATCCATTCCTCCTTTTGTCATTCTTTTCCTGTCATGACGACGACCTTCTCGGAACAAAAGCACTGGTAGAGGAAAAACCGCCCCGTTGCAAGATCCAAATGATTACACTCTTCACATTTTCTTCAGTATACTTTGCATCAAGACCTTCGCCAGCTTCCTCGAAGAAGCGAAGGATGAAAGTGGAAACCGGTTTATTGCTGGCTATTTTTCAGATACGTACGTATACGAAAGCTTTCATTGGTCGATGCGTGGAAAGCAGACCTCACATTCACCATTCGGTGGATGGATGTTCACTGGCAGATGCGCACTCACGATCATACGATACACCACCAACAGGCCTTGGCATTTGGTCGTTCGACACTCGCACACAAATACACACATACACATGTACACAGAGAGAGAGACACGTGGACGCGCGCGAAGTGGGTCGCGACCGTTTTAATAACTGGCTAAGTACCGAGGGAGTCAATGCGGAATGCCTCTCGGCCCCACAGCCATTTTATGCAAGGTCTTCCACTCTAATTACCCTTACGTAATGAAAGAAAGCGCGTGATTCGTCGGCCGAAAAATCGATCTCAAGCGTGTCACTAGGCTCGCACACGGCAACGAACCCTCTGCTTCGAAACACGTGTACAGCGCGTACGAGAAACGAGAGACGCTCGCTACTTAAGGCTCATTATGCGGCACAGACACACATAGGCGTGCAGGACCATTATTTCGGAGCCGGCAAGGAGAAAAAGCAGGGAGGAGAGAAAGAGAGGAAAAGAGAGAATTCGGTTGTATCTCTGCAGAGCGCAGGGCGTTTTGCTGGGCCGCCAACTAATTAGGCGAGCGGCCCACTCGAATTCGCACGGTGTGCCAAGGCTGCCTCAATTAGCCCGAGAGCCACGTCACAACATTTTCACCGGAGCAAATGTTGCTCCAACAGAAGCTGGCTTGCCTTTCGCTCAGCTTTGTCCTCCTCGCCACTTTATCCTTCATGTATCCTTTATTCTCTGCTAGGTTCCAACCCTAACATACACGAAAACCTTTTGCATTCTCCCTTCGCTGGTAGGTTGGCCCATTTTTACGTAAGAATGAATACAAGATCGGAAGGACGGTGTTCCAGTGAAAATATGCTACCTGTCCAATTCAAGCGGGCGCACTCGCGCGGCTGCCAGGTCAGCAGCCCCGAGACCTTCAGGATTCCAAATGGTACTCCAGCGGTTGAAGGAAACACACTCGGTCACTGAGTAATTCCAAGAATAGATTCCACCGATACGAAGGATACGGAAAACAACACGATTCACACACGCACTGAGTAATGATTCACAAAGAGACGTCGCGCACAGGATTCAATCTCGCTTTGTAGGAGTTGAAGAAGAAAGATGGTAAAACACGTTGACCTTTAAGATACGGCTAAAACTGGGAGAAGATCGAGCCGGTAACCCAAGTAGAAGTCTCCCGGTGGCCGATGAGACGGCGAGTGCCGGCCAATACACCTGTGAGGCTCAGGTAGGTACCCGAGAAAGGTGGTAGGGGAGGGTATAAGGCAAGGTAGGAGAAGGAGAAGCCCGGTAGAAGGAGAAGATCGACGGTCCCGATGGCCTTTACGCCGGGGATACGTTTACCGCGGCTAAACGGTAAATGCTAGAGGACGCGGCGCGCATTCTGGCTACTAAGTAACACCGTTCATCCGTCGCTCGCATCCTCAACACGTCGGACTGTCCTCGGCATAACCATTCCACGAACAACCACTCTCCGTGAGAAATGACACTTAATGAACGCTTTAACTTTAACTAACCGGTGAAGACAAGCGAATGATCTCTCTATGAGAATTGAAGATACTAGGAATATCTGTTTCTTTAAATACAGTGATTGTTTGAAATATTTTAGTATTGTAGAATTATTGGAATATCGATTGGTGTTGGTCACAACAGATGGTTAAATCGTATAAGCAATAATAGTGTTGGAGAAGTATCCCGATGGCTCAGGTAATCACCGGATAATTAATATTCCCAGCGATTGCGCGAGTCTCTATTATAAAAATGTCAGTGGAGAAATGTAGACGAGACGAAGCGGCTGTCATGGGATGGCCTTTACGCCAATGACGAACCATCCCATACCATGATTGCACAACCAGCTGTCTTTTCAACCAACGAATCATTCTTTTATTATTCTGATACTTCTACCTATTCGCTGTGGATTAAGAAGTTCGATTATATATAAGAAAACGATCGATTAGCAAGAAAGAAGTGGTGATAAATAAGTCGGTCGATCTTTCTAGCATTAGTGACAATTCCGGCAGCACTAGCCAACCAATTAAATCAATAATGGCCACCATGAATCGGCTAATCGGCCGGCGAATTAAACGATACGAGCAATAAAGGCGGCAAACTGCCAGGGCACACCGCTAATTGCAATCATCCGCGGAATGCAATTAGCCAGCGTAATGATGCCCGGCTTCAATCGCTCGTCGCAGTGGAACGAGCTAAGTTTCGTGGTGCGAATGCTGCGCTAATTCCTCCCTCTCATCCTCACGCTCGCTAACTCACTCTCTATCTCTCTGTCTCTCTCTGTCTCCTTCTTTCTTCGCAATACCACAACTATCGCAATTCGAAATGCATTACGTTAATTTCGTGCTGCGATTATATAGCAATAAATAACGATTAAAAGGTTTGATTACTGCATGAAAATTAGAAAATTAATTATGTAAGCTAAATATAGATATGAACGTAGGTGGAAGAATGTGTGAGGAAGAGGTCGACCTTCGCAAGATGCTAGAGGATATCAATGTAAGATGAGACAAAGTATGGAAACAATTGAATACCGACAAACTGTTACGTGAAACTCGGCCGTAATTGGCGACGGTCTATGAAGATTACATTAGCGCAACATCGCAGCGCCAGCAAATTCTCCACCAAACTATGACCATTCACTTACCAAGAGATTTTATGACGTCACCCTATCAGGCATTACCAGGATTATCCGCCTAAGTTTCAACCCCTAAGATCGTGTAATCCTACCAAGCGCGGTGCGAAGTGCAAGTACTAATCTGAGTATACATATAGAAACGCGTGTATATAAAACTAGTCTGCGCTAAGTTTCTGAATAATCTGTGCCAGCTGAAACTCTATCTGTGAGTGTTTGAATTATGGGCACCATAAATATCAAGCTCGACCTGTAAGTCGCTGGAATTCTCGCGGCAAAATTGAATCGACAGCACACAGTCGAGGCCAGCAATGGCTGGCGTTCTTCTAAATCCACTGTCTGATTTATAGCAGGTGTGTCGACATTGAAAATGCCGGCTATTTTTCCGCGAGCCCCTCGAATTGGCAAAAAGGCAAGGCGAGGCAAATAGAAAATCGCTGGACCTAAAGTTGTTGCCGGTGAGTATCGACCTGAAGGGACTTAAAGTTGGGAAGATATCCCGCAGCGCCAGGTCGAGGATGGATTAAAGTTGACGGCGTCGAGGAAATGAGACGGAGATTGCCGACAGTAGCCCGGCTGCTATCGATGTCTCCGCAAGTACATCCCCTAATTCTGATTAAACGTAATCTTACAGGAGATTCTCCCAGGAAGAGTTCCGCGTCCCGACGTTGGCTCTGCCAGCTGGAAAACTTTCTAGATTTGCCCACGCAACCAGTCCACGAAATCGAACTCGGAATCTTAAATCGATATCCTCTAAGATAGCTCGCCAATCTTCAACTACGATTTTTCCCTAGCGTTAATTTACGATTGATCGATGTCCATGACATTCAACGAGAAAGAAACTAAGAAACACGACGAGGGCAACATGAGAATGTTATATTTGCCCTATGTTCTCAACCTTGCATGAGTTCAGCAGATAAAAGAAGAGTCGGTTGAAACTACAGCAAATATTAACTCCGGTACAATGTTGACCCTGCGAGTACAGAAGCACCGTACTGCTTGTTCTTCATGGGTCAACGTCGTCACGTCTTAATTAGAGATTTCACCGACTTCACTAGGACGCAAGAAATCCAAGAGTTTTCGTGCTTTTAATTATGCACGTGCCCGCCTTCACTTGACGAATCATATCTATTCCTTTGCTTTGTGTATGTGTCATAACGCAAATCTGCAGTGCGAAATCTGGCACAGTTCGAAACAATTGAAAAATGTGTCCAAAAACAAGAATCGTCAAATGCCGAATATCGAATAAAATTTACTGGAGTATGAATATCTTCAACTTGCATTTTACAAACGACATTTCTAACATGCAACTGGCTTACTGTTTGTCGTGCAGGCTGCACTGATAAGTCTCCGATAACATATCTACTGTTATCGAAGTCGCATGATAATTTAATCAATGCACGACTAGTAAATTCTAAAGCAGTCACATTCTTTGGTCGAAGAATTGTTAAATAAATTATCATACCGGTTCAACAAGCATGGTATACTGCCAATATTTGGTACGACGAGACATCTAAAAGCACAGGTATCGGATGAGTTCCATCGTCCCAGAAAAAAAAGGAAGTACTGCACTACGAGTAGAATATCGAAACGTCAGAGAGGAATGTCTCGGGTGGATGTCAACTATCGCCGGAGAGAAAAAGTTGGAACACTCTCCAAGATTTACGGCATCTAGCACGCACATAGAACTCAACTCGACTTTTGTTCGAAGTTAACAGTTTCAAGTGACATGTCTTCTTTTTGGTAGCTGTGTTAATTGAAATCAGTGATCGAAGAAAAATTGCCAGCGGAGTTATTCGTTGTGGAGGCCGAGTCAAGAATGCGACGAATGAGAGGTATTCTCTTAAACAATCTAAGCAGACTGCATCGATTGCTTCGCTATTCAGCCGGAATTCGCAAAAGCTCGAAGACTCGGGTGCTCGTCCGGAATGCCTAGGTAAATTCGAACGGTTAGAAGATGATGAAACGGGAAATGTACCGCGACCGATCTCAGCACTGCTCGCTTTTCAATCCGTACCAGTCAGCCGCACATCTCTTCGAGGAACTCGTTGGGAAAAAAAGCAACAAGGCCGAAGAGGGTAGCGAAGAGAGTCGGAGAGATACAGCGAGTAGAAAGAAGAAAGGGCGTATGAATCTCGCGAGGCCGGCGCATTATTTAGATGCAATTTTTTCCGGGTGGCAGGAGAGCGAGTGTCGGCGGAAAAACGCAGGAAAACAGGGAAAACTCGGGTAGATGGTGGCGCTGGGAACCGAGGCTTCATCGTAACAGCCGAGCTGGCGGATACCACCACCGGCAGCAGCCCCTACTCTAACAGCGAGAGAGCTGAAAAGATTAATGCTTCGATCCAACAGCACAGCGCCAAGTTTCAATCTGCACCTGCACCATCTCCGTTCACCCTGCTTCTGGCCTTTAGCATTCGCACTCTAGCTCGCTCGCTTGCTTTTCGTCATAAATAATGCCGCCGCGAAACCATTCGTGGAGCGCGGCGGCGACGTGTTTGCTCCCCTTTTCGCTCCCCCCGCGCGCGCGCGCGCGCGCACGCCTCAAACCCCTTCTCCAACGGCCTCTAGGTGGCAGGCTCTTGCGCGATGCTGGCTAAAGCGCCGTTGCGATCTTTTCTTTTCTCCCGGAAGCTACCGGATCGTGGATACATTAGAGTCCCCTTTAGTAATACCAGGCTTTAATGAATCGTGTGTAACACCGGATTTAACCCTCTGACGCCGTTGCTCTACCGTTAGCGTGACAAAGGAACGGATGTTGCATTGATGAGTAACGAGCTACTCTGACCTACAAAGAGCATGGTACGAGAAAGAGTTCCGTAGCAGTCGTTTAAACCTTTGAGACTCAATTATCATAGAATCTGATTTCTACCTTTGAAGGACTAGAAGTTTCCTCGACGTGAACTCTGATGGGAATAACGTAACATTCCGTGGTGTAAGGAATTGTTGTGGGGAAGCACAGAGGGATTTCGAGAAACAAGGCTGCATGTTCTGGCAAAGGGCACATGGTTCTGCAAGGTAATCCCTGTAGGAAAGGACCAGTCACCGCGCGCACTGGTTTGGAGAGGTTAATTACGCCCTAGACATTATTTCAGGTTTTCTTCAGTGCCCGCTGCGTACAGGACCTCCTGGATTAAACGCTTCACCCTCGAAGCCCATTAGTAGCCCAGGGTTAATTAAGCGCGACGATAAATTGCCATTCGCCGATTCAGATCGATAAGGCCATTTTACCTCTCTCCTTCCAACCTCTCTAATATCTACGACCAAGGATCCCTTCTCTCTCTCCTTCTAGTACCACAATTTAATGAAACCATAAAGTGCACGCTCTTATGAGAATGGAACTGAACAGATTTTAATCAGTACCGTGTCGATTATACGCCATCCCCGGATCTAGTAAATTAAAATTGTTAATTATTGACGGCTATCAATCCCATCAAGCTTGTTACGCTCTTAACGACCAACTACATAACTGTATCAGAGAGAGAAGCACTTTATTCGATGATTAAATAGACACTTTCGGATAACGGTAATGGAATCGGGTAACATGACCGAAATAACATAATTTAAAATACAAATTAATTCCGATACATGATAGAATTCATGGTATGTCGGTGTATGGACATTTTTCGGAAAAAGCTGATACCGTGCAAAACGGCAGGGGCTTTAAAATTCTAGGAAAGAGTATGATCGAAGAGCAGTGAAGCCATCGGGCTGTGTGCGAAACACAAAAGGGAGAGGAGGTGGACTGGGGCAGTTCCTTATCTTGGTGGTCGAGGAAAATAATGGTAGTGAATCGATAAGGAGGGCCGGACTCATCCGTCATGTCGCATCACGTTTCCTCGGTGATCGAGGGCTATTCCGGCGCTCCCATCTCCTTCCTTAATGCCGATAATATTTCAATGGCGAGCCGGAACGAGATGGCAAGCCAGCCCGGAAGAAATTACAAGGCCTGTCGATAGCCATTTCCACCGGAGACCGACGAATTGCTCGAGATTAATTGAACTGACACCCTTGGCCACTATTGACATACCCACATCTCACCCAGTTAATAGGTAATTCAGAAGTTATAGATCCGACCTCTTTCTCGATCACGCGCTAACCAAGATTGCATGTTTAACGCATAATCACACCATTCACTTTTACGAGCTTTCAAAAGAGTTCCTCGAAATGGAGAACGGATAGGGTTTCTAACGAACGAGTTAGTGATCTCGCAATCTTCTCACACCCCCGAGCGCCATGGCGCCATTAGAAAAATTCACCTCGTAATTCAAATTTATGGCGGCGATATGTTCCTCGTTAGAAAAAATGGCCAGGCGCGATCCAGAGGGTTGACTGCCAGCGGAGCTCGTCGTGTTATTAAAGGGACCATCGGTTTTCATGTTGCTCTTTAGCATAAAATGGCGAAACGATTTTACCACGATCCTTTGTGGCTCTCGTGCCTCATTTTTTCCCGCCACCACCTCACTCTATTCTTCCATCGCAAAACAGCTGTGCGCGTAACTTTTATGAGGCTCTCTCGCGTTAACAAAAACTTCGGTGTCGCCTAGGAATAACGCGAACACCGAGAAAAACACAACTTACAACGAGGGAAGAAGCGAAGTACAAAAAAAAACAAAAATGGGGAATTTTTTGTCACCGATATATACTACCGCCGAGTTTTTTCCTGGGCACAAGGGTCCTGACCTAAATAATTCCGAAAGGTAGACGAGCGAATTTCAAGCCTGAGGATTATGTCCATACGAATTACCTGCGGACAGGTGATAGACAATCTGTCAGCCCCATCACACTCGAAAATTTTCATTAATATTCATAAGCGACATGTAACCCAGCCAAAATAAAAGCAGCCCCTTTTTTTGGCTGGGTTACTCACGTATTCTCTCTTTTCCCCGAAAATAGAGTACACGAATAGTCTAGTTCACAGAATGAATTCCACTGCGTCAAGAGAAGTTGGAACCCCTCGAAGTTAATCTCGATACCAAAGTTTTCCTATAATTATTCATCCGCGGTATACGGCTATCAGGAAAGGCAGAGAGAGAGAGGAGGAGAAGAGTAAAACAGGGGGAGGGAAACTTAAGTGGAAGTAATCGCAAACTATATATCGCCTGGGCGAGCGGTGTCACCCTCTACGATACATGACCCTCGTGCTCGGAGTGCGGGTCCCAGGAATATAGTGCAACTTGCATCGAAACTCTCAAAATCGTCGGGCTAAGGAGACAAACCGGCTACAAAGGAATAATAGTCGAGCGTCCTGGAGAATTCCAAATTGGTCCCACCAAGCAACTGCTGGCGCCGCCTTTGTGTGAGAAATAGGCAGGCAGCCGAATACGCACACACTTCCAAGACCACGAACTTCCATGAGTAATCGTTTTGATGTTTGCCATCTCGAGCGCAATTTAATTCGAAGCAAGACCAAGAATTGTCTTGCTAACGCCAATTAAACTGAACTATTCCAAAATATATTAAAAGAACTCGCTGTACTATAAAAAGAAATATTTAACATTCTAAAATTTGAAAACTCAAGGGTTTATACTATGATACGATTACAAAACCAATTTCACTGACGATTCGAACACGAAGTAAGTTAACCTTCACGCATATATCTGCAAAAGGTTCCCACTAAATCCGTGCAATCTGCTTCGGGGACCTTTGGGATCTAAAGTGTCCAGGGCATTGAGGGGGTGGGTTAGAAGTTAGGGGTCGTGCGGGTATACTAAATCATATTAACCATCGAAAAGGGTACAAGTTTTCCCCGACCTATTAAAGCGCCATAGCGAAATAGTTGTGTGGCGTTTCTCGATCCGACCCACTGGATTCTAGTATTCATAAGCGCGCAGGTATGTCCAGAGGAATCCGCTGCCTTTTTTTTTCGCAAGCATTATTTACTGGCAAGTACTTATTCACGAGGGGCAGTAAACCGACCCATTATAACTCTCGAGAGGCAAATAACCAACAGCGGTATCGCCAAGGCATTCATAAATTGAACCCCAGGATTTCTCGGGCCTTGGCCGTGAACGAGGGATCCATGAGTTTTGTTACCCGAAAGAGGATGCTAACACCTCCTCCGCTTCTAGGGGATTCGATAACGAGGCCAAGGAGATACGAAAACATCGAGGGATACATTCGTACTAGATAATAAAGCAAGCGGGGTGCGACTAATATATACAGTGGAACGCTAACACTGGTCGTGTCTCAATAGATCATTGTAACTGAGATGGCATTGAGAATGTCTCTCATCTGTAAAACTATGTATAAAATAAAGTCTTGACAACTTAAAGGAGATATTCCAGAATCAAATTAACTAAGTCGATTTTTGGAAATTAAATAAAATTAGCCAGTAAATGAACCTGACATGAGACAGTTAGAAGTTCGTATATATTTCTCTAAATATGTAAATTGAGTGGTGTAGAAATTTCAATGAAAACTTTTTGGCGAGAACGGCGGCAGAAAGAAAGAAGTGTAGCATTATAATTCGAATACAAATGGCAGGGTGAGATAATGAGGGCAGAAGGGGTGGTGGGCAAAACCGTCGCGCAATTAAACGGGCTTTATAAAGGTTCGGTGTCGGGCATGTGATTCATTCAGAGGAGAAAACTGGCGCGATTTCCGCTTTCTTAGGCGGCCGGGCGAGGGCGGCTGGAAACGCCACGATGGAAAAGAGAGCCGGCGATGGTAATTGTATGAAAATAATTACGCGACACTCGCTAACAAGCTGGCGCCTGCCGGAAAAGGCACAGACCGTATTCCTCGAAAGGAGAGGCTACCAGCCTGGGCGAGCGCCAACGCGCTTCTACAAGCTTGCAAAGCGACTCTTCGTTGTTCGTTCTCGCTTCTGGCGCGAGAAACCAGCCGCACTTGGCGCGAGTAACTTCATTTTATGCCAACCCCACTCGCTATTGTAACATCGGTGAAAATTCGAGCTACCAATTTAGATAGTTTCACACAGAAGACCTAATTATTCATGAAATTTCTCATGTCTTCCGTGCGCCGCTACTAGGTTGATTATTGATTTCCTCTAATTAAAAGTTGCAAAAGTTCCCCGACTGCAAATTAAACTCTGCCAGCGGCTGGGGGGTGAGTTCCCCTAAAAATTTTCGAAGGAAACTTTGGGTAAAGGATGGCTGGGATGGAATGCGAAGGGGTTACCGAGACAAAGTAATTCAAGATCAGCGTGGCTTTCGTTTTGCGTGCAGGAGAGTTGGTAACGTCGGAGGTTGATAAAGTTAGGAAGTAAGCGGGGTAGCCGGTGCATTGTGTCAGGGCGAAAGACTATGTTATGTCAGGATGAAGAATAACACGGAGGAAGAAAAAGGGTGGACAGACAGGCGCCGGGAACATTTTTCGCCTGTATATACAACCTGCTCTGCAAATGTCACTCGAAAATGGACAGGAGAAAGACGGCAGGGAGACCAGGGCGAGAGTCGACCTAACGAGAGTCGACGATTATCGACAGCTGTCCGTGATATCTGATTCCTGGACCAGGGGATCCGCAATTGGCACGTCAATCGTATATTACTCAGAAAGGCATGAAGGCCTCCCTAAGATGACCTAATTCCCTCGTTATTCCATTTTCCCTATCAACTAGACTTTCTCTTGACTTTGACAAATTTGGTAGAATTTATCCACTACTACCAAATAGAAATATGCAAAAAATCAAAGAATCATTAATATCCATCTTTCCACTAGCAAGCCTGGAACATCCTAGATTCCCGTGAGACGGTGGAAGAGAAAAATTAATAAAAACACGAGCGACGACGCGCGTACACCTTTTTTTCCCTTTTTTTCTCACTGTGTTTTCCGGTAGCTTATCTGCAACTTTCTTTCGGCGCTCCCGACGAGGACAAATGAGGATTCCCTTCGGCGCGCGAGGAATATTTATGCTCCATATCCACCTGACAAATTCGCTCGGCCCCAGTGAAATACGTGGCCTCTCCGTCCGGACCATTTCTTATCGCAAATGCGCCACGCACCGCGCAATACTCGCAGATAAATCGTGGCGACGAGCGAGCAACGTCTTCTTCGGTTCACCACCTACATCACTCCATACCTTGCCAGGCGCAACGTGTGTGTCCTTCTTGACACGCCTGTCTCTCGAAAAGGGACAGAAAATCTTCGGTATATTCAGTTAAAGGCAAACGTACAACTAGCCCAACTAGAAAATCGATGTTCGACAATATTTTTATTCGATAGTTCTATGCTTTCATTGTATTCTCGTAAAATTTTATTACAAATTTGCAGACCTGACGTAATTATGGTAACAACTGTGTTCACAAGCGTTGCCGATTGTAACTTTTGCTATATGAAATGGAATTGGCTGAAACTCTCGCGAAATTGTCTCAACACAATTATTTGGACTATGTTGACAGATTTGCTTGATGGATTTTGTACGTTTTAGCGATTCCATACATGTCTATCGAATTGTACGGATTAGTAGTCGCTGTCCTTCCTATACGAATCCGATGAACGTGCGTTATTTTACTCGTGTCGCACCCGATCTGTTTTGTCGTTCCAGCCCGTCTCGTATTTTATGCCGATCAACTAATTCGTCGGGCAATTTCCGCATAAAGAAGAGAGGAGCTGAACGCGTCGAACGGTGCCTGTAAAACGTCGGATAATTCGCCGGGATATTACCGGACGTAATCGGGCGGTTGGCTCCGTATGAAAAATCGTGACGCGCATCCCGCATTATGGCCGCTCGTAAAATAAAATGAAACGTTAATTGCTTCAGCGTGGTTCAAAGCGATCTCTCGCAGGGCGCGTCGCACCGCCTGATAAAGGTGGCGTTCTATCATCCGCCTGCATACATTAATTCGCCTATTTTTCTTGCTGGTATACCATTAGCCATAACTCTCACTGGTGCAACCTGGATACAATGCCTCTGCTGGGAATTTCGACGCGGTGGAAATCGAAATGTCTGCCTTGACAAAGTTATAATCGATCAAGTGTAATTAAAATCTTCCCTCGACGAGTTAATGAGTGACGCAAAGGATTTTATTTTTCACGTCGGCGGGGTGGGGTGGTGAGAACAAATGGAATAAGGGCTCTTTGGCTAACAGTAATCTCGCTGGCAGCTGAGGCCAGGAGCTTCTTATTACAGCCAGCACTTGGTATTAGGTATCGATTAAGCGACCGCAGGAAGCGCTTCGTTAATTGAGCGTCGTAACTAGCCCGAAGACTTTCCAGAGCCGATAAAAATTAATTGGTCCACCGGCCGACTCGCCTCCTGAAATCTACAGGTCGAACATGTAATACCGATCTCCGCGGTTTCCCAGCCTGATTGCTGCAGTACTCTCTCTATCTTTCTCTCCCTCTCTCTTCCCTCTCACTCTGGGCTGGAAACCAGTGATACACCCATCAGGATTCAACCTAGTAAAACGCCAATCAGGCGTTCTCCCACTACCGTTTAGCCTTTTTTAATTAACGCAGATGGTCGCAAGCGCAATAACGAATTCCGATGCGAGTACTGCGCGTTGCTCGCGCGATACTCCGGAAAATGGTCGGCCATCGCACGATGCGCCCATGCAATTAACATTACGTTACAATTAATATCGAGTCAACAAGCCAAGCGAGCGCAGCGAATGCACGCGGTGCTTTTGCGCAGGTTCGTGCTTAATCGGAGAACATGACTGAAATACCAGAAAGCCGGCTAATTGCGATCGCACCGCTTGCATTTCTGCTTGGCTGTGTTACTCCAGCTTGATATTACTCCGCTCGAAAGTCCTACTCGTCTTGGATATCTTTCGAAAAATCTATGGTGAAAATGTAACGTCTGGAAATCTGATTTATCGGAAATCTAACAAATAGATGATCAATCTATATCGGGCACAGCACGAAAGGATTTACCGATCCGCTATACTCGATTGGCAGCCATCCCCACCATCCCCTCCTGATTTTTGCCAGATGGACTTCCCAGGAGAAACGAAATCGTTGGGCGCTCGTTCGTTTATGATGCATGAGATTTCGTCGATACCGGGATAATGGAATGGGAAATAAAGTGCCGGCCAATTCCGTCACAGCCGGCTTCACATGTGGCTCCGGGCGGCGAGCAAACGACGAAATACAACCTCGCACGCCAATGGGAATCCCTTTTGGTTGGTGTATCCGGCGATAGACTCGAAACGCCCAAAGTTTCAGCCCTCTCAAAAGTTATACGTGGCTCGGTGAGCATTCGAACGTCGCTAGAATGCCCTGGAAAAGCGCATCCCGAGAATAATTAATTTCATTTTAAGCTCAACACGTGAATCAGCACGGCCGGCTCACTCGGCCAATATCGAATTGGTTGGCCAGTTAAAGGCAGAGTGCGCCCAGGCCTGCCGATTTTTTGGATGACACGGCATATGGTGGTGTAAATTGAAAATCCATTAGCTCGTGTAACACGCTTAGCTCGCACCTCGCGTGAGTCACCTCCCTTGCACTCTCACGCTCGCAGCTTGCGGAATAAATTTCATTATCGCGACGCTATGTATCTGGAAAGAGCGAGCGAGAGAGAAAGAGAGAGCAGTCGCCAGCACACCACGATCGTAAAATCGTCGGGCGTTCAGCAGCCCATAATAAAATCGTTTCGTAGATATAACCTGCCATTCGATTCACAAATTAATATTGCCAGACAGAACGAGCGTGAGAGAGAAAAAGGCGATTCGGCGCTGAACACACAGTCTTCTTCGAGTATCGAGCCGCATCAAGTGCAACTCTAATCAGCCGATAGGGAAAAAAGCACTCGACCACAAATCAAAGGCTAGAGTATTACGCTTTCAGCTAGAGACCGTCTATAAATCAATTAAGATAGAGTCAGATAGTCGCTCGTAAATTCCACGTCGAAGTACGACAACCCTTACCGATTCTCTATTTCATGGTTGAGAAATAAACGAATGGAAGCAGACTGCCAGATTTAATTAATCCCTTAACCACGGGGACGCGGGAGCTCTAATTTGCCCGAATTAACGTCCAGCTGTCGCGGAGATTATACAGCTAAATGTTTCGCAAGGGGCGAGCAAGGCTACGCTCGCAGCGTGAGAGGAGGTAAGTACACATAGGTGGCAGAGCGGAGTTCGCATAGGAGGCAACGGGCACCGTCGGGACGAGCGTAATGCACGTATCATGTAAAATGCATGCGTATTAGGAATAAGGAGCACCGGCAATTAGAACTGAATAATTAAGGGGTCGTTAGTCCCGGCTAGCAGTGAAATAACTCTGGGCCTTCTCGCGGAAATGAAGTCCAGAATCCGGAGACGTCCAAAAGAGAGATAGAAGAGGAAGAGGATATGGGAATAGCAGAAACGATCGATCGTTTCATCTCCAAGCCGACTACATCTTCTTCCTGCATGGAATCCCCCCCTTTTAGGCTCATGGAATGCAATAATCGCACGTTAAACGTGACACAACGCCAGTATAATTAACGCCACGTGAGAGAACGTCTCTCGGCCACCACTGGTAGCACTGCTTGTGATCATGCTACACTACCATCCTGAAACACCCAGTAATTACCGGGAGTTCCTGGCAAACGCGCGAGTGCTCTCCTATCCATTAACAAAGAGTAGCATCAATAGTCGTTTTTCTCGACTACTTCTAACGGTACTGCGTACACTCTAACTTCCGTCCCGTAGTCACCAGTTTCATCAAACTTTGCTGTGAATTTTCGCGTGGCCAGATTCATTCGGAAAGCTCAGCAGGCAGGACTGTGTAACTGTCTATACATTTAGCTCTTCCCCGAAAATTATACAAGCGACGGACTATCTAGTACTTTGCAAAAGTGAAGCCGGGTCGAGCCAATGCCAGACACAGGGTAGAACGAAGAGAGAAATGGGGAGCGAGTAGATAGACGCGTTATAATTCGTACTGCGTAATCTCATTATGCAAACACGCTCGACGGAGTGTCCAAGTTTGACGAGCATACATGTCGAACTAGCCATTCGGCCCTTGACAACATGTGAGAACGTGTGCCTCGAGTCTATTCGCGAAAAGGTTAACGAACCGGAACTGAGACCGCGCTGTTACTAAAAGGGAATAAAACGAAAGCGAAATACCAATGAAAGGTGAAGAAGGAAACCGACGACAGTCTGATGGACAGTTTTAATTTCCATTGATTTATTAGTAGCAACGCCAATGCGTGCGTGCATCTACGCGAACCTTTCATCAAACCTGGCAACGCGTGTGTGAAGGATCAGCAAAGCGATTCTTCCGGGATCATGCATTTTTCATGCGCTCCGTTGATAGCGATGAGTACGCACGAGTCCCCCTCTTCATTTTTTCCTCGCCGACTGAAGTCGCCCTTATGGAATAGGAAAATCGTACACCGGAATAGAACTATTTGCCGTCTCATTCCTAGTTATGTCGCTTCAAACCTGTATAAATATACACTAACCACCACTGTCGTTAGAATTTGCACGCTTCATGAAAATAGTCCCTGTTAGCTTGAAAGATGTGTCGTACATTCACGCCGAGTATAAACAGCGGGTATAATTAAGCCAGCAAGAATACCTCGACTACACGACAGCCGACAAACAAGCATTCCGATAAACTGTCCGATATTGGGGCGAGAAATAGGGCATTAAGAATAAATCAATAACAATTCTCTACCTGTCACGAACACCCAACACTGTGTGTCACTCACTGTCCTTCGAATCACCTTTAGGCATACGCAACTGTATTCAGGAGAATTATAAATTATATAGTAATTTTCCTTATACTCAAATTAGATATAAAAATATTCATTCAAACAGAAGTAAACCATCCTGTAAAACTATAAAAACCAGACACCTTTAAAGACTGTCATCAACCTACTAAATTTCCTGAATAGATCCCTGAAATATTCATCGAACTAACAGTAAATGATAATTGGGAGTTCTCTCGGGAAGGACGATAGGAACGAGGTTACGTGGAAAATCCGCAGAGAGAGCAGATAATCCGTGCAAAGCGCAAGGATAATGCGCGTCCTGGTTGGAGGTGGAGGAAGGCCAGCTCTCCGGACAGGATCACAGGATTCCAGGGACACGCTGGAGGATTCGGAATACCAGACAGTCGCGACGCGATTTTCGGTTGCAGGATATCCGCTCCTGTCCCTCTCTCTCTCTCTCTCTCTCTCTCTCTCTCTCTCTCACTTGTGCATATTCCGAACATGTATATACTCAATAATTATAGGCGACCTGTTAAGCGGCAGATGCTAAGTCGGATTACTAGCGAAACTTCGCCTGCCAGGAATATGCATGCGTGTGAGAGGAAAGCAGCAGCTCATCTCCCTCAAGATCCTTGTGGTCCTGCGCCCGTTGTCTTCCACGTGCTCTTCGTAGGTCTCTGTTAAACATATAGGAAGGAAGGGAGTGAACGACGGAGAGAGAGAGAGAGAGAGACAGCTGCTCGAACTTCTGCCAGGCCGGAAATGAGAATCCTGATCAGAGGCGCAGACGTGTTTGGAATTTTCGGCAGCCCAACCGTCGACGCCGCATAACTTTACCGATCTTGTGGATGTGTCGTGCGGGATTAAATTTTGATGGGGTGCTGTTACACAGCACGGCATGCAGGGTTACATGGCAAGGGAACAAATTGGTGGTTGAAGTAAGTACGTGTCAGTGCTAGAAGGAGGAACTAATTTCGGGCAACCAGATAGTGTCCCTTGTGTTCCAGCAACTTTCGCAGCATGTCAGAGGTTAATTCAGCAGGTAGTTAACTTGCTCTTATGAATGAGATCGAATGTAGAACAGGAAGAGTGATACTATTGAGAGTGGAGTTAGAGAGCGGAGAAGTACGAGCTTCTTCAGTTCGAGGAATGATAATAACGAGAGAGAAAAAGAAAGGGATAAAAGGGCACCGATCTGGCGAGAGTAATATGGGAAATCAGGATGGATCGCACGAAAAGGAGAAGAAGGGGGACGACGACTTGTATGTACTCTTCCTTCGTTCATGTGTGTGTGTGTGTGTGTGTGTGTTACAAGGGGGAGTGTGTGCACTCGGCAAAGAGTCGTGGAAAATGTGCGCCGGATGCGAAAACTTCCAGCCGGGGATAAGGAGGGCTCTTGTAAGTGCGAAGAAGAATCGATGTTTGCCAACAAAGTGGTAATACTGTCCGCCCCTACCGACTATTCAAACTGATAGCGTCGGTATTGAGAGGCTGAGATGAAGTCCCCGCCAACTCCGTTGTTCTTTCGGAAAGGATAAAAAAAAAAATGCCTGCGCCGTCGTCGACTAAGATCGACTGATATTACTTTTGCAACATTCGAGGCACCGCCCTCCATAAATTCGTAACGCGCGTTACAATAATTTACATCCTCCTAGCTAGCACCCGCTGCGCTTTATTTACGGCCGTGAACACTCCCGCTTATCCTTTCGAAAGTGGATGCCGTCCTGTGCGCGATTACCACGCGCTAGTTTTTCCCGCTGAAATGTGAGGAAACGAGCGACTTCACGTGAACAATTCACCCAAGGGTACGACGTTTTTCTAATCATCAGATAAAATCGAATTGGTTTCTCTGGAAAGAGCGAGGAATAAATAGTTCGAAGAGGAATCGAATTCGAACGCAATGCTGAAAGAAAACGAACACTGTTCAATCTTGTTTACTAGTCAGCAAGCTTAATGTTGTGCGACTGTATCAGTTGATCCTGATGAAACGACGAAACAGGAATGTCATGCTTGGATAAAGGGAATCTTGTGGGAATGATACAAGGGAGGAGAACACTAGAGTTGACTGACTACAATTGCAGAGTGATGCAGGCAGGGCTGAATGACCGAAGGAAATTCGTCCTATCATGTTGATGATTTCGCGTTCATCCTCCGGTCGAGAGTTTCCTGAAACGTTGACAGTACGGGTGGCTCGTTGTACATAATTCCAGCGTTATCGGCATGAAGCGAGACAGGACTGACTGCGCCCGGCTCGTTGCCATACGTGGCAGGGGCGTTGTGTTTCCAGAAATTCGAATATTAATGTGGACAAACGGCTACCAGATTCGCACCGAGCGTAAATTCGCCTCACCGTTCTAATTCCAAAGCTTAATCCAATCTGCATGGAATTGTCAACGCGCGCGTAGAGGGGCGAAGAGGGGCGGCGAGCGGTAGGGGCGGAGATACAGAAGAGGGAGAACGCCTATTGCTCGAAGCGGCTTGATTTTAATTAAATCCAATGCAGATTAAATCCGCACCGGTGAAGCGAGTCCCACCACTGATAGATTAGAAGCTTGCCTTGTTCGTATTAATTAATAAGCATCGATTACGCTCTGTCCAGGGAGTCTTCCCAACCTCCACTACTGTGATAATTTTTAATTATAATACAGTTTATTGCAATTTCATTTGTAACGAACTCGGACCACTCCAATAAGCAAACTGGCGCCTGATCACTGCACTCTTACCAGGGAACTCCTAATGAAATGGTGTCCCAGATAATCAATTTGTCTGGACATCGGTGCCTGCTGGCTCCCTCCGCTTTCCGGATTAAACGCCCTTTGCCGGTGGGATGATTCAAGTTCCGAGCAAGACATTTGAACCATTGCATTCGACTCCCAAACGCTAATGGAACTCGGGAGAAACGAGATGCTAGTAGCACTGACTCGAAACTGGACATGTTCCAATGGCACATGCTCACAGGAAATCGCCAGGCTTCACGTATTGTCTAAACTCGATCGTTAAATCATTGTTACTGCAAACCGATAGTCGCTCAGATCAGACATTACTGTTTCTCTTGCTTCAAGCACGCTTCGTTTTAATACGACTTTATAAAACAGAGTAAATCGATACACAAATCATTGCTGGTAATCCGTGTGTTCGATAATTTATAGACTAAATCGTTACTCCAAAATCCCATGTTCTGTAAATGGTTAATGACTCGGTAGGATATTCTCCGATTTACTGTGGTGCAATCGTAATGGCTAAGCGCACAGAGGAATCGAGTGGGCAGCTACGACTGAAATATTCAGAGGTTGGGCAGCAAGGATAATCGAAGGACGATGCGGGATCCAATCACGAAAAGAACATTAAGTAATGCCCTGATCAACCTTTGGAAATCTTAATGACACATTGCCGGAAGTCTGTCGGTGCCACATCGAACAATTCGATACCAGGAAAAACCGCAAGGAAAAAGAGAGAAAAGATCGGAAGATAGAAGAAAAAGGGATCGGACTTATTAGAGTCTCGATGAGAAGAGGAGCTTCTCTTTCGCAAGGATGCGCAGCATCCGGTAGGAGTAGCTCCGCGTCTCCTTATCGTCGGAGGTAGAAGGCGGGCGGCATCCTAATTGCTAGTACTATAAGGAGCTAATGGTATTAACTCGACGGAGTCTGCTGCCCCGGGAAACAATTAACCTGAAATTCACGTTGAGTCTTTCAGCAAGATGAGTAGATTAGCTTGTTAGTCCGGCAGACATCGCTCGTATACACGTGCATTCGCTTTCCTGATACAACAGCGTTATCTCAAAACCAGCAATCCTTAGCCATTTTCGTTCGATGCTCTAATTTCACCGAATTTCTTTAGTATTGTCCCAACGAATCTCTGCTCATTAATTGATAATTCGATGAAACATTTACTAGCTCGTAGCACCGATCAACGATTTAAATATAGGCACCGGGCGAACAGTGAATTATTCAATTCGTAGGAATTAATGCCAAGTACCGTAGACATTAAACATCGATATTATAATATTTAACGCGACACAGCTAGATGAGTTTATATCGAAGCCGATATCGTTTTATATCAATCTCGAAGGGCGACGGACGAGGGAAATATCAAGTAGATCGAAATATATTGTGGTCAGTCTGTCCAGTAGCGTATTACCATTTCGATTTCTACTAGATAGGACGAGAATTCTGTTCACGTAGAGCTGGACAAGCGAGTTAAGCATCTGCTCTCGAGCATTGTCAAACGTGCAATATATTAAATCGATACTTCCCACTCGTCGAGCTTGATCGAGTGCAGGCTGAGAGCCTTTGTGCACTGCGTTCCGTTGTCTTCCACGAGAATGAAGTGGATTAGTCAGGCAAGGAAGCATACGATACACTCTACTCGTTCTCTATTCTCGATTCTCTTCTTGACAGCGAATGATTCAAGCTCTTTCTTTAACGAAGACGAAAAGGGAACGAACAGAGTGGAAATCAGACAGATTCGCGTAATAAGAACAGGTTCGATGATAGCGCAAATTGAAGGAGGATAAATTCCTGCTAATCCCGCCGGACCCGTCACAGGATACCTGACACGAAGAAGCTATTTATACACGGGAATTTATTCGACTTCGTCCTCGAGGACTAAAGGTCCACTAGCCGCTTGTTTACCCGCCGCACGCCTGTTGATCCAACCGTTGCCGGCTAACTCCGCCTTTTGTTTGACCAGTCTTGTTTTATTAAGTGTGTAATTCAGTTATCACTACTTCCTCCCGAAACATTTTCCCTTTCTAGGGATTTTAGTTGAATTCAAACCGGAACAAGTAGTTTCTTCCTCTCAACCATTAAACTCTCTTGAAAACCCTTGTTACACGTACTTCTCTAACTTTCTAAAGATACAAATTCTAATTACAATAATAACACTGTCTCTTAACTTTTGTATGCGATACTAACATTTAGATTTTGTACATATTTTTCGAGACACTCTTTAGAGTACTCTGTGTGAGTACAAAGTCTCCGACACCAAGATAGAAGAAATGAGAGACCCTCGAGGAAGCAGGTTGAGCAGCGTCCCGGACTTTTGATCGTTGCGGCACATTTATCGGGATAAATTTAGCGAAGAATTACAAGAAGCTTATAGTATATCGATAGAGAAGCAGGCGGCGGAGAAATAGGAAGAAGTGAAGAGGGGAAGAGAAGCCCGACGGCGTACACAAAAGGGTATAGTATCGATTGCGGCAGGCAGCTAGACATTTCGGGAAAAAAGGGGGAGAGTACCTTTGAAGACAAAGGGAAAATGCAAGTGAGAGGTCGAGGTTGCCGCGCGGCTCTGCCTGGCAAGGCGCATAATGATGCCGCGGCACAAAAGAAAAGTTGAGGGCCGACCTCCGAATGGCGATAACGACCGCCGGAAGAGGAAGTTCCGGCTCGGACGTTAATCACCGACGGAATCTCTTTTTCTCGCGGACTACCACCGGCAATCGCCCACTCGCGCGAGATCTCTCATCCTACTCTCTCTCTCTCCCTCTCTCACACACACACAATCTCTCTCTTTCTTTCTTTCTCACTCTCTTCATCTTTCCTCAAGGATTTATCACGATTGTAAATAAAACGCGCACCGCCACCTGAAAATCGTACGATTCCGCACCGGCGCAAAGATAACGAGCATTTGCCCGGCGAAATATTAACTCGATACTGCTTCTTTGTTTGCTCGGCCTAGAAACTCTCCCAGCTCGACCCAGTTTCATCGCTTTGCGGTGAGCGCGAGGGGAGAGAGAGAGAGAGAGAGAGAGAGAGAGAGAGAGAGAGAGAGAGAGAGAGAGAGAGAGAGAGAGAGAGAGAGAGAGAGAGAACCTTTGCCGCCTGCATCGATTCCTCTAGTGTAGGCCAATGCATCGCCAAGCTGGTAATTCCACGTGGTAACGAGGCATTTTTCCGGCGCCGATCCGCTGAGTAGCATCAAAGCCCCTAATTTACGGGGCCGAATAATAGGACGGATGGGAGAATGCGGCGCAAGAGGCGAATCTCAGCACTTGCGTTCCGATGAATGATACGCTTGGAGTTATATCCGAAACTCTTGGGTGCTAACTGAGTCTGTTCTAGGAAAGTCTGACTTCTCACTCTCTCTTTCTCTCTTAGGTCGAGCGATGGTACGGTAACCCCGATAGTAAAAGAGAGGGAAAGAAGGACTGGGTAAGAAACTTATCTTGCTCGCAAATAAGAGTACATCCTCGGCAAAGCCCCGGCGAATCCAGTGCCAGCTAAGAGGGGGATCGCCAGGGCTAAAGCCCGAAAGAACGCTCTCGAGTATTTGCTGGACGCGAAATCACCGCCGTCTTCCTTAGGAAGACGCGCGCGCGCGCGAGGATTGCCGCAAATCACGGTCTAACTACGACAGAGAAATAAAGGTCGGGAAGAAGAAGAAGAAGAAGAGAAGGGGCGCTCGCGCGTACCAGAAACTTTATCGCTTTCGACGAGCTCTTCATCCGGTGAAAGAACGCGAGGGAGCAAGGCGCGTATCGAAGAGAACGAGAGAATTAGAGGATAGACTAGCGGTGGAGTGGAAGGGTAACCAGAAGGAAAAAACGAGGCGATAGAACTCGAGTTATTTAACGTCGTAAGGGCTTCTCTCGCTCCTTTACTACCCTGCTACGACTAACCCGCTCCGAACACTGGGAAAACAATATCAGGAGCGAGTTCGGGCTAGTTTAGCCCCCCCATCCCGCCACCTAATGCTCCATAAAGGAGATGAACACCAGGGAAAACAAGAGTGTTTTTCATCAAAGCAGTACCCCTTATACGCGGTATGAAAGCTATTAACCTCGAAATTGTGGGTCTTTCATTTTTCTACTTCGCGCAACAAGAGCACCCAGCAAGTAAGTCTCTTGGCGCTGATTAAATATTGAAATGTGCTATCTACTCAGGAAAATAGTTCGTAGCATTCAAGGCTCGAGTTAGTCTGCTAATAAAGAGTAGAATCACAGTGATTCTCACATTATAATCGTACTATCCAGGCATTTAATAAATTAACACTCTATTGATTAATACAATCTCAATAAATGAGATTAATGTAACGTTATCTACATTGTACGTTATATCCCTGGGAATGTTAACCGGTTTTAGTTTTTGCTCGGTGCTGGCAAAAATTCGGTAGCGGAATTCCGACGAGTCTATTGCCAGGGTGAATATGGAAACGGCAGAAGAGATATCGTATCGAGTAGGTGTAATCGGCCGAGAGCTTACAGCATCCGGCACGTGATCCCCTCGACTTCTGCCGGAGTGCGATTCCGTTCACGTAGAATATGCAAGTCGCAGTTTCGCCCTTTGTATTATCACACGGACGATATGCTAACCGATAGCTTCGTTTGTCTTTATACCTACTTCTATCGGAGTACCAGCACGTATCGTATGAGAGTCACCTTATAACAGAATCAAAGGAAAACACGTAAAAGCGTAATTCGATTATCTTTAAAATAAAAATAAAAATCCTGAAGAAAGAAAAAGAAACAGGATTAACAGAAGAAGCAGCATCTTACAGGATTGCTGGATCGTTCTAACTAATAAATGAACGGTGAATCAACAGGTCAAGGATGATGAAGCAGCGAGCTCGACAAGCAGATGGTATCGGGTCGGCCGACATAAAGAAAGTGACGAGTCAGCGATAAGTGAGACGTCACACACATACGAGTACTCTATCAGCCCGTTTAACTAAAGGGCTACCTAACCACCAGACTATCAGACTATCAGACTACTTTACCCAGGGATGTAACGACTCCCCACACGCGACTCGTAAACCAACAATACCGTGCGTTGGCCCGCGCGAAACTGCAGAATGCCAGGCTTCAGCATTAAAGTGCCGAGAATTAACATGAGTGATACTAAAGCTTCAAGACCGGAACGCACCAGGGAACTTCTACTTCGTCGGGAGTTAGTTGGCGGAGAGAGAGAGAGAGAGAGAGAGAGAGAGAGAGAGAGAGAGAGAGAGAGAGAGAGAGGGAGTGGGGGAGGGTAGTATAAGTGGTTATAAGAGCCGGTGCGAGGGAAGCTCAATTTGTAAGTACACCCGTTATTACTGGAGCGAGTAGAGACGAGGCGAAAGAATAAGCATAATAAACGGGAGGCGAACGGGCCAAGAAGAGACTTCAGGATGGCAAGAACCGAGGAAGAGGAATGAAGCCTTCCTAATGTAAGGACATCCGTCCGAATGAATGGGGGACGAATGATGAATAAGTGAAAGAGCTCGGCGAAATGTCCGACCCGGGGAAATGTTTCCTTAAGACGAGGGAGCTTCGCCTTCTCCCTGGCACTGCGACACACACACACACATACACACACATACATACATACAAGGAACGTCTTCGACTCGTCAGAAAGCTTTCCCACCCCGGACGTCGAAATATTATTCGTCATTTATTCTTATACGCTCTGCCTTTTTTCACGGAAGAACCATTCAGTGTGCTGGTGGCCTCCCAAGGAGGAAGAGACCGGCTAAATGTGTCGCGCTGAATAAAATCTTGCTGAATGCTGACGCACCACCGGCGTTACTGGTGATTCGAGCGACGACGAGGGAATTTCGTAGAAAATTTCGTGACCTTATTAAAAGGCTTTGCTCGAACGACTGACTTTCCGGGTATTCGAAGTTTCAAGGAGTAGTTGTTCGCGCGCTACAAATTCAGACGTTCCGCTAGCAAGAAAGGTCCCTGAGAAAGTTCTAATGTGAATTAGGGGAGGATCGTACAACCCCAGACAGAGCCAATTTCCACGTATTCCTGTCACACCTTACGCAAGTGAAGTAATACGCTTCCTACTCATATGTCATAAAAGAAAGAACTATTTAACAATTAAAAAATTCTCCTGTCCGATCCAAGTCTCTAAAAAATATAAAAATAAGTCTCCAGGAACATAAAAGATTATTGTGTACAGATTACAACGAGCCTGGCGTCAACTAGCATGTGTTAAGCGACGATTGGTGTCAACAGTGCGAGGAAAGGCGGATTAACTAATTAGAACAGAGCATATATACGAGGGTGTTCATCGATTAAGATGGTGGAGATGTCGGTTACTGAACTTAAGGAGGATGTAATCGTCTTAGGAGCGTAACGGGCATCGAGACGGGGTTGCATTAATCTTGCCTTGTGTCTGGGCCTGCTTGATATGCGGACCGAGGATCGCCGAGTCCAACATTGGCTCCATGAAACCCACGAACCATCAGAGGAAGGTCCAGATCCTCGGGAACTTGCACACCCTTGCAAACACACTCTCCGGCCGTTCATCCCTGAGCTATGAACGGGCTCTTCGCGCATTCCTAGCAAGATTAAGTTACCTGCATTGCCACATTCGTTTCTCAGTCTTAAGAAGGAGAACTACCCCTTCTTTTTCTCCCTCTTCCTTCTCTTTGGACAAGGAAAATTGCGAGGGGCAATTCGTAGAGTGTAACGACGACTTATTGCCACATCGTTTGGAAGGGGTTTATTAGACGAACTCACCGGGTCTCCAGCTACGATCTCTCTCTTTCTCGAGAGAGAGAAAGACGCCACAGAAATTGAGAAGATGAGTAGCGGAGAGGGTAAAATAGGGTGGATTTGAAGATGACATAAATAGAAGTGCTTCCGACGACACGGTGGACCGACCCCAATTTACTAGGAACTCTTGACCGCTCAAGTTTCTTAGTCTTTTTGAACCAGAGTATCGTTCACTGATTTCGAGAGAACTTTCTACGGGCCAGTGACATTTTTCCATGTACTTAGAGCCGGATTAGTACATGAAATCTATTGGACCCGGCACGCACGCGGCTCTCTCCAACACATTACATGGATCGTAAAACTCAGCCGACCACTGGCGGGCTCCCTCGTTGCGCGGCACGTGACGGAATTACGTGTCAAACGGCACTTGGCCCGAGTACCTAGGACGCTTGAATTTCTCAAGGAATGTTCGCGCGAGATATCGCGAAACCACCGACCTGCAATCCGATTATCAACCGGGTTTGTTACCCGCGCTTGTAAACCTTCTGGGAAAGCGGACATGTGTCAGATAGCGTTGCTCACGGGAATTAGATTCGACATTACAACACTACTTTCAGACTAGCATCTATCAACTGTATTCTTTCACTTTTCACTTCCTTTGAACCGAGTCACCAAGTTTCTCTTTCGTTATAGCACAATACGAAACTAAAAGACATCTAAAAAAAACGATTAGATAAGAAAAGAATTTGGTATTATACAATATAATACATTCGATCATAGAGTCTCTCTAACATGAAGAGTGAAAGTGATCCGAGTTCTCGCAACGATCGTGTAAAGGGATATTCGAGATAAGTAAGTCGAATTGGTGAGATGCAGGGAGGGCATAACGCGTTCGACCTTAGACCTTGCCTGACTGTGGGGGAGTAAGGTGGCGTGCCCAAAGGCTCGTTTGGTATTCAGAGCGTGGCTGGTTGGGCGGGTACGCGTTTCCTTTTCGGTTCCGGCAGTGAATGCGGCATCGTAGATGCGATAGGCGGCTAGCGAGCGTTGGATCGCGGCCGATAAATCTCAGAGCCGCCTCTATTAGGGGCAGAAGCGCCTTGAAACCCACCCCCCGTTCCACCCCCCCGTTCCACCCTCTCGCCGAGTGCTCCAGGGCTTGCTCGCTCCAAGCAAAGCATTCGAAAACGCCATTACTCCAGCACGATCCATCTGCCAAGTCTCGAGAAGATCCGCCGCCACTACCTAACCCTTCTCAGACGGGGAAGGGGTGGTCGCCTCTTCCTCCGATTTGGCCACGGATCTCCCCCTCTTTCAAGAGATTAACATGTAATCCGAATGCGCAATCCCTTAAGTCGACCTTACGACAAATAACCATAGACGACATCTTTCTCTCTCTCTCTCTCTCTCTTTCTCCCCCGATCACCGAAGAAACAAAGCAAATACCCCGGCGACCTGGACGGAGTATTTTCAAGTTCAACGAACTCGATATTCATTTTCAATTACACCAACTGGAGATTGTCGCTCCTCGTCATTTCTATGACTTATTGAGAAGAGTTTGCTGAAGAAATCTGTGATTAAACTGTCTATCTATAATATGTACCAAGTTCGAAGTGCAATTATCCTTGAAGACATTAATCAGATGATGTCCGCCAAATGTAGCTAGAAGTCTGGATGAGAATGGGTTATGGGAAAGGGAAGAGGAAGAGCGCGGATGTGCAATGACAGAGAAATGATGGGGGTTAGTGAGGCTGGGTAAGAAGGGGTCGGCTGCCGATTTACGTTTTACAGAGTTAATTGAATGGCTCCAGCACTCACACCTCTCTGGTAAGATCGCCTATAACGACGCGATCTGGCAGGGGAAGGCGGAGTGGGGTGGAAGGTGGAGAGGGGTTGGGGCAGTCTATGGAAGCGCAAAATGGTTATTATCTCCAGGGCTGCAGACATAGCTGGGTGAGCTTCTGATTTACGGGGCGGCCTCTCGACTTAATCCGCGCATCGACTACTTGTTCGAGGCTGCCGCCCGGACCACCACCGATCACACTCAGCCGGAATTGCTTCTCGACTTTGAGCTTGGACGACAGAATTAACGGTCACGAACGCCTGTTTCGAACCAGGCCCGGATCAGCCAACTTCAACTGGGCGTGAAAACAGCTGATTACGCGCTGGCCAGATTAACGCGCGCGACTAGACAGATTGCTGCACGTAAACGTTGCTTCTACCCTGCCCACTAATTACGACAATCTTCTTTCACCGTCACCGATAAGCTAATTAATGGTGGAGGCTCTCGCGGAAATGAGAACAAAGTGTATCTGTAGCGGGAGATTTTAACAATGAATCGTGGAAAATCGAAAAGAAGAAGGAAAGAGAATTTTGCAAAGGGAAGCTCGCTATCTTCGGACTATTTGTCTGGCTGTCGCAATGGAAATCTAGTGGGTGCCGCGAAGACGAAGCGATGAGAAGGAAATGAAGTGGCAGAATCCCATTTTAAGCGCACGTGCAAACGCATTTTCCCTCGCTACTCCTATCGACGAAGGCGGTGGCTTCACTCGGTTAAAAGTGCGCGAGAGAGAAGGAGAAAAGGCCGCTTTCGCTCTACATAATTTACTGTGTTTCCTTGAACCTCTCGGATAAACGTCACGCCATTCCTGCAGGATCTCTCCGCCACGCTCCACGCTGTCAAGTTCTCAAGCGTCTCATGCTACCTACGTGTACCGGACTTGCCTGTACAGACAGTTAAAGGACAAATCGTAAGCCCATCTCGAAGAAAATCGAACATTCCTTGCGAACGTCTGAACACACAGGATGCATACGCATCTTTGATGTATTTCCTGTTGTAATTTGTTTCATTTTCGATATGATTTTGTCAGTTTAGCAATCTTAAATCTGTCAACACCTCGCATCGCTTGCCAATCAAAATTTGGCGTATTTATAAGTTTCAATTGGTTTGCAATTAAGTTGCTTTTGTGGTTTAGCTCACCATCCACCAAGATTGAGATCCAAAGGCGCCACGTCTGAAACAGGTACTTACGATCCACCTGAAAGCAAAGAATAAAGTCTTAAGATGACTAGCTATGAAAATTGGATGCCATAAAGGCAAATGTTCGCTTTGATCAGTAAGTTGGAGTGAAGTTGAAAGGTGGCGGGGTTCGCCAAGTATGCAAAAGTGTGGGATCCTGCTAATGAAAGGCGATCAGGAAGCCAGCGGGTGGTCCAATCAACAAAACTCCCCGCTGATTCCACCATTCATCAAAGTCGATACAAACGAGTTCGCCGTGAAATCGGGCGCGACTTTCCTATCTTGCGAGTTCCAGCGTTCCCAGTGTAATCACGAAATTCTCGAGGAGACGACTTACGAGCCCTGTCTAAGAAAATTTCTCGGCCCGCTTGACAAATGGCGAAGCATCAGGCTCTCGTTTCCTCGGTCCTCATGATTCTCCGCCAGCGGGCTTTTCCCGTGGCGAGTCCTCCGCACGAAACAAACCGCTCAATTTGTGGTCCGGCCGACGAACGAATCACCCTCCCTAGTCGAGTTTCAACGAGTTTACGTATCGGTTCGGGACTTATCCCCTGAGCTGCAACGGTCTGCATCCGTAAATCGTGTCGTTTGTCACATCGCCGTCGTGCCGCCCACCTCACCATTCCAAAGAGTCACGACGAAATAGTGAAATAGAAAGACAATGTCAAGAGATTAGCCCCTTATAAATGGTCGACTGGTAATCGTTAATATATTATATCTTTAACTATACGAATCCTGACGTTAGAGACGAAGCAAATAGATGACAGCGAAATTGCTTGAGAAAGTACATTTCTTAAACGATACCGGAGCTAATTAGAGACACAAAGGTCGAGTTCTTTCATGCGATATCTTAATGCAGTTCAAAGGCTTTATATGAATGACAAGGCTAACAAGACGTCTCTTTAGTTCGCTAACCAGCAGCGGAAGAAGAACCCCCGGCGCAGCTGTAATAATGGCAAAATACTGAGAGGGAGAAGAGACGAGATACATGAAGGATCCAATAGAAGCGGAATAACTGTCGCCGATTTGAGCTATTAGACCTAGCGAGCTTGGATTACTAATGAATTCAATCTCGCTCGACGAACTTAATCTCGTTGAATCGCGATAAGCCGAAATCCGATTTGACCAGGCAGTTTTACGGAATCCCTTCATCAATGTCCAGATTCCGGAGCCGAGGCTTTTGAACCCCCGCGCGACAGACGAATTCTTCCTGGATTAATTTCACCGGAAGGATGCTGGCTTCTCCCAAGGTTCGTTTACGCGGGAATGAAGAAGCCTGGACTTTTTTCACTGCTCGAAACTTATTTCTTTCTGAATATGAACCGGCTGTTTATGTTAGAGGAGCCGTAAATGCGCGTTTTACAAAGAGGCTCGTCGTCGCGCGGTGAGCGTGGACGAGTCCTTTATTTCAATTCCGGGGTTCCACGCCCGTGATTCTTTCTCATAAGAGCGTCGCTACGCCGCCGCTTTAAAGTCCGAGGCTGGAAGTTCCCAATAAAATAAACGCTTCCAGGCGGACTCGCAGCGTAAAACTTCTCGCTTTTACACCACGCTCAGAGGCGGATGTATACGGGAAATAACCGGCGAGCGGAGAACCGTCTCACACAGACACGCACACAGACACACACATACACATACGCATGTGGCTCGCTATATCCGAGCTTAACTTCCAGAAAAATGAAGTTTCGCGCGTACGCGCCCTGAAAAGTTTTACGAGTCTAGGAGGCGATCCCGGTGTATTGCGATCTGAAATTTCACCGGGCGTGCACGCTCGCGCTCTCGCGCGCGCGCGCGCGCATGCGATAACAACCTCTTCCAATATCACGACGATATCGGGTGAATTCAATATTTATACGGAGCAAACGCCGCGAGTAAGAGCGGCGTGTCGGCGCGAGTAATACGCGCTTGACTATGGTGCTCGAGTGTCAAGACGCCCGAAGCGAGGAGAAAATACAAAAGTGCTTCTATTCCAAGAGATACTGCAGTTGGGGGAGTTGGGATGCTGCGGGTGGTTATCCTTCGCACACTTTCGTGCCACGATCTCATGACTGTATGGGGAAAATATTTAGATCAGCTCGTTCCGACACCGAGAGCCTTTAGCTCCTGTCGACGCTCCCCTTCCTTTATCACCCCTTTTGTCTTCGAAAAGAAGCAAAGGCATCTCTCACCGAACACTAGCTCAGCGAGACTATCTCGAATCGAGAATAATCATGTTTGACTTCCTTTATCACTAACAGATTATACGTAATAGTAACCGGATATCCGACAGAGCAATCTTGGTGTGAGTACAAAGATGATAGAACGAGACTAACAATACGACGCATGCCGATCGATAACTCGCCGAGAACGAAGGGATTGGACAGATCGAAATTGATCAGTGACGAAATTGGGGTTGGACATCGTAGAGAAGAGCCAGTAGGTATTTCTATACGTGGGATGGCGTGCAATAACAGTTTTTCCAGCGAACACTTTACATCGGCGAGTGAGCTGGTTCCGTAGGAAAGGAATCCGAGGGTGAAGAGAAAGGGACAGATAGCAATATAGAAAGAGAGAAGGAGAAGAGGAAGAGTTCTTCTCGTTGGGTGGAATCCGTGTATCGGATTTTCACAAACGAAACGAGCAATCTCGCGGCTCCGGAATCCTGGTTTTCGAGGGCAACCGGTCGCTCTCTGTCTCGAGCAGCTTTAAAGCTTTAGCCCCGAGGAATGCCCTTGAGTGTTGCCGCGGATACCGCTCCCAGAAGTCTCTCCGGCCTCCGAAGGATCGATCGACGTCACCCTCTTTTTTTCTCTTTCTCTCTGTTCTCTGCATGTATCCACCACTTTCGATCCGACCCACCCACCCTCGCCTACGTAGCACGTCGCTCTCCTCTTTTCTACTTTCCTCGGATCTCGCACTCTCTCTTCTCCAACTAGCACACCAGCTCTGCTCCGCTCGGCTTTGCTCTGCTCTGCTCCAGCTGCAACCCTCGCGGAATGTAATCCAATCGGGCCGAGAGCGAAACATAGTTCTTTTACGGGTGCTCGATACTAAAGAATACGAGTCGAGCATGGCTCAGCATCTGCAATATGCTATCTTCGACCCAGCGAGATATGAACGGCGTGTACTGGAATACTTATGCGAATGGAGAGTTCTATATCCTACCGAACTACGATTAGCTTCCGAACACAGAAGCTTTCTCCATCTTTACTTGACTAAAGAAACTTTTACGACAGTACTACTGTATTTGTCAACGTTGGAAAAGGGCAATCTAACGATTACAGGAAATCCCAGCAATTTGAAAAATGGAGTTGGACAAGTAAGCGAAGTGTCTATCTGCCAGCGAACTCGTGGAACGAGAATTCCATGGGATCTGGTCGGTTCCGAGACGATCTTGAGCAGGGGCTTCTAAAGGGAGAAAGACAGAGAAAGAGAGAGAGGGAAAAAGAGAGATAGAATCTGCGATACGACGTTCACGACACATTGCCACTGCCAATAACGATCGGGTAGCTCTCGACCAAGTTACCAGCCGGCCTGGAACCCTGGAAGTTCTTCCTCTTATTTTATAATCCGGTGGTTCACGTATGTCACTCGAAAGGTCAGGGCTTCGCCCGGAGCTAGTCAACGGGCATCGTCCAACATGGGAAAGTTGCCGGGCTACATACTGCATACTTCGATTCGGCTCCTTGAAAACATGTCGGCCGCCCGTACTTACCAACCTCGAAATACAGAGTCACATACATGTACACACGTGTACATGGAAGAGCGAGTTCAATTTCCAGTGGCCGTATTTCTCGTCGTGTCCCTTGGCGAGCGCTGGCACGTACACTCTTTCGAGGCACATGCAAACTGTCGAGATGCCGAGTGCGCTATCGTAGCCTCGTAATGTCCACGATTTAATAACGAGAGCAGAACACTATGCATTGATACCTCCTCCGTGCTTCTCGTTGAAGAGAAACAGCAGGGGAGAAAGCGACTGCCCTTTGTTTTGCCCTTTAACTTTGACGCGTACTAGATGCGATAATTTGATGTGTGTCGTGATAAGAACACCCTGGATAATTGGCTTCGTGCGTACTGTAAGTATATAGTGTCCGAGTTTCATTACGGAAAGGATATGAGCTACAATACGAAGATGTATTAACCCTTTGAGTACTGTAAAATTTAATTGAAGAACGCTAATTTCAACCGACGTGATTTTAACGTTGATCAATGCAATCTTAAAAATAGGATTAAATATAGTTTGTAAAAATTGCGAAATTAGGAGGAAGAAAAGTGAAAGTCTTAAAAATAAAAGATTGAGTTAATGAATCACATTTTACTACGTCTAACGGCGGACTCTTTTGCTCAGTCAATAAGTACGTCCCAGTATGTGAATATACACGCGCGAATATGTGAAGTGTGAGAGGAGCTGTGGGGAAAAGGGGGTTCGGGCTTTCGATTTCAAGTGGGATAGTGTATCTCCCGAGATAAATCGCACGAAAGCAATCACCGTGCAGGGTGCTTGCTGCGAACATGCCACCGTAAACTTAAACGCGCCCTTTAAACCTAAAGCGGGGAGGGGGGAGGACGACCGAGACGAAAGCAGCAACGGTCTCGGACTTGCATGCTGGATTTCACGGTGTGCCTCCTCTCATAAAAGTTTTATTGCCCGTCGATGGATGAATCGACGAGGCGTTGATACTCTGCGAGGCCGACATAAAATTGCAATAGCTAGACGCACGGAATCGATTTACAGGACGCATTGACTCGTAACACTCGAGGACTCCAGGAGTCATTGACCACCTTCGGGTAGACATAACCTTATGTTCAATTGTCCCTTTAAGAATTCTACTTGCATTCTATTTACTATTATTCGATAAATAACAGTAACAAATGAAATGACAATGTTGAATACATATAAACCGACATAGAATTCCAATCTATGAAAGCGTAGCAGCACGCTGCATGCTCCTGGAAGCCTATTGCAATTAGGGAGCCCGCGGAGGAACTTGGTTGCATTCTCGCGGATGAATACACAGAAGGTAGAATGAAGGGACACGTATGCCAGTGTAACAGAAGGACAGTCGCGTTACATCGCAATCGGCATGCGTCGGTCCAGAGCTTAGAACCGCTCTCGGTAATCCAGCTATCTCTCCAGCCGTTGTTCCAATATCCGCTCGGCTCGGCTCGCTTTTGCTAGCGTCATGGATACGGTGGGGTTTGCTCCTCGAATTCGGGAGCTCGTTACCGGCCACCGATTATGCCGCTACCAGCACACAAAGAGTTTCATTAATCTTTAGGAGGCCGCTGGATCGCAAGCTTATTCAATGCAACGGGCACACGGCTGCTCTCCAACACTGGCCGCCGAGTATCTCGGTCGTACCCGTGGCAACGGCATACCATTTTCCAATGTAGTCGCACGTCCCTGTCCGTCCATCTGTCGGTCGGCCGGTTTCTCCTTTGGCATAGAGCGCGCGTCGTGTGTCACTGTGCCAGTGTGGAGCAATGTGCACTTTGCGCTGCTCTGCGCTTCCGGCGCGCGCTCGGCAATGGCCTGCTGACTCCGACCGCTATGTCATTATTGATTCTTTCGAGAGTGGGAAAGAGGAGAGAGCAGCTAGTGCGGCACCACCGGCAAAATAGCCCGCGAATATCCCACTGGCCAACGCTCGCCTTTGACCGCAATCTTCTCTTCCACGATGTGTGGCATGTGCGAATGCTACGCTCGTAACCTCCGGGAGTCTACACTATTTGCATAAGCCTCGCGTAAACACCCTAGCGCTCCCTTCGCACTGGCAAACTACTCTACGCGCCAGAAAAGTTATCAGCTCGATCAAAGTCTTCGGTGTGTAGGAACAGCACTGACGTAGTTCGGAATGAAGTTCAACGACGTTTGTTCCAGGGTTAATGCATGTCAGGCGTGGTAGCTGGTCCAAAGCATAAAGCTCTCTCGCACTTGCATGGACCGCTCTGACACCTGTCGCGGCCTTCCGAAGGGTTCACCAGGCCGGGCAACCGAACAACGGCACGCTAAGCTCGGGCGTAAACCTTCCTGCGTCAAGGACCATCCCACTACCGAATTGTTCCCCGGCGAAATTTACTGTTGGACCCATTATCCGCTAACCAGTCGCATCGCGCCCATGCGGATCCATTAATGACTCTCCCTGGTGTGATCGCATTAGAGCGACGCAATTTCTCCTCCTGTTGCGTAATTGACTTCCAGTTGGGTTGCTGGTATATTATAGTTCGCTTGGAAATCTAAATAAAGTACTTCCGATCCATAGGAAAGTGAGGTGGTACAGCTATTGGTGGTAAGCTTGTCCCAACATACTTTTAAATTGGAGAAGCCTGGTGCAAAGCATGCCTTTCGCGTGGATGTGCAAAAGGCTCAAAGAAGAACATCGGTGAATCGATATTCCACGCTGCCGGTCGAAATTCTAAACTGATCGGTTTCGTGTGCGCTCAAGCTCTTGCACTTGCATGGCCTGCTCTCGCGCGCTAGAAGCAACGTGTTATCCGTTTCCGGATGTGACTGAAATCCCGAATGAAGGACCGGCGATTATTCGATGCACGGGAGCATTTCACGAGCGCGGGGGTTAATCCGAGCGGTGGAGTCAGCGTGGTCTCGACGTACGCTTGCAAGCTAGCCGCACGTATCAACAAACGACGACGACGTTCCTCCTGTTTGTCGAATGCAATGTCTACATTGCGAGCGTATTCGAGCGGCGACCCTCCTGAATAATTTCTCGCCGATCAATTCGGACGTTTAGACGTCTATCGACATTCCGATTTGCAGACTCGCTCCCCCAACCACAACAACTCGGAATCCTCATAAAGCTTCACTCTCGTTAGACTATGTTCTGACATGACAATAATCTGTATTAACATTGACAAACATATATTGAATGAATCCTAGAAATAATATTCTATTTCATGGGGAATTGAATTCTCAATATGCAGGCAGGTTGAATTACGAGGGTTCGAATATTCCACTTCGATTTGAAGTCATTGAGATTTACTTAAGGTACCCTTCGCTTCAAAGAGCGATCCTGAAGGGACAGAGTGGATCACTAGAATAGGTAGTTTATAGTCAGTCAGAGCGGATAGCCAGGAATTAATTCGCTGCCTCAGGAGGATGAACTTGCAAAATGCGAACTTGCCAGACAATCGGAATGTATAATGACCCGAAGTTGCCGAGGGTTTCGTGACAGGTGGAGGACTCCGCGAAAGACGGGGATTTAACGGGAACGGTTGCAAGATGTTGCCGGATATTGACACGGGCCTCGGTTTACGCTACACTTTGTTGACAAGTCTCAATTAGCATTGGTGTCGCGAAGTAAACGCGACAAGTTACAATCTCTGAATGAAGAGCCGCACCAGTTAACAGTGTAATCCGATACAACGAGATCTTTAATTGAACAGAAGGCTGATGCGTCTACTGAAAGATATCAGCGAGGTATTAACTAGCAAGAGGATGTTTCATCGGCTACGGCGAGCAAAGGTTACTTCCAATACAAGCGTTGAAGCGAACAGAAGCTCGAGGAAATTTAAAGCGGAGGCCACTGGGAAATAGGTAAAAGCAAGTGGTTGCGTTTCCAGGCTCTGCTTCGTCATAAACTCGTAGCCACCAAGAGAAATGCAATAAGATGATATTGGCTTCGATCACACAATACAACCATGGCCAGCACTCTCCTTCGATAATTACTTATAGGTGATAAAGTAAAAAAAATTCCTTAGAGTAGTTCTCGCCGAGGCAAATTGCTCGAGGCACGATTCCGAAGGATGATAAACGATAGTGGAGGAAGTCGAACATTGAGCGAGACGAAGGGTTGATGCAAAATATAATATAAGGCGTCGATAGGTGCAGAGAGAACGGCAGGATCGATCTCCGGGAAAAGAGAACAGCCTAGAATGGGGAGTACATATGTATGCAGAGTATGCTCCACTAGATATTCCGGCAGGCATCTACTACACAGTGCGAACGAGAGCGAGCTCCCTGCAAACGTGGATTTATGCTCACGCTGCAGCGCATAAACTTCCCCTGTCCTTCTGCACTCCGTATGCGCCCTGGCAAATTTCTTGGCCTGCCTACAATATTCTCGGGCTTAACGCTAGATATATTCACCGAGCGAGCAAGCGAGAACGGGCCAATCGAACCTCGAAACGAAGACTCGATTCACACCGGCGTCAGAGTGACGGATTAAACCCAGCTGATCCTTCTACAACACACCTTCTCGTACAACATCGACGATACAACAATCGTGCTCTCACTAAAACCAAGTTTTAGATCGAGATTTGTTACCCTTAAGTTGCTAGCTATCTACAACAATTTTCACAGGCCAACTAACGAAGGTGTACAATTGCTGAAAATCGAGTATGTTCTCTTAGTGATTCGATGTCGCATGTATGTTTTCCCGCGGGAGGATACGTTGTCCTTTAAACTAACAGACAGTCTGAAACAGTACCTGCCTCTTGTGGCGGGCAACAGGAAGTCAAGAACGATTTATTCCCGCTTGGAAAATGCATCAGGAATCCTGGTTGTTCACTGGTGCTATACTCGCCTTCTATGTCGCCTCACATTCCCGACGATCAATTTTCTCGCGCTCTGATATAATCCCGAGTGTAAACTGAATCCGTAATAAGGAATGCATAACGAAAAGGGGTCGCGGCCATTGAATTCGCTAGGACGGTCATTTATTCAGACAGGCTGGAACAAGGGTGTGTTCATGAAAGAAAGAGAAGATGAGGAAGGGTCGAAAGAATAGTCGGTACAAGAGAGTTTGAGATCGAAAGTGAAGTGGCAGGGTGACGCTCGTTGGGAAACTGGCACCGATTTCAGAGCTATTAGCCGGTAAAGGATCTGGAGTTCGCTGTCGAAACGGCCTGGATTTTTGCAACGTTCTGCCAGAATTCCAGGTTGAGTTATGCCAGCCATGCGGAGCCCGAGGGATGCGAGCTAATCGCGCTTCGCTCGTAATGAGCCTGGCAGTATGGCATAGTAATTAGAGGCGAGATAAATGCCAAGCCTGAACTACGCCCGAGCGAGGGACAAGTGAATTATCCTGCCAATCTGAGTCGCGTAATCGACTCGAAATATCCGCTGGCTCGAAGCTAATCTTCCACCTCTATAACTGTGAAAGGTAAATGCCCATCTTCGTATTCACCGATCGCCTTCAGCCCTAAAGTCCAACTTCTCCCTTTCCTCACAATCTATTTAGAAATATTCAATTTCTCACCGAATAGCCAACGGCACCAACCGATTCTTTTCTACACACGGACTTTATCGTAGCGAAAGATCGCCAAGTTGGATTGAAGGACGAATTTCAAAAGGTCCACTTTATCGCGCAGAATTGTAGATTCACCCGAATGGTCCTTGGAAGCGATAACCAGAGGAATTCTTTAATCTTGATAAAGGGGAAAAGCCAGAATAGCATTCTGTCGATAGTCGGTGATACTCCCGATAAATGTGTGTGTCTAAATGTAGGAAATCTGATCAACGAAGGAACTTGGGTCGCCGAATCCGAGCAATTCGATCGAGCCTTTCAAGTCCTCGGCATCGTTATATTTCAAGGAGTCGTGCTCACCCACGTCAAGCGATTCCGTTATTCCCGTTCCAAAGTTCAGTGAGTGACAGCGCACGTAACACGAGGAATAAATCTTGGCATGATCGTCGACTGCGGAAAATTGCTTGCCAGTTGACAGGCGTACCATCATCAAGCCAGATATCCGTCAACTAGAATCTCTTATCAACATCATTATTTTCCATAGCTCGACCCTTTCCTCAGACTATTTCGTTTATCGAAACTTCCAACTGATCATCCATCTCCTCGTTCACAAGCTTTAAGAACAATTTGCCTTGCAAGTACTGGAAAAATACAGTATCCAGAAACAGGCAATATTTCTAGATCTCCGAGGTTTTACGATCCGAATTGGATGGGACAGTCGACTTGGGAAACTACGAGCATGATAAAGTTACATCAAGAGAGCTCCGGTTATCCTGTCAACCACCTAGGAACATCAATCAAGTGTCAAGCGATAACAGGTGTACCGGCACGCTGCTTTCGACTGGTTCCTCCCTGAACGGGAAGAGTCCTTTTCCACGTGCAAGAACGGCGCAATGGGAAAGTAAAAGAAGGTCGCACACCCTTATCTCGCAAGAATTCTGGTATCGAACTCCCAGGCCGCCTTCAAGGCGTCAAGTGACTGAGGGTGGACGTTTTACGAGGAGCGATTTATCGGGTTGGCCAAGCGCACCGCTCGCTCGTCTTGGCTTACCAACTAGTCCATAAATTGCAGCGATGCTGCGCTAGAAAAGAAATGAAAAGGATTGAAAGCCGAGAAAAGCGGAAGCCGGCAGTGGTGGCATGGACCAGCGGCAACCATTCGAAAGCGTGGCGGTGGTCCTCCATTGAATGGATCTCCCACCGAGTCAGTTCCTACGCCGGTAAGCGAAAGATTCGTCAAAATACATCGAACTCAAGCCTTCGAATGCACATCCTTCGCCTGTCACAAGCAAACCCACCAGCAGTTTCCCTCTTACTGATTTATGTCTCTCTGCATTCACTTCTGAGCGAGGGAATAAATACTTCGATAAATCGTCTTGACGATAACTAGAGAAACTTGCCTCCAGTTTTTCTTATTCTTCGTGCATAAAATACTTGATCGTCGTCGAGGCATGTACTGTCAACAAGTGACGAACTTGACGAAGGAAAATAACTAGTTCGACAGGAACTGCGTATGTCTTTATTTGAGAGAACCAGCTAATTTCAAGAGCGGCAAGCGTGTCGGAATATGAAAGGAAGGTTGGCCCGTTTTCAAGCTGTCTGGCGGGTGTAGCGTTAAGTCGCGGGAACTTGTAAGGATAACGCGAGCACGCCGTTAAGGCACTTTACCGACCAAAGCCCGGCTGGAAAAAAGGAAGTTGGCGGTGGAGCTCTTTCCCGGGGAATAACCAGCCTCGAAATGCTCTCCGCGGGCATTCTCACGTCTGGCAATGATTTTTTATGCACGGCTTTTAACCAAGCCGCACTACGTGGCAGTTATGCAAACGATCCCACTTTCACAGAGAAAGAAGAGAGAAAGAGAGAGAGTGGACGGCGACTTTTTTACTATGTTTATGACGGAAAGCTCGCTTTTGGCCCGGAAGGCGTGAGTGCCAAGCATTTCCTTATCGCTTCCTGCTACTAGCAGTATAATATTACAAAAGAATGTTTTCAAAAAATACTACAACACCACCCTTGCCAACTAGATGCACGTACGCAAGGTAGCTACGATTTGGATCAAGAAAATATGTGCTAGATCGGGGAGGAGTCTGAGTATGGCGCGCGTGGATTGTGGGAAGGCGGCGAGGTTAAAATATCGAGACACGATCGGGGCAGAAAGGAAGACGGTGCTGTGGCGGGATTACCGTCGATTTCCCGGGGCCGTGGCAGGTCAAAAATGCGCGGGCGTATACCTCAATATCCCGTAGGATATCAAAGCCGGAATCCAAGAGCGCTTTATCATCCCTCGGCGAGTGTACCGAGCGTGGAAACTCGAGCGGATAATGCGCGCCCTCGAGAAAATACAGCCGGTGAGCCGAGGAGAAAGCTAGTGAGAGGGAGGGAGGGAGGGCGCGCGAGCGCGACTGCCAGAAAGAAAAGCGGCAAAAAGAGAGCGGGTGGTGATGGTGGTGGTGGTTGGGAGGGGCGGGCCAGCTAAAAGTAAGCCAGCCGTAGAAAGACGCGGGACTAAGAGCTGGTGGAAGAAGCAGAGCCGGAGGAAGAATAAGAAGAAGAGGCGAGAGAAGAAAGCAGTTAGAGCTATGGTGTGCTGGAAAGAAGGGCCGTAAAACTGACGCTACTTCCGTTTCCAGAGCCGTTCCGTTTTATTCGTCGCCAGACTTCGCCATCCGAGTTCCCATACAACCAGGTGGTGTGGCGGTGGTCCGAGTTCAACCCTTATCCTCGGCCGGCAGAACTTGCACTCAGCACTTATCCACAGATTTCCCCCATTCCGCACGCGCTTATGCCACTCCCCTTTTCATCGAATTCTCTCTCGCGCCCAGACGCGGATCCTATGACTTCCCCCAACACAATTAAACCTGATTTATCCATCGCCAATAATTAAACTCGAGGTACAAATATAGGCCAGCCGGGCATTCATTTGTCAGAAGGAATCTGTGCTCGGTGTTAATTAAAATTGCATTTCAATTGGAAGGAACTAATAATGATAGCATAGGCTTTTTGCATCATCAATATGCTCGATGCGTATTAGAGTGGTTCGTATAGTGTGATGGGAATGGGTCAACAGAGAGAAATCTAAATAATTCAATGTCCATTTCATCCGGTAAATGTTCACGTAGTCGGTCGCTGGGTTTACAATGCCTGGTGGAGATCTAGTCACAAAGAGACATCTAGATAACGGCTAAGGATCGACGGAAATGGAGGCACTAGGATTAAAGCGATTTCAGTGTGCACTGAATGCATTTGACCGATGCAACCCAGCCGCCCCATCAAGGCTTTAGCCGGTCACATTAACTCGAGCCGATCAAACCGAGCGAACGGTCGAAGCACTGCAGACTAGTCGGCTACCATGTGCCAGATATGAGCTTGAAATTTGCATGTCCGACAGAGCTCGGCTTTCCCAATCCTGATTTATCCCGCGTTCTTCATAATTCACCTGGCAGACTGCTGTCGTCAGCGGTCTTCCTAAGACGACCGATTCCATTGGAACAATTTCTTTTTATACCCTGCAACGCTCATGGTACAATCATCAACGACCAATGGATAGTACACTGACGCGGCGAGTGCACTTGTTGCACGTCAATATCGTTCAATGACAGGGCAACTCTGCGGTGGCATTAAGTGCTACCGGCTCGTAAATACCAAGGCTCGTAAACTGACATTCGCATCATTAAGTCGGCCGTATAGGGACCGAATGACCTGGTCTTCATCCACTTAGGAATGTGCACGCAATAAGAGAAAACTGTCGAGAGCGAATGTATTCACCAAAACAACAAGTCCAGGCCGAATTCACTGGAAGAATTCACGCGACCATTTCCCGCTTGGAATTCGGTGTTCATTCTGCTTTTATCAGGAGTCTTGGAAAAGTCCCGGGAAATAAGCAGATCGATGCGAAGAAGGAGATTGAAATGCCGGAAGCCATTAATAGGAAAGTGCCAAGAGAGACAGCGGGGCCGAAGGGGGGGGATCGAGGGAGAGAATATCTCTGGAGAGGTAGACTGAGGGTGACCAAGGAGCAGAGAGGGAAAAGCGGTAAGCAGAGCATAGAAGGGCGGCGCCGGCAGGAAGGGGGTGAGGATTACACAATGGCATTGTGAATTCGAAACCACGCTCTCCGGGCCTCCCCCAAATGCTGCAGTCCTTCTGCAACGCCCGACGCCGACGTCTTCCAAGCGCCACGACTCCTCTCTCCCAGCACCAAGCTCAGTTTCTCGCTCCCCGAGAGCCCTAGAAGAAAGCACTCGTCGCGTGCCGGCCTCCTTGTATTTAACGTTTTCAATCCTCCTGCCGCTCTGTCGAGAACCGGCTGGGGTGCGCCTTTACCCATTCCCTTCAACCTCTCAGCCCAGACACTCACCCACGCTCCTTTCGCAACCGAGAATTTCGGGCCACTTTCGTCCTGCACGCATCCCCCACTTCAACGTGGCCACGACGTTCAGAGAGAAATTGCGATCCCCCCACAGAAGCTATTGAATCCTAAAAAGTATTCCTACCTTGAGTTAAGCACTGTACACGAAGGATGAAGAAAGATCGAATGCTATAATCTCTCGGAAAAATCCAGGAGGAGATAAGAACGAGTCAGTGGGAAAAACTAGCGCAGAGTGGTTAGCCAAGTTTTCCACTTGGCGGCGACGCTCATCGATCAAACGATTCCAGCTAAGGTTGATAGCCCCCGTCAGTGGTATAGCCGGGAAGCTTTATGTGTGTCAAGCGATGCACGATGTCGCAACCGGACAATGGCCGTTGCTGTAATTATTTACAGTAAATGGACGGCTTGCTGTCCATCGTGCCTATGCGCGAAATACCATTGCCGGGAAAAGCAGGTTGGCGTGCCCTCCCTCTTCACCCTTCGGAGTCACCATCCACCAAACCAATAGTTCCAGGGTTTCGCGTGCTAGTGCTAACCCACACACTAAAGCGAAAGGAGCAAGCAAGCGGCCGGCCAAGTAATCTCAGCAGCAATCGGCCGAGAAAAGTCATTAATCGCGAGCAGCCCTTACGATCGCTTAAACGATTCGCTCGCCCACCTTCCCAGCCACCGAACCTGGCTTTCTGCCAATTTGTCTTCGGTCAGGTTGCTCCACCGGAAAACTTGGACAGCTATTTGAGTCGCATCGACGCGCTCGACTGTCATCGATGATTCCTAGCGTCGATAGTCGACCAATGGAATCGCGTTAACCGAGTGAAAAGCTCTACCCTTCCATCGCTTATTTCCTTCCTCGTCGCGTGACTCCCTAAGTGACTGTGAGCGCTCCCAACCAGCCGGTGCAATGTACACCATAATGCGTGGCGATAAATTTCAACTTCAGAAGCTTTAAATAAAGTCCCGAAAGCAATTAATTTTCGGAGGAAATTAATCACGCGGGTGTCGCCAGGCAACCTATACGCTTTCAAGTCATGTGCATAATAGAAGTGAAAGCCCGAGGGTGTGTGTGTGTATGTGTGTGTGTATGGATTCTATGGAATGTTGATCGAAATGAATGAGAACCGGTACATCTGTGGCACGTGCACGATGAAAAACTTGAGCAAGGATCTTGATTGCTCGGTGGTAAGGAAAAAAAAGTCATTAATCCTGGCGAACCCTTAAGGACAGTTAAACGATTCTCTGACGCGGTACCTTCGTCGATAGGACAGCAATCCCTCAGGGAAAGGCAGGGTTCGACAGATGGAACCTTCAAGTAAAAATCATTCGTTCCGAGAGAGGAAGAGAGAATAAAGTTGGGACAGGATTTTGGCCAGGATAAATGGATAGTACGATATATATATACACATATACATATATATATATGTATTGAGAGTATGTGAATCCTTAGGTGTCTGGCTCAGTGGGCATTTGCTGCCGATTCCGGCTGACTCGTAAATACAACTGCGAGATTCCAAGGTGGAAGCGGCATAAATTTCATGACTCGCTCTCGACGGAAGCGGAAGAGAGAAGAAGAGCGCGCAGCCTCGTTAAGCCATCGAGATCACCGCCGATTTATTATGCCGGCCTCTCATCCTCGCCGTCCCCGACGAATAAAGTCAGCCGCGCCCCTCACCGCTTCTTCCGCTCGACGACAAGCCGACTAATTTTTCCGGACGGCCGAACTCCCGGCGAATATCGTCGATCGCGCGACGGGACGAGCTTATCTCGACGTCGATAAAAAAAATCGCCCGGGCTTCGGGATTTCGGGGGGAGGATTGCGGGCCGGGTGAGGTAGAAAAAATAACGGTGCGATCGTCGCATTGTCCTGGGCGTTGAATTCTCCCTCGCGCTGCCAGGACTCAACCACCCCGATTTTGCGGCGGGACTTTTTTCGCCGCGGACATTAATAACGAGGCCGTCCCGTGAGTTTCTGTATTAAAAAAGCTTTTAGAGCCATTAAATTTAATGCTCCCGCGCGCCCTTTGCGGCAGCACCAGTTACGCCGGTCGCTAACAGCGACCACCTGCGCCTGTTAGCCAAATCTACCGAAAGTTTATAGAGCTTTCACATATTATTCGTGCTGCGTGACCGCGCAATAGTTAGTCGCTGCAACGAATTTTTGACGCCAATCCTCACTAGTGTCCCGTTTCTTTTTCTCTTTCATTACTGATGACATGACGGAACAATAAAATTATAGTGGACCGACAAAAGATAGCTTCCGCTTCTAGCGTGATCTCTGCGAGGCCAAGAGTCATGGGCACCTTGCAAAAAAGAAAGGGGACAGCAGTTCCCGCGTGTGTTTCCGGTTTCCGGTCGCCGAGAAGCAGAGTACACACTCTCGTAGAAATGCGGAATGTGCAACACCGGCAAAGTTTGTAACTTTCCATTACCCGGCGCTCACCCGCTCGCTTACTCCCATTTACCTGGTCGAGCAGCGCCCCCGAAACTTGTAATTATCCCCAGCCAGTTTTACGGCTCGCTCAGATTTAGGGGATGTGCTTCGGATTTAATGAGCGCCGCCAGTGTAAAACTTTATTGCGCGCACTCTCTCGCGTTCCCCTCGGCCACCATCGTTTTCGCTGGTTGCGTTATGCGAGTACGAGCGGAGCAACTATGGCGTCTTTCGTATATTTATCGACTTTAATCATAGCGCGTCAAACGTTGCACCTTGTTAGAGACGTCCCGAGCATACCTTTCCGACTACCAGTTCCCGTATAATCCGTACCAGGCGCCAACTGAAAAACCACGACGTTCCTTTTAAACCAACTTCATTCTCCAATAAATTCAACACGCTAGAAAAAAGAGTGAGATTCGACAGTGCGCGTGGCAAGTTTCATTAAGGCCGGCGATTCAATTGGTAAAGGAAAGTAGTACAAACTGCTCGACTATTGTATAAAACGCATTGTAAGCGAAACGATATAGCGCGGCCTTTCCGGGGAGCAATCACCTCGCAATTATCACGAGTAACAAAAAGGCAGTGATATTCAGGAACAATAACCACGCGATAATAACCGGCAGTAACGAGCTAACGTTTCGTCCCACCTCGAGATACGTCCTACCAAAGCCCATGCCGTGCTAGCATAAACTTCTCTGCCTCTGCCAGACCTGCTTTCTTGTATCTGGGAACTGCTGGCTTCCCAGACTGCTCTCCACAGGATCCGCAGAGATGCAACTCTCCCTCTCACCGAGCGACGAGCGACGTTCACCGGCCTATGTGGAATTGTGCTCGCGGGATTCCAAGGAAGACCTTAAATCTCTCGATCCCCTCGGGCACAAAGTGCGCGGTATGCTCTTCGCCGCTCAGAAATCCTATGGAATAGACCAGCTACCAACACACACACACACACACATACCAACACGCCCGCTGGTTCGTGACTCGTGCTAATAACCTTGAGATTAACTTGCTTGAGTACCAAGCTAGTAAGTGGATAATGAGTATTTTAAATAAGCCGAGTATCCTAGGTTTTTGCGATATAAACCCTTTCAGGATTCAGTCACGCGGACCACTAACTTTCAGGAACCTTAACTTCGAATTTAATTATCGGAATTCCTGTATATCGATCACGATGATAATGAAAGGATTTTCTGTGGCCAGTTGCCGAAGTTACTGATTGATAATGTTGAATTCGCAGACAATCAAAAGGATTCCTCGGGAATGGCGTAGTTGGACGGAGAATGCAGACAGTCTTCTCACGCACGTATCGTACGCCATGCGTAACTCTCCGAAGGGTCGAGAATCACTGGGGTCTAGCGAGTAGCAAAACTCGATTCGCCGATCCCACGGGATCTGTCGGTTGCCTGGCTTTCGCTGGGAAATCAGTATGAACTCACCGTGAAATCACTTAGACCTCCGTTCGTCCTCCTAATTCCGTCGGGGTAACGTGACTTCTGCCCGAAATCGCGTAGACTCCTAGTGTTGGCTAATTCAAGGCGTAACTTTGAAATTGCCGTAACTGACGAAGAGCATAGATAAGGAAACAGACGAAAGAGACATATCTAAAATTATCTGTCTCAACTCATCAAACGTTTCATTTAAATAAATCATCAGTAAGCTTACTTATTAAATATCCCACAAGAAGGATCGAAACATTAAGTCCCCGTAAGCGTTCGTGACTTCATTAGAGAACGAGCGAATGGAGTTTCTACATATGTATACGTCTGAAAGCTTGTTATCAGTAGAACTCTGGTGATTATTTTTCTCGCAAGCAGAACCACGTAAAATCTCGAATCATCGACTAAAAGATAGGGAGAAACTATTCACGATGGATTTCCCAGTAAAATTAGCTCATTTTCCGCAAGCCGTCGATTCATGCGACTCCTTTCACATACGAACAACCTACTTCAAACCTTTAAATGCTCTTGGCTGGAAGAGATTTCTATTCATCGCACTAGAGAATCGAAAGGCTAAGCATTCCATGCGGCAGAGGGTAGAAGGATTCTCCCCAGACAAGGAGAATGCTTGTCTACTTTGCGAATCCTAGTAGCCAAGGTCGTTGCGGTGCACATTTCCTTCCATTCGCTGAGAGTAAATTAGTGGCTGATGTTGGTGGCTTTAGCGAAGCATGTAATCGGTTTTGCCCAGCGAAGAACCAAAGGGTAAGCTTGGCGGCCTTCGCAGGCCATCGACCAGCACCTACTCGCTCGTGCGCTCATTGTTGTCATGCGTACTTCCACACACTGCCGGCAGCAGCAGCAACCTTTGTTCACTCTACGCGCATAACTATGAAAGCTACGGCGGCCTGCGTGTACCAAGAAAAATGTAACGAGTTATCAGGGGAGTACGATTGCACCGCGATTATTGGACGAACGCGTATGCTAATTGCCACTGGTGTATACGATTTCCGACATAGTATATCCCTGCGGATTCCAGTCTGCTCGTAAGACACATATCTGCACGCTCGCATTATTCCTTAAGGTACATTTGCATGTATCATTAAACGTGATGTGTCAGTGTACTTAAAACCAATAAAAAGATGTTTGCCATCTACGTTGCAATGCACAACCACTGATAAATCAGAGATGAATGTGAACTAACTTTTAAGGACAAGCAAAACACATTGAATCTAAATACAGGAGTCGTGCATCTGACAGTAGGACGATGGGAGCGGAAAGATATAGGATCGATTCGAACAATAGTTCCAGATCAAGGGGAACGCTGCTAACATACACGACGCTCCGCATTGACCTTTTAACTAGCGTTCGTCGCTAATGTCAGTAGTTCATGACGGTGCTCGGTGCCTCGAAAGCGTGCCGAGTTGAGGCAATGAAAATAATCAAGTATCCCGTAAATGCCCAGTAAAAGTGAGCATTATTCATAGTGCGCCATTAAATGGTACAAATGGCTGAGTTGTTTCATTCGCTACGCAGTAGATAGTCGTGTTAATCAAACAGGTGGATAATCCTTGCGACTTTCCACCAATTTTACAAACAGAGTTCAACAATATGTACAATGAACTATGTTGCTACGCTCCTCAATCGTAATATCGAGATAATTAAACGACCTTTTATAAATGACGAGATGCACTGAGGGAAACTTGAGCCGACTCAGCAGAATGGTAACTGGCAACACACGAAGAGTTTCAGTTTCAAGTGGCCGAGGCAAGCAAACAGGGTGAGCTGGTAACGCAATCCGAGAACACAAAGACGTTGTAGAGTGTCATAAGTTTATTTTCAAGTTCGCTCGTACGGTAATCGCAAAGTTAAAGCGAGTCTGCATTGCCAATGAGAAGGGGAAAAGAGAGAGAGGGAAAAAGGGAGTAAAAAGGGGGCGGGTGTGGAAAGCAAAGTAAAGGACAGACCGCGGCCTGAATTGTGCACGTCCGAGGGACTTAGGTAATGCGCGGCGTAATTACATGAATAATACAGACCACCGACCCTCCGATTGCTAGCCAAATGAGCGGCTTTAATTATTAATACGCGAACGTGCGCAAACAAAATTGCTTGCTAGTCGGATGGAAATCCGTGCGTCCGCCTCGGAGCTTCGCGCGGCATCGTTTGGCTTAGCGATTGATAATTCACTGCACTAACACCGACTCCGAAGAACCGCTCCTGGAAAGTCATTAATGCTTTTGCCCGCTCGAACCACTTAGTCGCTGGCTGAACAGTTTGGTATTACGGCTTTTCTCTAAACCGACGAAACATATTATTTTCAGTGGCGTTTCATGAAGTTTCGAACGGCTTTCAAACAGTGAGGTTGGAATGCGAAATGAGTAATCTTGTGCAGCAAAACAGAAACCTTTTAACATGCTTCGAAGGCAAGGTAAAGTCTTAAAAGCATAGGATTGAGTAAATGATGAAGTTTATCACTCTGCGTTTAACATCGTCGCTTATAACAAAAAACCCCACTATGAAAGAAAGAAAAGAGTCGAAAATAGTGCACTTAAAACAAGGAAACACTAACACTCTCATATTCTAACCTAAATCTACATCGGCACAACAAGATATCGTCGCGAAAGAAAACCAAACGAAACAAAAACTATGAAATAGTCAGTCTGCAACCGATAACTATTCTGATTGACACAACTAACGGCGTGTTGTACTCTAATGACGATTGAAAATCCGGCGCATCTGGAATAAGCAGGGCGCAAGGATACTGGGTAATTAACTTCAGCTTCCATTACCGACGCGCTAATCGAAGCCCGATCGAAGCAGTCGCGAACAAAGCGGGCATCAATCATCATCGCGTGTATGAGGCAGGAAATACAGTGTGCGAGAGAGAAAGACAATGAGAGAAGGCTTTGAGTGCTGGCTTGGCAGGCGAGATCGGAACCGAAAGAGAGAGAGAGTGAGTGAGACAGGATGACAGAGAGAGAGAGTGAGAGCGAGAGCGAGAGTGAGTAAGAGATAGACAGAGATGAGAACATGATCCTGCTACGTAATCCGCGCGATCCCGGGCTTTGACGTTCGTCACGTAACACGCCAAAGCGCACAATATGCCCGGTACAAAGGGACTCCGCGATGATGAGCGAATGCATTCATCTTCCTTGCTCCGATGAAGTCCGATGCTACGTGTCAGCTCGTTACGTGTCATTGTTCAAGATTGATATTGCCAATTGGCAGGAACCTCCCGCGTTCTCAAGGCATTGCTAAAACCGAGACGTCTGCTGCTACCGTTTGACATAATTCATATAATCAGCATGCTCTGCGTAAGTCACGATTTTAATCATCTTCTTCTCATTGAGTAAAAAGATAGATTCTGCAATAAAATTACTTAACATTAGCCGAACTTTTTCACGGAAGTTCCACGGTGGTTGTTATTACCACGAAATATTACTGGTGCCCGTTCAATATTATTTCGACAATTATGATAATTATTGTGTACATTATAATAATTATTGTTTGGTGTATCATACTTTGTAAATTGCTATGGCACGGCTTGGAGTCAGTGAGATTCTCGGTCGAAACAGGGTATACAATGGGTTTCGGCTGTAGGAGCGCGCGTCGCGATGATTACCGTGGCAGGAAAAATAAACGGAACTCTTGATAATAATGGCACATTATCCCGCAGTGCACAATAGCCTGTGAGTGAGTGCTCGCGCGCGCGCGCGCTCACTCGCTCGCTCGAGTGAATAATATACAGCAGGACGGCAATGGAAAATTTAAACTTCCGCCGAGCCGGTCGAAGCGTGGCCTGAAACAGAGGGTGAGAGCAGTGTAGAGAAGAGTGAATTCGCATTCCACCTGTGCGTTGTTCCTTTCATCCTCATTTCTCTCCCTCTCTCTCTTTCTCTTTCTCTCACTCGACCCTCATTTCTAGCTGCCATCCGAACTCGCTGAAAGTTCTACCGTTGTAACAGCTGCGCGAGCCCGGCTGGCGAGGCGCTTTTAATTGGGTGGCCGCAAGTCGCACATCCAGGGGGTCGCACTTCCGCTCGCGAGCTTGTCCCAGAAAGAAGTCCCTTTAACAAGCTATTTTTATTCCTAACCCTCCGAAATTTTTCCGACAGACCTCCTCTCTTTAGTGTGTCTGTGTGTGTGTGTGACTTGCGCGCGCGTTCGTGCTCGTTCGTATGAGAGAACTTCGTGCTGAGACATCGAACCAGGCTTTCGCATGCCCGGTTGAATTACAGGAGAACAGAGAGAGAGAGAGAAGGAGAAGGAGAGAAACGCTATGCACACATTCCCAGGATTAGCGGTGTACGTCCATCAAGCACGTACGCTCATTAGTTATCAAGCAAGAGCGCAACACGTGAAATGGCAGTGGTAAGTGGCGTTTTGGAAATGCGCTCGACTCACCGATAAATTCGCTCGTACCTCACGCGCGTATCGATCAAGATAAAGAATCGCACCGAGGTGATTCTCCTCGGCTGGGAGAATCGATCCGTGGACGGCGCTGCTGTTTTCCGGCCAGGATCGCCGTTTCTACGTGATCGAAATCAAGAAGATCGCGCGTGCAAACCGCCAGCGGCGAATCGGGTCGATCGATCTTGCTCCGCATATATGCTTTCGTTCCCTCTCTCTTTCTCTCTCTCTCTCGCGTTCTCTCACCGTCTATGCAATCCCTTGCTGTATTTACACGGGTCCGATAAATTATTACGACAAGCGCAGCCAACTCTGTTATGAATGAGCGTCTTAAAGAAAGCAGTGTTCCTTGCGAAAGAGTCACGATTCATGAAACTCGAGCGAGTTGGATTAAATGGAAGCGGAGAGGCAATGGCGGTATGCTTGTCCAATCGATGTGATAAGAATCGTGAAGGATCGATATAAAGTAGGGTAAGGTTGAAGAGAGTGGTGATCGACGACAGAGAGCGTGGCTGATACGATTTCGCCAATGGCATGGATTTCGTGCCTTCTGGCTGATCACCTTAATAGCAGTCCGCTGTACCAACTGGCGACGGATGTTGGAATTAAGAGCATCTATTAACCTGATTAATTACCATTATCGTATGGCTGTGGATCGCGTCCTATGTACTAAACAGAGACAAGTAGACAGAGTGGGAGAAGAGGAATATCCGTATTCGGTGTCGACCATACAAGGTAATACGCATTGCATCTAGTATAGATTGTTCATCTTTCTCCCTCCGATCAAACACGCGCTATCGAACGATTCCTGGAATCCCCACGATCGTCTCGTTGGATTAGTTGCGAAAATCGAAGGTGTGACGGTAAAGGTGTGTGCGAGGGAAAAAGTGGAGAATTGATTATCGCAATAATCAACTTGAAATACCGCATGGACGCGCGGGTCTGGATGATAAGCTTCTCGATCTATTCCCGATGGTAGTAGACTGATTTCAATAATAGAACGATAAATTCAATAGATCTACGGAGAGAAGATAAAAATAAAACTAGCAGCGCCGAGAAGAATTTACAGTCGAACCAGGGTGAAATTTAACGAGGTAAATGTCATACCGGGGAATCCTCAAGGATGTCCGCCGAGCGATAATGATCCTGGAGAGTTCATCAGAAATAACGGAAGCGAATCTCGGAATGCATTATTCGCACATTCAGAAAGACGATCTTCTCAGTTTACCGGGCAATGATCGTCCGCCGAGAGCGGGTTAACACCCGACGCGCTTCGAGCAATGGCAAAAGTTTAACCGAGCGGAATCGAATTCGAGCAGGACGAGCTAGTCGCGAGATGGAAGAGGCCGAGGGAGGGAAGGAAAAAAAAGAGAAGACGAGAAGAAAAGACAGAGCCGGGGATTCTGGCTGGAAGACGGAAAATTGGATTTCGCGTGCTAAGAACGACGGACGGGACTGACAGAGTCAGGGGATAGGAGAGAGTCTCGTTTTTGATCGTGAAGTTCCTGTTTCGCTGGAATCGCTTTGTCGAGGATTTCGTACGTGTCGGATACAGGCTGACCAATTCACCGGACGATGTATATACACGCGGGCCATCCTGACAAATCGAATAAAGACAAACGACTTTTCGCCAACCGAGCGAGCGAACGAACCATCCTCTTCTTAGCAACGAAATTGCTACACCTCATTTCTCAAAGTTAATACTACGAAATTATGAAAGGTCTCGCTCGAGATATCGCTCGATTTTTCGGGGAAATAAAGAAGGAAACGAACCTGGGCTTCTTTCCCAATTGTATGAAGGAGAAAGGTCGAGTACTAGCGTGCTGGCTTTAAATCAAGAAGGACTGGTTCGCCTCCATTAGGTGCAACGAGATCGAAAAAGTTTCCTGGGAGTAAGACACTGGTGAAGAGAAGGGGCTGGCTGGCACCACCCTTCCTTTGAAAATGACGTCGGGAGATAAGTAGACCGACAGACAGACAGACAGACAGACAGACAGTCCGACTGTCGAGGGAGAGGTAACTCTCTCCACGAGGGGTCTCTCTACGTGTTTCCAACTTGGAATTAATTACACGTCAATTAGGTATACAGCCACGGAAAACCGGAGCTCGGTCATTAAGTCGACTGGCAAGTTCGGCGCACAAAGTACGTTGTTCTGGAACGGGACCGATTCTCGCTGCTGACTTCTCAATACGTCTTCAATACGCCCCTTTTAATTTCGACTTCTAAAGAAGCCGTACTTCCACGGATCCATTACTTATTTAGCCGTTCGGACCAATCTCATTAAGACAAATCTAAAAGATTAGAAACTCCCCTTTTCCGCCCACCTCGCTGCACGGGATCGCCAGACGCTCGATATACACTGGAGTGCAGACTGAATGTTTCATCGAGGTACTCCTATTTCTGCGAGAAACAGAAAACGATGTAGAGAGAGAGAGAGAGAGAGAGAGAGAGAGAGAGAAAAAAAGACAGAAAGAGAAAGACAGAGAGAGGCCGGTCCACGCGAAGAAATACGAGCGCCGAGTAAATGGAATAACCGATTGGCGAGAATAAATATTGATCGGCTTGTACGTGATTGGTAATTGGGAAGTTACCCTCCATCTTTCACTCCACCGATTGGAAGAGCGGCCAACTTTTTTCCGACAATTCCTCTCCTGCAGAAAGTACGAAAGCGAAGTTGCGCGTAAATGAGAATAGCATACAGGAGAGCGTGAAATACAGAAAGTTCTTAATACCGGGCGAGTGCCGAGTGAAGAAAGTGGCTGTGTTGCGTGAATGCTTCCGTGTGCACGAATCCATTAGGGGTACAGTTGTATCGGAGAGTTTAATCGGCTTAAGGAGCATGCGATGTTCGGCTGAATCTCGGCAAACGGAATACTAAATGATAGTCGGTCACCGAGGATTACCAATGGATATCGTATCATTAACTATCGTAGTGATCGAGCGGACTGATTATGGAGGCGTTTACCTGTTAAAAAGGAAATCGAGCTGAGGCCGTGTGCAATTAAAATCAGTGGAGCAAACACCCCGCTAATATGTATAATTGGAATGGGATGCAGTGAGTGGTTGGCGGGTAGTAGGCGGGGTGAGAAGGGGCAGAAGCAGACCGATAATAAGGATATTGGTAACGGGAAGCGGACAATGATCATTAGAGAGGCCAAGTGCGGTGGGTGAAGAGAGGTATCATCACCACACGCCACATACCATACTAGGTCGTCGACCCACCCACACACGCTGCGCGGAATCACTGATTTCGACTTCGCTCGTTCTCAGCAGATACCAACTTTTTTAATTGCTGGCGGAAATCACGATTAGTGACTCGCACTACCAAACTTCCCCGAACGAGATTCCATTCCTTCGAGAAAAGAGGGCCGTCTGAAATTCGTAAATGCCTCGCCTCGTGCTAATAGAAAGATCGCGAGATTCTGTAAAGGGAAGGCAGCGTTAACGTTAATTTACTTTGAAAGTCTTTAAGTCCAATCCTCCCCCGGTTCCGCTAACTATCTCTCTGTCTCTGGTATTCTGCTTCTCTGAACAGAAAACTCGCAGAATCCGTAAAAGCAATCCGTCCTTTCGTTAGTTATCCAATTAATTGACTACAATAACAAAAGGACATCGGCGCCATGAGAGCTGCGCAAAAAATTACCTCGGCAAATCCGCTGTTGAATGAATTAGAAGCATCAAAGACGATAGAGAGCAGCTTCGGAGAGACGAAGCAACGGACAAGAGAAAGGGACGAAAGAGGAGCACAGGAGGATTCTCTCCCGTGGGGATTCTAATCGGTCTGCTCTGTCGACTAAAGCTTTTCCAGCCTTGTTTGGGACCATCCTGCAATCCTATCTTACCTGTGTTGCAATCCCTAAGTCCCCGATACTCGAGTGATTCTCCCTACTCTCCGAGACAGCTCTCCACCGAGACTTAATATGGATTTCACCAGGCTTGCGAAGTCTTGTACACCGGCTAGCGAATTATACGTCAGCTGCTAACGAGAGCACTCGTCCCTCACCGAGAAGAGTATTGCACTCGTTTCGTCCAGTTTGTACTGCGAAGTTCAGCCGGACAAACTAATAATCGCTGTAAAACAACTTTTTAGGCTGTGTTCTCGGACACTTCGTAATTGCCTCGGTGCCACGCTGACTACCACGTAAATAAGTACGCTCGGACACAGTTAATTGTCGAGCGAGTGGTGTCCGCCTGTTTACTTGTCTCCGGCGAAAAAAGCTTCCAACAAACAGACTCGCTAAAGTGTCGCAACACCTGCCAATTGTTGGTGTAGACATATCTGATTATCGCGTCAGCTTAGTTCGGATCAATTAAATGCTGATAAAAAAGAAAAGAGGTACTCGTACGTTTGTTCATATAAATTCGCTCGGGGATACGAAGTTAGTCGAGGGATGACCAACTGTGTGAACTATTAATAAAAATCTCGAGATCCACTAGTTACTCGAAATCAAGATAATCACTGACGAAGTCTAAGACTTGGAGCAGATTGAAAACAGTATCTTTATGGTCGATACGCTCGATAACCCACTTAAAGAAGCGTGACGCTAGCCAACGGAATGGGTAGGAATCATGGCATGCAAAAACTTGATCGATGTACCTTTGCCAACCGGCATGTTCGCCCAGCTGGTAGCACAAGATTCTACGATTTTTCCTATCAATTTTTCCCATTCTTACCGGTCAAGAGTCCCTCTCTAAATCATAGGCTACGTGCATGTGCGCGCGCGAGCTATTGCATGTGTACGATGGTCATAAATACAACGAGCGCTGTAAATTCCTGATCTTCTCCCGCGTCGCGCCACTTAGCCAGCAAAACCGTTCCAGCAGCGGCTAAAGCCGGCAACGAGAGCTCGCGCCGCCTGATAAAAATACACCGATAAAACAGTCGACCGAGAAAGAGAGAGAAGAAAAATGAATCCTACCACTTTAGTATATATTCGCACGATCCCATACTGGAATAGCGCAGGAACGAGTGCAAAACTCGAGGTCAAACTAACTGCAGTGTTCCCGTCAAATTCCTCTCGGGGGTCAAATTAATTTCACGTAATAGTGCTTTGCAATGCCATGACTGTACTAAACAGGGCTCACGGGCTAACAGTAAGCTCTTACCACGCTTTTAACCGAGCTTACAAATTTCTGCTGATGGAAAAGGCCGAGACTAGTGCTGTAAACCGACGGCGACCCGATATTCACGAATGTTCCTACTGCCTGTAGGTACTCTCTTTATCGTTGGATAAAGTGCGCCAGAAAAGAAGCGGATTAATAGAGCGAACAAAAGTTCGCGGGGCACGAGCGCGAGCGAGTGCTTTATCGCCGGTACCGCTCGAGTTGTGCTCTCTCGGCGTGTTTGGCGTGCCGAGGAGAACACACATGCACATTCCTATGCTTGTACATACATACCTCGCGGTTAGTTTTATCGGCCCCAAAAATCTGGGGGGGAATTTATCGCAGCGCCGCCTATATATTTTATTTCGGAACAATATTCGGATTGCGATAGCGGGCCGATCTGCTTACGTGGGCAGGAGAGCGAAATAGCGAGAGAGGGAGGAGAGCCAAACTGAACGGCAAATGTGCTCGCGATTACAAACGGAGTCGGTCGGGTGTAATCATGACGTACGCACTTGCAAACACCCTCTGTGCTACGCCCCCGAGCGCGCTGGTATGTGCATGTACATAATACATTGGAGAGAGAGAACCAGGAGAGAGAGAGAGAGAGAGAGAACATTGGCGATGTACCTCTCCAATATACATGTACCAACGATTTATCCGGCAGTCTATCTACGCGACTGGGCAGCGGGGCTCGCATTAACTAAAGCGAGGTCATCGAGTCAAGCTGAAACGATACGGCGGCCACAGTGCGACGTTCCAACCGATCGTTCTCTCTGTCGTTTCTCAACCAATGGCAGAAACACGCATTTTCTGACACCACGTACCATACACTACCAGCAACCCTCTCACATTCCCATCAGTCGATTTATCGTTCTTCGATGCTCTGCCTCGCGGCGGCTTCGCTCTATGCTCGATGCCAAAGCAATTGGGACAACGCGAAACACCGAGCAACGATTGATGAGAGTGCTAAGAGATATCTGTATGCGACGGAACGTTAAATAGCCGAATCATTTTTGCCGGGAAATTGATGCGTAACCTCGGCGTGTGGATTGTGCGTGGTAATTTGTCGTAAAGTCCGGTTAATTTTTCAGCCGGAATAATAGCGTGGATCATGACATATATATGTATACCGGACACTCTCTCGCTGTTGCTGGTGGCTCTCGCTTTTATGGACGAGCGAGAGTATACCCGCTTCATATGGAGTTCTCGCCCGCTTGGTAATTCGCGCCGGCAGTACGTAAAACATTATACCGGAACGCGTAATTTTGTGGATGTAAATGAAACACAGGCATTTACACCGTTCAAGCTGGAGTATTTTCCATATTGTCATTGCAAAATACTCGATTAACGACTGGATTATACTAGCATTCTTACTTTTGCCGAGCATGTTTATTTCATTGGCAAGCTAGTGCGTGTTTACTGGTATTCGACCGAAGCAACTTTTACTGATTCGAATGCAATTCATTGATTTCCTCCTGTCGAATGCAAGGATTGCGATATATGTTGAAATTGGAGATCCCTTTACCGAAGATATGCTTCTTTCACGCGCCAAACCTGAAGACACGGATTCAACGGAGGCCTCGAGAAGAAGGTATCACTTCTCTACTGGATTCCAGACTGGCTCTCGAGTGACCTTTCGATCTCGCGGCGGGACATTCGATATGCACATATTCCCTTAACGCCGAAAGCCTTTCCAGCCGAGAGGGAAGATCGCAGCAATGCCATTCGATTCAGGGTGGTCGTTTTCTCGAAATACCAACTAAGTCCAGTCCGGTGTACGAAACCTACTCCAATTCTATAGGGATGCACGCTATCCTAGATCTCCTGTCTTCTACATACCACCGACTACTTCCATACAAACATCCCATGCAAACCCGTCCAAGTCACCAGCGATACTTTAAGCGGCTATCTTAAGTCGTTTCGCAAGTTTCAAAACTTTCAAGCAACAAGAAGTGGCCGAGCTCTCGGATCACTGATCCCCGCAACAAGAAAAGCTAGCCAGACTGAGGACGTCGATCCTTGCAACATTGACCAAGCATGAAATTCAGAAGGGATATTTTTACACTTGGATTCCAGGAACATTCGGTGGTGATGGCTCTTCGTGGGGCAACTCGAGATGCGTGTGCGATGGACCACGAACGACACAGAGAGAGAGAGAGAGAGAGATGAAGAGGCTGCAAGCGAGAGAAGTCTCGGAGTGTCCGTGGTGGAAATGCGGAGAGCCGATCGTCGAGTTGGAGAACGAACAGGTAGGTAGTAGAGGATACCCTACGGAGAACCAAACCGACCTGTCTGAGTCAACCGGTCTAACCACATGTTTGCTGGCGAGTCGCTATGCAACCGGATGGGGTTCTGCCTCGGAACCGTAAGCAACCTCCGTTAAGCCGCATTTACGCCGTACCTCTGCGAGAGAACAAATCGATCCACCCTGTGGTTCCAGTATGACTCCGCGTCTCCCATTTGCACTCACGTGGAAAGCTCGCATTTATCCAAGCCTCTGATTGTCACCGTCGAGAATGACTATCCGTTGCCCGACGATATTACAATTCATTGTTTCACTATCAAGATGAATAGTACGTGTTATATAATCGATAATCCCAGAGGTTGATCGGAGACGATCGTATTCATCCTGTGATGCAAGATTCCGATTGCTATCTTGCATGTTTATATAAAACAATGTCTACCATTCGCCCGAGTGATTATCAAGCAGCTGCTACAGACAATGCTAGTGATTACCAAAGACTGCACGTGTATAACCGCCCTCGGAATCATTGTCTCTAATACGTGATTTAAATACAATGCTGGTGTTGATTAGTATCAAACTCCATGAAATTAATTAGTTACTGCTTACAGACTGTGTTAATAAACCGTGACTCAAGAAACATTGTATCCACCAGGTGTGCGTGTTATTCTTTTACGCTTTTCGATTCCGAATGGCCGCATTTTTTTACTTGGAAAGCGAGCTGACTTATCGAAAAAAACGTTCCCGGCTATGACGGCCAGTAGGGTGTGCGAAAGCTCTTACTCATTGGAATCACAATTAGTTGAAGGGATTGCACCCATTGCATTGACTTGAACCAAGGGGGAGAAAAAGAGATAGAGAAGGCGATCACTAGCCAGGCGGAAATAGGCACGAGGACGGGGTAAATGGAGCTTGGTATAACCAATCATTCGCCGCGGACTTCCAATAATCCACGGGCAATATATCCGCGGGAACAACGAAACTGCATGAGATATCCGGCCGGGCAAATATCTGGCCATTCTGGCTTCCATCGGACGATAAAAAGGACGGCCCCCGATCACAGGCGAATACAGAGACACACATACACATAGCCAGGAACATGGTGTACTGGAAAGAGTATGGGGAAACACGGGGAATTACAGCTATCCGACCCGGCGCGCTCGACGCACGTTGTGTATATGCGTGCACGTACAACGGTATGCTCGACCGGCCATTTAAAATTTAAATGCTCACTACCCGACGCATTGTAAATATGTCATCAGTGGTCGTTCTACCCAACGCGCTGGACCAATCCCTACTCGTTCCAATGTTTCCCTACATTAACCTCTCATCCCTGTTGAAGCTCTCCGTAGAATTTGACCAGCCAATATCCAATTGGTCAAAGGAAAGAGAATTTCATTCGTGAACAAATAAGAAAGTGTGCGCAAGATATTCGGCGTTAACTGTATGAAACAGGCTCGAAAAGCCTGGCGGCGTCGTACCTAGTACCTGGCATGCTCGACAGATTTAATTAAAGATGCACCGCGCTCCATTTCCGAAGTTAAATAGAATAGTCTGAGAAGTGTACACTCTGTATAAAGTTCAATTGGCACAAATGCAGATTTTTTCTTTACACACCCTCTCTCTCTCCCTCTCACTCTCTTTCTCTGCTTGATTCCCGGCGAAATTATATCGCCTGCCGGTGGCAGCAATTAAAGTTTGTTAAAAAGAAGTCGACAGCTATGCGAACTAACTCGAACATAAATAACATTTCCTTCTCGTTAACCGACTTGCCCGATACGCGTAGGAAGTGTATCCGCTCGATAGACTTCAGACTAAATAGGAGTTCCGGCTTCATCGCTTTGATAGTTGCTCTAAATTCGGCTGGAACGTCGTTCAAATGTCACTGACTTACGTAATAACTCAGGATTATCGATCCCATGAGCCAAAAATACGCTCTGCCATGGGACGTTTCTAGTTTCTAATCATTTTAATCCAGCAGTTCGATGCGGAAGTCGGTGCTCCGCGTAAATTCAATCGATTCCTCGTTGATTTTAGACAAATTTGCAAATATATGGAGAGGAAAAGAAGGAAGCAGTGAGAGAAACCGGGATGGCTCCGGCCAAAGATAATCCGATGAGTCCGGCGAAGCGATGAGAGGGCACATTGTGTGAGTGTGTTCTTTTTGTACCGCGCGGAGACCTTGGCGGCTCTTTTAACCCAACACTCTAACGAATCCACTTTAATTAATTAAACTCTTATACGGGCGAGCTCTCCGAGTAAATATAGCATCCGCCCCGGCCAAGCGCTCGTCGAAGATTATTATCCGTCGTCACCTCCAATGCGGATTGCACCTCTGCGATCTTCCATTCCCACGTTTATTCTATCCAACTGGGAATGCGCGTGCGGCAACTCAGCCAGGAGAAAGGTAATCCTGTTATCGCAATTGGATATTTGCGCAGGGTTTAATCGCTGCCTGAGGAAAACAGCAGTGGCAGATTCCACGAGGAATTTTTATTCAATACATTTAACTTAAATTTTTAAAAGTAACGTCCATCTTCATGAGTAAAGTTTCCGAGAACGGTGACAGAAACATCGTCGATTACCAGTGAATCACAGACCTGTCGATCTAACAGTCGAAGTTGTCGTTTTGCAAAACCGCTTGCACTTAAAAGGAAGCGAGGTTTTCACTTTGCTCGCAACATCCTCCCATAGTTGCGCCAGACTCGTTTGTCCAAAGCCGAAGCGGTGGCACGAAGCGGACAATGTTAGTGATGGCGAAAGAAATAAATAATAAAAAAAAAAATAGAAAAGACCATCAGGTAGGCGTAAAGGGAAGGCGCGTTTAAGGTCAAGTCAGAGAACAAATGGGAAGTAAGTGCTGCAATAACGCACACGAGCGTGAACTGGTCTGTCGTTAATACTCGCGGCGGTCGTCGCTAGCATTCCAAGCGATTGCGGTCGCAGTGTGCTGCCTATTCTTTCTCGTTTCCTGGCATTTGCGAACCATCCCGCGCACCATTCCTGTACCATTGGTTGGACCGGGTTCTCGACCATCGTCAACCTCTTCGCTCGTGAAAACGTGCCGGCAGAGACTTGTTCCGCGAGAAACGCACCCGCCATCCCCTGAAAAACCTAGGCGTTCCGCACGTAATCCATTAGAATTACACCGCTCATCGACTCCTTTCTCCTGGGAATAATGGATTTGCGAACACTCCTGTTCTCGATCGACTAAGAAATAAGTACGAGTCTGTATAGTGTAAGAATTGTAATAAATCCAGAATGTTTTGCAACATCGATGACTTGCATTTTTTATATATAAAGAAATTTGTAAGTGATAAGCTCCATTCATCCCCGGGCGAATGCAATTATCCAATGGAGCACGAGGATCTCAAATAAAAAAAAGAATTCTTTGTAACTCTCATTTCCTTTTCTTTCCCCGGGCAAAATTGATGAGCAGACTCGCCGCTGACGTTGCTACGTACATCTCGGAATTATCAGCTTCATTTTCACGAAAGTAAGAGCAGGGCTGAGTCCCGACGCACTAATACTTCTAATTAGCAAAACGCCAGGCTTTAATGACGGTGCTTTCGCGAAGCCGGCCGCTTGAGTAATCACGAGCTGGTGCACGATAGGTGCACGACTGACTAACGATGTCTCGTAAGGATCTCGTGATTTTTAAAGTGTAAGTTTCATCCGTAATACTTAAGAGAAAGCGGCTGATTTGAATAACGAAATAATGCATTCACGCGCGCAGACACACACACATGGGTGACGTACTATAAAAAAAAGCGACAAGTAGAAAGGAGCCGAAGGTAGGCGAGATGAATTACCATATAATTACGATGTCGTTGCATGCCAGGGCGAGAGCTACTGCCGCTTAACAGGCAAAGCCCCTGTAATTGTAGGGTGGGGGTAAAAATTGAGGAAGCTGTGATACTGATAATCAGACGCACACGCATGTTCGTAAACACCGAAGCGGCACTACTGCCCACATGCCATATCTTTTTAGGAGGCGGGATTATGTAAATATTGCAAGGGAATATTGCTGGGATCTCCAGAACCGATAATGAGCCAGCTAATTAGAGACAAAACATCGTGTTCCGCAGGATTTCTCATGTTACGTAAGTTTGCAAAGCAAATGTGTGAACGATCCGCCTAATTATACGCGCCCTCTCAACTACGGCTATGTGCGTTGAAAACTTTACTCGGTCTTCTAACGAAGAAGCTATTCTTCCCTCGACGAAGTAAATGCCACGAAAAAAAATCAGAAGGCATTACGAAGAAATACATGTAAGACTCGACGAAGCTAGCAATACGCGCTCACCTTTACCCCAAGCACGTCTGCAACTTTACGTAAAATGAATTTAAATGAAGGAATTACTATCGCCCGGAATCCCAATTCAAGGTGACGCTTGGTAAGGAAAGATATGAGATTCACGGGAATGCCAGTGCCACCGGACCTTGACAGAACCTTGCCTTTAATCGGCTTTATCGAAGCTCTACAAGGCGAGTCCAGCGATCGGACTTCCAATTAAGAGACAGCTGTCGTCGCCTCGACGAAAATGCCAAAACTCCCTGCAATGATCGTGCTCACTGAAAACCTATGACAATTGCGAGTACCACTTTCTTCCTAAGCAGTCCAAGTATCGCTTTTCCAGGCAACTGCACAATAGCTCGACTATCACTTCCGCACAAGACAGCCAACAGTGGCGTAATTGCGATCGGCGAGATTGGAGACACAGTAACTGCTATTGGCCAATGGAGAAACAGAGTTCGATCAAAAGAGTGGAGGCGGGATTTCTATGGGAGGCATATAATCGGCTTGCAGTAAGTGGCAATTTAAGTGTCGGCGAGCCTGCTTATGGGAAAGGAGAGCCAGATGATCGTCGATTTCTTGGCTTACGAGGAGAGAGACAAGGCTGGCAATGCTGGCATGCCGTTTGTCAAGGGATACCGGAGACAAGTCCGGCACACGCTATCCTGGCCGTAATCAGGTGGCACACGAGTAGTACTCGCAGGTCAGAGATCAAAGCAACGAAGACCGCGCATTGATTTTTCCCTTGGTGCGCGGGTTGAAAGGATGCCGGTGGTGCGGAGTTAGGCGAGTGTGTATGTGTACAACGAATCAAAGGAACTGCTAGAGTACACACACATACTAAGAGCCCACGAGGCAGTAGTAGCACGAGTCAGCGTGCTACACCTGTTTATGTAGGTCGCGGCTAGCGTGCTTGGTCACTCCGCCAAGCTACCCTGCCTTTACACCAGCATAGGAAATGGGTTACGCTTCCGATCAACGACACCGGGGTTCCGCGTTCGTATCTACACCCTCGCACAATTCTATCAACGACTTCCGGGCAAAAACTCTCGTCGAGCTTCCCTCGGACACATGTAAACAGATCCTCGGTCAATATAAGCACTGCCAAATGAATACTACAACCATGTGCTCGAGATATCTCTCATACAACGGATGAATGTAAAATGTCAGGTGTTAATGTCACGAGAATGTAGTATGAAACGATTGTTATATGACACTGCAAATGCGAGTTATTTTTACTGCGACACACACTCCGCGTAAAACCGATCTACATTACTCATTTTGAAGTATTAATGAGATTCGAAGTAGAGTTTAACAGGAGGAAATGTTACAAAGTGCGATATCTGACCTCCGCTTCGGGCTACGATCGCTGCGGAAGCGACGGCTGTCGGGGATTGCGTGTTACGCGAGGGTATAAATTGACATCGCCAATGCGAATCACAATGACCCCGAGTGGGAAGTGCAGAGGGGCCGCGATTGACCCCGGAGGCATTGAACGTGTTAGCGCGCCGCCGAGAGGCACAAGTTTAAAGGGACTCGCGAGTCTCCGTTCAGCAAACTCTCTGATAAGCGAACGATACACTTCATCACTCTTCGATCCAAGACTCAATAACTATTACGAACCCGTCTAATACATAATATCACTCGGTTGCTTTAAAATTCCACAGAAATACGAATAACAAGGAAAAATTTCACTGACCAAGCATTCGTATGTATCAGTGCGATGACCCCTGCAAGAGTCGTGTTTCAACCGTGAGAAATATATACGCGCAACGATGGTAAAAACCTGACTCACCTGGCTCTCCTTTTCCAACAGATAGAGATGATGTGGCAATGTTGTTATCATTGACCTACGCTTGATCCCATGCGTACACGGAAACACTTGCCAAGCCGCTCTCCGGCATTGGACAGACACACTTGGAAAGTAGATGAAACTAAACACGCGGCACCACGCGGCCTCTCCTCGATCTAGCGCATGTGTGATTCGAGCGGAGAAGCAGGTGGAATGGCACGTCACCGCTTGGAGCACGCGTCTTTGACAGCTGCGAAGAGGTTGATGTGTGTTTGGAGCCGTTCCTTAGCGGAGCACCGCTCGATACGCGCACGCCGAGAAACCGGCTTCGACTGCTCGAGCTGAGCTTCCTCCGGCGGCGGCTCGCTCTCGTCAGCGTGGCACGCGGACGCGAGCATCCCCTCTGCCAGAGATACGCTATCACTCCGCTTCGGCTTCGACCGAGCGCACCCCCACTCGGAGAGCGCGCGCGCGCGCGTTACGCCGTCGCACAATGCTCGCCGACACCCGCGAGAACGACGCCAACCACCAGGGAAAGCAACCTCTCCTCTTCAAGGTTTCATGTCGTCAACACCAAATCCGACTCTAGTTTTCGGCAACAAACTATGCTCTAGCTTGAAATGCTCTCCTTCGATCGCTCGCTCGAGTTCCCTCCACTTGAACTGGACAACTTCGATGAGCATACTACAATGCAACCTTTGAGATTCGAATTCCCAAGTGCAGCCAACTTGAGCCTATTTCTATTTCCAGCAATTCCAACGAGACTATGCCGAGATAATTGTTAATTGAATTAACGTATTGTTGACTGGTTATTTTATGGAAAAAGCAATGATATTGGGAATATCGAGAAGAATGGCTCCCTCAGGGTTGGCCTCGGCAAAAAAACTCGGGATATTTTAATTGAATGATAGCTCTACCGTGTGTTTGCTGAAGTCCACGACTTTTTAATGAGATTAGTAATCATGATATGTCGGCGCGTACTGCCCGCGAACCTTATCGGTCCTTGGAAAGAACAACGGGCCTCGTTAGGAAGCCGGTGCAATTACGGCCTGCTCCGATCGGCGACAGGGCTGTTTCGTCAAGCGACTTGACACAGAGATTGCGTTCGTCACGCTAATGAATAAATTAAGCTAACATCTCGGAATTGTCGGGAATTCAAAAAGCCGCACTACTCTCAGAGTTCTAAGAGTGTGTATTATTGCGCTCCATTACACAAGTCCTGACCTTGTGTTCCACTGATTCCAACCCGATGGAAGCATTAATCTAACCTATAAACCAGTTAGTTCCGGAGGAAAACGGCACTGCTCTAAGCAGCTTAAGTATTTCCACGACCTTAATCAGGCATCCGAAAACTTTATTAACGTTAAGTCATCCTATCCAATTAACTGGGGATTTCAAGTTCCACCTGCGAACGATTCAACTGTACGCGAGCATTCATTCCCATCGGAGTGTATCCCGAGGCGAAAGAGGACTGGGTGCTCGCTCGACGAAAGAAATCGGTCCATTTAGCAAGGAAGGCGTTTACGCGGATTTAAATTCTAATTCAGCCTGATGCGATTCCGTGGCGAGGGACTAATCGACTAATGCTTCCCCTTCGAGCGCGCAACGCCGGCCAGACGCCCCCGAGGAATTTGTAAATTCGACGCTCCAAGTTTTAATCGTCCATCGGGGAAGAAACGAGGAGCACGAAACTTTTCGCATAATAATTCTTTCCCGTACCCTTACCTTTCTCCCCCTCTCTTCCTCTTTCTCCCACTCTTTCCTATCTGCCTATCTAAGCCGAGGCTCTACTCTCCACAAGCACGCTACGGGAAAAATGAGCGGGAACGATTTGCCTGCGCAAATGAATATTCCTCGTAAGTCGCGCGGTAACCCCGGTAACTGGCATGGGGAAGCGCGTTTCCGCCGTTGAGAAGTTGCTCAGGCTTCCTGAGATATCTTATTTCCCGGTTCGCGGACTAACGAGAAAAAGTTACCACTCGTCGGCCGGCAGATCTCATTCGGCAATTTGCAACGCGCCGCTATGCCAAGGACCGGATATGGCAACACGCGCGTGTTCCAGCGAATTGACTTTATACGCTTTCCGTAAATGTAATATCGTAAGTAGAAGTCGTCACGGATACTACGGGAATCCCAGAGATCCCTCTTGGGAGTACGAAATAACGGGAAAAGTTTCCATGAACGCGAATGCGCTTGCACTCGCGCTAATCCACGTTAACCATTAATTTTGAAATACGATCGTAAAATGAAAGAAATCGCCGCAAAGTAGATTAGTAGATCCAAATGATTTTCAATAACTTTAGTTTCATACGTAATTTAGTAGGATTATCTAATAGTATTAATACAAGCTTACGCAATATCGTGTATTGGTTACTGCATAAGTTGAAACACGAGTGAAATCAAGTATACGCGTGATCGGTCAAGAGTCTATTAAAAATGCACTCTTTTCCAAGCAAGAAATACAATCGGACGCTGCCGGCAAATACGAGCTCAGCGCGCGTGTACAGCGAGCTACGAATGCACTTGGGAAATCAAGCGTTTCTCACTGCCCACTTGATGAATCGCAAACGACTAAAGTCGTTGTACGATTGCTGCGCACTGTGACGTCGGTAACAAAAGAATGTGAGCCAAGAGTGTCGTGAGTAAAAGAGAGAAGGGAAAAAAGTAATCCGTGGAACTTTGCTACAATTAGAGTAGCCGCGTAGGAGACGGTGCGTATTACTGCGTATTATTCCTACTAACCCCGCTCTTGTCCGTAGAATAAACGAGAAAGAAACACATTCAAGGGACATGGAAGCATGTGGCGCAGTCTAACCACGCAAACCCAATTTGTCCCGAGCTTGAGACTAAGTAGGTTACTCGTGGTAAAACAATTAAACCGGTAGGGACTATCTTTCTGGCCGGAGGAAAAGCTGGCATGCGAGATTCGTGAAAGCTGAAATTCCACGGATGGGATATACTACCGGAGTTGTTCTCGGAACAGGACTTCACTTTTTCCTCTGGTGTGTACGCTGGCTACCCTTTACGGATGCTGCTACCGCACACCGTCTCTTCGTCAAGTGCACATGTTCGACTTGGAGAGGTCGCCGGAGTTCACTGGCCGGCCTTGCAAGGGTTCGCTTGGTCAGAACTATTTCTTCTAAGATCGAGTGGCAGAGTACTTTTTACGATAGCCCTGTGCACGATCTGTACACGTGTGTATACCGAAGGCACTAACGCCAGGCACGAGCTTGCACCTGGAACCCCGTCCTATCACCAGAGCCACCCACACTCCCGCTTTGCTTTATGGACACTTCCGTGCTACTGTTTTTCATCGGACTGAGTTATAGCCGTGAATGTGTAATTCCGCAAACTAGAAGAACCCGTCGAGTGCCCTCGGCCCGCTCTTGCCACTCTCGCCAAGTCGTAACTTTTGGTGCTCGATTGCGCGTGAGGCACTAATGACACCGCCAAGCCGCATAAAGTTTTCTAACGAGCGATACGCACCGTTAAGTCACTATGGTTTCCATGGATTCCGAATTCTCTTGTGGTTTTAGAAACTTACTGTTATTCTCGTCTCGATCCTCCAACTGTCTTACATCCAATCCCTTAGCAGGAATCCACTCTAACCACCAATACTTTCATTGTACTTCGTATCTTTAATAGAAATAAAAAAGTACAAATAGTTTAATCAGTGTCGTCGGTGCAACGCTATCTCGTGCATAGCGCTCGTGGAATGTAATTACACACCAGTAATTAGCGTTGATTATTTATTCGCCACCCGGATTCCCCACCAAAATTCGCTTAACATTGCTTTTCCCTTAACAGCAGTTGCTGTGCGCTTAAAATGCATAGCATTCCCTGTGAAAACTATATCGAAAGTGTTCCCCCTGTGTACAGTCTGAATAGTCTACAGTAAACTAGTTAGAGCTAGCAGAAAAGTAAGAGCACGATCGACGAGTAAGACAATGTAACAAAGTTTGGGAGAAGGAAAAATACCATGGGTCTATTTGTCATTAGATTCGAAGTGTGCAGTTGGGCAATAAAAGTAAACGGGAATTCGAGAACGTCGGGCGAAAGTGAGGCTCATTATGCAGGGTCTCCTTGGTAGAAGTGAGAACGGCAAATCTGTCAACGCATGGGGCACACGCGGAGAAGGCGCACGAGGGCTATCGGCTACATGTTTCGTCGGCGTGACCGGACAAAGGATCCGGCAAACATCAGAGTTTATGGGATGGGGTGGTTGGTGGTGGTGGTGGTCGGCTTATTTGAGTGGCCGCGTGCCTTCGCTTTCAAACGCGCTATTTCTTTGAACTTGAACGGAGGGGTACACCGGCTCTCTTTAGTTTAAGCCGATCGCGCGTGCGAAGAGCATCGTCGTCAACTCTCTGCTCCGGAAAGCTCACGTGTCTTTTTCAGTGCCAGACGCCAATTTACGTGAAAAATGAGGAAAAGGACGGTTTTCGCTTGCGTGGGTTGTCAATATACCAGTAATCGGCAGTTCAATGTGATAAGACATGAGAGAAGAATCCACTCTAGGAATAAGTCAAGAATTTGCTGCGGTAATTATATGTTATTGGTACTTTTCTTGTGTTGTATGATGGTATATTCTTGCACGGATTTTAGAGAACTGAATCTTGTTGTGTTAACTTAACGTTTTGTATGATAGTGGTTATTATTCGAGTACAATCTAATCGGATTGAACGACAGAACGATTTTCAAGTCGCTAATTATCGCTCAGCGCCCTTTTAATCATTGCCACCAACGTTTTTGTCTTTCGAGTAGTTCTTTAATATCAACAACCTGTACCAGCCGGTGTAACATTTTAAGGAGATCAAATTTCACTTTGCTATCTACCCAGCTATACTTCCTCACGGAAACTTTGAAACATTGTCAGAGGTTAGAACGGTGGGTGAGCTTCGTCTATTATCTTTTACAGGCGAAGTGCTGTCGTCAAAAGCAGAATACTATGCTCACTGCGAAGTTTACCATCCGAACGCAAGGGCGCACACATACATATCCAAGGATAAATACAAAATCACAGCTGACTCCGTGGTGTTAAATCGTCGACCTGCGCAGCAAGAAGCCGTTGCCACCAAGAAAGGAAGGCGCATGTATAACTTCCGTGTAAGAAGGAAGTACACTGGCAGTATTGGCACTAGTAGAAAGCAGAGGAATATGAATTCGAAACTGAGTTTGAAGTATTCATTAACGTACAGTGGAGTCGACATGGAAGATGTTCCTTTAATATGCTTCCTTAATAATCAACCCTCAGCTGATCCTCATAAAGTGACAGTTTCTACTGATTACGAAGAGAATCAACTCGAAGACAAAATTCCGGACATTCCATCTCTTCCCGAGCCAAATACGGAAAACGAATGTATGAGTGAGCTGGAGCATTTCGAGTTCGAAAGAAACTTCAAGAATGACATTGAGAGTACCGAGCAAGCGGACACTCAAAATGAGGAGCAAAACGAATCGGAAGTTACATTGGAGCCTACGAGTCCTATCTCGCCGACGGCCTTGCCAGCGAAGAAGTTAATTCTACACCGATTTAAAACGAGTTTCGAACACGAGTTCAAGGTTAATTTGTGCGACTCGAATAACAATTATGAGGAAATGAACATCACAAAAAGTTCGAGTGAATCGGTTACCAGGTTGCTGCAAACTGTCAAGCATAAGGCGAACAAGGAGAACGTATCCTCTTACGAATTTAGTGTGGAGAAGGAATTAAACATAAAGCTCGACCGAAGCGTAACAATACCGATGACGACGAAATTGCATCGCGACTTTCTTGAAATGATCGATTTCGAAAGTTACAAGATATTTTGAATCAGCCACAGTAACCAAACATTCCAATCAAGACTTGATAGCTTTACTGGTAGAACAGTTCCTTCATGAAAGATCGCTGTCGCAGGTATTTTTACAATTTTACTCATATTTTTTACCAGCGAGAAGTTCTCGTCTTTTTTTACTGTAATACCTTTCATTCGAAACCTGGTGCAATAGAAACTTTACAAAGGAGCCTGCGACGGTCGATTGATTTTATGTAGTTGACTAAGTACTAAATCTTAAGCTTTAAATATAACGAAACGAAGACCAAAGGGGACCAAAGAGAACCAAGTTCTTTCTTATAGAATAACCAGCGTGAAAGTAGATTCTATCATTGTTAAATATACTTGTTATAGAGCATATTTATTATATATTCTTAAAATCATATGTACTCAAAGTGTATTTGATAAGTCCAGTAGTTCGTTAGAGAGAAGAGAAGAGCGAAGGAATGCAGAGTAGTTTTGCACTTTTATATATCTATACGGAAAGCAGAGCTCGCTGCTGAGCAGAGCGCGGTACTTACGGCTCGGGATCGCCCGATCCTCCCTTGGAGTGACGTAACTTTGTTCTGCGGTTGTTATTTTAATAAAGTGCACTTTAAAGCCGGAATTATGCGGTGAAATGCTTGTCTTGCATCGACCCACACCTGCTTCCCTACTGAAAACACCCTTCCTCCACCGAGTTTTCCTCTTTACCCAGTAGGCGCCCGCCCGCCGGCCGTTTTGTTAAATACAGCTGTTTCCAACTCTTTCCGAGTACTTGAAGAATCCGAACAGCCAACCACCGCCACTGACATTACTTCGCTGGCACTTACTTTGAACTTCAGGCATCGATCACTCGGAGAACTGCACTTTCCACGATATTACTGTAATTCCCGCGCTCGTAATAACAGGTAGTTATTCATTTTCATCTATTAACTTTACGCGCCATAGATTTTTGAACATTTCACGAAGGCGTAATTGAAAAGCTGCAGAAAGTTTATTTGTTCCGCAATGTACTCTCGCTTTGATTCGCGCATGGTTTGTAAATATGTTTGTTTCACGAATACCAGTGAGCGCATTTTACCGTCAAATGAAATAAACATTTTCGTGCGAGCGGGTCACATTCCCATTAGAATTTTCGCGGGTGTTTCGCAGAGGAAATCGGATTACACAATTTCAGTTTCTCGCATAGAGTACGCAAGCCGTCGCCATTAACGGAAAGGATACAAATTACACGTTGCAAATCCTCTTTATAATCGCGCTTTACTACACACCGTCAAACTTTTCCCATACGAAATGCTGACTGAACGATGTGCAAAATATATTTCTTTCCAACTATCGAAACACTGTTGTTCCTATGCTGAAAAGTGAAGTATGGTCGCGACGGAGTGAAACATTCCTAAACTCCGCTTGTCAGAGTGATGTGGCAAACGGGGGGTTGCGCCATTGTCCCGTGGATATTGTATGCTTGTCAATACTCTTATTTAGAATAGAATAGAAACCGGGAGCACCGCCCAATTCGGAGGCGATCGGGCACGTCTGTCTTTCACATGTCGACAGACACACACAATACAAAGACAGACTATGAAATTCCAGGCTCGGATAGCGACGAGCGATAAGACAAAGAGACAGTCATGTACACGTGCCGAGATTCAACGTAATAGAAAAGCCTTCGAAACATCAGAGTGTTGCCGAGCGTTCGATCCAAAATTCAGGGCACACGGAGGCCGGAATCTAGCTGCTAATTATTTGGTTGTTGGGTATCTAACGAACCGTGACTACTCATTGCCTGGTTCGTTAACACCCTGAACAGCCGCGTTCGCCGCTCGCCGATGCCACCAGATAATTACTGGGATGAATTGCCATGTGGCCGAGCGGTGTGTCCCGGCTATTTCAAGTTTGCGAACTACTGGAGTGCCGTCGGGTACGCGAAACAATTGAGGAAAATCCACAATGCCGCCGCTCTAGAACGCATTCAATGCCAACTCTCGACGTCCTTCCATAGGATTCTACTCGGTTTGACGAATCCTCCTAGCTCTCTTCTCCTACTGGTAGAAGGACTCCCAGTAAATATAATGAAGCGAGCGATCACCAGCGAAAAACGAGCAAGTACTTGTGAGCACGAGGAAGGGCAGAGACCATTGCGAGTCCGAGGTGGATATATCTCCGGGGCAGGTATTACGAGCAAGGGAGCACTGTCGAGGAACCTAAACGAGTGCCGAAGTGGCCACTCCTCGAGGTTCCTACTCGCGCTCGTTTCACAACGCGAGCGTAACCGAGTGTTTTCCTGGATACTCCTTGACCGACTTGCCAGCCGAGCGAGCTCCGCCTGGTGGACACCGGGATATATGCACCCAAATGTCCCTAAGTACTCATGGGTCCTCTCTCGTTCACGGAACACCCGTTCTCCCAGAGCAAACTCCTCTCCCCGCCTATTTCACCGGCACGACACGCCGCTCCGCGCACTTTATTTCCTTCGATTACACGAGAACGCTTCAGAGTGTGCTCTCCTATCGTCTGCCACCACCGCATTACCATATAAATGAACAAGCGGAAAGTTGCACTCGCACCCTCTTCCTCTCTCTCTGTCTCTCTTCCTTTCTGTTCCAAGCAACTAATAGCCGGCGCCGACGACGGATTTAGCCGTGCAATCGCGTGCAAATTCGCCCGGCCATTGTCACACCGGTCCGTGTGCTTCCTGTTCCACTGAGCTTAAGGACAATTCCATGCTTCCTGCTCCAAAAGATAAAAATTTGATCGTTAGTTTAATTCTTGCAGAATTGATCGTCCATTGGCAAAACATAATGGATAGTCGTAACAATCACAAATTGTTGGACAGGATTAAGAGAAGAGAATCAACAAGGTTTATAGGTTAGCTGGATGCTGAGTGGTCCCTGACGCAGTTATTATCAGGAGTAAGAGCGGTAGGGCTCTCGGATCTTCGGCGTAATCGGGTAATGCAGTTTGCCAGATGGCAGGGAAGCCGGTGCACCATGGAACATTGCTGACAGGTAAGCGGGTAAGGGCGCCCGCTGACGTATTATTAATTATGCGAGTGCACGGCTATTAGAGCAAGACAATAGGCTGTAATCGGCATACGCCGAGGTAACAGGGTATTCACGTATGTAAAGCCAGCAACGCACCATACCTATAGCTGTGTATGTATGTATGCATGTATATGTATAGTTCTCTCCTCCTCGGCCTCTCTCAAGCGAGCCTCGATGATACATCGGGCATACCTCTACGCTTAAACGAACCGAGCACGCACGCACCCTTCAACAATGGGAATCCACACGTCGGGAAGCAAGCGAGCGACAGTTATCTCCGCGGATTTACGCGCTGCGCTTTCTTCTGCTCGGCTTCCACCACTTCGTTAATACGAGTGCCACTTTGGAAATTAATTCCCCTCACCCTCGAGCGCAGACCGCTTTCGCGGAAGGCCTCTTTATTGAGTTTGTTCGCCGACAGAAACACTGCGTGAAGCACAAGTGGCGAGAGTGAGAGCACGCGTCCTCCTCTTCCTGGATCACGAAGCTTTGGAGGACGCAGCTTTGTTTAGGTTCACCAACGGAGAATGCGAGGGAGAGAGAGAAGGGGAATGGCTAAACTAATTCTCTTATGGAGCGCGCAATTTACGAACAGGTGGCACGTGAATTAGCATTTGCCTTCGCACATTCACGCCTGAATGTATGCGTCGACCAAATAGTAGCAATATCATGCTGTACCCGAAGCCCATACTCGTCTGTTCTCCTATTTCTTGACCATCGTGCTCCCACTCAGCCTCCGATAGATCATTACGGATCACTGGTCCAGTGATCATCCGACTCACTGACTCTCACGAGTCTGGTTTACGATAGAATGATGGATTTCGATGCGGAGCACTGTTAGTTGATTTGTGCTATTTATGACAGTGACAGATCGTAGGATCCGCTAATAGAGAATAATAGAGGAGTTAAGGATACTTTACTCGGTACGAAGAGCAAAGTAGAAGTTGCCGAAGTTCAGAAGTGCACAGAGCAAAGTGAGAATGCCTTGACGGTTTCCAAGTTTCTGTTTAAACTTCACACATTTTTTCGGACAGTGGATTCAGAGTTAAATGTACACGGACTAAGAGGAGAACTGTACAAAGGATGAGAAAGGGGTGGGGCGACATTTGTCGAATTTGTGTGAAGTGGCCCTTAGGTGCAATTTCGAGACGATCGTTGCAGCCGGCTCTGACGCAACGCTTTATCTCTGCCTAACGAAGCTGCGGTCCGAGATTGTGGCACGTGGAACATCAAGAACTCGTTAGTGCGTGAAGCATCCAGGTATTCCGGAAACTAACTCCATTTACCAGAGGTACCCGTGGCCCTGTAGCCAACACAACGAGACAGAAGGGGCGAATGAGAGGGTGCGCGATGTAGAGTTAGAGAAGCCGAGAGAGAAACAGAACGTTCGTCCCTTCGAAACGTAATTTACGTTTCCGCGGTTTACGCCAGACTGCATTGATTTGCCCCAGTCTTTGCGGCAATGCGATACCCCCAGTTTACCCTTCGAGTTATACGCGAATTCTAACTCGAAAGATACATCTGACCCTGAATTACTGTCCCATTGGAATAAACAATAAATGTGCAGTATGATTTTTTATCATCTTTCATGACGAACCAGTAAGTTTTCAGACAATGTTTCAAGGGATAGAGAAACTTTCACGCATGGGTCCACTCGATACGGTCTCGAAGGTCTAATACTCTCAAAGTAGAATTGAGTGGGACAGTTGGGAAAGTAGGAATCGCAGTGCGCTAAGTATGTGGAACTGCGTGATACTAAATTGATAAAGAGTGGCTGGGAAATTTCCAACTTGTACACAGGCCGAACCACGCCTTCTTCGCCTGATCCTCCTGGAGAACGGCCAATAGCTAACGCGCTACTTTAGGCAACGGTGCACACCGATAATTATATTAATGCTACCACCGGCGCATCCCTTAAAAGGGCTTTCATGCTCCGTCGACGAGTACCTTCTGCCCACCGGGCAAATGCATTATTAGTGCGTATTAGCTTTATCTCGTGCGATCATAATGCCTGGTAAGGTACCATTCGAGAGTTGGTGCACCGAATTCAAAATTACAAAGTGAATGCTTAGTAAATCCACTCCCGTCAAAGGGATTTCCACCTTCGGGACAAAAACCCAGAGGGATACCGATGTGCGCGAATATTCGGTTAGACTGCCAATACGCATCCACTTCATCCGAATATATGTATATGAACCGAGTATAGAGTATACCGAGAGGCATCACCGAGTAGCAAAAGAATTTTTAATGGCACATTATTCGACAACTGCCACTCCTTCTCCTGTTTCGTACGAGCTGATGAAGCGACTTCGTTTTATTCCCCGATGATAAAGGGATATTCAGGATAAAGGGAACGCCCAACTATTCCATTTACAAAGGGATGATAATAAACGACACACTTGCCGTGGAGAAAAATTGATGTTACACAAATGGTAAAGCGTCAGGATACCTTTCTTTAGCAGCGTGTAATCGACAGTGGATGAATTAGTTGAACAGTAGAAAAGATTACCACAAAGGGAAACCATGTTAAACGATTCTTGCTAGGTTCTTCATCACTTAGTAGTTCGATCTATCGATGATTGCGTTGTGTTTATTCTTAGGAAATTTCATTGGTGCACGTAAGGCAAGTAGCAGGAGTATTGAATTGCGCGGAAAGAACGGTCAGTTGTTAGATCACTAATTAAAATCGCCGGGGATAGGAACCGGTCGAGCGAATGTGTGTAATTAATTTTCCGCAATATCTGGTTACCACGCTACACGCAGATACCAGGGCGATACCATAGCCGCAAGGAGAAACACGATGAAGATACTAGCCGTTCGTGCGTAACGAGCTGAATTTACCTCCTTCACGTCTCTTTTTCAGGCCTACCACGTGTACATTACCTTAACCCTTTCCGTGAATCACCTGTTTTTAGCCGTTGCATGCCCTAAGAACATGAAGACTAAAACGTACCGTTGATGGCTCTTATCATAAAGCATTGCCTTCGGAGTAATTAACTAATTTTAAATAGGTTCCTTTTAATAATCAAACCTGAATTAATATTTCTTATTAAGTTTCAACCTATCGTGATTATAAATGCATATACTACTCATGTATCGACAAGAATATCGAATGTATCGGATAGAACGGTTAATTCGTGATCAAATAATAGCGGGCACTGCTTCTATCAGTAGGTACCGCAGTGTGAGGTTGGGTGCACTCGCGCGTGGCGATTGCTGCAAGGAAGTCCGCAATACTGCGCACACGTGTACGACACATGCTCAGAAGAGAATAGGTGTGCACTGGATAGGGACAAGGTTGCAACACCAGTGAATTTGTGTAGCAAGATAGTAAGCAAGTGTATCGAAGAAAGCCACATATACGTCCGACCGAAGTAATTATGCGGCGTCATAATTGCATAGGAAAGTGCAGCATAGTAGGATCGAGCGGTTGCGAGAGATAACGGGCGAGCGTGAATTAGTCGATAGAGGTGCCCTTATTACTCTGGCCGTCCTTAATTCAGAGTTACGCCAGTGCGGCGCACATATACATATATCCAACCAAGTATCAAGGAGGAAAAGTTCGCACGGTAGGCCAATGAGAATCCTTCGATTATCCAGGCTGGAGGAGGCGAAAGTGCAAAGGTTGTCTTCCAACCCAAACGACACTCTGTTCGCTGTAATATCGGCGGTCCGACATACGCATGCGTCGTCCCACTGCAATTTCGGAATCTTGTCAACAAACATCGCACTACATCCTTAACCCGCTCGCCAGCACTGTGCTACGTTCGTGCCGTGTACTGATCTTTCCTCCAGTCGTCGCATCCCCGGCAGCCTCTCGAGATTGAACTCTTGACACTCTTAGTTCCGGAGAGCTCCACTCTCTCGCTTCCCTCCGGGAAAGAAACCAAGAGGATATATACTCTCGGAGTTTCTCGTGGCCGCCGACGTACACTTCTACACACACGGGAGGACAGTGTGAGTGGGTGCGCCGTCGGAAACGGATGTGTAGAAGATCACTCGGTAAAGGTGGTTGTTGATACTTGGACGATCGACGGAATCGGAGAAGTCTACTGTGCAGATTACATCCGAATCCACTTGAACCACGCGATACTAGGATGGAGGAGGAAGAGAAGGAAGAGGCTGAGACTGATCAGTCGATCGCCGAGACTCTCTCGAAAAGGCAAGGAACAGCTGAGACAGCCAACTGTAACCATAGATCTTTGAGAATCACGTTACCCTTTCCTTCTTTGTCGGGATTAGTATCGGCTTCCGGGGCATCGAGATTCAACTCGACCATCCTCACGAGGTGTACTACAGCGAGCAACAGATTACAGGCCGTGTGTATCTAGATCTTAGCGAACCCGTGAACGCGCTCGGTGAGTCCAGATTGAGATGAGAGAATTCCGCTTGGAAATCACCCCCTGGCACCTCCCACTCTCTCTCTTACGACGCTTCACTCGTCTTCGCCGCACACAGACGCACCGCCGCACATTCGCTTGGCACTCGAATAAGATGAAGAAAAAGAGAAAGAATAGGAAAGCAATGCCGTGTTGAATAATCGAGTCGGCAGCACTGTTGTACATGAAGCACTCATTGCCGCTCGCATCATGAAGGAGGCTTCTTTCCTGCGCTCGAGAGCGGCTATCCGAACGCAGTTAAATGCGCCGTGTATTCGGAAAGCGAGCGGTTGGCAGGTACTGCTAGTAATTAATCCGGCTGGGTAGATTTAGCTGCCAGATAAATTTGTCATGCCAGCGGATGGCTAGTTTTAAGTTGCTACCGTCTAGCATCCCTCGTAATGTTCATTCGTCCATTGACAGGACACGCGCGCGCGCGTGGTTAACAAGAAAGAGTTACGCACACATGCACACAAGTAGATGGTGCACGTGTAGAGATGCATGTATTGGATTGGCCGCTGCCGGTGTAACGAGGCAGGAGCAGCGCTGTATTTATTCTATCGCGATGTTTACCCCCGTTGCCGCTCGGCAATCACAAAAATTCCTCGAGCGCCCCGGGAGTCGAAGGCCCGCTCTGCTGCCGAACGCTCTCTGGCATCGATCGTGTTGCATAACGGGTGACCTCGAGAGCTTTTTAGCCGCCGTGGGAGAACTAGCGTGCGCCGTGTAGATGTAGGATGTAGGTGCTGCTGCTGTTGCTGTTGCTGCTGCACCCGATTTCAACCGCGCGCTACATACGTACTTACTCGGCCGTGCTCTGATTCTCCGATGGCTAATAGCTGGCCGACAGGCGAGAATCAGGCGGAAAAAACTTTTAGCCACAATGCCTGGCTTGTATTTTAGGGTTTCGGGCTTCTAGAAGTACATACCTAGGGCGAGCTAGCCGTGTTGGGCTTTTAGCGGGAATTTGCATTTCTATTTTAGGATGCTTGTAAGAACGACCTGTTTGCGCGCTTCGTGTTTTCCGCTCGCTCTTAGCCGCCGCTACAGCATCCATGCCGAGCTTATCCCGCTTGATCGGGAAAAACTCATTATTAAGGCAAACCTGCATCTCGGCGACTAGTGGAAGCCATGTTCCACTAACATGTACCAACCGATGATGCGCACTGATCAAAAAGCCGATTGTTTATTCATGCACGGCCCGTTAATAATTTCTGTCCCACGTTCTCGGCGCGCTCTCGTTGCAAGTGCGATCCTCTTTGCATGCAGGTGTTAGACTCAAGTGCAAGGGAGAAGCGCAAGTATACTTCACTGATCGATCAGCCGGTATCCGCCGCAAATTTTCGGCGTTCGAGAACTATCTCCACGAGCAAATCTATCTGGTGGGCGGTGAGTACGACACGAATAGGATTGAAAGGAAAAAAGTAAAGGGAATGCTGATAATCCAATTAACCGATCTTCATCACAAGCAGATGGCAAGGAAAAATCGACGATAACAGGCGGCGTCTACCCATTCAGCTTAACACTCCCGAAGAACCTGCCGTGCAGCTTCGAGGGCCGGTATGGACGAGTGCGCTACTCGATTAGGGCATTGTTGGACGTAACGAGCATTTATCGGTTTTCCACCAATATTATTCCATTCACGGTGGCCCCCATTCTTGACCTTAATCGAGATCCCCACGCCCCCGTGAGTACCCAGCCGACAATGAATGCTATTGCTTCTGAAGCGATTAAGTTTCCGAGAGACACCAAGTCTAAGAGGAAGGTGTGGAGGAACTTCCACCTTCCCAAGTGGAAATGCTTGCGAGCACATTCGCGTTCTACGAGTTGCGGATACCGGCCAATGATAATTTCTAAAGTTATTTCAGCTACCCATTAACGCAAACCAGTCGAAGGTGTACATTGGCCAAGCCGAACCACTTTCTGTCTCTATGGCTATACCAGTTGGTGGTTTCGTTCCTGGGCAAGCCATACCCATTCAAATAATTATGAAAAATCGGACCAATGTGGCATTGAAGAAGATCAGAATTGTCTTTAAGAAAGTATGATTGATTTTTTACAAATACAACCATGCGGCATCGCCTAAAAAGTTCTGTATTACGTAAACCTGGAACAAACTGAGCAATATAACGGTCCATAAAACCTTTAGACGAGTCTCGGGTAAAGAAGAGAGCTTTCTGGGTCATGCGCGCAATAGCCCCGTTCTACTGTCCTATTAGTTTTGGACGATCCCTTTTAAAGGGTACACCTCTCCCCAGGTGGTCTCTTACCACGCGATCGAAAGGACACGAAAGCATAAGGAGATCGTGGTAGAAATAGATCAGCCTGTCATTAAAGATTCTGAGATTTACGACATCAACTTCGACGTTCCTGCAGTGCCACCCACCGGAATGCTTCACTGCGGTATCATCGACGTTCTCTACACGCTTAAAGTAAGACTGACGCGACTAGTATTTCAATAAAATTGTACTATTTCTAGATAATTAGACATTTTCGTCGATTAGTTTAATCTCGACTAAATGATTCTTATTTTGTATATCTTCAAAGTATTTAAGAATAATGAGTGGCCTGAATATAAAATCAGAGTAATAAGTTGAATACAACGAGTAGGGAAGCGGGGATTGGCCCTAAAGTAATTTCATTAAGTTGCTGGCCGTTTCGGGAACGGTGAAACTTTGGTTTTTATCGACTAAATGCAGAGCATACTCTTTTCATTAAGGTCGAAGCTTGCGTCGACATGAGCGAGTGGTACTACAGGATGTTCCAGAAGAACTTGAAACTCCGGACAAACATAGTGGTCGGCACTGTGCCACTTCAAAATTACGAGACCCCGCAAAGAGGGGAGAACGTGGCAGAAGCCATTTCATTTCGTCCGCCGAGTGTGCCAGATACCGAAGAATACACGAAAGACAAGTCGTCGAAAAACTTGGAAAGGGAGAACGCGATAAAGCCGAGCCCGTCGAGTACGTAGCACTGACATTACACTGTTTGCACACGCTAAAGTTAATTGCGAGTATTTGCTCGCACCGCCACTGCACTTTTACCCCGTCTGGAAAACGTCAATATTTTTATAATGCCTCGCAATTCGCAATTCGTAATTCCTGTTCTTCCAACTATACCGCAGCTACGCTAGACTGATTTCTCCAACTTAACGTTTCTAGAATTTCCCTATATTATTTAAGATCTGCTTTTTGAAATATCTCCGGAAGCGTTGTCTCGATATCTGTTGTTTAAATATACAAAGAGCTTGGAGAATTTTTCTGACGTTATAAATACGTCAGCCTCCCATTGTTCGGTAATGGATGCCACAGTAACTTTCGCGACAAGCGAGCGGCCAGTAAGTCGGAATGGCTGCCCGGCACATATGTACGCACCAGCTGAAATACGGTGCCGAGGAGTGTCATAAATTTTCTATTCCTTTCAGCAGTGCCAGTCTATGAGAAGAGTCGAATATACCGATCCTCGAAGCCGGACAGGGATGACCCTACTGGCGACGAGGGTGACAGTGATGGCGAAGTAACGCCGTTCTCGCCAATGTATCGCGTTTACAAGTTCAAAAAGAAATCCCACCGTTCACTGACTAATCACTAAATGCATTTGCCAATCAGCATTAACAATAGATGTCCTTGATTAATTCCTGAAAGCGATGACGCAACTTTTCTCAGGTCTGAAATTGCAAAGAGAAAAGGAAGAAACTGAGAAAGAAAACGAGAGAAAATTGTTGCTTTCAGAATTGTTCTCTGTTTCCACGCGAGCGTTCAGTTCGGCGTGCGATCGATCGGCCAATTGCCATCGAGTTTGCCTTTCGCTTCTCATTTTCTTACGGTGGAAGAATAAGCGCATCGACACGGGTGCTTGCAGCGAGATATTGAAATCCGCTGGGACCAAGCGGCGCGGCAGCTAATTAAATTCTGTAATTGCACGAGCTACTTGCCAACAAGCGGAAAGCCTGTCCCAAATGATTTCTTCCGAGTCGATTGTCCAGAACGTATTAGCCAAATGAAAAGTAGGACGCGCAGATGGTTAATGTGCACTGCTTGATTGCCCAGTTAAAATAAATAGTCTTCAACCTAATAGTTCGCTCTCTGCCCTTTCCCAACATCCTTAATTCCCGACACTGATTATTTCCTTAAATTTGCCCGGAGATTGGAGGATTAACAATTAAGATGAGTATGGGTAATTGAGGAGGTGGCGCGGTAACGATTGACCAGTTTACAATTGTCATTAGGATGACTATCAGAGGGCTCAGCCTAATGAGAGTATTGTGGAAGCGCACGTTCCAGGTGTTCCCCAATCTGCTGAATCCGCAGTGCGATCATTAAAGTACGGCAGCTTGCTGTTTCGTAATCTTGCCGGCATGTGTACGATCGAACGGTCTCGTTCACGTCGTACGCCTGAATTAATGACGTCGTTAATGCGCGATTCAACAATAACGTGCTATCGATCGTCCTGGAAATGCAATTACAGTCCCAGCGCAACGATACCGCGGGGCAGCTGCCAAGAAAATTTCCACAAAGTTAATGAAAATATATGTTTGTGGAAGTAAAAGAATGTCACCTAGAAACATTCGCATCAAAGATACCAATGGCAACATTAATTTGTTAACGACTGCCCGATTTAACTTGTTCTTAAGTACATCATATTAAACAACTGACATGCCAACTCAATTCCTACTGGCCGATTCTCTCGGAAAGACTTGAAAACCGGGAAAAATTAGGTAAAATTGCGAAATTTCGGCAGGTCGCGATGTCAGGATATTGGCAAAACAAAGTTGTGAAATGCGACCCCGGTAGTTATATCACATATCGGTATATCAATACTGACTAAACACTTCTAAGATCTAAAATAAGAATTATTTTCGACCGCGCCTGACCTATCTCGATGAATGTTTAATGCGATTCAATCAATTATATAGCTAATAAAATGATCGTCATATTAATACAGCACATAATTTGTAATAAACATAGAATGGATATTGAAGTATCACTTTTAACTGGCCGTGTTAAATTACAGGGGTCCTGGATAAGCATAATTATAGTATGCAGTACGAGGATGCGGGTAATGTCCAATTAGCCGTAACAATGACTGCTATCTATCAGATCCTACCTCGACTGGACGGCAGTGCTTAATATCGGCGGTCATATTCAATGTAATCATAATCAATGGACGTCATCAAAGTCGAGCTTAATTCATAGTCAATTAATTTCCACTTTGCCGGGGCTCACTGCCAGGGTAATACACGAAATTTAATTTATCAGTGGAGTGTCTTCGCACTAACGTAGGAGTGACGGCGTTCATCATGGTATGTGACTACCCTGCCACCTTCTTGATTTTGAGGTTCGTGGCAGATGCTGCCAGTTCCCGGCTTCCACCGGGCGGCAGGCAGCCTCCCCGTCACGAAAGCCGCTTTAACTTTGAGAGCCCTCGATATCGCGATGCTGGCTCTTTGATTACGGGTGTTGACGTCTAGCAAACCTAGCAGCTCCTCTCTTGCTCCGCTCACCTTGCTTACGGCTGCGTCTTTCTCTCGATAGCAGCAGCAGCAGCAGCAGCAGCAGCAGCGGCAGCCGCATGCTGTGCATCCACTTTGAAAGACCACATCACAGGTGGCCAGGTCTCGAGGTTCGGCTTAATCACGAACCTCCAACGCGGCTGATCCTAATTTCATGATGATTAAATCCTGCGTGACCTGGCCACACTATCAACCATACGTTATACTCCACAGGGTCAACTTACCTTGTGCGAACACTTATTCACTACTGTTTTCCACTTCACGAGCCTTCTAAGATATCTTTGTTACTTCGTCTTGAAAATTAGAGCACTCTTCTATTGGCAAGCTGTAGTCGGCAAGGACAAGCCACCGTACACCTAATTAAAAGTTGCTTCTCTCGTAGCCACAAACTCAGTGGCACATGGTGTATTCGACGTCGCTGTTGAGAACTAGTTTCCCCGACAAACACTTGCAATCTTGGTGAAACACTTGGAATTTCTCGCCCGCTAACTGGAAAAATTGTCCCGTAAAATTCGAAGTTCTACGGAAAGAAAGCCCCCGCCCATTGGCAGGAAGTTGTGCGGGTTTTCTTTCAGTAGGATGTAGAAAGAAGAGAGCTCGGGTCTTGCGAATTTCTATACCCCAGGGAACACGGATTATCAGTGACTCTTATAGCTTGTTTGCAGATAATGAGTTTCCTTCCTTATTTTCTAAAATTTCCGCTAGAAGATGCCAGCGATTAATGCATTTAACACGAGTGAACTTGTTTCATACACTCTTGTCCGTAGCGTGATACGATACGTGTTTATTTCCACGATTTCTCCTGGAACTTCCAACGCATCCCTTTTCTCAGTTTATTCGTTTCACCGTTCCAATAACCGGGGAAAATCGGATTTGCAATAGGAGGGTTGAGCATTGCCAGTGTGCTGCGATGTTGGCACTTGGCAAGTGAACGGTAAAGTTTTCTCTGAGATTTGCATGGTGGTGGTATAGGGAGGCGTTTACATGGATTTGATTCAATCAGACTTCCTTAGATACGTTACACACACGGTATGTCGTTACCAATGAAAATATCGGAAAGGGCAAGACTCTTCTCCAATGGAAACTCGTGCCAGTATCTGACGCCAGGGGACTAGTAGAACCTTCCACTCTCCATCGAAATACTTTCGCGGCGGCTTCCTGACGAACTTTCTGTCCTCGGATCGAGATACTCGAGATTGAAAGGATTCGGATCCTCCTTGGAATCGGGGCCAACAAAGGCGGGGTTTCAAACACTCAATGAACAGAGGACAGAAACCAACTCGGAATGGAGTCTGCTACTTGTGCCTGAATACCGGGCTACTCTTCGCTACGACTTTCTGTACTTAAGGCTCGATGCAAATACCTCCGCCGATGTCGTGCAATCTTAAGAGAGCCGCTGAAAAGAAATCCAGGTATCTGAAGTGGAACCAAACTTCTTTCCCTATTCGTTCTTTCAACAAAAGTTATCCCTTTGGGCTTCGCGCCGTGTATTATGATATCCTAATCCCACCATTCCTTTCTACAGCTTCGGTCGTTTTAGTAAGGTATGCTGTATCTCAAATATTCCGATACAATTACCTCAATTCATTGTTTTCGCCAAGGGAATAAAGCGGTTGTGGAAAGGGAAATCAACAGATCAAATTCGCTATTGAGTTAAGGTCGTCATTGTTCCTGTAGCGTGGATGGCTTCATAAATCCAGGACTTATTGAGCAGCGCAGTTAAGTTCGACCGGTTAAAACAATTAGCTGTGCCCCGGTACTAGCCCCGGTGTAAACAGCCCTCAACAGTAATTCTGTTATCGGCGCATGGCGAGCATTCATAGGCTTAACGCGGCTTATCTCTTGTCTCCTCCTCTCTCTCTCTCTCTCTCTCTCTCTCTCTCTCTCTCTCTCTCTCTCTCTCTCTCTCTCTCTCTCTCTCTCTCTCTCTCTCTCTCTCTCTCTCTCTCTCTCTCTCTCTCTCTCTCTCTCTCTCTCTCTCTCTCTCTCTCTCTCTCTCTCTCTCTCTCTCTCTCTCTCTCTCTCTCTCTCTCTCTCTCTCTCTCTCTCTCTCTCTCTCTCTCTCTCTCTCTCTCTCTCTCTCTCTCTCTGCCCGACTCTTCTATCTCCTGCCATCCAACAGAAACTCACCTCTGTCTCTGTTTGCCGCGATGCTACGTGAATTAGTGGCAGGCTTTATTATATCCGCAGTCCATCAATCTCGGTGGAACCGCAGGCTAGGTCAGCCTTTCGAAACTCTGTCGCCAGTTCTGTAACTCTCTTCTGGATTATCACTTTCACAGCTATTCCATCAAAAGTGCGGCCGCCGGCCACCAGTGCATTCCGTCATACACCGGGCCAGATGACAATTCACACACTGATCGGATTTTCGTCGTTCTATAGTTTCGATCTGCGAGGGCCCAGTAATATCGTGAGCGTCGTTATTTTGGATCAGTGATACAAAGATAAAAGATTTCTTTGATTCAGGGTTCCAGCGACAGTTGGATATGTTGAAAGTAATAAAGAGAGTCGAGGATATGGCAGTTCCCCCCCATTGCACTGTATAGAACGACGTGCCAAGGTATCCCAGGGGCAGAGAGGATTTCCTTAAATTTGCCGGGACTACTCTATCCCGCGCAATAATCGTAATCGGGAAGCACGATCCTTGAGGGGAATGCGTTCTCGCGGACTTTATCCGGGCAGAGAGAGGCATGTATGAACGATATTACTCTTCGCGTAATGTTTGCCCGACAGCCATTCGCCAAGTTATCATCATCGCCAGTGTTTCATTCCGCGAGCACTATTCCTTCAGGATCTATCTACGAGCCAAGCCCCATTCCACGGGATATCTTGGTTAGAATAGATTCTCCTCTACATAGAATACTCGTTTTCTCGCCCAAAAAATGATACGATCCCATGAAGAAAGCAGCTCCACCGGCACTATGTAGAGTAGTGCGCTAGTTCATCTGGAGTTATTTCTTCGAGGAGGGCAACTGCTATCGCTTGGAATTGCACGGATTGCCGGAAAAACGGGAGAACGATTATGGATCGTTAGCGAGGAACGTGCTGCGGTGGACGAAGCCGGGTTTGCGATTTCGTGCACGATTCGCTCTGTCAATGCGTTTCGGACACACGTGTTTCCATTGCTGAGTATACCCTACCCTATCTCTGATATCTCCCGCCTGGACCGTACCGATAACGGGCTATCGACGTTAACACTTCCCCCTCCCTAACCCCTTCGCCCCGCCACTAATACCGTTACTACTGATACTTATACTTATTTCAGTATACTGCTCGGATATTGCAGTTGAAATAGCGAATTACATTGCGCTCGTTAAAATAGATGATATGTCCAGAGATTTTAAACGGTTCAGATTTCTTATGCAGTTATAATTTGTTTGCATTCGTTATTCAATATGTGATCGTCTCTCTGATATCGCGCGCAATTTGCAAAAATGGTCGCAGTGTAGCTTGGTTAATATTGCCACGCAGGAGAGATATTGTATTGCTGCATGATTGTGGGATAAATATAAAGATATAATGTTGATTGATGATAATGATTAGTTAATGTTCTGCAAGTATTCGAGGCAGAGATCAAGGAAAAAAGTGAAAAAGTGAAGCAGTTCAAATATGCATTTTTGCCGGCCTTTACCTCTCTCGGCGGCAGACAGTCTAAATATTCTAGCCTCGAAGTTCTAGGGTAGACTTCCACATTTCACTCGCGCGAGATTAGAATGGCACACGCGTATCAAGCACGTATTTCCGAAAGTTTTCGAACTAATTCCAATCCGTGCTGCGAGTTTACGGAAAAACAATCGAATTATAAAAGGACTAACGCAAACACGAACACAGTTCAAACACTCCGAATGGACGCGTATACTGGCGCCGCCCTGCGTTCTTCTTCTGCATTAGAATTCTGGCGCTGATGCAAGTCGCTGTCTGATTGGTGGATTTGAACCGGCGGAGAAAGCGGCTGTTGCATTCTCAGCGTACGTTGGCAACGGATAATTCCGTGCTTTCGAATAACGTTCCTTTGGCGAGCGAGTCTCGTCGAATATTCGTAAGAAAAATGTGTCTGATCCGAGAATATCGACGCGGTCGATTGAGCCGGTTTTAATCGATTTGATATCCAAAGAGTTATTGGTATAATTCGCGCCATTGACTGTCGCGGTGCGGAGCTCCGTTTTCGAGTGCATTCGGTGTTTGTGATTTTGTGCCGATACTGAGAGCCCAACTGACAAAATGACGTCCTTATCCTTGTTGGCTAGCCACGACGAAGTGGTGAGATGTGCCGATGTACTCATCAACGGTTCCTGCGAAGAGGGTATGTCAAATATACAAACCTGCATCTCATGATTTCAGAACCATGCACATTGTTTCTCTACCTGATCGCTCTACGACTCAAAATATTAGATGTTTCTTATCCCTTACAATTCAAATTTCAATATTTATGACGCTGTCAGACAAGTTATTATCTCTGTTGCGTTAATCCTCCATATAGAGTTCTTACAATTCGCTATAAACCAAGAAGAAATGAGGCAGAAGTGGCTGGCTTCTATACAGGAATGTCAAAGACTTCATTCAGCATTAGAAAAAGCCCATTCTGAAGCAGCAGACTTAGACAGAAAACTCAGCCATGCTAGAAGATTATTGGACGAAGAGAAAAGGAAAAGACGTACAGCGGAAGAACAGAGAAACACACTGGTAGATATACAACCATCAGACACTGCAGCATACAGAAAAGTGGAGAATTAGTTTTAATAATATCTCTTACAATAGGAAAGGCAAATTGCCCTAGCCAGAGATTTATTATTCAACGACGGAGGAAGGAATCTAAACGATGAAACAAGGGAAAAATTACAGTTCCTTAACAATACGACACTGAATGGCCGTAATAGTAATATGCACATAAAAGATCTACAAAATGATAAGTGAGTTTCATTTCAGGAATTGCGTTATAAAGTTTATAAGTCAGAAACGTAATACTGAATAACAATTCTTTCATTCAGGCTTAAAACAATAGCAGAGCTGGACTCTACAGGCTCTATATTGAGTGATCTTAGTTGCTTCTCTAAGTCCGAAGATGATTTAGACACCAGTGCTATTCTTCAGCAAGGCCAGAAGAAGCGCGAATGGAAGCAACATCGACCCAGTGGAGAGTACTCGGAAAAGAAACGTCGTAGTACTCTCCAAAAGGTCGCAGAATTAAATTCTTCTGATAGAATCATAGCCACAACAACAGTGGTGATGCCCAAGGAGGGTACAATCACAGCATCGTCGGTAATAGAGGCCATTCCTGGCGATGAAAATGCCAATCCACAAGGTCCCTTGCATAATTCGCGCAAAAGGCGCAAAAGCGGGGATCGTAGTAGGTCGAAGTTAGCACCTGTTGATACCAATGAAATACGTGTAGATATTGCTGTATGTTTCCCTTTCTGTACCGATACATACAAATGTATAAAAGAATGAAATTCTATGTTCGATATTGTATTATAGCCTTCTGCACCTAAAGCAGATCAACTTACATCAGGGTCAGACTCAGAAGGAGTTTTTAAGCCGAGCCCAAATATTGGTGGCTATACATTAAACTCTAAGCCAACTAGGGGCCACAGTTTTATTGCAAAGACTGTCATCAAACCAGAAATTTGTACACCGTGTGATAAAAGGTATAAAAAAAAACCTGGTCTGAAACTCTGTAAAAATGTATGGGTTTTGCACTATTGATTTTCTTCTCTGCACAGAATTCGCTTTGGAAAAGTAGCATTGAAATGCAAGGATTGCAGAGCAACAGCTCATACCGAATGCAAAGATTTAGTTCCATTGCCATGTATTCCAACTGGAAATACGCCTACTTTGCGTGGTATATCAGTAAGTAAAATTATATCTTGGCTAGTTTCATAAGGTTTCGCCGAAAATCCATACAAATTGATTGTATTTCTCGTAGGGAACCATAGCAGACTATACTCCTATGATACCTCCAATGGTGCCTTCGTTAGTTGTTCACTGTATTAATGAAGTAGAGTTACGTGGAATGAGTGAACAGGGTCTTTACAGAGTGAATGGAGGCACGACAGAAGTGAAATGCTTAAAAGAGAAATTCCTTAAGGGTAGAGGGGCACCCAATCTTTCAGAAGTCGATATTTCGACTATTTGTTCCACCCTTAAAGATTTCCTAAGGTAAAGGAAATTCCGTTGTTTCCTCCTAATATTATGTATCCAAGAAACTAATCAGATTTCTTCAATTAGATCATTACGCGAGCCATTGATTACCGTTGGTCTATGGGCAGACTTTGTTCGGGCAACAACCATAACAGATAAGCAGGATGCTGATGCAGCTCTGTATCAAGCAATCTCCGAGCTGCCACAACCCAACAGAGATACACTTGCTTTCCTGATTCTACATTTACAAAGAGTATCGAGTAGTCCTGAATGTAAAATGCCCATTAGTAACTTGGCTAAAGTCTTTGGCCCGACATTGGTTGGCTACAGTTGTCAAGAACCATCTCCAACATCATTACTAAGCGAAACAAGAAATCAAGTTGCGGTAGGTTTTTCATTCGTCGCTTGCACTGTATGAAATGCTAGGAAAAGTAACATTGTGAATATTCGCTGTTGCAGATTGTAGAAAGCTTGTTGAAGATTCCGTCGGACTATTGGGCGAATTTTGTTAATCCTGAAAATATGAATAATATTGGTACTCATAAAGCTGGGGAATTAAGACACACACCTTCAACAGAGTCCCTACTCAAGCGTAGTACGTCGCGAGGATTCTTCAATACACCATTATCATCCAGGTTTGTATACAATCGTCTTGCACGAAGAATGCCGGAACAGTGATTGGCAGTACTGCATTTGCTTTATTTTACAGCCGAACGTTTATGCGGAAAAATAAGAAGTACTTTGCAACGCCTCCTTCCAGAATAGCGCTGTGAGGGGGTGAGTATAATCATATGAATCATAGATATATAAAAGTGCGAAATAATATAATACTCCACAGAAGAAATGAGATGAGTGTTGTATATTCTATGAACTTTTGAAATGTACAAATATTTCATGTAAAATCCCCATTATATCTCCATCAAATGAAACATGTATATGATCGTCTAAAGTAATCTTTTATGTTTGTTGACCATTTGTAAACTTGGACTGAGTTGTGTTAAAAATAATACAGACATGAAATAAACCAATTCAATTACGACCGATCTGTCCGATCTTACGATGACTCCAGTGATTAGTGGGGAGAGAGCTGAGGCATGAAAAAAGACAATGTCCTTATATCGTAAAACTTTCTTTTCTATACAAGTATATATAAATATCTATATCAATAACAAAAATTATACATGTAATGTACATAGCCCTGTAAAAAGCAACATCTATCACATAAACAAATTAGCATTAAATTATAGGCTTTATATGTCATCCTCTGATCCTTGAGATCCAATGGGACATAGTAGAATGGATTGATATAAGAAATAGTGAGTGGCAAATTCATTGGAATATATCATCAGTGTTCTCAAGTGTTGAATTTTCAAAAATTTGGCTTTATGCAAGACTTCTCCTTTAATTCCCAACTAGCTTCCCAGAATTGTTTGAGTCTATTGCCACCGTTGGAACAGAAATGTCTGAAATCCTGAATAATCTTCTTCTGGAATAATTCGTCACCGGTTGACGTCGACAAAGATTTCCACTTTCTGCTGATCATATGATTCCAAGACCATAGAAAGCCAACTCGCGTTTCTCCATTATAGTCGTCCTTATTTTTACCAGTCACGTGTCTTGTTATGTATGCCTCATGAGGGCTCGGTTGTTCAGGATGAACCGGATACCCTTTCTGTCCGATACTTCTCCGGACAATATTTGTTGCTGTCCTCGACCTTGATCGCGTTCCAATTTTCGATGGTATGAGTACAAATGCATTTCCAGTGATGTGAACATACTGATGTTCGTTCTCTGTACTTTCAACTAGGCACGGCATGAATCCGAATCGTTGCACAATTGTCTCTTGGAATCGAAAAAGTCGATGCGCATGGCTATCCTCGCGAAAGTCTAAAAAAAATCAAAATAAGAATTCTACCCCGCGTTCATCTTTCTAAGATTTCTCTAGAATGTTCTCGGTGGCAAACCTTCGAAAAGACTCGTCTTGTTTTCCATGAGGCACTCTATGTTGAGTGGTATAAAAATAGGCCCTCGCAAAGGATCGCTTTTTGACGTATCGCTCTTTGACTTGAATGGCAATGCTAGCAAGTCACTAGGAACGGGAACCATATGAATTCCACAAGTCTGGGCTTTGCGTTGCCATACGAACATCTTGCAAAAAAAATATAATTATTTTATTACCGCATGATATTAAAAAAACACGTGTAGATATTTACTTACGAGATCGGCAATTATACTACCAGAAGATGCTACCCACTGAACCATAAGTTCATATGAATGATCAACTTTATAAACTGATTGATATCGCAAATGACCCCATTCGGTCCTATCACTTTTACCATTTAGATCGATGTCCAAATATGCGTGTTTATAGGGTGGCACTATAAAATAAATCGTTATATAACAATTTTCAATGATAAAGGACAAAATGAGAAACCTACCCCTCCAATCTCTATCGTCTACGGGTTCCATCAAATCTAAATCATCCCTAAGAAAGCATGGCACATCAGATTCGTCTATAATATCGCAACTAGGTATCGATATAGGCGACGACACCACAGGAAACGTAGTTGGTGAACTTGGTTCGCACCAGCCTTTCGGTGCCCGCATTTCTACCTCCACCCATTCGTTCTCAAACCTTTGTAGATTACCCAACGGCGCGGGATATTCTGCAATAACAATTTCATATCTCACAGAAACTTGCAAAGATATGTAATTATATTTTTGCTTATATTTTGCGCACCTTTATCTCTGTCTTTATCCTGCACAATATGGTACAGGTAAAATCCTAATATGAAAGGTTTCGAAAAGTCTCCGGACGCGTAGCATATAAGTTTATCATTAATCATTCCCTGAATAAAATTAAATATTGTTATAATTGAAGTTTAACAGTGTTCTGTGAAAATCAAAATGTTTCCGATTCTTACTTGCATAATATTAATAGCATTTTCGACAGTAACACCGCCATCGATATGATTATTTAGCCACTGTATAGCGTCGGCACTAACAAAAGTTTGACTCGGAAGAGACGGCACAGGTGGCTGTTGATTGAAGAAGCCCACTCCATTCTGAGGGTGTTTCATGGCTTCCAAAATTTCAACGTTTGATGCTGTATTCTTTAGCTTCGTTAATTCCATATTAGAGCTTAAAGAATTACACAAATGGTAGACAAACGTGCTATAAACGTGGATGCAAGCATTCGGGAAGATGCAATACCTCTCCTCGTTGCTCTCGAAATGATCTTGCTGTTGCTGATCAAGAGGGAGAGGCAGAACAGCTTCACTCGCGGGTGAAATTCTTCCTCTATCCATCACCTTTGAGCCTGATCTAATGAAATATTAAGTGCACAAAAGCATTATAAAACTCACTCTGTTTTCAGTATCCTTGGAAAAATTATAAAGTGATTGGCAAGGAAAGCAATGCATGTAGATGGCGTATAAATAAGCCACAACTGTTCATCAGTGTGCAGACTACTACTCTTGTGAGACTGTATATGAGATGAGGCACTCGCGATAAAAAAAAAGATCATTGATAGACATGTACGTACATCAGGGATCTGGCAATTAAAGAAGAAATCAATGTTATTAATAGTATTAATCTTGAAAGGAGCAAGGCAGGAGAGTGTCCAGAGTGGCATTAGCATTTGTAGTTGATCGAGTACCGTTCAACCCTTGAGTGGAAAGGGCAGTATGTACATACATATCTTATTCTTTTGACGTTGTCTTATGGTGCTTACGTTCAAATTGATGTAAATAGTAGAATAAGACCAACCTGTTTGGCACGTGGCGAGGAGTGTCGAGGCATGTGCGGCCAGTCGCAGCGGCATTCACTACATGCTTCTCCTGTACAGAGAACCCCGTCACTCGCTCACTCACTACCAATAAGTTCTATTGCATAGAGCATCTGTCCAATTACCGAATTACACTTATACTTGTGCATAATAGTTACATGATTTTGGGAAGAATTGTACACATACTCTAAACACACAATTCGATCAGACAGTGGGAGAAGCTCAAAGGTATATAGAATCCGTAGTATGTACAGGAATCATTTCACATAGTACGATATTCATAAATTGATTTCTTCTTAGTAGAGCGAGTCATAGAGCGAGCAATTTTAGACTGACCATTGCCGGTGAACAAACAAGACATGCATAATTCATTACACATATTCGCGCTCATTAGGAGACACGCCAGCACCGCGTAAGTTTATTCGTTGGTTTGTACCAGCAGTATATTGTTACCCTGTCACCAAAAGCGGCAAACTGAAAACAACAACCACCCGTATAGAGGAAGCATTTATCAGCTGATCGTTGAATTTCTCAATGATCTGCGTGGCCAATACAACATGTCAATAAAGTAGTTTTAACTGTTATACCAATCTGCTGCGTAAATCAACATGCCTAGCACAATGCAACTAAGCAAAAGGCAAGCCACCAAACACCAAGTTGCAACCGGTCCGATGAAAGGAAGGGGGGCCGTTGCAAGCTAAAGCAATAATAGTGCAAAAGATCACCAATTCTAAGCATAGTCAAACCTTGGTCTCGGTTTCTCTGGCAGTCGATTGCTCCCAAGTCGCTCCCTGAAGGGAGAACTCCCGACTAGACTGGTCTGAAAAGGATGATGAAGAGTACGGGTAATTGTGGATGTATGAATGAACTCGTGAGCATGAAGATGTATATCTGTTTAAACTGTAAAATGAGACAACGATCATCATAAGACATACGAGAAACTGGTTGAACATCGTCGGAATATTAAAGCTATAGCGAGAGGGGAAGAAAAAGGGAGAAAAAAAACGTGAGATGAACATTCAACAGTAACATCATACGGAGTACGAATAAGCTTGCTAAAATCGTATGTGCACACACTCATGGCAGACGTTAAGCATGGTCGGAATCGTCGTGAAGAGTATATTCTAGAACCTGTATATGTTGTACGGAATGCGAAAAAAAAATATCAGTCCAGGTTGGAGTTGGGGGTGGTAGTACCTAGGGTTAAAGGGTATAAAGACCATTAGATGCATGTCGAGTTTAACGGTTAACAAGTGTCATACTGTCTGTGATGGTGGGAGGACTATCCCGATTTGCCCTGTTCAGTGTAATATGCACGTAGTACGAAGCTTAATCGCGCGAGATATTTAATGAACAGCTGAGATTCAGCATATCGACGCTACAGGACGCGAGGATGTACCTGGTTAGTGAGGAATATCAGGCTCGTGCTGTGCCTGCGCCTGGTCAAGTGAGAGGCAGGATCTCTCGGGGGTACACCACCTACAGTTGTAGGGCTCTGAAACATATCATGCTAAGTCCCCTCCCCGTTCTAACATTCCATTTCTCTCGTTTCTGTCTACTTAAGTTCATGTTACATTAAGTGCCCGCCGGTTTAGAATCTCCTTGGCAGATATTGCCATCTAATAATTATAAAGTATGTACCCAGATCAGTGCCCGTGAGTACTTGATGCAAAGGATATTAGTCGGTGCTACTCAGCATATTCTTCCCCAACTGTTACATCTGCCGATTTAATATCTACGCTTCAATGAAGCTTGTTAATAGGTCGTGCAGACTTATATAATATGATGAATAAGTACGTGGTAGTCTTATAATGCTGCAGTGTTCTTACTCGTACTATCAGGTGCTAAATGCAAAAAATGAAGAAGCGTTACACCAAAGTCTCAGAAAGATATCTGTTTTGTGATCTTTACGACTCGATTGCGTGGGTACCAATAATACAGCGACCCTACAGATTTACCGAAAAATCAATGCAAGAGTTTACGGGAATGCGTAATTGAGAAGTCAGAAGAAGCGTAAAATTAAAATTTGCATAATGCAGCCAGGATACGTCAGCATGCAACATTCAAATATAAGGTGGCAGTGTACAAGTTAAATAGTACGTAATAATCGTTAAAAGAAGCTGCATCAAATTTGCTTAGATCTTCACGCGCCGAGGGGAGTACTGGGGCACCGCTTTTCTAGCTATGGTCACATTTAAAATATTATCATTTTCTGTCTCATACATTGTCATTAACTGCATAATGTATAATTAATCAAACACTTCGATTAACAGCAAACAAAGGCGGTTACGTAAAGAAATTGCAACTAGAAAATCGTTTGAAAAATTTACCCAATTCTTGTTAGGATTTGGACGTCGTATTTTATTGAGCCATCCCTCGATGAATCGAAGAAATCCATCCATCAGGGAAACTTGTTCGGCAACTGTAGAAGTTGTATATATATCGCATCGGGATGATCCTTCCAAAATCTTTCGAGTTGCTGCATTATGCAATGGTAATAGGAATACTCGAAACCTCCAATATTTAAGGGCCTAGGTATTACAATGTAATATTACGTTATGGCTAATTTAATAAATTTAGTACTTGTTTTGTTTCTCATACCTCTACAAGAGCAAAGTCTGTGTGACCTCTCGTACAGATATAGTGGTCCAAGTAGTTCCAATTATAATTCTCAAGTTTCTCCGTAGTAAAGGATACCCAGGACACCTCGTAAGTATCGTGATGTGGTGCGTGAAATCGATAGCGATAATGAATATTGAATGGTGGGTAAGGATGCCTGAAATTCAATAGTTGACAGGAATGTTGGACTATTGCTGTTATAGCTAATAAATGTACCCACCGTGGTCTGTAGCTTATCACCGTTATACAATTACCAGCCAACGAGATTCTATGGAATATTCTACCGATACTTAGCAAGTACTCTTCTTTGGACTCCGATTCAGTTCGCCTGCCGCGCATTACAGTACTTATCGTTGGTACAGTATTGCTACCAGGAGTATTATTACTTTGATTCTTATTATTTATTGGTAAAATAATTAATTGGAAACCCTTTTGACAAAAATGACATTGTAAGTAATAAAGTATGGAGGATAGGGTAATTAAGTGGATTACTGTGTAAATACCTGAGCAAGCCTTTGTGAGACCAATTCCTTAAAGACCTCAGCAGTGGTCAGCGGTATCTTGTACACCGCTCGTTGTTGAGCAAAATCTGTATTTACATCGTCTGGCAGAAGATTATAGTCTGACAGTAGATAATCGTTGTGAAGACTTTTCTTGTCGGGGAAATAGTCTGTCGTGATCGGTAGACATGCCGAGATAGTTAGAGATTTCCAATCAACACCTGCAGAACGTCAGACAAGAGAAATGATTAGAAACCAAATATGCAGAATGTTGGATGAAAGGGACAACAACTATCACAGCATTTAAGTCAATATAGTTATTACTTATTAATCGTAAGGAGTTAATGGCAGACGTGTGTCTAGACTGCAACGTCAACGAATCCTCCTAATTTATCTGCTGCTTCGATTAATAATAAGTCATTCTACATTTTTCTAATAAACGGAGAAAAATCTAGTCTCTCTTTAATTGCACTAGCATGCAAACGGTATCGTGTGCTATTATGTATCGAACCGTACAATATATCAACAAGAATTTATTAGTTGAAAAGTATCAGTATCACGTTGACTAGGAAGTACGGGGCAAAATAAGACTTACAAAACGTAATACTAAATCGAGTGAATGCACAAATTTTTACACAGATCAGGTGCAGTAAAGTCATTCAGTCGTCGGTGAAAGCTCTAGAGCCAAAAGAGAATATAGTATGCTTGTAACCAGATATAAATTAATTACTATTAATTAATTTATCTCGTGATTTACTAGATATAAGAATGAGATACTACACTTAGAGCAGTATCAGACATATATGTTAATACAGAAAGCATAATGAGTGTAAGAAGTAAACAGACACAAGATGGAAAAGATGTATTTGAAATAGAAACGCAGGAAACAATCGAAACAATTTGCAAGAAGCTAGTCACAGATCTTTCAGGAGATTCACTGAGATCTAAATGAGAAAGAATGCATTGTACAGAGCAAGTCTCTGGCCATATATAAAGTACATGCAGAGAGAGAGAGAGAAATAGAGCAATCGTAAGAATCATTGTAATAATAAGAGATCGAAGTAATGAGAGGCCTACGTGAAAGCCTAATTATACAGGTGTACCATAACCGAATCAACCCTGAATAATGTATGACGCTAACCTATGATTGCTGTTTAATGTGACATCATAGTTGTACATCACACACGCATCAATGCGTCCAGCGTTGCATCCCAATAAGACGTACCATAGCATGGAAATAAATGTAATAATATTATTCGTGTAAAATGATCGATGAGGCCGGAAGACAAGTACAAACGTATCGAAGAATGAAAATATATCACTTTGTGCATGCTTTTCACATGAAGCTGTGAAATTCCCAGAAAGAACGAATATTTGTAAAAGGCATACATGAACCAGCCCTTACGCGATGTTGTGCAAACGGTATTTTCATTCTTTAATAAATATGGACGGCAATATATCTAATTCTTATGTTCATGCGATATAGATTCTTTTGTAATTCCTTTGGAAAAAACTAAAGGGAGCTAAAAAGTTACCTGATAAAAAATACCCAACACATTGTACCTGCAAGTACGTTACTCCTTGGGACCGTGCTAGGAATAATAGGATAAAGTACCTGCAGCAGTTTCGCTTACACGACTCCTACTTTAAAATACCGCAAATGTTGTTATTTTTTGACATGCCGGCCAACAGTTTTCCGTGACGCCGTGGCAATGAACTTTTTACGGTGTGCAACTTCCACACTTAGTCTCGAGATTTTTCCCCATTACTAAATACAAGCAGGTAACCAAACCTGTCGTGAGTGCCGGTGTCCATTCTTGCTCACCGGTTGCACCCCATAATAACGTCAAAGCTTTATTTCCCGAGGAGGGGGTAAAATGACCGCTCTTATCTCCACTTGAAATAGGCAGAGTTAGTTTTTGAGATTTAACTTTTGCATCTGAAAGTGACAATTATAGTTTACATATATGTTAGAGAGTATTTCATTCTTTGTACAAAACATGCATTGGATACTCACGATCTTGAAATCCTATTTGCGACGCAGATCTAGAAATATGGCTCGGATTAGTAGACATGGAATGTTCTAACGGTGATCTGCTTAAAGTAGTTGTAGTATTGCTTTGTGATTCAGAAGAAGATTGGACAGGTATTGCTTGATAATGATGCTGTTGTATCAACACTCCTGTTGGCCCTAAAACAATATTTTCCGATACCAAAAACCTCTTCTATATTTCCATGGGAGCTTACCTTTGGGAAAAATGTGAGTCCATCTTCTTCTATTACTAGTTAGTTTAATGGTAACGTGTGATGGATCAAAGGGGTTGATCAGGGCTCTACTTGGTCTTATGACATTCGTTGGTTGTGATATGGCATTTGTAGGGCTACCAGCGCTTCCAACAACTGGTCTGAATGGTGGTGATATTTCTGGGTCGGTCATGTCGCTTTTCACTGACGGCCTCGATGCTGATATGAAAGCAATATTCCCTATTGATACATTCCGTTTTGAACATTTCTATATTCCATGTATTTACCGTTTACTTCTCCATTGGATTCATTATTTGTAATATCATCAGTTCGATGGGGTATCGATATAGCTGCACTTCTTGAAGAAATCACAGCGGGTGGATGGGATTCTGGCGGCGGGTGGTGAATATCCGGATCAGACATTTTCCGTTTCAGAAGTTTCAGAATATGTGCGTTATTGTGGGTTTCCATACATGCTACACTCGTTTTCTTCGTTCTCGTAGCGACTCTTTGTATACAGCTTGTGTAAAATATAAGATTTCCATAAAATTTAAGCTTAGCAGTAATTAATTTGATATTTACCTTGAGGTATGCACAGAAGGAAGCTGAAAGACCTGCGCATCATAGGCATCATAATCAAAGAGCGTATTGTGTAGACATTCGCTTTGATCTTCTTGCAAAAGCTTAGTTTTGCACTGCAATTTTCCATTTTCCACTGAATGCTTTGACACCCTCTGTGGTAATTTGATCCGAGGGATGAAAGTGGAGTATGATATTTTTTTATTTGTAGAGTAGAAACTGAGATTAATCCAATGAGGCATACTGTAGTCCGGTGCGTTAAGAGACGTATCTTTATTGTGAAACTGAAACCATATGAGTATTTATTTTCACTGGTCATTGAAAATTATTTCTTGGAATAGTCTAGGTTTTCAAAATACCTTTAATAGCGGAACAGCGTGCAATGGCTGCTCCCCTACGCAAACCAGATCACTTCCCACTCCATTATCAATTATTCGTTGCTTTGTAACATTAGTTAATTCTCTGTCTACCTCAAAAACACCGACACCAGGTGTAATTACTACAGATAGCTGACCTGTTCTATCAAGGCTGCGATCTAAGTAGTGTTTTTCAAACACTGTGAAATAATTATGTAATAAATATTAAGTATGATATCGATTTTTGAAGGCAATAAAGTACAATTACCATTTAGAGACATATTAAGCACTTCCAGAAAATTGCCTTGTGCGGCAGTTGAATTAACTGCTTTTGGAATTACAATTCCTGGCTTTTGATGATACTCTAAAACAATCTTTTGATAATCTGTGAACAGTTTTCTCAATTGAACTAAAACATTACTCCAGTCTTCGAATCTTTCATTCTGTACAGCAACTCGATAGAAGTCTTCATAAAATCTCCCTTTATAATCTTGTTGCAAGCATTCCCTCATATGATTTGGAAATTCTTCTAAACTATTTGCGTTATAAAATGTTCTTGAAAAGAGAACTATGGTTACTTCATGATTGCTCCCGTTCTTCTTCCATTTTTGGAACAAATCAGCTAGGAATCCGTTGACAGCTTTTTCAAAATACAGATCACCGTGTATATCGAAATCCCACATTTCAGAGCTCATTTGGATAAACAAATACACCATACTTGTGAAAGATCTAAATACCACCTAAATCAGAAAAAGCAAAAATTGTTTCTTTCCTGTGAGTTCTCGTTTAAATGATTATATAATTATACCTTTGTATCATCCGTTATAACACCACAGGCAACCCGATCACCCTGTGACCACATTTCATATACTTGACATCTTATACTGCCCCCGCAGAATTCAATTTTCTTATTCATATATACACATGTATTTACCTGACAAAAAAAATTTCAATAAGCATTTCCTTAATTTCCATAAATCACAAATGTCAACTAATGAAAAAATCAAGAAATGAATAATCTACCAAGCTATTTTTAAGCCTCCACATTTCACTGCGACCCATGTACTGGTCTTTAAACGTAAGCTCTACAGAATCAAGTGCCACATCGTCAGGATTGACAATGTTCATATAGACATCGGCAAATGTTCTTAGTTGAAACATGGTGGCTACATTATTTTCAACACTAATTGTTTCACGGCCTTGCAGATCTTCCTTGAAGGAGGTAACTTGCAAAAGTAGCCTGCTGAATTCAACCTCTGGATGATAGATCTCGACCACATCTCCAGTCTTGATGCCAGGATAGTCTTTTGGATTGATTATCAAGTCCTCGCCACTGAAATTCTTTTGATGTACTATCAGCTTGAATAGCTTCATTCTTAGCCCATTACTTCAGAGTGACTTTTCAGGTTTAACTGTAATGCACAGTTCCACATACTTGTTAAATACCAGAATGTATAAAGCACTGAATATTAAGCAATAAATAGGACAATGAAATAAAAAATAGTATCATAACATATGGTTGTATTTATTCATTTTGGCTGTAGTGCGTACAAATCATAAAACGCACATGCACCAAATCCAGTGTAAATCCATGCAACAATGCATATAAGGAAGATGTAACAGGAAATTAAAATAATGCTACTAATTTATCAGTGAATATTTTAGAGCAAAATCTATGAAAAAAACTAATACTATTGCCTTTTCCATAAAAGTGATAAACTTCTCTAGAAGAAGATGGATTTCTTCAATTTTGATTTACAATACTGCCGTCTACTCTACATGGATCTAAACACTTTAAACAACACTATTTGTAGAGACATTACGAAACGCAAAAATACGCGAGTCATTTATTAAATACATCGTGAAGTTTGAAATAAAATTTCATCAGAACTTGTTAACATGTATTCGTTTCTCTTTTGATTTTCAAGTAGAATGTTTATTTATCAGCCAATTTAATTAGTTTATTGTGCAGTAACATTAGATGGAAATCGTACTTCTTTAAAACAGCATATGCGGGCTGTTCACTTGTCAAGAACGGCAAACTCAGAATGGAATAGAATGTTGCTAACCCGTGAGAAATAGTTAACAACTTATACAAAACAATCACAGTTTCTGTCGACGAATTACAATGTACTAGATTGATGATTTCTTGATTCTAGTAGACCTCTGTCCTCAACGTTACAAAGTAGCACACACATTTGAACTTTGAACTGCCCTAAGCTTTAGGGTATTAGATTTGATAAAAGATATGAAAAACTGTTACTGTCCTAGTGCTTGCTAAACATTAAATCAGTGGAATATCTGAAAGATAGGAACAGCGCCACATATATCGATGTCGCAGAAGCCACAACTTAAAATGATGAAAATCGAGTGAAAACTATCGAAACTACGCATATATGCACGTAAGTTTTGGTCGAATCAAATGTTTGTGTATCCGATAGTAGCGATTCATTACGAAAACAAATCGCCGCACTGTAAAGTCTGCTACCGGGGTTAGAACATGCCGAGATCGTCCGCGATTCGCAGGTAGTCTTGATGAAAGACAATTCTAATTGTAAATAACATGTTTCGGCCGGCACGAAGTTTCTTGTACGTTTTCCACCGCGCGAAGGAATGCCGTTCTTTTCACGCGAGTGGACAACACTTGGCAGAAGTAACCGAATATGAATGTAAGCCGCTTACTACTTGTCACACTGATGAAAGTGCGTAATTAATACAAAGAATTCATTTTAGCACCGATCACGGATGAATATAAGCGAGGTCCTATGGAGGGCCGATCCCTATACTTAGATGCACAGGCAACCACACCTTTGGTTAATATCGATTGACATCGTATGGTGCAATATTATTTTACGATAAAGTTTAATGCGTAATTCTTCAATAACAGGACCCAAGGGTATTGGATAAGATGATGCCATACATGACAACTTACTATGGCAATCCACATTCTAGAACGCACATGTATGGCTGGGAGACGGAAGCAGCGGTTGAAGTTGCTCGCAAAGTTAGTGTATATACGTGTACTTTGGGTTAATTGAAGAAAAGATTATAAATAAATTGTCTTTATATGTATTTTGGCTAGCAAGTAGCAGACTTAATAGGTGCGGATAAGAAAGAAATAATATTCACATCTGGCGCAACTGAATGCAATAATATAGCTGTCAAAGGTGTCGCAAGGTTCTACAAAGGAAAGAAAAATCATGTTGTGACAACACAGACAGTAATGCATTGACATCTTTAAATTAATTAATTTTCTCAAATCCAGAAGTCTAATTCAGAATAAATTTACAGGAGCACAAATGCGTATTAGATTCTTGTAGAGCCTTGCAAGCAGAAGGTTTCGATGTGACATATATACCTGTCAAAGCAAATGGTTTGATAGACCTCAATGAACTGGAGAATTCCATTAGACCAACAACTTCTCTTGTGTCAGTGATGATGGTAAATAATGAGATTGGAGTACAGCAACCAATGGCAGAAATCGGAGCAATCTGCAGGTGAATTGAAATATTCTTAACAAACTGTTGTTGACAGCTGAATCTTGATTTCTATGGTGCGTTTGTGGTGCCCATTGTAGGAAAAAGAAAGTCTTCTTTCATACAGATGCAGCTCAAGCAATTGGAAAGATTCCCATTGACGTTAACGCTATGAACATTGATCTCATGTCCATTAGTGGTCATAAAATTTATGGTCCTAAAGGTATTGGAGCACTATATGTTAGAAGAAGGCCGAGGGTGCGTGTAGAACCAATACAGAGTGGTGGCGGTCAAGAAAGGGGTATGAGAAGTGGCACTGTTCCTGCACCTCTCGCAGTTGGTTTAGGCGCCGCCTGTGAATTAGCACAGTCAGAAATGGCTGTAAGTCTGACATGTTTCTTCCAAAAACCAATTTGTTTTTATCTATATTTAATTAACATTTTTTTTGCCAGTACGATCACGAATATATTTCAACACTATCCAATCGATTAATCGATAAGATAATGTCGAATCTCCCACAAGTAATCCGCAATGGAGACCCCGTTGCATGGTATCCTGGATGTGTAAACTTATCGTTTGCATATGTAGAGGGTGAATCATTGCTGATGGCACTAAAGGAAATAGCACTCAGTAGTGGGTCTGCATGCACCAGTGCGAGTTTGGAACCAAGTTATGTTCTGCGTGCCATAGGAGCTTCCGAAGACCTGGCACATTCCAGTATTAGATTTGGCATTGGTCGCTTTACAACTGCTGACGAGATAGACTTTACTGCAGAACGGACGATTCAGCATGTAAAAAGGCTTCGAGAAATGAGGTACACACACACATCTTATATTATAAATGTTTATTCCGTGTGAAAGCATAGTCAAATATGTTCCTCACGATCTTAGAATTCACATTACTTCACCGCGAACTCTGTTGCGATACGGAGGAACAAGTCGATGGACGTTTTTCGAGACTTAGAATAGTTTACATTAATTTATGTATACTCTGTCATCTATATGAATGTATCAAATGTGATGCAACGTATAAAATTGTTTGTTCTAGTCCACTGTGGGAGATGGTTGAAGAAGGAATCGATCTAAAGACCATCAAATGGACACAACACTAATGTCTGTATATCTTAATTGAGTTGACTTTTTTAAGCGTATAGATATTATGGATTAAGCATGTTATTAATAGTAAGACTCATGGAAATAGACCAAGCCTATTATTATTTAAGAAAAGGTGTTACTGAAATTGCAATAAATTTTTATTTAAAATCTCCCATGTACTTAAAGACCAGAGATCTGACTTAAATAGCCATTCAAAAGTACAAACAGAGAAGTCCTTGTTAATATTCTAAACCTCCCAGCTCCTTATTAAAATGTTCGTGATGTCCTCCCTCATAGGAGATACACGTGATAAATAGTTGTTAGAAAAAAGTCACTTCCCCTTTGCACCAGTATCACGATACAGTGTCCTGGGGTAAAAAACTATCAGAATGCGAGCATGCGTTTATCATTGGCTGTCCAATTAACACAGACACGTTGGATCCGCCGCTTCGTCAATGTATGATATTTTAAATCTATCTTTGTCCATTTCGTGTAGCTCCATTTTCGACCTATTCGCCTCCACCAGATGTTGGGCTATGTCTTCAAACATTTCGTTTATACCCTCGCCAGTCTTGCAAGATGTCTTGTATATTCCCGAAATTAAATTATGACATTGTTCACTGCAAAAACACTCCGGATAATTGCGCCGCTCGATTCCTAGCACACAATTGAAAGGCGGCAAGCACCCACCAAAATTGCTCCATCTCTGCATCGGTGACTTGTGGAGCAACGCTTTCTAAGTCGCTCTTATTCCCACAAAGAAATATCTTTGCATTTTCGGCATAAGTAACAATGTCAAGTAAATGCTGTGACAAAAGATGGAAAGATGTGGAATTGTCTAATGCAAAGACAAGAATTGCTGCCTCTGCAAACTTGTAGTAACTGGACGTTACTGATGCTACTCTTTCCATACCACCGGTATCCCATAATTGAAGCTGGAACGAATAAGGAGTTAAAGACAAGAAATTTCATCATGGCTCTCGAACCACACAAAACTATTTTTAGCTGTCCAAGACTCTACTGGTAAGTCTCGCTAAAAGCATCGGTTCTACACTGAGACACTCCACCCACACATCGCGTGCATGTGCAGGCTGGATATATACATATGAATAAGATCATTAATCTTGTGCAACAGAACTTCAAGGATTCCCGATACGTACAGCCAACACATACAGTCGCCAAGTTCAAATGACAATGAGACTGAATTTGTCATTATGTTCGAGTGTGACCGTCAAGCTCATCGAATCACACGTAAAACGAGGCAAACAGAGAGCATGAAAATGCTCAAGTGTTTCGCTCACCCGAATACGCCTGTCTTCTACGACGTATTCCTTGTCGATATTGTCAAGACCTAAAGTCGACTTTCTGTCGTTGCTGGCAACGAACGAGTTATTCGCGAAGCGCCGGAAAATCGAGGTCTTGCCGACGCCGTATTCACCGCACAATATCACTTTCTGCTCGGTTACTTTGACAGTGGCCATCTTTCAATCGCGATGGCGTGCCGGTTACAGTCAAACGGGAAAGAAAAGTCAGTTGTTACGAGGCATTGCGTTTCCCTAACTTTTCCTCGCACTACGGATACGAATGATTCCCTGAGGAGTCATCGATCTAGACGCGGTCACTATCACTCGCAGTGTTGACAGCGGCAACAGCAAGTAAGAAGTCTGTATATGACCACCAACAGACCATAAACTACACTGTCATACAGGACAGCTCATCCGAATGGAAGGAAAAATTAAATTACAGGCAATTATGTGAGTTAATACAGTACGCTTATAACGAATGAGAACCGGTTTAGGGAAGATTGACCAAGGTTGCTATATCTACGATCATTGATTCAGTCTTTGCATTATTGATGCCGAAGAAATATAATATATAATAACGTTTAAAACAAATACAACCTATCTAGAGTTTTATTTTATATAATTGTTGGTCGAACATACTTATAATATAAATAGACACGTTAATACTAATAGTGATATAGTTTTGAGTCGATATCACCACAATTCCGATATTTCGTATTTTTAAATAATCGACAAAAGATTGACTGTTCTATCGACACGATAATCGACAAATCTCGAAATTTCGATTACCGCAGGTCGAATTGGCCGACTTTAGACAGTGGCGCCACCGCAGTGTCCCAAGTGCAGCTAGTTCCGGTATGCGTGGTGCATCAGTTCGCGAGTGTTTGTGATTCTTGTTCTTTGCCTATTGTTTCAATGTTGTGTTTAATTGGCAAAGTCCGATACAAATTGTTATTTCGGCGCGACACGCGGCAATTGGAATCATGGTATTGAACGAAGTGGACACTTTTGTCCAGGAGTTGGAGAAAGCCGAACTCGAGGTGAGCTCGCGTCCACGTCGTAAACAATGTCCCAGTTAGGTTATACCGGACTTGGATGTTCAATCGTTTAAAGAAATCTTTGGTCATCGTGCTTCTACTAATAAATTCTATCTTTCTCTGTGCAGGCTCCAAGCGGTGTGGCATCAGCACAAACATACGCCAAGCTACTCGCTGTCTACCTCTACCAGAATGATCTGTGAGTCTTACGCTCGAATTGTCATGTCTACTCTTGTTGCATGCACTGCTCGTAACGTGTCACGCGCAAATGTTTGTACATGCTTTACTTCGATATATACTGGTGTCTAATGCATCTCGCCAGTGTATGAATATGACTGTGAAATGTGACAATGGCACATTTTACGAATGTCTTTCGATCTTGATTGACACATTCGCATTATGGAACACCTCTCACCGAGCTTGTCGCTATTTTTGCATTGTAGTACACTGTGTGGTGTGTGTAATACATGGGTAAATGTTAGTGAAAAGTAGTGTGAAGTTAGTCAGCATACCAGTATTTAAAAATGCTCCACTATGTATCGCTAATGTTATATATTTGGATGCATTTTTTTCTGGGAGTCATTTATTGGATTATTGCTGATATTGGTGCACCGTTCACTGTTGCTTTATTGTGTCTTGTTGAATGTCTGAAATCATATTTCATTATTTATTGCTGGCTCATGGCGCAACTCTCGGCGCCGATTACAACGCGCGCGCACGAGACCACCGTTCAATCGCCTCTTACTCGTGACGAATTTAATCGTACGATTTAACGGCTATAGTTATGCATTTACTTGTTTTCACGCTGCAACGACTTTCGTTGCATCATTCCAGCTCTCGTGTTGTTCGATATCACATTAGGCATCTGTTTTCTTGCCTCCACTTTGTTAATTATGATACTGTCGCCTCCACGCCATTTCATGAATGGCCACTATATCGATTTCTCGGATCTACGCGACCATAAATTGAATCAAGTCCTCGCGGACACTTTAATAGCTAGCATGTGGCCAAATATCGTCAGATATTTCGGTCGCTTCTCGCTTGAATTAGAACGTGCACCGAGGGAATCACGTCATTAGTGGGTATGTATATCAAGGCTTGCATGTGGTGGCTCGCACGCTTGCTATTTCCTGCCGCTCGAAATCCTCCCGCACGATACAGTTTACCTTGCAAGAACGTTGTAAGTTTTGAAGTTTACAAGTGACTGGTGTCCGACGTAGATGCAACGCAAAATTCCTTTGGAAACGAATACCGGCTAGTGTGAAGAGCGGGTGCCCCGAACTAAGTCAGATATGGGTTGTGGGTCTACACATGTGGGAACGAGATTGGCCTGCAGTCCACTTAGCCCTGAATGCAGAATGGAGTCAGGATGTATCAGATATTATGGCTGCTCTCAGAGGTGTGTGTTACATTCTTGGAAGTTTCATTCCGGACATCTCGCTGGAATTACTTGAAGTCCGGTAGAGAAATGGGGAACTTTTTAACATTCTGTTGTAGATAACGTACGGGAGCGCGCAATGACGTTAATTTGTAAAGCATATTCATCACTGGGCCTCTCGGTGCTGGCGTCGATGACGGGCTTGTCAGAGGTCGACGCTAGGCAAGCTGCAATCGACAAGGGCTGGAGCATAGATGGTACGATGGTCCAGCCGTGCAAGGTCGATCCAGAGGAGAGCAACCTTGCGAGCGAGGTCTGCTTGACGGAGGATCAACTACAGAAGCTCACAGAATTCGTGTCCTTCCTGGAGAACTGAGCGAGGACATCGGTGTGGCGGGGCGCATCGTCGAACGAACGAATGAGGAGCGTCGGACAGTACTTTAAACTTAGTTTTACCTCGTAATCATATTATATAAAGGAGGAAGTGTGCATGAAAGGAAACACCTGTGTCCGTACCCACCCTAAGCATACACCGATCTACCTACGCGTTTTGCTGCTCATTCAAACGGAAGAATTATTCGATGAGGCTCTTTGCAAGCGTGGAGTCAACAACTCGGTTAATCAATAACCGGCGACCGCGTGCGGGAACGCGAACTGGCATTTTCTAGGAGAGGCCTTAGGAAAAAAGATGCTGCTTGAAATGCGAGCCCCTCCGAGACGTATATCTCATCTGTGTTCATTCAATTTTTCAGCGCTGAAGTGAAGCACCCTGTTTCGAGAAATAAATTACTATTCTTTGCTTTATACATGACTCCTATTTTTAGAGACCTATCCCTTCTCATCTACCATTTTCTTTTCTCATATGCTTGATCCTTGCAATTGCGTACTGCAGTTTTGCATAGCCATCGTACTTCGTACTGTATTATCTTCCATTGACATTACGTAATGGTAATGGCAGCAATAAAGTAATGGTAACATCTTGGGGGCGATATTCCGTGGTATCTATGCGCGTGAAAGCAAGCAGCGGGTCTACTGCGTTTGTTCCACGAAAACTTCGCAGGGATTCTACCGGCACAGGGCATTGCATCAGGCAAATCGAATCTTCGCAATATAGAAAAGTCAGAAACAGGCAACTACGCTGTTCTATCTGCCATGTTCTTGGTGCGGATTCAGCAATTCTCTATGAAATCGATTCTGACCGCCCCGCATTGTAAACGTAGTATATGCACGATCTCGGTGTCATTGCGTAATAACTGAGTACTCAAAGAAATCGCTTCCACCGGCGGACAGGTAGCCCGTGCGCGTATCCACAGTCATTGCTTGCTCTTTTTTGGCTCCACCACACTCTAGAAAGTTGTTGCATCAGTACCGCTAATCTCACGCGAACCTGTGTTTCATATTTTATCCAGAAACCACCGCGCAACGTTTTCATCCGCGAGCGTGCATTGCCCATTTCGGTGTACAATTATCGAGGTTCTCTGTCTTAATACAGACATCATTATAAATGATTCTCGAAGGCAACCGAGCAGTTTAAATTACATCGCGAGTGAGTGCCCTTCGCACCCTCGCACGAGTGAATTAGTCGACTTCGGTTTTCCCGGACGTAGGAACGTGGGAATGACTGGGAGTGAAGAAAAGCCGCGGACATATCTGGCAGCCGTTCCCACGCGTACCTGTAAGATCAAACCGCCTATCCTAGACGTTGTTTATATCAAGAACGTGCGATCGGCGCAATAATCGGTATCGAAAAAGGCGCTCGGTCAGCGGGGGGTTGGAAAGCGGGTAGGATGTTGACTAGGATGAGAGAGAATGACGATGCCGACCCCGTGCACTACCCATGCGGCACATTCTCCCTGCCGCGCCTCCGAATAATGCAAATTCATCGTTGCTCCGTCGAACACGATGATTGCATCGACAAACATCGCAATTTCTTTTCTGCCCCCTTTCTTCAATCGTTGCCTCGATTGGCACCTTCCATAGCCAAGGATCGGGCAACACACGTAGTTGTAAGAGTTGTGTGCGCAAGGTAAATTGGAAGGATAAATCACTGGATCAATTAGCAACATGAAATTTCGCCGGATAGAAGAATGGCCTACCCTACATTTACCTGGTGTGTGTGTACTCCCTCAAGAATTCCCGGGATTTCTAGAAGCCGGCGTGCGCTCGCTACCACAAGTATTACTAAAGACGAGTACTAGTTTGCAACATAAAGCGCGAAGGTGAGAGGCAAGAGGGACACGAGAGACGAGAGCCAGCCGGGTTACCAGTTACCTTAGCTGACCTCCCCTGGTGTAAGAGGTACGCGCACACCGCCGCCGCCACCGCCACCGCCGACGTCGCCCGTCGCCGCCGGTGACTCGCGTCTTCTTTCCCGGCACCGGGAGAAGCGTACCAACAAGCAAGCCGCACTTGGTTGGCATCGCAGGATCGGCGTCGCGGCCTCTCCTGACCTTTGCACGTCGCGGAAAACGCCGATGCTCCGTGAGGAGCGAGCGAGCGGCACGAATCGAAGGCGACTAGCCGATTTCGAAAGTCTCCGCGGAAGATCTCCGCCGGGGTGAGAGGCCGAGGACGAGGACGAGGAGAGGATGATGATAATGATGAAGAAGAACTAGAAGGCCAAGAGGCGAACATTCCCCTTCGCTTCGCCCGCTCAAAGTTCGCCTCTCGATTCTTCGCCACCGCTGAGATCTTTCAATCGAGAGTATAAGGGTTGGAAGAACCACCGTATACTTCAATCGGAATACCGCAGGATATCGCAGGAGAAAGTCGTTTGGTTTACTCGGATGTTTACTTTCCCGGCGGTGTACTCTAGGTTGGGCGCGACCTTGAGCCATCGAGCGGTGATCGAGTTCGGAAAGGCTGGACTTGTCGGAGTGTGCCGTTCGAATCGACCGGGCCACTCTCCGCGGGGGTTAAAATAGATCGAGCAGCGGAACCAAGCGAGAAAGAGTGACTAAGTAGCGGGAGAGTTAGCGCTAGGAGAGGGGAGAAAAAGTACAGTTGAATGTTGGCGGGCCCGTGGGCGGGACGCGGTTCGATTGTTTCTTTATCGCGATCATCCTCGTTCCTCCTTTCGCAGCGGCAATGGCAATCTCACCACCGAGTCGTTCGCACAATCATTCCTTCGCTCATAGATTTGTATATCGTATGCCAGTGGCTTGTGCCCGTGCTTGCCCCGTTGCAATCCGACGCATTGGTGCACCGAGAGCGAGCGTTCAGTGGGTGCGCTCAGAATGCACCTTCTCCGCGGCATTCCACGCGGAAAGAAAAGCGATCGTTACCTTTGCACAATTGCACCTCGCGCCCGGGGAACATATCTACAACCGATCGAGCGATCATCGATTCTCCTCGATGATCACACACCCCCGCACATCTGCATTGGCATAACCGATCGAAGGCCCGGGCTTTGATTTGTGAAAGTCCCTGACCGGTATGAATCTCGGCGAACGATGTAAATCAATCGGACATTTTTGGAAAGAGCCGCTACTTGGGAGTCAAGCCGACATATCGGTGCGTTGCTTATTGCGCGATGAGATATCCGTAGCAACGCCGTTGTAACCTGCCAGACAAAGGAAATTCGTGCTGTATAGTCTGGGAACAGTGGTTGCGAGGGATTCCAATGTGATCTGAAATCTATTCCGCACGCAACAGACAATGCTTTCTTGGTGCGGAGGCGCAATCACCGGCCACCCCTTCTCTGAATAATGCGCGATCACGCTCCATCGCGGATAATCGAATTATTCCGTGGCGATATGCCTGCTAAATATTTTAAGTGCACCATCTTACGTGATGTATCGGCGAACAATAGTTCTCTTACGTAATGAACAGCCGGCGTGCGCGCGCGCCAGTGGTACAAGAAGTAGAGAGGAGTTGAGGCACGCTGGAGTGGTGCGCGCTGCACTAGGGAGCGCGCATTTTTCGGCACAACTTGACCCTCACACGACACCGGGACAAATGCGCGATTAAACTTTTGCCAGCATTACGATTGACTCGATAACCCTCATCATGTTTCCAACAACGTCTGCTCGTGACTCGCCAACAAAAGCGAGGCCCCTGGAACTTTGGAACCGTGGAATCTCTCGCTGTGATGTTCCTCCGTGAAGCCGATTGGTGTTCCAATAAATTCTATCCGAATGAAGGAGCACCAATCGACATACTCGATTGCATCATTCCCGTCATCATGAATCCACTATTATAAATGGGGATAGCAGGTAAATTCGATTCGTCCTGGAGAACATTTGATGGTACGCGTTCTCCAAATGTTCTCCAAGAAACTACCTAATCTAATGACATATTTATTATCCGGAAAGACAAATGTGACAGGATTGTCACTTGGGAACACCTGTCAAGTGACGAAAAGTTTTTCGTACGCTTTGCCATTCATGGCGCCAACGGTACGGACACCTCGACGGGTGACAAAGTGCGAGGTACACGTCGAGGTATCACCAAAGGAGGTTGCACCGGAGCCGCATAGCACAGAGTATGCGCGCATGGCGGGCGCAAACTTCTGGGATTTCGCAAGCGGCACTCTCGGCCGGAGATAAAGAGAAATACCTGAGAAGGTGCAGGTGAGGTAACGCGAGCCGAGGGGCACAAGCGGCGGAGGAGGCTCTCCTCTCGATCCTCCGGCAGGAGGCAAGAGGAGAGTCGCGGCGAAGGAACGACTCTAAGGAATAGGCGAGGAATAGCCGAGGAGAAAGAGATAGAGGATAGAGAAGGTTCGCCTCGGAGAGAAGCCGGAGAGAACGGAATATGGGATCACCTAAGGTTAGGGTTCGCGATGCTGCGCCCACGTACCTATTGTCTCTACTTTCGTGCGCTGCGGGAAAAAGGACGCGAGTTGCCTACGGTCTGCACCTCACCACGTGCACCGAGCCCGCAAGCACACGCGAGAGCCCTTCTCACTGCGGGATGCACCGCGCTACTCCATTTCCTTGGAGACCCCGAGAGAGATGACAGGCCTCCTGTTTATCCAGACACTCATAAATGATACTCCATTACACGATGATGACACCTTTTCTATTCGAACCATTCCCATCCATCGAGAAGCACTCATCTCGGTCGCTTCTTCGATCCGCACTGCTACTACTACTTTGGTCGAAGAGAAAGGTGCGTCTTCGCAGATGCGGACGAAAGTCTCAACACCACTCGTACGCCGATGATACCTTCGATGGCAGCGCGGACATTTTTTAATTTGCATCTTACCACACGAGGACATCAGGAGTTTGTAATGAATTTTTGCTATGCCTTTAATTTGTGTTACTATCGGCGAAATTTATGCGACACCGTGTGGTGGATCAGTAGCCGATGCGCGCCCGGGTGACCATGCTAAATCAGCCGGACAGTGACCATGATGCGTTCTTTCATTTCCATTCGTCCTAGCGCTATTACAAAATTGCGAAATAAATGTATACGGATATTTGGATATTCGGATCGCGCTCGGTTAGCCGATAGTTATGTACTAATATTATCGTGTAAATTAAAATAATTGCGGAGGATGCTATTAAGGATGTTGAGCGTCAGCCTTCCTGCAGCTCCTCTTCGCCGCGATATAATCTGCCTTCACGAAAGTCTGGTTTGCAAATGAGCCGGGCGAATGGTAATTCGCCAGTTACGATTTGGGAAGATGTCGACCTTAATTTAATAAACCGTGACAGACGTAATCATTGAGTAACGGGAGAGAGAGAAAAGTGATGGGAGAAAGGGAGGGACTGCGCGGTGTAACGGTCGGGCAAAACTAGCTCCATACTTCCATATCTCCCTCTCTTTCAATAAAGCAACGATGAACGCGTTTGGTGACGTCATGGCGAAGAATTTTTAATGGAGACCCGGTGCTCGGTCGATCGATAGGGCCGGGCGAGTTTTAATCTCATTTCTAGGTACGTCAAACATTTGCTTTTTGCATCTCATCTCTCTGAATCTCTCACATCGTCGAAGCAACAGAGTTTTCTACTCGTCATTCGACAAGCACGTGCGAACGGGAATTTTAGATTGCATCAATGCATTATATAGAGCAGATATCGAAAGCATTTATTTCCGAAGCACTTCACTCGGTTTCGCAAAAGTGGGTGACCGATTTCCATCTATTTTTTTTTTATGACTCCTGGAACTACCGCCGATGATAATCCGTGTACGCATTTGCGTGGATATCGATGAATTTTTTTCATGTTCGTGGATGTTTATTTCTAAATTAGTGATAGATGTTAAATGAATAGAGCACGAGGAAATCTGTTAGGCTCGGAGCCGTCTATTCCGGGTGGCGGCCACCAACGTCGTGCACGACTTTGCTCGTTGGTTCCCACCTACTGTAAGACCGTCGATTCTGAGCGTATCACTGCTGCTCCTGCTGCCGCTGCTGCACTGTTCTTTAACAATCGTTTCGAACTACTACGGCGCTTGTAATTAGACACGATGTTCGTGTCAAACGAGCTCGAAAGACTTTCACGAAAGTGTTCGACAGTGGACTTTTTCCATGCGACTGTTAGTTACGTGGACCGCATCGCCACCGCTCGGATTCACCAATCTCACTTTTTAGAATGCTACTAATTATTCTCCCTTATTCTCACAACTGGCAAAAGAGCGGATCTTTCCATTTTCCACGGTGTGTGTCGCCAATAATTACGATAACTCGCAGCTATGCGGAAGCCAATCAATGCCGACCGTGCGATTTATACGCGTGGGAGTATCTTCTTCATTTCTTGGAAGGTTTATCGGTTCTCCGGATCTCTCTCGGTCCATGGAGATTTACACGCCTATCAATGGGGCAGGCCCGCGTGAATTTCAAGAGTTATGGCTGTCGAAAGTCCTCTCGACGGCGTTACTCTAGGCACCGTTAAACCTCATAGCGGCCGGTGCGCCGAGCCCTCGTGCTCCGATCCGCCCTCCGTTGTTGCGGCCCATTCTTTAAACGATCTCATTGTTCGCGATCGATTAGGCGGTATTTTTGCGAGAGACAGGAGAACGCCAGATGAAGCCGCTCCGCGCCGCCTCTAGACCTATTCCTGTCCCTGGGTTCCGCATCGTGCATGGCAACATCGAAACCATTTTACTTTAAGCTCTCTCGCCGAGCGTTTCTCCTAGATTCGAAGCCTGACCCCGTTATCACGAATTTAATCAGTTAATTAAACTCGTCCGCTGCCGGGATTCTTCCCGGCCATTGTGCAACTCGTCCGAAGGACGGTGGTTCAATCGCAATATTATTTAAACTATTTTCGCGATCATCTCCTCTTCTTCTCTCTTTCTCTTTCTCCATCTCTGTCCTTCACTCGCAACACAGTCGTACGGTATCAAGTGATGTTCCTCTATATTTGGGAATGGCTAAATGGCCGCGAGGAAAGGCACTAAATCGAGCCGCCGCACGGCATAACACACCACCGATGCAGATAAAAGCGGCTCGTTAATTCTGTATAAAGTTATCAATTATGCTGCCGATATGGGCTCGAGATAAACTCGTCCCTGCTGCCGTTACGGTTTCCGCCGATCCAGATACTACATGATACACTGCGATTGGAGTTGGCGATATAGCCAGTGACACTTAAGGAATCGTCATTATTTCGTGTATGCTCACTGCAAGTCCACTCGCAATGCTTGTCGAATGGTGGGTGCGCTTAAAAGTGCATGAAATCCAAATGATACAAGAGTGGTCCTGTGCTCTCGGTCCACCCCCGATTCCCTTCGCCTCTCTAATCGCTCACGCAGTAATCGGCGGTGTCCCACTTAACTCGGATAGCGTGGGATAGGCCCTTGGGAGATGATAATTACACGTCGCGTTGCGGGTCGACCTACGGGCATGCCGGCACGACCGTATCGTACCGTACGTTACCGGCGTGCACTCTCACCGGTATTCTCCGTCCTCGGCTCCGGCTCCTTCCCGCTCTATCCACGACGATCCTCCTTCTCCAATGCTGGGAGCAGCCAGCTTTAGCTAGCCAGCTTGCCGTTCGACAGCGTGTGGTACTATCCGCAAAGGCGAGTGTCCGTGTCCTCGCTGCGAGTAAGTAGTACCGGTAAGCCGGGGTCAGACGCGCCGCGCTCCTCCATCGACCTCCCCATCTCGCGCCTAAGCCTTCGCCACGCGATTAACACTCATAATCTCGAATCCCTAATGAAAGTGATTCTATCGCCCACTGAATTCCCTTTCTCTATTCTTCTCTTATCATACTTGTAAAGCATCGACCCTGTATGTCATTGCTCTTGTATGTTTCTCTAACTCAGGGTGCGAACGCCCTGAACTAGGTTCTTAATAGCAAGCAACAGTATTGGTTTACTCTATGTTCTTGTATTGTGTATTGTTCGAGTACCGCCTCTCTTTCCCACAATGGCACTTTGTTAAGAGGTAGTGTTTGTGTTTGGGTGGGAAGGGTGTATTTCGAAGACAGGGGGTCTCCACCCTTTCGGGAGTGGCAGGGAGGGTTGGTCGAGATGCAACGGGGTCAGAGTCGATGCCGACGGCTGGCGTCGTCGCGGAATTGGCTATAATATGATAATAGCGCGCGAGGCACTCCCCATGGTGCGGCGCGGTGCGGTTCTACGTACGTTCGCCTTCGTCTTCGAAGTGAAAGGCGGGCGAGCCGCGGTGAGCACGCTAGTTTATGCTATGCTAAGCCTATGTCTATGCCTATGCCTGAGCTATGCTCGAGCTATGCCGGCACGGCACCGCTGCCGCAAGGTCCCCGCCGCCCCTCCGCGGGTCAGAGGTCGGCTCACCCACTCCCCTCCTGGCCCTTCACCTCCTGTCCCCGATCCTCTCGCCACTCTCGCACTCGCCGACTCTTGGCTCTTACCCGCAGCCTCGCCGAGACTCTAAGCCTCTACTCTCTGATCTCTCGTTGTCTTTTCTCCTGCTCGCGAGCGCGAGCGCACACAGCTTGCTTCGTCTTCCTTCGCTTTCGTGCCCTCGCCTCGCCCCGCCTCGCCTCGCCTCACCTCGCCAGGGACTCACTCTTTCTGTCTCTCTGCGATTCAACCGCCACCGCGACTCCGGCTGCCCCGGCCAACAGGATCTAAGAGAGCATATCCAACTCCACTTATCCACCAGACGTCCATATAGAAAGTCGAATTCGACACGCGTCGTTTGGGAAAACCACGCGATTACCAACCATTATCCTCGAAACTCATTGCTTCCACTACCTTCCCTCCGGATGATGATTGGTAATGCTACCCGGGAAGGTGAAACCGCATCGACAACACGTGCGTGCAACTCAGCCCCCGCTGTCCTATCGACGATCTCACCGATCTCCTGTGGGAAGTACACACACGCACGCGCGTTAGAGTGCGCGGATGCGTGCGCCTTTTAACCCAGCCGACTCGCACGTGGGACGACGTATATGCATATCGGGTGCAGGACCTTCGTGGTCAGGCCTTTGTCGAACAAAGTACATAGAGCCGACTGCTCCCGGTGCCCACACCAACCGCCGACACTATTTAGTTCCACACCAGACCCGACTCACCATCACCACAACTACTCTCCTCCGAATTCATGTACACTCTCCTAGAGTTCTTTATCAAGCATAGATATCCACCTGGATTAGTGAGAAGACTAGTCGAAGACGAATGAACCGAGTAGGATTTTACATCTGCAAAGCGTGCAAAACGATTCGAGAATGCGCGACGAGTCCTGACAAGGATAGGGAGGACGTTCACGGAGTCTGGGATCTATAGATCAAGGAGAAGAACCCGAAGCACGGCCGGGTAAGATGGATGGCGTCGGGCGAAGTAAAAGCGCGTTATAACGACGGGGAATAAATATTGGAGTAGGTACACGGGCGGTATTACCATACAATACGCATACCGCGTAGAGTTGCGATTCCCGGGCCACGCAAGGGTGCGACGCTCGGTCTCGGGTCCGTTGTTGTTCTACTCCTAGAGCCGTTTCTGCGCCTAACGTGCCGTACCCGTTTTCTTCGGGTCCAGCTGTCCCCCCTCTCTCTCTCTCCTCCTTAGTCGATATATATAATTCTCTCTTTCTCTCCCTTCCCTTCTCCCCCTTTAATCGCCATTAATCACCGCGATCTTCCACCCAATCCCACGCAGGCAACTCACTGTGAACACGCTATCGAAATACCGGGGAGTAAGCGCATTGCCCCCCCCAACACCGGGGCAACTTATCGCCGGCCAATGCCTAGCCTCACGTTCTTCTCCATTTCGATTTGATATTTCGCGCCGATCCTTATTGTTCCCCGTGTAATAACTGAGACTCTTAAGAAGCTCCGGGAGCATCCCTTGCTTTCTCTATCTGGCATACAAGCTTCCTCCGGGCCGATGATCGATGCGCCGAAGCACGAGATGCGATGGCTCATTAGTCTTACTCCCAATGTGTTCCTCGTATACGCATATATGCCTCGAGCACCTTTTTCATTTTGGTGACTGAGAGGTTCTGGATCGGTAGTAGGTGTTGGGCTACCGGAATAGAGAATGGTGTCAGATGGATTGTATGTTTTTGTCGGTAAGAAGAAGGTGCCGTTCTTGAATATGAGTATTAGCTTGAGAGCGAAAAATGAGGTGGGGAAAAAAGTGTGTCCGATACATCCGCAATTCCGGCTGGACTCTTCTCCGCGTGACGTCCTCCGCGGTGGGCTCCTCGCCCGGAGCGATCGTCCTCTCTCTTTCGTTGCTGCGTCAGGTGACAGGTGAAACGACCTATACCTACGTGCAGGACAGCGAGGCCGTGCACCGCTCGCTGAGGATAGCTAATTCCGGAGAAAAGGAGAGGACCGGTCGAGAGGACTCCTGCGAGCCCGATGAGAATGTCTACTTCGTATCAACTCGCATAAGAGAGACAACCATATCAGAGAGAGTGAGAGAGGGAGACAGATACTGCACTGAAATCTACCAGCAGTAATTTAATTCCAGGATAAAAATCGAATGCCTCGGTGTTAACGACACGCTCCTGATCGTTGGTACTCTTATTTATTGAACAGTCCAATGAATTTATGTAATTCCAACCTGTGTGCTAGCCCGCGCGTGCACATGCGAGCATCGATGCTTGCTTCGTGAGCAATGATATACAGCTATCACGCGAGTTATCACTTGTATCTGATAATAAGTAATTGTAGGAAATGTTCCGGTCGGAATAGGGGGAAGTGCGTGTTAATTTATGGCTTGTATTACTAGTCAACATCTGTCGAGTTCTCGTGTCGGGACTGCCCGAAATTTAATCCGCCCGCTTTAACCATCCCGTTTGCGCGAACACTGATATGTTTGTGGGATCCGATGCCAGTGTAAGGAAACTTTTCGGCTGAGATCGACTTTTCTCTTTAAAGAGTTCCGCATTTGAATGATTAAGACTCGAGTGGATAGATTATTACAAGAAGTCCCCTCGGATTAACAATCGATGAGTCCGACCTCTATGAGTTTCCTGTTTGTCCCATTAAATTCTAATCGCGCGAGTCGAGCGAAGCCGAGCCGAACCGAGATTATCTTCCGTCGTAATTAGAGAGGCGAAAGTAGTGGGTATATACGTACGTCCTCGTAAACGCATAATTACCGCTTGTCTCGCGCGGCGTCGGCACGATCAGAAGTCCGCAAGGAATCTCTTACGATTACTTAATGTAAGTAATTGGCAAGGAGTAGTAAGTAATATTACTTAAGGTGAGTTAAGTCTATCCCGCAGCCGACGGCTCGCGCGGCGTTGCTCGGGGAGCGGAGCCCGCCGCCGCCGCTTTGAACTATTTGCGACATGAACATTTGAAACGCTGTGTGTTACACGTATGTAGCCACGTTGCATCGATAAACGTTGACACGGTCATTGCGAAATTGCGCAGCGTGGATTCCCTCGCTCCGCGCTCACAAACTCGCCCTGCCACTACGAGCACTCCGAGGATACTTTACGCGACGTCCTAATCATTCCCTAAGCTTCGATGGAGACGTACGACTTTTCGACCAGGGAAATAAAAAAAAAATTCGATAGTAGTTACGCAACGAGAATAAAACTTCGCAATTCAAAGCCTTTGCGAGGAGGCACTCCCACTGTCAGGAAGAAAATCTCTCTCCGGTGCGAGCATAGCCGAGCGGGGTAAAAGGAAAAGCGCCGAGAGACAATCACAGACGTGGTAAGTTTGTATAGGCTGCGCTCGCACTCAACTCGAGACAGACTCACACAGAGACACTGGCAGGGACAATGACAAACCGCGTACAGGAGTCACAAAGTAGGAGCAGTAGGAAGCAGATAGAGGATCTAGAAAAATTTTTCAACCCGTTAACCATTCCTGACCAAGGCCAAGCAAAGTTGTTAACGACTGTACGCCGGCTTGGCAGCCCGGCAAGCAAGCAAGCAGGCAGGCAAGCAGGCTGCGTCGCTGGTAAAGAACGTGTTGCAGAAACCCCAGTGGAGGCTCAGCATTAGTCATCCGTCAAACACGATGAAACCCGGTATTACGTACATCCGCGAGTCACCGGCCACCGATCTCACCGTATGCTTACATTTTCCTCGCACGCCGTGTCGTTTGAATCGAATATATGTGTGTTCGCGAGTACTTGTCGCGAGCGAGCTTGAGAGTAAAGGGAGCGAGCGTGTCCCGTGTATAGTACTGGCCACAGACTTTCAGTCGGTTTTCCATCGCAATACTTAAGCAGAACGGTCGCCGGATCCTTTTGTTCTCCGGCGGATGATCGAACGTACGTTCGATAGTCGCCGGGTGATCGTAAATCAGCGAAATTACACAGTGGCGTAACGGAAACTTAAAACCCTTCACGGCGCCGTAAAGCTCCCACAGCCTCGGGCACGGCACTGATGCAATTAAGTTATGAGTTATACGCTTTTCGTTTGCTACACCGGACAATCGCTTTTCACCTGTGGATCCCTTATTCTTTCCCATCGCAGCATCACCATCTCCCTTGGTTAATCTTCCTCTGCTCCTCTCAGCTCTGCCAATTGATTTCCGTGATTTGAATAGAACGTAATTGACAATCGCACCTGATTTCAATTAAGCGCCAGGTCGTTAGTCGATGCAGCTCATTGCGCCTCCATGGTCATTATTTATCGGGAGAGCTTATGCAATTAGAAATTCAAACCCACATAATGGATACATTCGAGTACACACTGTGACCCCAAGAAGAGAAGTTCGCTTATCCTAAGAAGACATGCATCACTAAGGCATTAATAGAGTTCAAAGACCTCTACCACATGTTACCACTGTACCCCAATAAAAAAAAAGCGAAGTCATTTCAATATCTAAAAGCCATCAAATTTCCTTACTAGTCTAATCCAAGTACGATCACATATTCTACATTCCAAACATCAGTGTCAAGCTATACACAATGCGTAAAAGCACAGGGGGGTCCTGTTAAGAGTAGGTGTTCGGATGCGCCAGGATGTTCTCGCGTAGGAAGCATGCAAAGGAGACGGGATCGAAAAACTATGGGAGAAAGTACCTGCGATGCCTTGTGAGAGGGGAGGTACGACCTTCCCAGTTAGCTCTCTTCCTCCAACTGTATAGCGTCCCCTCCGACGAAGCCGGACCAAACGATTCCTTGGTTTCCCAGTGTCTCGAAGAGGCTAAACCTCGCGCTTAGCTGGCGTGTCCAGAGAGTACCACATGGTGCACACGTGTATGTATGTAGTGCGCGAAAAGATAACGAAGGATACTCGCTAACGAGTATAGGGATTGGCCGGGGGGAAGTTAGGGGCCTTCTGGTATATATCGAGTCTCCCACAGGCCCCGGCGGTGATCTCATGCCTCGGGGGAAGGGGCCTCTCCAAGCTCGCGTCCTCTTCCTGCTCTCGCGCGGATCACGGCGACCCGAGCGCGCGCGCGCGCTCGCGCCGAGAGAGGAGAAAGGCGGGGAAGATCCATCGGCGGTACAACCCGCGGACGACCCCGCGTGTGACCCGAGGACTTGCCGTCGATTCTCTATATGGCGTTATAATCGTGACCGCGCGCGCTCCTGAGCGGGAAAGAAGCGGGGAAGAGCAACTCGGCGCGGATAGAAAATCGTCGATACGCTCGGTTCTTGGGGAGCTAGCTCTCAGAGCCGAATGCACCAGAGTCGAGGAAGTCCCGGCAGTACACTCGCCGGGTCAGAGTGCCGAGCTATCGCCCGGTCTGATTTACTGGAATGATCGCGCGAGGGTTGCTGTTCCTGGCAGCGTCTCTTTACGCCTTCCTAATTTATTGGCACCTCCACTTCGCTGAGATTTCCTGGACGGGGATTAGACGCTCGAGTTCTTTCTCCAATCGGCGCTGTTTAATGGAGTTTATGGGTTTATTTGGCCTAGCAGAGAGATCGACGATATGCCCGGACCACTTCCGCGTGGGGAGTCGAAGAGCTTGCAGAATGAAAGGCTCTTGTAGACGAAGCTCGTCGATGGATCTTTATTAGTCTTCGTAGTATAGATTCCATCGTTTGGCACGTTGCGATAGTAACGTTATAAAATTTTTAGAGTTAATTTTAATAATATTAATTGAACATTGCAATCCTTTTTCAGGTGCAGAGAAGAAGAATTGGATATTCGAAGGAGAAGGCAGAATCCGGCACTGGGATAATGCAAAGCAATCGCGAACCGTATCCCGTTAGATCGGAACGGTAACCCGATTTTGGCGATAGATTGGAGGCTCTCTCTGGAGCGAGGCATCCGAGTTTTGCAGGTCGGCGTCTCTTGTGTCCAAGGATAGTAGGCGCTCTTCGATGATAGCGACGCTCTCTCATTAGCATAGCAACGCGGAAACAGCTGGATTCCGCGGTGCATGTACGCGCGAAAACCGTCCTCCATTCCTCACGCATCCTCCACTCGCCTCCTTCTATTTCATGCCCATAATAGTGCCTCGCTACTCTTCCAGATGCGTTCGTGCGGCACCGCTTCGATCACCGAGATCGAGATAATCCTACGAGCAAATTACAGGAACGATTCTCATACCGGATATATATAATCGGCCACTACTGACTCTTCAGAATGAAATATTGAGTAGTCTGTGTATTATACAGTATCCACTAAAACCGATAATACTAGTACGAAATTAGGGAAATCCTAAAAGAGTACTTCCACTATCGTTTCCCGACTCTGTACAATTCTAGGCTGGCAGATATTTTTCGGAGAAATGCCAACTTTCCAAAGACTAAGGGGACGCCGTGCTTCAGGATTCTTGATGACCCACATTGGCAGAGGGGGTCTTCGCGCTCTTGCCAAGGAGAGAAGTACGGTCAACTTCGAAGTGACGGCGGTATCGAAAATATTTCGGCCGCGAGGAAGGACGAGGAAGCGGATCGAAGAAAGAGAGAGGGAAAGAGGTTGACTGTAAGCAATGGAAGGAGTGGGCGAAGGAGGGACGACGAAGCACGTTACGTACGAAGGAGAGAGTCGTTTCGAGCGGCTGTCCGTGTGCCGTGTGCCTCGATCGATGGTCCTCCTCTCCGTGAAGCCGGCCGGCCGCTCGCTCGCTCGCTCGCTCGCTTTCCCTTTCACACGCGGCGCTAATCGCCCATCGTTCTCTGATCTATCGGCCAGGAGAGAGGCTGCGAGGAGGACCAGCCAGAAGGAGGAGAGCGGATCAGCAACCGCAAGGAGATGCCTCAGGGACCGGAGGTAGAGAGAGAAGAATGCAGGAAGCTTAAGCGCCAGTAGAATCAGAGGGTGCCTGGTCAGACAGGGTTCGCGCGGAAGTAACCGAAAAGCAAGTCCATCCCTGTACACATATACACATGTGTAACTGTCTTTGCTCAGCATACTCGGTGAATACGCAGAATCCACTCGCATATTACGTAGGCGACGCCGCCGGCGAGAAATCATAATAAACTGTGGGGCACAACACGTCGAATTAAAGCTTGCCCGCCGGCCTCGCTGCACTGCGGACCTCTACGGGCGTGTAGGTGTCATTGTAAATCGATGCTCATTAGCGAAATTCTTACGTGCTTTATGGCGGCCGGTTTCAACCGCTCGTAACAGCCAGCCGTTGTTTATAGTGGAAGGCTGTGGTATATTTTTGCCGCCGGATTTTCACCCGGTACATACATATGTACCGCGTATAGGGAATCGTACGAAGCTTTGGATGAATTCGCTTGCGTTTCAGTAGCGCGGTGGGAAGGAAAGATATTCCGGTAGCAAAGTCCCCATCGAGAATTCTAAAGGGGTAAGTCGATCGTGGCGAGTGACGTGTGAGTCGGAGAGACGAGTCGAATTAATTCAAGCTGTCAGTATGAATGGAGGGAAGAAAATGAATCAATGGAAGCCCGAGGCTGGAGTGTGCGCTCGTGCCACTTTAGCCACCGATTGCTTGGATGTGCGCCGCGCGCGTTTCTAACACTCTCTGGCCAGCTGTAATCTTTGGAATCGAAGCCTCACAAATGGCAGAGCAGTTACTCGGTTTCCTTTTGGCCAAGCGGCACGTTTCCTTGACAGTTGGCGCATGCATACCCACTGTGTACACTCTACGCGATGCCTCACGTGTCTGTCGTTCAGTCTCTCTTTCATCCTTTCTCTCTCTCTCTCTCTCTCTTTCTCTCTGTCTCTCTGTCGCACTGGTTAAAGAGATGACGCCCACGTATACTGTGTGCACGGTGCAGTGTGCACTTGGGTCGACGACGCCACAGAGACATCGAGTGCCTCGTGAAAACGAGAGTACGCCGTTGTACCCTGTTACGGTTTATTAAAGGGTTCTACGCGCACGAGATACTCTCAATAAAATTACGGATCCTCTCTTAGCGTCGCCAGCTTGAACCCAGCCGGAGCCTTCTATCAACCCTTTCGCAAACCTTTTACTGTTATTATTAGACACTAGCATGCCCGGAGGTTTATTAAGCCTTTCATTCATGGAAAATGCAACAGATTCATGGCTCTACCTGTCGCACACACACTCTTGCGCAGATGTCAACCTTTTTCATTTTAACGCAACACAAAGGGAGCGCGCAATACTCTACGCGGTAGCGAAACTATGCTGTCGGTAGTGACACAGTGGCAGTGCGGCAATTGACTATTTCGCCATAAAGCAGGTACAACTTAAGGCTTCATTAAGAAGGCAGGTTGCATTGCAATTAAAAGTACACTGCAATTAAAATTAGGTGTACGTAGATTGCGACAGGCAGGAATAAAATTCGAGCGAGACAACTCGCTAATTAGACTGGATGCGTTGCGTAAAAGGGAAAAATACTACTGGTATTTTACGGACCTTACATGGAACGATTCTATATCAGGAAGATGTATGTCTTAACAAACTTTACTCTCAGTGTTATTACTAGGAAAATTGCTTTCGGTAGGGACGTCACTCTATTGGAAGCTGCTTCATCTACCGAATGCATGGATGCGAGCACATCAATCTCGTTAAAGGTTCACTGCCACAGCTTGTCGGTGCGTCTATAAATAATACGATGCAGAACGCGTAAACTCTGGAGGATCCTTGTCGCGGATGGCATAGTTCTTCGTCATCAAAGGGGATCGTGACGCGATACAATTCTATTGCGAACCTCGGTCAGAGTAAGCCCCTCGGCGACGAGAGAGTAGAATGAAAAGTCTCCCCTCCTCAGCAAAAGTGAATTACCTTATCTATTATATAAGGCATGCGGCTAATGCTGTGAACGAATGCGACGGCTATCCTATAATAACTTTATTTACACCCACGCACCAGCCCCCGACGAGGTACGTAACAAATAATTCCTTAAAGTCTTCGAGAACCGGCCGCCACTGCCGATCGATACACTACCCAAAGGGGAATTATCGAGATTCGCGTGGGCAGAGATTCATGCGTATCCCATCGCGGACAGTCAACCTTCTTCGAGTGAATGAGGGGTGAGTTGGGGAGTTGGAGTTATCGGATGATCCAGCCAGCACTCGCATTCATCTCATCCCCAACGAGAGAGTAGCGCGAGTGCTGATCCTCGCCGGCGCGAAAGGTGAACGTGTGCATCTATAAATAGTTCTCCAGTCAAATGTGCGTAAACTCCACTCCGACAGGACTCTCTGTCTACATAGATCGGGCGACAACACTCGCCTCTCCATGTGTAACTCGGCGACATGCTCGCGTCCCGGCCGATTGCGTAATATCAGCTGCTGCAGCATACACACATAGATAGATACATACGTGTAAGGCCTCTCACCCTCGCGCCGGTTCTTCCCGACTACTACTAGAGAACCCGTGTTAACAACCGGTTCCTCCGCCTCCTCCCGTTCCTTTTCCTCTCGTTTTCTCTCACTTTACTTCCCACTTGCTCCCTCTCACTCTCTCCCCTTCTCTCTTTTTATTCCATACTGCCTTTCTCTCCCTCTCTCTCTCTCTTTCTCTCTTTCTCAGCGAATTTGAATTAACGAGCATGCCGAACGTGATCACCTTCGAAATCTTGTCGCGCAGGAGGACATGCGCCTGAGGGAGTCGTCCTCCGTAGAGATCCTCTCTGATCTACCAGCTGGAGCATCCGATGCTGTTGCGCGCTGCCGCCTTCTACTCTCCTGAACTCCTCTTCTTCCTCGTCGTCCTGCCGCTTCTCTTGAGCGAGCGGGAGAGGCGTGCGCGCCAGCCACTTTCTAAAAAAGATCTGTCAGCTCTTCGAAATCGCGTTGGACCGGTCCTGCGGTGTAGATGGGTGACAGGATTCAGCACTGCTTCGAGTGTCCTTACGAGTGCTCGGCGTGAACTCGGTCACCGAGCGCAGCAGATTCCCCTCGAGTGTTTGCTTCGCTCTGCCGTACTTCAATGATCCATCGGTCAGTCATTCGATGATCGATGTGTCACGGTCACGGGAAGTTGATGCGTCGAGGGAATGCGACGATTTTGAAGCGTCGTTGTGGATCAGTCATTTTGCAGGGTGGTTTGTTTGGCCGTGAAAGTTTCGATGTTGTCGGGAGGGAGGGTTGCGATGCGAGAGGTTCACTGGCATCGTGATCGTCCTTTACCGCTGGCAGCACACACCCTATGAAAGAAAGGTCAGTCCACAACCTAATAAAAAATTACGCGCCGCGTTGCCCCTTAGCTCTCGCGTTGCACGGTACAGCGATCATCAGGTCGTCGCTCAAAGCATCGACGAGTTTATTAAAAAAAAAAAAAGAAAAAATGAGTAAATAATTTGAGATTATCGAGTGGCGATAAAAACAGGTTTCCATGACAGGAATATGAGCTCTGTGAGCGGATGATTGGATAGTTTTATCAATCCGAGCTTCTACCGGAACTCGAACGATTTAATTCCTTCGAACCACAGGTTTACGCGCTCATTACAATTCCTCGCTAATAACGGTAGCGTTTAATGATGTCGCAATATGCATTAACGGATAGCTCTGAATATTGAAAGGCACGCGGCGGAGGCCGGGCGTGGTGATGTGTTTCCAAAAACCTGAATATATATCGACTTCCATTTTCGTGCTGGCTCACTGTGTCACTGGAACGTAGTCGTCACGAGGCAAACAACTTTTTAAACACGGCCCGAAATTCATCCGGGCAGGCATGTGTGTGCGCGGGCGCGCGCGCGCGCACTCCGCACTCTTTTACACACCGGTTCGGTGTGTCTCCCCTCGCCGCGTCGGCTTTGATAGCCGAGGCGACCTTCAGTCAAGTACACCTTACCGGAAGATTCCGGTTGCCGCTGCGATCGAACGACCTTACCCTTCCCGAGCTTGGCTAGATCAGTGTTTCTCTTTGAAAGGGCTGCGCCAAAGCGGTCCCGCTTCGCTTGCGCTGCTATACCATCTATCTATGTGTCCACGCGTCTGTATGTACGTGTCTACTGCACACAAGCGCGTACGCCGAGATCGATGACTGTTCCATTGACTTATTTTATCTCGGCTGCTCCAATTCCTCGTCCGACTGTCACAGCAGCGCCCGTTAATCACGACGCTGGCCTTAGTCAATAGTTTCTTGGCGACTAGTAAGCGTGGAGTAGGACGGACGGACCGGCTGCTAACATAATTGGCAGTGGGTTATAGGCCGTCTTTACGAAGGAACGTACTCGGGAATCCCATAGATCTAGATCGCTTTTACTCGACGCGCCTTCTCATGAGGATCGGATGGAAAGGCTTCGCTCGGTGAAGCGATCGAGCGACCTTATCCTTCTCCCGTTTCCAGATCAGTGCCCGTTTCACAGGTGGCCGACACGACGACGGCGACAACGACGACGACAACGACGACGACGAGCCAGTGAGCGAGTGAACTTCGGGTTTCGTCACGTGTCGCTGGGAGCACCTCTTACGGGTGGTTAACTGGGGCGACGTCGACTCCTGCCTACGCCTCCGCATTGCCACGCGTGCAAATTGCACTCCCTCTCTTCCTCCAATAGGCGCATCTCGACAGAGAGAAGGAAAGGGGATGTGACGCAGCTAGTAGCGGCGCGGGGGGTGGTGTGTCCCTGGTGCGATGCATGAATGGAGGTGGATGCTGCGCGAACTGGTGGGCTCGAGAACCAAGAGAGGAGATATATCAAAGCACCCCTATGAATTCCTCACTCTATTTCTCCCTAACCCATTTTTATCCACTGTCTCTCTCGATCCTTCTTAAACTATGGCTGAGATATTGTTGCACCTGTCTCATGTTTTTCCCTTCATACACTTGGTAGAGATAAATGGATGTACGAGGGATCAACGTGTCTCCGCATTGCAATCCGATTAATTGGCTTCCTTCCCAGATGTTCGGTCAAGTTCGTTGATGTCAAGAGTGCGGTTGTACGAGAGAGATTCGTTGAGAGATTGGATGCTTGGTAGAAAATTAGTTGGATGGATATTCATAATTCATAATTATTCGGGATGCTGGGAACAGGCTCCTTTCCAGGCACATCCGATGCGTGGGTAGTATTGTTGCGCCCGCTTTGCTATAGCTATGCAACGGCGATTGAGTCGTTATCCATAGTGAACTGGGCATTATCTCGAGGTACGTGGAACACGAAGAGATAAACGTGACAGCGTCGATAGAAACGGTACATAGAGGCACGCGAGTTGGAATTTTTGTCGGTGTAGTTAGGCGGCAAGCAGGCAGGCAGGCAGACAGGCAGGCAAGCAGGAGGCAGCCTCACAGGGGGTGGTGAGAGAGAATAGTCTAGATTGCCGGGATCGATCGGTTAACGCGTCGCATGCGAAAAAGGAAAGCGAGGAATCTCAGCCGCTTAATATCGCTCCCTATGCCAAGAGATTATCGTGCACCGAGGAATTACACGGAGTATTTAATTTATCGTCACGCCACGCACGGCCGTGTACGAGAATTAAATGATTCCGCATGCAGACGCCGATGATGTTGCCGCGCGAGCGAATCGAACTCTCGCCGAGTGCGCAGGTTGGTAATCGAAAACCACATTGATGTTTCTTCTCGCTCTCCTCTGCACGACTTTCCCCGCGGTGTCCGCTTCTATCTCCACGCGAAATCGCCACTAATCGAGATCGGACCAGTAATGAATTAATTAACTGCTCTCGGCATTCCTTCAGCCAGGCTGAATCGAGTCACGCACTTGTTAATCTTCCCGAGGCGCTCGTGCTCGTAGAGGGTAGACATAAAATAAGTGAACTTTACATAACCAGCACGCTGCGTTGCGGCGATGTGCTTAAACCGAGAATTAATAAATAACACTGTGCACCGACGATATATTCTTCTCCGGTGACCCGTAACAGTTACATCAGCCTTTCGATTCCCTTTCATCCTTGCGTCATTGATAGCGCAAACATGCATTCGGCCAGAATTTGCCCTCGCGGCGTCTGACGCGCTCGTCATTTCCACCTTTAATTGGTGGAAAACGAAAAATCCTTGTGGCCTATCGTCGGAACATCCATTCATGACATCATTCGTGACATCAAGGTATTCGAGCAGGTAGCATGCGGTATGCCGAGGGTTAACAGACGGCTACTTGGAGGACATTGAATTACATTAGCGTCCAGTGGTGCTTTACCATTTCGCCTCGGTGATAATCGAAAGCAGGCAACTCGGAAGTGCAGCATGCAGGACGAGAATGTTCTCAAAGCCAGAAATACATATTAGCAAGAGCGTAAGAGCAAACGAGTGAGTGAGCGAGAGGGAGAGAGAGAGAGAGAGAAAGAATGATCGGAGGAGCGTCGGGTCGGACGGCGAGGGTAGCGTAAGTAGAATAAGTCAGCGAGCGCGGCACGGCGCGGCGCAGCCAGGCTGTCTCATTCCACTCAAAGCTCTCGGTCTTCGTCTCTCGCTGTTGGCAAGCAGGGAAGAAGCATGCCGCTGCGGTTGGGTCGGGTCGGGTTGAGCTGGGTCGGTTTGCGTGGGGTAGAAT